>CM066045.1:19689824-20289824 GCA_033557465.1 Ichthyophis bannanicus | reverse complement strand
TTCTGACATCCAGCTCAAAGAGATCTGTTGCCTCCAATTAATGCAAAATACCACAATTAAAATGCTTTGCAAGGTCAGCAGGTCTCTCTCCTTGCTGACTTTCACTGGCTTCCTATCCCATACACGATAACATTTGAAATACTAACCATGGGTTTCAAGGTTTTGCAGTCTAACAATTCAGATTCTTTCTGATCTTCTGACTTATTGTGCTCCCTCTCACTATCTAAGAACTTCTCAACTCACTGTTCCTACTGTTCCCCTTCCCTCCAGGATTTGCTTAGAATCTGGCCATCACTGTGCTTTCGACAATCACGTCCTTTCCTTTGGAATACTATTTTGTTTCCTTGCAAACAAGGTGCCGATATTCATATGCAGGGCTCTTTCTTTAATACGTGAGGACCGTGGTTCAGTTTTAGCAGGCAATGAAAAAAGGTCCCAGTACTTGGTAAAACTGAGTAAACCCTTAAAAGGCCCTAGTTTCACCATAAATCAAACTGCTTTTACACAGTATTGTGAAAGAATCTCAAAATTTGGTTCTTCCTTCAGGTATGCAGTGACAGGCCCACTCCTTGTTATTTATCTGTTGTTGAGTCCTAGACCTTCCCCCCACCTGCTTCTATCTTTCCTTTGCAATTCTAATTATTCCTACTAAAACTACTTCTCCTGAACATTTGTATAGCACTATAAGGCGTAGCGCTGCACAGACACACGTAAAAGACAGTCCATGCTTATCAGAGCTTATAATCTATTCGAGACAGACAGCACAGTAGCTGTAGACATGGGATACATCTAGGAGGAATGGTAAAGAAACACAAAGGAAATCAGTAGTGAAGAGGTGAGTTTTCAGCCTGGATTTGAAAAGGGCCAGAGAAGGTGCGTGACGTACAGACTCAGCTAGTTTGTTCCAGGCATAAGGAGCAAAGTCTGGCGTTCCGATTGTAATTTTCTCCTTCTTTGTTCCATTCCTTTATCCCTGTGACTCTCTGCTTTCCATCACGCCTCTTCCTTTCTTTAGCTCTTCCCTTTCAGTGATCTTCATTTATTTTTAATGTTTTTTTCCTCAATCATTTTGTTACTTTTACATTATTACTTTTTTTCTAAATCCCCTTGCTGTGTATTTCAAAATTGGTATATATTTACTTTAATTTTTTTCACTTGATAACTAAGAGAAACGTGTTAAATAACACAATATTTTATTATGGGAAGCACATATTATTTTTAAAGCAGAGACGTTATCAGTATTAAATAACTTCCATAGACATGGGTAATCATTTTAAGTTTTATTGGCTGTGCAACGCTAATAATCAGTTCTCCCCATGCAGTTCCTCTCTCATGCTATGCCATGAGATTCCCTTACAGTGATCTTATTTCTGCCATCTCACTTCCATCAGTTGCAACCTTATGAGATTAAAGCAAAAGGGGAAGGGCAGAGTGGCGTGTCTGAAGGCAAGACGAATCCAATTGTTAAAGATTAGCTCTGGAAAGAGTAATGATGGTCTCTCTGGAGGCCTCCCTCTGTCTCTCCATTCTCTCTGTTTTCAGCCTGGTTGTTAGTGAATACCACACCCTAAATGCCAAAGATGAGAGCATTGTACTGTAAATGAATGCTAAACCTCCATCAATCTGGGCAGAGACTTCAGGGCTCCTAAGTAATGAAATGCAGCTGTCTGCATCTACGTCTCCTAGGGCTCCCTATCAGATGTAGAACAAAAAAAAACCCAGCTCCCCACAATCATAAGAACATAAGCAGTGTCATGCTGGGTCAGACCAATGGACCATTGAGCTAAACTGTCTGTGACCAATCTGGGTCACTGGGAAGCACTTGGAAGATTCAAATGGGAAGATCCATTCCCCATTGCAAGAGGTAGTATTGTGATGTTCTTCATCTTGATTAGATTGTAAGTTCTGATGAGCAGGGGCTGTCTCTTACATCTATATGTACAGTGCTGCGTACATCTTGTAGCGCTAAACAAATGATTATTAGTAGTAGAAGACACCCCCATACTCTCATGTCTAATAACTATGTGACCTCTACCAGTCGGAGTCCCACAAGGCAGCTTTTAGCTGCTATTTGGCAGACTGGGGGCACAACTTGAGGAAGCTGACTCTGTTCTTGCAGTCTCAACTTGCTGGAAATTTAGGGTTCTAGGACGGGACCAGTGAACACTGGGAGGCCTTTGGCCCCTGAGACCTGTTCACCCCACTTCTCACTCACTGCAATAATTCAGTCCAGACCACTAGTTGTATTCTGAACCAAGGGTTTACTGACGTGTTAGAGAATCATGAACAATTACAAAATATTAGTTCTGACAGAGTCCAAAATATACTACAATCAGTTATAGTCTCTCTCTTCCCACTGTAGCTATCCCAGAGGGGGAAACCTGTCCTGTACTTGCTTCCTCCAGCATTCCTGGCTCTCTGCATTGTTTGGCTCCTGGGGATGTCCTTTGCATGCTCGTCTTCTTCCTGGATCAGTAGTTCCCTGTTGCTCCTTTGATACACTGCATTTCTCGTCTTTCTACTGTTGCTTTCTCTCCTCTTGAGCAGGGTGTGCTGCTCTTATTACCAGAATATTAGCACTAATGCTGCAGCAGCGTAAGCTTACCCTCTGAGGGAGGAGTGGCCTAGTGGTTGGGGCCAGAGGAACTGGAGTCTCTAGCCCTATAAGTGCTCCTTGTGGCCTTGGGTTAGCCACTTAATCCTCTATTGCCAGCAGTGCACATGTAGACTGTGAGCCCTTCAGGAATGGGGGAATATAAATCACCTAGAATGCATTTGCAGACAGGTGGTATATAAATGCCTTAAGAGAATAGAATTAGTCAGCTAAACACCTCGGTGTTACGATGGCTAGACCACCAAATACAAGAAACTGCCTTTGGGGGGGGCGGAGCCTGATGTCCAGCGGGATGGTCGCATAACGCTGAGGCTCCCGAGAGGCCTACTCAGAATCCTGAATTAACACCGTACATACTTGGAACTTCTACTCTGATCTTGCCGGGGCACATTGGTGAGATGGCGGGGACCAAACCCACGCGCCTGGAATTTGGATCTCCAGCGGCTTCTCACGGCAAACGTTCCAAAACTGAACCTCCGTCCCCGCAGAAGGAGCTGGCCTTGCACGAGGGCCCCGAAATGCAGCAGGAAATCCTCGCAGAGATTAGAGGGGTCAAAAACCTCGTGCAGTCAAACGGTGAAGCACTCCGAGCGCTGCGGGAAGATTTTGGTGTGCTGCAAAGCAAGCTAGAAGGGCTTTCTTCGCGTCAGGACAAAATGGAGAGCATATTGGACTCCCATGCGGCCCGGTTGTCCAAACTCGACAAAGTTGAACGTCAGGTGCGGGCCTTGCAGAAAGAAGTGGAAGATGGCAATAATAGAGCGCGCCGCAACAACATACGGCTCGTGGGCATACCGGAGGGAGCGGAATCGGGAGACATGAAAGAGTTTTTATGCAAAATCCTCCCTTCCCTGCTCCAAATCACCTTTACCAAAGATTTGGAGATCGATCGTGCTCATCGTGTACCCACAAGCATAATGCTCAACAGGAAGACCCCGCGGCCTATCATTTTTCGACTTTTGAGATATCAACACGTTGAGCAAATTCTAAATGCCTCTCGGGCAAAGGGCCATATGGAGTTTGAGAGCCACAAGATCTCCTTCTATCCCGACTTGGCTAAACCCACGGTCGACCGCCGAAAGCGCTTTCTGGAACTTCGGCCGAGGCTTCAACAACTACAAGCACGCTATGGCCTGATGTACCCGGCCAAGCTCCGAGTCACGCTTCACAATCAGACAAGAACATTTGAGGACCCTGATCTACTAGCGGAGTTTTTGGATTCCAAAGAAGCCGACTTGATGCGCTGACTTCCAGAATATTCCTGCAAGTATTCTCATATCCGCTGTACCTGCCATATTGGATCTGCCGCAGCCCAGCAAAGAGTCTGGCGAGGGCAGTTTGTTGCCTTACTTTTGATGATATCTGTGACCCGACTCCATCTACCCACAGTAGCCTCGATGAGTATCAGAGACAGTGTTAATTATGGACTCTGGTGTTTCTTCTCTTTTTTTTTTTCATGTCTTTCTATTTCCTCTCTAGGGCCTCCTCCCGCAGACATATGGTCGCCATATTCTTTGGGGGTTTTGCTTCTTCTCTAAGATACTTTGGTACATACTTTTCAATATGGGGTGTATTAGCCAGAATACTCGGTGATTATGTCATTGTTGCACAGATTCTGATTATTTTGTATGTTTTCAAGCGCCCTTACCTAAAATGTCTATTACTGATTGATGGCACCATGTAAGATTTTCTCATTGAACGTAAAAGGAATCAATAATCCGATAAAACGGAAGAAAATCCTAAGCTACCTAAGTCAGGAAGCTGCGGATCTGATTTTTCTCCAAGAAACGCATTTAAATTCGAAGGAAACTCTTAAACTCAATATTAAACCTTACATGGTGGCCGCCTATTCCCCAGCCGTTTCTAAGAAATGTGGGGTTGCCATACTGGTTAGGAAATCTTTGCATGCTACTATTATTGCGACTAGCTCAGATACAGAAGGTAGATGGTCCAGAGTTCACCTCAAGATAGGTAGCCTTGAAGTTACATGTATATGCCTTTACGCTCCTAATGTGGATGACCCTGCCTTTTTTGCTACCATTGCTCAGGTTGCGCAGGCCTCTGCTAATACTTCATTGATAATTGGGGGGGATTTCAATCTAGTCCTTGATCCCCTAATTGACAAACAGCCGCCTAGGACAAGTGGTCCCCCCAAGAGTCACACCACGCTTACCTCCCTGATCAAAGATCTTGCTTTAGTTGATCTATGGAGGTTACTACACCCCAATGAGCTTGACTTCACCTTCTTCTCTTCCCCTCATAAATCCCAGTCTCGCATAGACTTCTTTCTAATATCGAAACTGTTAGTTCCTCAGGTGGACACTGCAAAGATTCACTCCCAACATATTTCAGATCATGCTGCCATTTCCTTTCAATTACACACTACTGCACCCCAAGGGAATTCGGGGGCCTGGTTCTTTGATAGAGCCCTGTTAACTCAGCCAGAGTTCCAGTTAGAAATTCGAGCAGCCATACAGGATTACTTCCATTTTAATCTACCCCAGGATACTGCGAATTGGGCTTGGTGGGAGGGCTTCAAAGCGGCCATTCGAGCAACGATCACTAGCTATCAAATCCGCCTGCGAAAACAACGCAAACAGCAGCTACTCATACTAGACCAACAAATAAAAGCAGGCGAACGAGTTCTAACTTCACGTACTGATCCATGTGTATTAATTCGATTACAGCGTCTCCGTTTTCAATATAATTCAATCCTCTTAACTGCAGCTTCTAAGAGTATTGAGCTTCAGCGAGGGACATATTATCGTGAAAATAACCGAGCCGGTCGACTCTTAGCCAACGCCTTGAAAGGTCAAAAAGAAGCCAAACGCGTAGCGGCCCTTCGAGCTCCACAGGGAGGGGGCATAGTGACCACAGACTCCGACATTGTAGAGCTCTTTCGGGATTTCTATACCCGCCTATATCAATCTGAATGTGAGTTCTCGTCAGAGACATTCGAGCGATTGCTTTCTGGCATTCAGCAGCCGACCCTCTCTGAAGATGATAGGGATGCGATGGATGAACCCTTCTCTACTTCAGAGATCCAATCTGCCCTAAAACGAACAGCCTCGGGCCGTGCCGCAGGGCCCGATGGTCTCCCGACCGAATTCTACAGAACGTTCAGTGCAGATTTAGTTCCCTATTTAAAACTCTATTTTACTGCCCTTGCGGTAGATACATCCTCTTTGGGATCCTTTTCTGCAGCTAATGTGGTAGTATTTGAGAAAGAAGGCAGAGACCCGCTACTAACCGCCAACTATCGTCCAATCTCCCTACTTAATGCCGATTATAAGATCTTCGCAACGATCTTGGCCACCCGGCTATCTGACAGGATGGCCACCCTAATTCACCCCGACCAATGCGGTTTTATACCCGGCAGATCAACTGCTGACAATGCTCGGACCTTGTGCCATGTGCTATCCAGTGCTGCCAATCTAGATCATCCATGGGTGGGTCTTTCCCTGGATGCCGAAAAAGCCTTTGACCGCCTAGAATGGCCCTTCTTATTTGCAGTTCTCCGATGGTATGGCTTTGGGGAGGGCTTCCTCCGATATCTCCAAGTCATGTATACTCAACCCGTCGCCAGTATTTGTGTAAATGCCATCAAGTCTCAGCCATTTAACCTCCAAAGAGGCACGCGTCAAGGTTGCCCCCTATCACCAATGCTCTTTGATCTAGCTCTTGAACCCCTAGCCCTCCTTATTAGACAGTCCGCACGTATTCGAGGTGTCCCCTTCAGTCATAGGGAGATTAAACTCTCTGCATATGCAGATGACCTTATGCTTTTCGTATCCCTCGATTCGGTTCCAGCTGTCTTGGATCTGATTGACGGATACTCACAATTATCGGGCTATAAAATTAACTGGACCAAATCTGTAGCATTCCCACTGAACCGCTGGGTACATGAGGCTGACATGCAGGCCTTTCCCTTCCTTTGGCAATCCCGCATGGTGAAGTATCTCGGGGTCCATTACTGTTCTCCTTTAGAAGACACTATCAGTTTTAATGCCAAAGAGGTAGTCTCCAAAGTCCGTGAGCTCACGAATCGTTGGTCTCCCTTATCCCTTACATGGTGGGGCCGCTTAGAAACTGTGAAAATGATGATAGTCCCCAAAGTGAACTACATTTTAGAAATGCTGCCATGCTTACTCCCGCTACATACTTATAAAGATATTGAGGGCCTTCTCGTCCGTTATCTCTGGCAGGGCAAGCCACCAAGGATAGCTAAACAAAAACTACAGTCTGCAAAGGAAAGAGGGGGTACCAGATTTCCTGATTTTCTTAGATATCATCAAGCCTTCCTACTTAAGCAAGGTGCCCGATGGCTAGATGCCTCAACAGACAGCAGACCAGTTTGGCTTGACATAGAAGAGGAGCTTAGTAGCCCAATTCCGTTGACCCGTCTCCCCGGTATGTCCTATCAAGTAGACACCCGCCATCCACCAATGATTGTCGATACTCTTGCGGCCTTTAACACTCTCATTCTATCACTGGGCCCGAACGTATGTCCTCAGGACGGACTCCCGCTATGGAATAACCCCAGATTTCAAGTCCTAAATAGAAACGATAGCATGGAAACCCTGGTACTCAAGGGGGATCTGGACACCCCAACAGCTTTTCTCTGCAGCTCGTTGGAAAACCTTTTCTGATTTACAAAAGGAATTTGCGTTACCAGCGAAACACTACTTTCAATTGATGCAGCTTCAACACTGCCTCAAAAGTGCTCGAATCATGCCGCCCTCTGCCCCTACTGAGGACGGGCTATTAGAAATAGTTCACTCTATTAGTAGTACACATGGGTAGCCTCTAACTTTTATAAAATATTATGTCAGGGTACAGACACGGCCACTTTTAGAGCCCAACAAGCCTGGGAGCGCGAACTGCAAACCACTTTAACCCCTGTGCAATGGAGCGTTTTCTGGAGCAAAGTAGTGCGGGTTTCCCGGTCTGCCTCTGTTACCCAAACTCTCTTCTTTTTTGCACACAGATGCTTTTATACCCCAGAAAAAATAGCCAAATGGAACACAATGCTAGGGACCAGTGGTTGGTCTTGCCATACTGCTGTGGGAACCTTCGCTCATGTTATTTATGAATGTCCTCAACTACAGGTTTATTGGGGCGGGTCTGGGGTTGTATTCAATTTATCTTACACCTTCACGAACCTCTCTCTTGGAAGATCGTGGGACTCCGCTCTGTGGCGGAGTGAGGTCCCTCTCTTCCTAAGAAGGGTCGCTTTCTCCTTGATTTTATGCTGGGTATAGCCATATGCTTAATCACGAGGAATTGGAAGGATAGCTCTCGACTTACTGTCAATGAATGGTGGAACCTCGTCTGCTTATATAGTAAATATGAGCAGATACCTCGGAGAGCTATTCCCATGCCCAACCTCACTCTCGCTTGTCTAAATGGCAGATGCTTAATGATTATGTACAATCTGCTCATTGCTCCAACATGCCTGTATAATGTGCATTCATCATGTTTCAGATCACCGTTAGGTTTTGTAACACAATAATGTAAGTACACGCCCGCTTCGGGAATGATTAGTTTTCTAGAGAAGAAGCAGGGGGGAGGGGGGTGGCAGGGGTTTACTTTGGTGTATGTATTACACTTTATGTATCTGTCTTTTAGCTGTATGTCTTCCTTTTCCTTTGTTGTTATAAAACGAAAATAAAGAATTTAAAAAAAAAAGAAACTGCCTTTGGGCTGGCTTTTCATATTGCTACAATTTTCCCTCCCAGGAAAGTCTCCTCTCAATATTATGTCACTATGGAAAAGAAGCCTCCCCAGGACACAATTCACCTCACCATACACCCAAAGAACCATTAGAACTCTCTACAATCGTTGAAGGACTTCTGTTCCATAAACATGGCCAAACCTTTTTTAAACCCAGCTGTACTATTAAACTTGACCACATTCTCTAGCAATAAATTTCACAGCTTAAGTGTGTATTGACTGATCTTTTTTATTTATTTTAAATTTGCTATCAGTTAGTTCTGGGGACATGCTTTGGTCTTCCTACTGCTATTTGAATGGGTGAATAACCTTTTCCACACAACTCATAACACATCGGTCATCTTTTCTGCAAGATGACAAGTCCTAACTATACCTTGGGGAAATATATAATTATGTATATGCAGCATTTTTTGGCACCCAGAATCATGATAAACTGCATAATCTTCCACAAGTGCAAGGACTCAACTGATATGGAGGGATGCATGGGGCATTTGAACAAGTCACAGACTCTGACGGCTCATCTGGTAGGAATGAGTGATTGGTTTTGGCGTAAAGGACAATGGACCATCCTAAATAGTCCAGTCTATGTGGAAGATGCAAGCTGTCAATAGACAGTTCACATAGGAGGTCAGTGGGGGACAGGAAATCTATAGCGATGTATCATATCATTGGAGCCACGATGCAATGGTTGGCAGACAGTGACCCAGGTAGCAGCCATGTGCAGAGCTGGGAGGTGATTACTCGACTGAGTACAGGCAGTGGTCATATTTTCAAAGGACACAGTGATATATTGTTTTGGGTTCATATTTTCAAGTGTAACTGCCTGGGAGCAGTTTCAGAAAAAGCATGAAGAGGTGACTGGGGGACAGGCAGCATCCTGCAAAGGTAAGGTGGTGGAGGCGGCAGCAGTTGTGGTACAGGGGGAAATGCTGTGCTGTCACCCTCCCAAAGCTTGCTGCCTGAGGCAGACACCTAATCCACCTAGTGGCAGGGCCAGCCCTGATGCTAACAGTTACTGTAACAAGGATGCCATGCTAACAGTTAACGTCCCACTTTGCAAATAATGGGCATTCATTTCCGCATTAACAGCTAATGTGGAATGGGGTAGAGATTGGATGGGGACTGTACCATGCAGTTAGCATGAAGGCAGTTACGTCTCATTAACTGTTAATATGGCAGAAAACGTAGCATAGCTATTGTCACCTTGGTGCATATTTATTAAAATATGGCAAGGATTTGCAATTATTGCATGGTAATCACGAGGATTCTGTACAACATCTTCCCATACAACATCTTCCCTTTCATGCACGGACAATGTCCTTACTGCACATTAACTGCAGTTAGATGATGTTAACTGCACCATCTTAACAGTTAGGGACATGTTTACTAAAATTGCAGTATTTTACCATGCATTCAGCCCCAAATATTAGTGCAGGGGTAGTGCCAGACCCGTGCAAATAAATAGGGGCATTCACAGCAGTTAGTGTAGGTCTAGTGCCACACCCACACCAGTCTGATTGCCGTGTCTACTGTGGGTGCAGTTAGCACCACCCATTGAGACGACATTAAGTGCGCCCACACTAACTGCAGCATTGATGATAAGTGTGTGCTAGTAATGCCGGTGTTAACCTCAATATGCGGCCAATACCATACTCCAACCCTAACACCCATTCTCCGCCCCCAGCACATGCTAAGTGGTTAATGTGGGACTTGTACTGTGGCTGAATCTTTAGCATGCACTAGCAGTTACTACACAGGCGATAAACTCTGTGCTAAATGTTAGCACATGTTATTAAAAATACTCCTTCATACATAATGAGTAGCTCCACATTAACTGGAAGGCACAGTCTCTGCATATTCTCTATCCCGTTCTGGGTTTTAGCTCTAAATGTGCAAATTAACATGAACTAACTGCAGAGAAGCTGTATTAACATTTAGTGCTGATAATGTGCATTAACTACCGCATTAATGCAACTCAGTAAACAGATCCCTAAATAGATGAAATGAATGGCATCATGTTATCTGCAATCAAGTTAGTGCAAAAGCAATTTCTTTATCACACTTTATAATGCTTAGTACAGTTATAGCACTACTGGATTTATGCACTGCTAAACAGCGCTAATAAGTATTCAGGTACAATATGCCCCTACTCCAAAGAGCATTCTTTCTAAATGAGTACCTGAGGCAATGGGAGATTGTGAATTACAAGGGGTGTTAAAATGCCAGAAACAGGATTTGAACTCTACTTACTTTGTTTCTCAGCCCATTGTTCTATCCCAAGGATTCTCAAGCTATCCAGTCAGGTTTTCAGGATAAGTCTGTAAACACTACACTGTGCCTGAAAAGCACTGGGATCAGGACTCTAAAAGAACTACAGAGAATGAAGAGGTTATGATCATCTGGGATACTGCCATTCCAATCGATAAAAAGCTGGAAGTGAGGAAGCCGGATATAGTGGTAAAGGAGAACACCATCAGAACAGCATTGATTATAGAGGTGTCAGTTCCAACTCTTGTGAATCGCGTTGAGGGGGAAAAGATCTTTAAGTACCAAGAAATGCAACTGGAGACCAAGAAAATGTGGCAGAAGGATAGAAAGTTATTTCCCATCGTGTTGGGTGCCACATGCTTAATTAAGAGGAACTTCCAAGCACATCTTGATAAATTACCCATATACGTAACATTTTACGAACGCCAGAGGGAGGCTCTCTTTGGCATGATGCAAGTAGTATGCCGAGCATTGGCAGTAAATTTGAGAGACTGAAATTATATATCACATACCTTGGCTTGAAAGTGAGGCTCATGACTGTTATGGTATGTGGAAAACTCACCCATTTGGAGAAATTGCCCTGAAGGAATATGCATGAGATAGATTTACATGTACTGCCTCCATTGTAATAATATCTCTCTTATGCATATTCATTGTGGTTATCCTGAAAACCTGACTGGCTAAGTGCTCTCCAAGGACTGGGCTGAGAACTCCTGCTTTATCCAGTAGGCTACTCCTTTTGTGGTTAATTGGATTTGGGATTTGGTTTTTAGATTTGGACATGTTCCTGGAAAAAAGGTCCATAAACCATTATTAAAGTGGACTCAGAATATCCACAGCTTGCCCCCATTACAAGCATTGTGGAACCTGTGTCTTTTGGGGAAACTGCTAGGTACTCGTGATCTAGATTGGCCACTGCTGGAAACAGGATATTGGGCTTGATGGACCTTGGTCTGACCCAGTATGGCATATCTTTTGTTCTTATGTTAGATTTAATTACTTGCCTTTTCCATAATCGAGTTCAAGATGAATGACAACCCAATGCATATGCTCTTTTTGTGTCCAAGTGAACTCACAATTAAAATTGTACGGGAAGATGTTGAGAACACCCCAAACGTTAATGCAGAGGCTTTGCATTTACCTCACTGTAATTCTGGCAATTACTGTGCAGTAATTGCAAATCCTGACTGCACTTTACTAGGGATGTGCACAGGGCAAACATTTTTGATTAATTTTTTGGGCTTTCTTCCCTGGCTTTTTGCGATTTTTTCAGTTTGTTTGACACATTAGTTTTAATAAAAATAAATTAGCATGCATTAATTCATAGATTAGCATGTTTAATTGATTGTGTCCACAATAACTCTTTTTAAGGCACACTAATGAATACACATCCCTACAGTTCAAGAAGTAGGATCCTATGCTTTTTATGCAAGATTGGTATGTATGTTTACTCATGGATTTTGTACTAGTTCATAAAAGGAAAGTATATGTTTACTTTCCTTTTAAAAATTTCACAGGAAAAATTACCTTCAGACATTTGAACCTGCTTTTTTGTAGGTAATTTCTTCATGAAAAATAACAAAGTAATTTTGAAAATATTAGAAGCATGTCCCCGTGTAAATAGTGGCATGTTCACGTATAGATTGGCTATATGTGCAAAAAGCACATTTAGAAAGCTGCTATTTACCTATGGAGATCCATATCATGGTTTAGGAATGGATACAATTTGGTTGGGCAGGTATTCCACATTTTACAAGGGGACTACAAGTGCATACCAAACATTTTCTACATCAGCTTTTACACCTGCCCCAAACATGCACAAGTGACAGCTTGAAGGGGCAGGTGAAACCGCAATGGAACCCCTCTCCCCTCTTCCCCGTCTGACAGCATAAAATCATCCCCTACCCCTAAACCCCTGCGACACACGTCAACCCTTTCGTATCTCCAGCAAACAACCCCCTCCTCCAGATATCTCTCAAACAGCATAACCAGCTTCCCCCCCGCCCCCACCAGATCCCCCAACTCTTTCTAGGGGCTCTCCCTGGTGGTCTAGCAAGGATCAAGAATGATCCCTAGTTGCTCTTGCTCCATCTGATCCCTAGTTCAAAATTGCACCTTTGACAACTAGTTGAGCACCCAACAGAGCAGGAACGACACGGGATCACTGCTAAATCACCAGGAAGAGTCCACGGTAAGATCCGGGGGCTGGGAGTGGGGGAAGGTTGGTCATGCTGTCAGGGAGGGGGTTTCGGGGGATGGAAGTGGTTGGTGGAGATATGGGGGCGTGGTCAAGGACAGAGAAGATGATCTTGTGCGGTTGAGGGGGGATTAAGGGAGTTGGGAACTATGGGGAGAGGGGATGTCTGTATCAGGCAGTGTAAGTGCTAGCAATTATAGTGGCATCTGCCTGTGTGGTTGCCGACACACAACGAAAACCCTGCGAGAAGTACACTCTATTTGTGCATGTAGATAGTTCTGAAATCCTGTTTCTCCTATATGCACCACCAAATACACATCCATTGCAGGCAGCCTGTATGTTAGGTAAAATCCCGGCGGTAACTCTGCAGTCCTGATCTGGGAATTTCAGTTTCCATTTCAACATGCTATGCAAAATGGGCCTTCATATATATTATTGCCTCCCCTGGGCTAGCCCCATCCCAGGCATATTGCCACAAAAATGTGTGGAGAAGTATGAGCTGTGGAATAATGCATTTCCTCTTCCTGCCTATAGGGTGGGCACTTCTCAAATCACGGTTTTAACTCATTAAAGTAGCTATTTACACATATTAAGTAGCTCTTGAAAATTGTTCTCTTGTGGGTAAATGGGATGTGAACAGGGCAAATGTTTTCAGTTCATTAAGCCTTTTTCCTGATTTTCAGACTTTTTCTAGTTCATTTCACACATTTGTTTTACTAATATTTTTAAGGCATGTTAGCACTTTTTTTTTTTTTTTTTTAACTTGAAATTTTTATTGGTTTTACTGAGCACACACAACAGAACATTCGGAAACAGATACACGTTTGCACCCCCGCACAATCCCAAAGCCCAAATACACAAAATCAACACAGCTAATAATGTAGGCAAAAGCTAACAAATAGCTACAAAACATACCCCGTTGAGCCCTTCCCTCCCACCCCCACCCCCTCCCCCCTCCACCACCCCCCCCCCCCCGGTCATTCAAATAGCTCGTGCTTCCAAATATACCACCAGAGGCAGCCACTGCTTAGAGATGCAGTTCCGCAAATCCACAAGACAATGCACAATAGAACAGAAGACTAAGAGAAATCCCAAGCAACTCCCCCCCCTCTGCAATATATCCAAAGTGTAACAATCAGCATTATATCGAATAAATAGACCCATATTTATCACACCCCCCCCCCCCCCCCGCCCAGACCAGAGAGGGAATCCCACTATTGATAAAGCTCCCCCCTGTCCCCCATTTCCCCCTTTTCTGCTAAAAAGAAGGCTAGCCCGTACCTGAAGCCGCTAGGTATGCTATAAGTGGTTGCCATTGACGCTCGAACCGCTCCCCCCGATTTCTGCGTAGGGCAGTCAGACGTTCCATGTGCAAAACGTTCTGCAAACGGATCGTCCAATGTTGCACATCTAGCGCCCCCCCATGTCTCCATCTCCAGGCGATCTCACACCTGGCGGCAACAATACATGTGCGCATGGGGCGGGACCAGTGGGTAGATAAATTATCTGGCCATACTCCCAATAGAAAGAGAGAAGGGCAAAGCTCTATCCGCACCCCAAAGATATGGGCCATTTCATCCCGGACCCACGTCCAGTAAGAGCAAACCTGGGGGCACTCCCACCACATATGGAAATAGGTTCCCTTAGCCCCACATCCGCGCCAACAAAGATCAGACACCTCGGGGAACATCCTATGGTATCTCTCAGGAGTATAGTACCACCGCAGTAAGATTTTATAAGTATTCTCCTGAATCAAGGTGCAAATAGAGGACCTGGCGGCCGCCTTATAAATGGCCTTCCAGCCATCGGCATCCCACTGCCGCCCCAGGTCAGTCTCCCATTCCACCATATACTTTAAGCGGGGATCGCCCTCTGAGGCCCTCCGCAAGCTGAGATAAAGAATACGGATCAGCCCTCTAGAGTGATGATGACCTACCCACAAACTCTCAAGGTCATTGAGTCCTTCATCTATACGGTTCCTAAGCTCCTTTTGACGCAAATAATGAGTGACCTGCAAGTAAGCGAAGAAATCGCGGTTATCCAAATGATACTCTGCTTGCAATTGAGCAAAGGATTTGATCTCGTCATCATCTAAAAGGTGCACAAAGCGGGACAGACCCTGGTTCTCCCAAAGCTGAAAAATTCTCTCCTTGCCTGGCACAAAGGCTGGAGTGGCTCGTATCGGTGAAAGCAAAGACGTCCCTGAGCTTGCATTAATGCGTCGCCACCCCCTGCCCCATTCCCCCAAAAGGTGACGTATTATAGGATTGCAGGTCCAGTCCCCCTGTAGAGTGCCCCTCGACAGCCAGGGTAACCACTGTAATTGAAAAGTCGGGACAGCATGTTGCTCCACCTGAAGGAACCCCTTCGATTGCGTAGGGGCCCGCCATTCCATCACCTGCCGCATTTGCGTGGCGAGGTAATAATCAGCAATCAGGGGCATTCCCAGCCCCCCCTTCCTGCGAGCCCTATACATAACATTCCGTGCGATGCGTGGAGGCCGATGCCTCCATATGAATAAAAACAGCTTCCGTTGAAGCCTGCTAAGAACGTGCCGGGGAACCTTAATAGGTAGGACCTGGAAAAGATATAGCAACTGAGGCAAAACCATCATCTTGACGGTCGCTATCCGGCCCAACCAAGAGATATCCTCACGATGCCAGCGCTCTAGGGTACTACTTAACCGTTGCAACATCGCTGGGTAGTTGGCCGCATAGAGTTGATCGAAATGTCGTGTAAGATACACCCCTAGATATTTGATCTTGTTAGTCGCCCAACGAAAGGGAAAACTCTGCTGCAGATGCTCCGTTAAGACGCCGGACAAGGTGACCCCAAGTGCTTCCGTTTTATCCCAGTTGATCTTGAACCCAGCGACCGCCCCAAAGCGTTTCAATTCAAGCATGTATGTGGGCAAAGCCAGCAACGGCCGCGTAATAAATAGCAGGAGATCATCCGCAAACATCGCCAATTTATGCACTGTTGATCCAACAGTGACCCCCAGTGCATCCACATTGCGCCGAAGATGCTGAGCCAAAGGCTCCATCGTTAAGGCAAATAGTAAAGGGGACAAGGGGCACCCCTGCCGCGTACCCCTCCCCAAGGAGAAAAACTCAGAGTGCCGACCATTAATTTTTACCGTAGCTACCGGATGAGCATATAACGCCCGTATCCAGGACATCATATTAGGACCAATCCCTACAGCGTCGAGTACCGCGAACATAAACCCCCAGTCCACTCTATCAAACGCCTTTTCGGCGTCCACGGCCAAAAGAAGAAGTTCCTGATGTTGGCGTTGAGCCTCCCACATCACTTGAAGGGCTCTGCGAATGTTATCGCCCGTGGTACGGCCCTGTATGAAACCCGTCTGATCAGAATGAATAAGCGTGGGCAACACGCGCCCCAAGCGATTCGCCAGGATCTTCGCCAATAATTTCCCATCAGTGTTCAAAAGAGAAATAGGGCGATAGGAACCACAAAGAGCAGGATCCCGACCGGGGCTTTGCTATCACCGTGATTCCTGCCTGACTCATAGAAGGAGGCAATTGCTGGCCCTGGAGAACCGCATTGAACAAACGGTGTAATAGGGGAGCTAAGATTAATTGAAATTTTTTGTAAAACGCTACAGGAAAACCATCTAAGCCTGGGGATTTATTCAGAGGCAAACCCTTGATCACCTGAAAAATTTCCTCCAGCGTAATCTCCTGATTCAGAAGCTCACGGTCCAAGTCGGAAATGACAGGGAGACCACCCCCTTCTTGAATGTAATGAAGCGCTGCTGTGGAGGGCCCAGCCTTCTCACTAGTATATAAGGCCTCATAATATTGACGAAATTGCTCCCGAATGTCCTTGGTCCGGAAGATAAGCCGATCTCCTGGCCCCTTAACCTTCAAAATGGTGGAGCGCCTATCCCTATCTTGTAGCGTCCTGGCGAGAAGGCGGCGGCCAGCTTTATTATGAAACTCATAATACGTCTGATTAACACGACGAAGTTGGAAAACAATCGTCTCCATCCGCAACGAAGTTAAGTCTGCCCGGGCCTTCGCCAATTGTACCTGTACACGAGCTTCCCCCCCCCCTTTTATGACAGCGCTCCAACTCAGCAACCCTTTGGAGCAATTGTTCCTCTTTTTCCCCTCTGGCTTTCTTCTTGCGAGCAGCGCTCTGTAGGAGCACCCCGCGGAGGACCGCCTTCAAGGCATCCCATTGAATCCCCAAGGTGACTTCCTCCGTGTCATTCACTGCACAAAAATGCTTAATTTCATCGGTGACGCTAGCGATTACTGCAGGATCCAGCAATAAGCTTTCGTTAAGGCGCCAGAAGGACCGGCCACTCATATCCCGCTCACCTCCAAACTCCACCCAGATCGGGCTATGATCCGTCCAAGTGAGGGGATCAATCCCAGCCTTCAAAAGTTTGGAAAACCAGGCAGCGTCCCCGAGAAAAAAGTCGATTCTGCTATAACTGTAATGTACCTGGGAATAGTGCGTGTAATCAAGCCCTTGCGGATACAGCTGTCGCCATAGGTCTCCCAACCCATAGCTCTGCATGAAACTCTTCAACTGTGTTCGCCCTTTAGAATCTCCCCTTGTGCCCGCCTGTGTCCGATCTCGCCAAGGGTTCAATACTTCGTTGAAATCCCCCCCATCAACAATGCTCCATGCACCTTGTCAGAAAGCCAACTGGACAGCAAGCTCCAGAATACCGTATGGGTATCATTAGGACCGTATACATTCAAAAAAGTAACCTCCTGTCCTTGCAACTCCCCCCAAATTAACAGGATTCGCCCCTTTACACCTTTGCATACCCCGCCCAACTGAAAAGAGACGTCCCTGCGCACCAAGATAGCCACCCCAGCCTTTTTATGAGAGCCCTCCGCATTGAACCACATATCAGGATATGCCCCGTGGCGTAATAAATGCTCATCTTGCGGTAGTAAATGCGTTTCCTGTACAAAAATAACTTGCCAGCTTCCTCTCGTGGCCTCCCGGAAAAAAAGGCTTTCCGCTTTTGGGGTGTGTTGAGCCCCCGAACATTAATAGAGCCCAACTTCAGGCCCGCCATCTACGGACGTCAACCACACAAGCTCTAGCAACTTCAGCACATAAGCTAGCCTATGCGCCCCCTCCCTCTCCCTATCATCCCTCCCCCGCCTCCCTCCCTCCCCCCCCCACCTCCCCCCCCACCCCCTCCTCCCCCCTGTTGTAGGTCCCCCCCTACCCCCCATCCCCCCACCCTCCCAATCTCTGCCTACAGGCCCTATGCCTGTCTCTCCTTTCCAAAGGAAGAAACGTACTTTCCGAGACGTAGATGATACTTAAGCCCAGAGTCCCCCCCCCCCCCTTGTTGGCTAGGAAATATCAGTCTAAGTACTCAGCAGTTATCAAGCCCAGGGCATTTATCCAGTCCCCTCGCCCTCTATCAAGCCCCATTTGTTCCAGTGAATGAGAGGTAAAGAAACATAGAAAGAAGAAAAAAACAGTGAAACAGGCATTCCTCCTTAACCCAGAACATTAAACATTAAACCCCCCCGACCTAACCTGAATGTCCCCAACTGAACCCAGTATTCGTGTCCACAAACAGGAAACCTAAATAGGCTGGCCTCGATCGGGGAGGTAAAGGGGAACCACTGAACAGGTCCCTTCCCCCCCTCTCGGACCCGGCCCCTGCCAGACCTCCAGGTTCAGACGATCCATGTAGTCAATTCGAAGCTGGGCACCGTCAGGCAGTCTATGCCAAGAAGGACTCACAGACAAAATGCAGTCAGATATCTGGATCTGCTATGCCGCTGGAACCTGAGGTTACCTCTCCGAGGTATAGTCCCTCTTGCTTTCGCCGAAGGTCACTGCTCTGCTGGTACAACTGGCTGTCGCGGAGGCTCACCCAGCTCCGAGGCCTCAGAGGGTTGTGCTTCCCCAGAAGTCCGATGAAGACGATGTCCTTTCGTAGGAATCCGCTGCCATCTCAATTTTTCCAGGATACGGGACTGCTCCCTAATCTGATCCGGTTGGCCGGGGCCCACGCGGCTCTTAGGTAAGTTCGGGGCCTTAACCTCGTCAAGACAGCGCCATGCCTCGGGAAGTGATTTGGCCCGATGAGTTACCCCTCCAGCCTCAAACTGGATGCCAAAAGGAAAGAGCCATTTATATTTGATGTTTTCACTCCGCAGGTATTCCGTAACCGGCCGCATCTGCTTACGCCGTTGTAAAGTCTGCGGCGCTAAGTCCTGAAAGATCTCAATCTCGGAACCCTGCCATTGCAATTTGCCCACCTGAGCTGCCGCTCTCATAATCTCCTCTTTTTGTGGAAAGCTAGTGAGGCAGGCTATGAGGTCCCGGGGTCGGTTCCCCGGAGGGGATCTCAGGGCCCTGTGCGCCCGTTCTATACTTATGCCGGTTGTGAGGCCTATCGGCTCCCGAGCAGCTCCTTTCAGCAGGGCCTCGCAGATTTCACGTACCACCATAGGCGCTTGTTTATAGCGATCCTCCTCCGGGACCCCCCGAATCCGGATATTGCAGCGTCTGGAGCGGTTTTCAAGATCCTCAAGTTTTCTCCTCAGGTCCTCCGTATCCTCTTGCCAGCGACTGTCCATTATGCGCACCGTCTGTGCTGCGGCGGCCATGTCGTCCACGTGGTCCTCGAGGACCTCCACGCGGTGCCCCAGAGCCTGCAAGTCCTGGCGAAATTCGGCAAAAAGGTCTTTTACTTCGCGCTTGACCCCCAAGACCTCTGCTTTAATTTCTTGGCACCAGCGCCGAAGATCCCCTTTAGTACAGGTCTCATCAGCATTCTCAAGCTCGTCTTCAGTTTCAGTGTCATCCTTCTCGGCCCGCTCCTTTTGAGAACGGAGGGGGGCATAACTAGAGCGGAACTTCTCGAGCTTTTTCTTAGTCGACATCTCGTACCCCGACCCTTTAACCGCAATCTGCGATCGTTCCCGGGGGTGGGGAGACCCAATGCAAGAGATTATTGCACAATTTTTAATATCTCGGAGGGAGCTACTGCATCAAGCCACCATCCCGGTCAGTGACGTCACTTCCTCCCATGTTAGCACTTTTTAAAGGGGAAACACCACCCAGGAAAAGGATTTAGGCATCATCGTGGAGAACATGTTGAAACCCTCTGTCTAGTGTGCAGCGGCGGTCAAGAAGGCAAATAGAATGCTAGGTATAATAAGGAAAGGAATGGAAAATAAAACAAAGGATATTATAATGCCTCTGTATCGTTCCATAGTGCGACTGCACCTTGAATATTGTGTGCAATTCTGGTCGCCGTATCTTAAAAAGGATATAGCGTTATTAGAAAAAGTACAGAGAAGAGCCACCAAAATGGTAAAGAGAATGTAAGGGTACCCCTATGAAGAGAGGCTAAAAAGGTTAGGGATCTTCAACCTGGAAAAGAGATGGCTGAGGGGAGATATGATAGAAGTCTATAAATTAATGAATAGAGTGGAACGGGTAAACATAGATCAATTGTTTATGCCATCAAAAAGTCAAAGGTCTAGGGGACATGCAATGAAGCTACAGGGTAATCCGTTTAAGACTAATAAGAGAAAATATTTTTTCACTTAATGCGTAATCAAACTGTAATTTGTTACTGGAGGATGTAGTAAAAGCTGTTAGTGTAGCTGGGTTTAAAAAAAGGTTTGGACAAGTTCCTGGAAGAAAAGTTCATAAACTATTATTAAAAAGGACCAGGGAAATATAGAAATTACACTTACCTGGTAATTGTCGTTCCTTGAGTGACGACAGTTTAGTCCTCTACTTCTGGGTTGTGCACCTCTTCCTGGAGACTGGGCATGTCAAAGTCGTGACATCACTGGATATAGCCTGCTGGTATCTCCCATCAGCCTCCAGTGTACTATTGACAAAGCAAACTCAAAGGAACAAGAAATAAGTAACTATACCATAACTTTAAATAACTCCCCATTCCTCAACCGGAGGAGCCTTTTAAACCATATCCGTCTTATATTTTCTTTTCTCTCTTTTTTTTTTACTTTACATTCATGTCCCCCCTATGCAAACACGTATCCTATACCATCACCTTGTTTAAATAAGAGAAAAGAAAGAAAGAACAGAGAGGGATACTCACTGCGATCTAGAAACTGAAAGGATCTGTCTACTCCTTGAGATTGGTGCTTCACTCCGCCTGAAAATAAACTCTGAAGAAATCACACCCCTGGGCGGGAATGAGGACTAAACTGTCGTAACTCAAGGAACGACAATTACCAGGTAAGTGTAATTTCTATTTCCTTATCGTTCCTCCAGTTTAGTCCTCTACTTCTGGGATGTAACAGAGCAGTAATCATTGGGAGGGACCTATCAAGCCAACTCACCACACTGCCGACCCGGAACAGGCTGCCTTTACTGCCAAAACATTTAGGCAGTAGTGGTTACTGAGGAAATGAAGAGACGACCTGGAAGCTGCTCTACAAATCCCTCCTGGTGGAATGACACGGTGATTCACCCATGAAGCCGCTTGTGCCCTGGTAGCAAGAGTCAGAACGCCCCCCGGAATCATACAACCTCGCCAGCAGAAAGCTGAGGCAACCACCGCCTTAACTCAGTGCGAAATGGCCGCCTTCGCTGCTGCTTCCCCTTTGTGGGGACCTCCAACCAGCACACAAAAACAAAGAAAGGAACATTGCACCCTGCATGTAATGTTTCCTATCGGTGTAAGCTACGAATAAAAACCTCTCCTTCCAGAAAAACCGAGAACTGGAAGAGAAGCCAATAGGCTCAGGAGAAAAATCAGAAAACCACCTTTTGGAAGGACGACAGGACTGCTCGCAAACACCACCCTCTATCCAGAAAGGGTGAAAACAGCTCATTAGATGACAACGCCTGAAACTCCGAAACTCGTCGCACCGAACAACGAGCTATCAAAGCCACTGTCTATAACAGCAAATCCTTTACCGACGCCTGGAGTAAAGAATCAAAGGACTCTTTAGCTAACGCCTCTAAGGCCCAATCGGGATCCCCCGGCGGCATCCGAACTCTCCTTGAGTAGCGCAGTCAGATCCCAACTTAAGGAAACGCTACACATCGATCCGAACACCTAGCGCTATTCCCTTCACAGACTCCTACAGCCGGAAAGTCGCCCGCTGGATCCTCTAAGGAACTGGCCGCTAGTTCCTTCAGACACTGTCCTGCAGAGAACTCAGACCAAGGATACAGACACCTTTGTTGCCCGGACTTGCCGCCGTGAACAGCAGCCTTCCAAAAGGCGCTAAGCATGGACCTACGTAGCAGAAGCAGCCTGCCTCCATGCTCTCAACAAGGCGGCGAAGACTGCCGCAGAATAACCCTTCTACTTGGGCCCCGCCCTGCAAAAGCCAAACCGTAGGCGGGCACAGATCCACCTGAGACATTCGTCACGGACCTAGCCGCAGCAGAACGTCCGCTACCGACAACTTCTAGGAAAAGCCTGTCGAGTAGATGAATGAGAAAAGCCTAGTACGGCTGTCTCGCCCAACCGGGCGCTACCAAGAGCACCTTTCTCCGAAAGCCCCGATACGCCAACTAGTTGCCCTATGAGAGCCCACGGGGAAAGGACAAGACAAAGACTTAATGGGAGCTTACTGACCCTTGACTGGGACGAACCATCAGCTGCCCCATTCCTCCACCAGAGAGACCTCTGGGTGAACCCCAAGGAAGCCAATAATATTAGCTAGCGCTTGAATCAAGCCATAATGCACATTTGCCCCATAAAGCAAATCAGGCTGTAGTCGATTCAACTCCCTGATCCTTTCCTGTTCCAGGCGAGTAGACTGCCGTAACACTGCGACCAGCGGAAGCATGCTCTCGCCTCCCCAGGCTCCAAAAATGGGAGCTTGTAAGGCCAGAGCAATGCCCCCAACGATCGCTTCAGTGAACCATCTACTTCACCATCTTGCGATAAAGAAGATTGCTAGGGCTCTGTTCCATACAGTGAGTCCGCACACCCTGGAAGTGCAAGGTGTGCACCCAGCCACGTGGTACCCAGGCGTGCCCCTGCTTAGCCTCAAAATGTCAATCAAGAACAGGCGAATTCAGGACAGCTGAATACTTTCTTTATTTTCCTTCCTTCTTTATTTATTTATTTATTTTTATTATTTATTTTTTTATTTTTTTATTTTTTTACAAAGACACCTCTAAACCAAAAATGCCTTCAGAATATGTTAAGAGACGCTCTTTCCGTGCCAACAATATGAAGTAGAAAGAACTCCCAAACACAGGCATACTAATCCACGGCCATCCTGCTAGAGTAACGCCCCATTCCGTCTGACTGCACAAAGATGGACTTTATATTTTAAGTTCACCTAGCACCTGGTGATATGAAATACAACTGTCATTCTGCAGTGGCAATTGAGTCAGCAATAAAGAAGCCGAGAAACTGCAGACAAGTTCCCATTATACCACCTGGCAAAGACTCCACTTTTAGATCACTGAAGCAAAAAAAAAAAAAAGCATGCGAGCGTGCCTTGTGTCCTGCCAGCAGCTGATCGAATTGAAGGGATTCAGTGTATGCAGGGCATTGTCCAGAGAACGCAAGGCCCCTCCTCCAGGCTGACTCCACATTCACAGTCTAAACCGGCAGTCACCTTGGCTGATGCCGATCAGCGCAGAAGCCATCCTGTAAGCCCAGCATATGAAGTATGCCTACTAGAGTCTGAGCCGCTGCCATTGCTGCTAGAGAACTAGCCTAGCTGTTCTGGCCCCCCATTAAGGCATTCACTGAACACTAGCAGAGACTCTCCGTACTGGAGAACCTCTGATAAATGGAATGGGAGCATAGATAGCTCCAAAGGCCAGAGATCTATTTCGCAATCCCTCTCCGCTGAGCTACCTTTTCCATATGTAAAATTAAACCCCATATAGCCAAAATTAAGACATTACAAATCTACCGTTAAAATCTTATAATTTGGCAAAGTCAAACTAAACGGGAACATTTTCCATTAAGAAACCACACAACTATAAAATTCTTCCCATAACATAATGCTTATGGCAGAGCATTCCACATCTGTGGACTGGCCATGGCGCTCACCCAAGCACCTGTTACAACTGTCCAAGAGAGTTATCACCATAATTCCTTTTGACCTGAATAGGTTCACAGCGGAACATAGCGCTATATCACAGCAGCTAAGCCAAAGTATTATCCTACCATATAAATCGACTTTAACGCTGTATAGGACCTTCTATGGATAGCAGAAGGAGATTCTGGTAAATCAACATAGCTATGCCCTTTTTTTTTTTTTTTCAAGATAGGACTCCAAAAACCAAGTTTCCGCCAACTCCAATGAAATCAAAGCAGATCCGCTAAAATTACCCAAACTGCTACTATAGCTTTGCAAGAAGCTACCAGCCCCCACTGCACCCAGTGGTCCTTCCCCCCATTATCCTGGGAGATTCTGCATTGCAGGAGGCGTTGCCCACCCCCTGCCAGCCTACTGCATCTGCCAGGGAGCTGAAGAGCAAAATAGAAAGTACCCCTGGAAGCAAACAGTGTCGCATCCTTGGGATCCAGGCGCAAAAGGTAAAAATCAAAAGTAAAATCAATAGTGTTAGCTAAAAATGAACAAGGCTCTCTCTCACTAAAGCGAGTTTTTTTCTTTTTGAAATCCCACCGAAGTCCATGGGACCCAAGCTTTCGAACACAGCCCCTGACGCTGTGCATTAACCGCAACCAGAGAAATGAAATGAAACCCTGCTCTAGTAATAAATGAGAATTTCTTGGGAAGGGCCTGCTAAGTGTTGCTATGAAACCCACAAGCACCTTACCAGGCCTCCCTGCAGTCAGAGAAATAGCAGTGGGATACACCGACCACCTTGCAAATGGAGGTCTGAGAGGTTGTTGCCTGTGTGAACCTGATGAGTAATATGATATGTATGGTACCACTCACCCCCCAGGGATGGGGTCACTGAATACTTTATGTGATTCATGAGCAGCGCTGTCATTCGGTGGCCTTTAGGGCAGCAGAGCCCGACTAATGATACAGAAAATAAGAGCTTTAAATCTTAGTCATATAAACTGGATTCTCAGACCTTACATCACATCACTGAGGCTCTGTGGTGATTTCTATCCTGACCTGCAGATAAGGGCTGCCTGCACAGTCATAGAAAGGCACTATTGAGTGTACCAGCTGCCCTCTGGTGGCCATAGACCGTAGCACAGGCACTTCCAGGTTGGCAGTTTAACTGCCAGTCTATTTTTGTACATTCTAAGGTTTGCTAAACCTGTCCCTGTGAATTTTGGGCAACTTTCACTATAGACTACATAAAGGCACACTTCTAGGCTTTCCCTCCTGCAAACTACAAGTTAGGGCTCTGCCCTGGAAACTAAAAGCTGGCAATTTGCCTAATATCCTGGGCCTGAACAGATGCTCCTCAGAGACATGATTAGGAGGGAAAGAACATGTGGTATCAGGGATCAATGCCAAAACTGCTGTCCTATTTTTAAGTTTATTCTTATTTATTCTATAAAGAGGATTGACAACAGTCCCCCTTAATGCTGAGGAACCCCCTGGCCTCAAAAAATAAACTACAAACAAAAGAAAGAAACATAGGGTTGCCAACTTTTTCACCGAGAAAAACCCGACACCTGTGGCTTGCCATGCTCCACCCATTCTCCGCCCCTAGTCCCACCCCTGCCCCGCCCCCAGCCCCACCCACAAAAATTACCGAGGATACGTGTAGGCTAACTTCCTTGGTCAGATAATAATTAAACTGGGAACCCCAAAATCCAAACATGAAATGTACAACACTGGAGAAATAAAACTATAAAGTAATTTCCTCTTGCACTAAACAAAAACGCAAAGATGTTAGCAATACACACTTCCCAGACCAGACATATTCCAGTTAATAAATTCAAAATAAAAAGTATTTTTCTACCTTCTGTTTGGGCGTTTTATTTTTCAGTTGCAATTGCTCCAGTCACTTTCTTCTGGTTTCTTCGTGTCTTCTGCGAGCTATCCATTTGTCCTTTCTTCTCTTTTAGATGTTTTCCATTCTCTCTCTATTTCTGCTTTAACATACTGATTGTTTCCCTTTTGCTCTTTCCCCCAATTCTTTCCTTATTCCTTTATCATCCGTTTAAATTTCACCCTTCCATTCTCAAGCCCCGCTCTCTCCCAATACCGGCCCATCATAGACTTTTCTTCCACACAAAATATTTTTTCCCCTCTCCATTCTCATTCCCCATCCATTCTAGTCCTCCCCCCAAATCAATTCCCTTATAGTTCTAGGCCCACCCAGCATCCACTCCCTTCTAGTCCCATTCTCCCATGCCCCACATCAGCCCATTTCCAGTCCTATTCCAGCTCTTCATCAGCCCATTTCCAGTGCTAGCCCTCACATCACAGGCCATTTCCAGTCCTAGCTCCCCCCCCAATCACAGGCCATTTCCAGTCCAAGTCCCCCATCACAGCCTATTTCCAGTCCTAGGCCCCCCCCCACCATCACAGCCCATTTGCAGTCCGAGTCCCCCCGCACCATCACAGCCCATTTGCAGTCCGAGTCCCCCCGCACCATCACAGCCCATTTGCAGTCCTAGCCCCCCTAATCACAGCCTATTTCCAGTCCAAGATCCCCCTTCCTCCAGCATAGCCCATTTCCAGTCCAGGTCCCCTCCACCCCCATCACAACCCATTTCCAGTCCATGTCCCCCCCATAACCCTTTTACAGTACAGGTCCACCCCCCTCCATCTCTGCATTTTTCCTGTCCAAGTCCCCCCCCATAGCCCTTTTCCAGTCCAAGTCCCCCCCCTTAGCCCTTTTCCAGTCCAAGTCCCCCCCCTTTAGCCCTTTTCCAGTCCAAGTCCCCCCCCTTAGCCCTTTTCCAGTCCAAGTCCCCCCAACCCCTTAGCCCTTTTCCAGTCCAAGTCCCCCCCCCTTTTTCCAGTCCAGGTCCCCCCCCCTTAGCCCTTATCCAGTCCAAGTCCCCCCCCCTTAGCCCTTTCCAGTCAGTCCAGGTCCCCCCCCCTTAGCCCTTATCCAGTCCAAGTCCCCCCCCCTTAGCCCTTTTCCAGTCCAAGTCCCCCCCGTAGCCCTTTTCCAGTCCAAGTCCCCCCAACCCCTTAGCCCTTTTCCAGTCCAAGCCCCCCCCCCCCCTTAGCCCTTTTCCAGTCCAGGTCCCCCTCCCCCCCTTAGCCCTTATCCAGTCCAAGTCCCCCCCCCCTTAGCCCTTTTCCAGTCCAGGTCCCCCCCATCACAGCCAATGCAGTCCTTGCCCCCCCCCCCGACCAGCATCGCGGCTGTCTGAGGCTTCAGAGGGAGCCGGGGAAGCCCGCGCGAGGCCCCGGCTCCCTCTGTACAGCCACCAAACTTTAACCTTTCCCAGCATTCGCAGCTTCACAGGAACAGCCGCCAGCGTGAAGGTAAAGGCTCTTCACGCTGGTGGCTGTTCAGAGGGAGCCGGGGCCTCGCGCGGGCTTCCCCGGCTCCCTCTGAAGCGGAGAAAAGATGGTTTTTTTGCTCTGGCCGCTCCCGATCTTGCGGCCAGAGCAAAAAAAAGGCTTTTAAAGGGCCGGTTTTGCCTCTGCGCCGGCAGCCGGCCTGGCTGTGGAAAAACCGGCCAGGCCAGCTGAAAACCGGCCAGTTGGCAACCCTAAAGAAACAAACACTAGGCCCAAAAATTTAGCTATTCTGCCTGTTTTCCTCACGCAGGCAACTTTCGCGATGCGGTCCAAATACCTAGAGAGGAAATGGCCGCCCCTTCGCCAATGAATTTTGGCGCCAAGAACAGCCGCCGCTGCAAAAATGTCTCAGCAGACCAACAGAGCCCGAAGGCCTTACCTGCAGGGCCGAAAGCCACACAGCCTGCTCCTACCTCCTTGAATTCCTCCGATCCTCAAACTGCGCTGATGCGCCTGGCAGCCGCAGCGAGGATTGCTCAGCCGGTTCCACAGAGTAAAATTAAAATCCCGCAGCAACGGAGAGGCTCCGTCTCACACAGCTTCAGTGTGGCTGTACGGATCCCGGAGCTTTCTCCCGTACAGTCCAGGGAGAGAGATCCGCACCGGCAAATGCCTGCAGCAAGTGAAAATCACTGACAAGGAGGGAAGGCGAGAACTGCTACTAATTTAAAGAACCAGGCTCAAATTTAAAATTACTGTAAAGAAGGAAATTTGCTCCTAACTAAAGGGAACTAATCCCCGATTGTCAATTAACCAAAGGTAACTGAATTAAAAGTAAATGAAAGGTAAAAATCAAAAGTAAAATCAGAATTTGTCACACTAAATGCTCCTATCTGTTCCCCCCAAGTGAGCCCAGAAGCTAGGCTCACTATGTCCTCCTGCTGCAAGGAGACTGGACACACTGGAGGCTGATGGGAGATACCAGCAGGCTATATCCAGTGATGTCACGACTTTGACATGCCCAAGAGGTGCACAACCCAGAAGTAGAGGACTAAACTGGAGGAACGATAAGGAACCACTGCTTACCTCTGGGACAAGCAGCATGAAATGTTTGTACTTTTGTGAACCTGACAGGTACCTGTGATCTAGACTGGCCACTGTTTGAAACAGGATACTGGGTTTGACGGACCTTAGTCTGACCCAATATGTTCTTATTGACTTGATGTATGTTAATTCATAGGTTAGTGTGTGTTAAATAAATTTTGTGGGTATTAACTTGGAGTGGAGGAGTAGCCTAGTAGTTAGAGCACTGGCTTGATAACCAAGCAAGCAGCGTTCAGTTTCCACTGGCACTACCTGTGGCCTTCACAAAATCATTTAACCCTCCATTGCTTCTGAAGAAAGGCCTGGCAATCTACTTCCAGTCGCAGTGCCAAGACCAGAAGTAAGCATTGATTCAAGAGCATACGTTGCATTTTGCAACTTTTTTCTGGCACACTAACATGCCGAATGCATGCTAACGAATGTACATCCCTAGTGAGTAAATAAAAGGTGTTTGAAAACCGCTCCCTTCAGTGCCGAAATAAGTACCCACACACTCTATCGCTATTGTTATCTGTGGGGAAAGGGTGAGTTTACGTCAGGGGAGGGAAAGAACATGCTTTGATTTAATTGTGTTTGTTAATACTAATTTAGATACACAAGAATTAGTATAAATAATGGAGAAGCGATGGAAATAGGAAAGCAAAACAATTTGAATATAATGATAAACAGGACACAGCTCAGACAAACAAATGAAGCTGTTGCTATATGTGGAAAGTTGGATGGAAAATCAATGCAAGTTGCATTAAAGCAAATAAAGTATTAGGACAGATGCCATCCCTGCTCCAACACAAAATATATAGCTGTAAGCAACAGTCAGTTTTGCTCAGACTAGCTTTATACTAAAGTGTTAGCAGTGTCAAACATGGATCCTAATACAGTCCATGAAATAGAAATTAATGACGACAAAAATGAGGGGTGTGATATTCATAAGCACTTACGTGATCAGAAGTGGCTGTTCATGACATAAATGGTTTTTTAAAAACATTTCCGGTACTATTATGGATTGTAAGTCATGAGGAGAGTAAATTTATTACAGGGTGCCTAGGTTAATGGGGCAGAAAGGTGCCTGTTTTTCACCTATTTTATGAAGACACGTGAAGGCAAATTGTGGATAGTACACGGAGATCGGATTTAAGATGTCTAGGTTGGGACGTACAGAAGTTCATTAGTATTTTAGAACAGGTTCTGCTGTGGTAGGCTATGGCCTGTAAATTAGGCCTAGGTCCTAACCCCCACCTGAGAGTAGTGCTGAGAAGAACCAGAGTCTGAGAAACTGCTTTAAACTGCTTTTGAAAAGTTTGTATAATTCCTGTATGCTGATATAGAAATGTTCTTGCATTCTCTGAGCTAGAAATGGCCTTGAAGTAGAAATGTATCTATGCCTAAAACTATGCCTTTGTTAGAATAGCCTGAGAAGGGGGAACAGGGAGCTAGGGCCAGAGAGGGTCACCGATTGGACAGGTGCAAGGAGCGTTGGGACCAATAGAAAGTTTGCCTGTATCAAACTGTAAAAATTGTAGCACCACAGAAGCAGCAGCAGGGGCCTTAAAAGCAGCATCCCAAGCCAAAGGGAGCTGCTTTTTCCCCTCACACCACCCGCAGCGCACCGAAGCTCCCCCGATCGGGGTAGAGCGCCTGAGCGGGAAGCCGTCCCGCTCAGAAGCTCCTGCCCAATCGGGGCAGTGGGAGCACCACAGAAGCAGCAGCAGGGGCCTTAAAAGCAGCGTCCCAAGCCAAAGGGAGCTGCTTTTTCCCCTCACACCACCTGCAGTGCACCGAAGCTCCCCCGATCGGGGTAGAGAGCCTGAGCGGGAAGCCGTCCCGTTCAGAAGCTCCTGCCCAATCGGGGCAGTGGGAGCACCACAGAAGCAGCAGCAGGGGCCTTAAAAGCAGCGTCCCAAGCCAAAGGGAGCTGCTTTTTCCCCTCACACCACCCGCAGCGCACCGAAGCTCCCCCGATTGGGGTAGAGCGCCTTAGCGGGAAGCCGTCCCGCTCAGAAGCTCCTGCCCAATCGGGGCAGTGGGAGCACCACAGAAGCAGCAGCAGGGGCCTTAAAAGCAGTGTCCCAAGCCAAAGGGAGCTGCTTTTTCCCCTCACACCACCCGCAGCGCACCGAAGCTCCCCCGATCGGGGTAGAGCGCCTGAGCGGGAAGCCGTCCCGCTCAGAAGCTCCTGCCCAATCGGGGCAGTGGGAGCACCACAGAAGCAGCAGCAGGGGCCTTAAAAGCAGCGTCCCAAGCCAAAGGGAGCTGCTTTTTCCCCTCACACCACCCGCAGCGCACCGAAGCTCCCCCGATCGGGGTAGAGCTCCTGAGCGGGAAGCCGTCCCGCTCAGAAGCTCCTGCCCAATCGGGGCAGTGGGAGCACCACAGAAGCAGCAGCAGGGGCCTTAAAAGCAGCGTCCCAAGCCAAAGGGAGCTGCTTTTTCCCCTCACACCACCCGCAGCGCACCGAAGCTCCCCCGATCGGGGTAGAGCGCCTGAGCGGGAAGCCGTCCCGCTCAGAAGCTCCTGCCCAATCGGGGCAGTGGGAGCACCACAGAAGCAACAGCAGGGGCCTTAAAAGCAGCGTCCCAAACCAAAGGGAGCTGCTTTTTCCCCTCACACCACCCGCAGCGCACCGAAGCTCCCCCGATCGGGGTAGAGCGCCTGAGCGGGAAGCCGTCCCGCTCAGACGCTCCTGCCCAATCGGGGCAGTGGGAGCACCACAGAAGCAGCAGCAGGGGCCTTAAAAGCAGCATCCCAAGCCAAAGGGAGCTGCTTTTTCCCCTCACACCACCCGCAGCGCACCAAAGCTCCCCCGATCGGGGTAGAGCGCCTGAGCGGGAAGCCGTCCCGCTCAGAAGCTCCTGCCCAATCGGGGCAGTGGGAGCACCACAGAAGCAGCAGCAGGGGCCTTAAAAGCAGCGTCCCAAGCCAAAGGGAGCTGCTTTTTCCCCTCACACCACCCGCAGCGCACCAAAGCTCCCCCGATCGGGGTAGAGCGCCTGAGCGGGAAGCCGTCCCGCTCAGAAGCTCCTGCCGAATCGGGGCAGTGGGAGCACCACAGAAGCAGCAGCAGGGGCCTTAAAAGCAGCGTCCCTAGCCAAAGGGAGCTGCTTTTTCCCCTCACACCACCCGCAGCGCACCGAAGCTCCCCCGATCGGGGTAGAGCGCCTGAGCGGGAAGCCGTCCCGCTCAGAAGCTCCTGCCCAATCGGGGCAGTGGGAGCACCACAGAAGCAGCAGCAGGGGCCTTAAAAGCAGCGTCCCAAGCCAAAGGGAGCTGCTTTTTCCCCTCACACCACCCGCAGCGCACCGAAGCTCCCCCGATCGGGGTAGAGCGCCTGAGCAGGAAGCCGTCCCGCTCAGAAGCTCCTGCCCAATCGGGGCAGTGGGAGCACCACAGAAGCAGCAGCAGGGGCCTTAAAAGCAGCGTCCCAACAGGGCACGCCCGCGCCTTGCGGGCCCGCGCATGAGGGCCTCGCCAGAGGGCCCTTTGGCGTGGCCCTTAGGCGAGGCACAAAGGCGAGTACGCAGCAGACTCTGCAAGAAATCACAGAGAACCCATATCAACAAGGAAAACACCGACCAGAAACACAGAAGCCCCAACAGCAAGACAAATCAACTCAACGGCAACAAAAGGTAACACTAGATGGCTGGAACCCTTTACCGTTGCTACTCCTCGCAACACAGCTCATCCCACAATACACAAACCCACCATGCAATCCTACAAACACACATTGGATCCTACCCCAATACATCCTAACCTATATACTACACCAGGAGATCAAGCAGGCACAAAACACACACAAAACCTCAAAACGCAGCAAAATGGACACAAACAAAAGAAATACTTCCACTCACGCTCTCAACCCCACAAACCAAACCACATGCATCACCATAGACCTCATCAATGCAAGATCGATACGAAATAAAATAAACACTATCTCAGACCACCTGAATGACCAGCAACCGGACATACTATGCATCACGGAGACCTGGCTCTCACCAACCGACAATGTCCTTCTCAACCAGCTAGTCCCCGACTCACACACAGCATTTAACTGCCCTCGCACCCATAGAAGAGGAGGTGGAGCCCTGATCATTGCAAAGACCAGCTTAAAGCTGAAAACCAAACTCTCGAGGAGCACAACACACTGCAATATAATCATCATAGAAAATGCAGACCTAGCAATATGCCTCTCCTACAGAGCTCCAAACTCCCCATCGGAAGAAACCTCAGAAATCCTAGAAGCAATATGTTCAGTCAACAACCTTCACAAACAACTCTTAGTACTCGGAGACTTCAACCTAAAATCCACCAGCAGAGGTGAAGCAGAAGCCTTCCTGAACGCCATGGACTCCCTCCAGTTTACACAAGTGATCAACGCACCAACTCATAGGCTCGGACGCTCACCAGACCTCATCTTCACCCCGAATAGCCTAAACACCAGGAACCTCATAACAGGACCCCACATCACACCAGTACCCTGGTCAGACCATTACCTAATACGGATTCAACTACAAGCAAAAACCACAAGAAATCCCAACGAGAACCCACCACATATCAGAAGATTCAAATCCTTCAACAAAGAACAATTCACAAAAGACACACGAACTCTTCTCACCACCAAAACGATAGACATAGAGAGCAAATCCTTGAATGGAATGACATCATATCAACAGCTGCCAAACCCCTCCAACGCAAAACACAGACCAGTGCCACAAGACCCAGCTCCACACCATGGTACTCCAACTCAATACGCATAGCAAAAAGAGAACTGAGACAACTGGAACATCGTTGGAGACGCAATAAATCAACCCCCCTTCAAAAGCAATACCAGGCAAAACAAAACGACTACAACAACCTCATTAACAACCAAAAGAAACAATACCACACAAACCTCATCCTACAATCCACCAACAAACCCCGCGAACTCTACGAGGTAATAAAGAAACTCACCAAGGAACCCCTCAACAGAAATGAACAACAGATAGATCCTCAGACCTATGCAGACCATCTTACCAACAAATTCACCGCACCACCCAAAAGCAGCAACAAGACAACTACAGAAGGGACCCCCTCAACAGATCAAAGCTGGGGTACATTCAACACCCCGTCAAAGGAACAGCTATCGAAGATAATCACTGACCTCAACACCAGCACCGCCCCCACCGACCCATGCCCAGTATCATGGATTAAGGCATCAAAGGCAGAACTGACACAAACAATACGGAAGATCATACAAACTCTCTCACAGAAGGGATAATGCCAAACTCACTAAAACTAGCCACAGTACATCCGATCCCAAAGAAGACCATCCTACCAAAAACGGACCCCACAGCCTACAGGCCCATCTCAAGCATCCCTTTCCTGGCAAAGATCATAGAGAAAGTAGTCCAACATCAACTACAACAACATCTAGACATACACCACCCCCTTGACCCACACCAACATGGTTTCAGACCTAACCACGGAGTTGAAACTCTACTGACACAACTATTCGACAGTCTGCTAAGAACGATCGACAACCCCAAAATGGGCTTACTCATGATATTCCTGGACATCTCCGCTGCATTCGACACCGTATGCCACTCAACCCTACTAACAAGACTCGAAGAAGCAGGCCTACACAACACCACCCTGAAATGGTTTACATCTTACCTAAAGGATAGACAGCTCCAGGTCAGATGTGGAGCGACGACCTCTCAACCCATCAGCGTCACACAGGGTGTTCCACAAGGTTCAGCACTCTCAGCCCTGCTCTTCAACCTCTACATACAACCCATCTGCTCAATCATCAGGAACTTCAACATACAATACACCATATACGCAGATGATATAATGATATTCACACCAATCAATCTAAACAAACCTGACCACACCAACATAGCCAACTGTTTTGAAGAAATGACAACCTGGCTACAAGAAAACAATCTAGCAATAAACTATAATAAAACCGAAGCACTGATCATAACAAGAGACCAAACATTCACACCCACGCCCTCCATCAATCTAAACAAGGCCACCATCCCAATAAAACAAGAAATAAAATACCTGGGAATAACCCTTGACAGAGAGCTCAACCTTCATTCCCACATCGCGAAAACCACCAGGAGTGCCTACATCAAGATGAGGACAATCAGACGACTTAAACCCATCCTTGCTCCCGAGCATTTTCGAACAGTCTGCCAGGCCATCATCACCCCCATCCTGGACTACGGCAACCACATCTACCTAGGACTCCCAAAGAAATCCACACAACCACTTCAATTAGCACAAAACACCGCTGCAAGACTCATAACAGACAGTACAAGCTACGAACATATCACACCCATTCTATACCACCTCCATTGGCTACCAATCAGCTCTCGAATCCGCTACAAAGTTCTCTTAACCACATTCAAAATAATAAACAAACTATCTGCAGACAGCCTACAACAGCTCATAACAGCTGACGACAGCAAAAGACCAAGAAGAAAGGGAACATCAAACAATATCAGAACTCCAAAAGACTACACCAGGACAAACCAAGCCACATTAAAAAGAGCCTTCACCCTGGCAGCCCCCGCCATATGGAACTCTCTCCCAGACCACCTCAGAGCAACAAACAACATCAAAGACTTCAGAAAACAGCTCAAAACTGAACTATTCAAAAACCATTTCAAGGACCTCATAGAATGACTTTTGATCAACCAAGTCAGATAGCAAAGCCACCATTGTAAATATAAATCTGTAAATATGTATCATAAGCACACAATGTATATAGCTTCACATCAAATCAACCACACTCCCTCACACAGTACACTGCGACAAATCAACACTGCATGCTACTGACAACCCCCTTTCTTTGATTGTTTGCTGTGCCAACCGCTTTGATTTCATGAGAAAGCGGTATACCAAGTCCGTTTAAATAAAATAAAATATAAGGAATTTGCTCCTGTACTCCATTGCTCAGTCCTTTTTGGATACTCTCCTGTCTGAGCCTGTGCACAATAAATTGGCTTGGATCCTGCAGCTGACTCCTGGTTTTATTCATTGCGTGCACTTCGCTGCTACATTTCCTGGTGCGTTGGCCGGGAAGTGCGAGTAGTGGATGCTATTCAAGTGAGTATACCACGTATTACCGCCTCAAGGTTTGGCCCGGTTGGGACCGTGTCTGTCCGACCGCAGGGGAAACCTCAGGCACCACCAATCCTCTTGCATCGGAGAGGATTCCTCCTTGCCTCGGCAGATTACTGGATCTGGCCGGCCAACACCTCCGAACCTGAGGGGAGTCCAGGATTCAACCCAAGAACTGGTTTTGTATCGGGTACCGGATCCGGTGAGTAGAAATTTCTTTGTCCTTCAGTTAGTTAGTTTTGGATACGTCTTGCATGAGTATGCGCGAGACTGAATTGGTATGGGAATAAGGTACCGAGAGCCTGATCACCTCTCAGGGAACGTCCAAGTAAGCCTTGCATAAGTATGCACGAGGCCCAAACTACTGCCCTTGGTTAATCAGCAGTCCGAGTACGTCTTGCATGAGTATGCGCGAGACCGGCTGCTGTTGGTTAGTAAGGTAGGCCTGGGAATTTGGGAAAACGTTGCTAGCATGTCTGTTTGTGTCTCCCTCTGTTTCTAGGGCTGCCTGGACCCCTTACCGGCAGTCCGAATCACCCGCACCCTCTGTCTGTTGTCTAACCGCGGGTTTCACTTCTGGTATAATGTAAGGTTATTAATTAAGGAACAGTACTGAGAAAAGGGGAAAAAAAAACCTCAGGAGTTACTTTAAGGAATCGAGTCTAAGCACAGCACAGCGAAGACGAGCTGTCTCTCAGCACAGGGTATCTCTAGCAAGCAGAGGGAGGAGGGGTATGTCTTTCACACAGCCTGCAGAAAGGAATGTCTCAAGTAGCCTGGAAAGTCTCAGTATCCTTTAAGTTCTTATTAACCCCTTCGGATCTCCTCAACTGTTTTAGTTATATCTCTGCCCTGCCTGTATTGTTACTATACCTGTACTTGTTATATTAGTTTGCTGGTTATATCTCAGCCCTGCCTGTATTTCTACGTCAACTGTTCCTGTTATATTATTATTTTTATTTATTTATTTATTTATTCTCTGATTTATGGGGGAAACCTGAATGGCTTAGAGGTCCGAGTACGGACCAAGGGAGGAGGAAAGTGTTAATTTTACAGTTGCTGAATGAGTGAGAGAGACAAAGGTTTCGAACAGCATGGGAGGGGGTGTATCTATACTGAGCCTTCTGCAGTGTTTCCTTAAGAACTTTAAGAGGGGTTTCTCTGGTGATTATGTAATTGTAATGACCCCAGGTCGACGGGAAGTTCTATGTGAACGGGAATGGCCCCCCCTGTCTTTATAGAGTGCACCCAGAGGAACACTGCCATATAGTTCTGTCACGCTGGAAATGTTGGATTTTGCTAGCATGTCTGTTTGTGTGTGTGTGAATGAGAGGTCTTGAAACACAGACCAAGCGAGTGCGGACTCCTGATTAGCGCAGTTCCTGGCCGGGCGATCGTGCCCAGGTCGCGAAAAGGAGGAAGCGTTTGGTGTTAGCCTACCTATTTGTTCCTAGGGCTGTATGGACCCCTTACCTGCAGCCCGACTACCCGTCCCTACTGTCTGTTGTTGTGTATGTCATTATGGGAGGGTCGGAGTTCATGCAAGCTCCATTGAAATGTATGATCAAGAATTTTAGCAAGGGATTTGCCGGAGACTATGGAATAAAAATGTCTCCGTCCCGATTAGGAATACTCTGTGACAGGGAGTGGCCGGTGCTGGTCACCGCGTGGCCCCCTGGTGGTACTTTTGATGTTAGAATTGTATCTTTAGTTCACCAGATTGTACGAAAAGAACACCCTGACCAGTTCTCCTATATAGATTCCTGGTTAAGTGTTTGTGAAAAAGAGCCCTCCTGGATGAAGCGTTGTTATGAGGAACAGTGCAGGATACTTGTAGCAACCACAAGGGGGGTCCGGAAGGCTGGGGAAAAGAAACTGCCTGTCTATTCTACCCCAGAATCTCCAGATATTTTAACCCGTCCACCCCAGTACCTTTATAGACCAGTCCCCTCAGCTCCGCCACCACCCCGGGCAGAGCCTGGCGCAGGTGGACACCTCCCTGCAGATTTACCCCAAGTAGTCCACCAGCCACCTCCGCAGCAGGAGGACGCACACCCCCTCTTGATCGGAAGCCCCGGCTCAGTTCAGAGTGCCTCAGGAGGACCATCGTCCACCGACGACACTGCCAGCAGGGATTCATTTGCCAGTTCGGGGACACTTACTGCTGACAGCCAAGGCCCGGGAGCAGAATTCCAACAATCCAAACCACCTTATACTTTCAGAAGTACCACAGCGAGCCAGAGGGATGGTCACGTGATGCCATTGCGCCAGGTCCCAGGACTACCTATCCTTAATGAACAGGACCAGATTGTGGTGGGGCCAGCCAGTCTCGTTTATGTGCCCTTCTCCACCACAGATTTATTGAACTGGAAAACGCATTATGCATCCTATACTGAAAAGCCCCAAGAATTAGCTGAATTGATGTCAAGTATTATGCAGACCCATCAACCTACCTGGTCTGATTGCCGCCAGCTCCTATCTACCCTCTTCACTACTGAAGAACGAGCATGGATTGTGCAAGCGTCCACCTGATGGTTAGAAGAGAACCCTGCAGGAGAAGGAGGCCTAGATCCCTGGCAAGCAGCCACCGCAGATTTCCCAAATGACGATCCTAAATGGGATCCGAACAGTGTGAGTGGGGCGGCGGCCCTCACTCGGTTCCGCCAGGCCCTACTGCAAGGCCTGAAGAAAGGAAGCCAGAAGGCCATGAATATTGGAAAAGTATCAGAAGTCATCCTGCATACAGACAAGAGCCCAGCGGCCTTTTATGAACGCTTATCTGAAGCTTACAGACTAAATACCCCATATGATCCAGTGGCCCAGGAAAATTTGCGCATGGTAAATGCGACCTTTGTGAGTCAGTCCCAGGGAGACATAAGACGGAAACTGCAAAAGTTGGAAGGATTTGCGGGCATGAATCCGGCCCAGTTAATGGAAGTTGCTCAGAAAGTGTTTGTGAATCGTGATCAAGAACGTCAGAAGGAAAGTGAACGTGAAATGAAGAAGAAAGCTGATTTTCTCGCTGCAGCTTTAGTTGAACGACGCGGAGGAAGTTTCTCTAACCGAAGGACTCGAGGACGTGGAAGGGGCCGAGGAGATGGTCGGTCCCCATTGGGCATAAATCAGTGCGCCCACTGTAGAGAAGAAGGACATTGGAGGAATGAATGCCCGAACTTTGGCTCCGCCTCCTTAAGGGGAGGAGGGAGCATGCGGAGAGCAGGGGGAAGATTCCAGCATCGGGGAGGAATGAACCGCACACAGTTCCAACGGGGAGAAGCAGCTGTAGAGGGAGTGGCAGCCGAAGAGGGCTACAGCATGGATGAAGACTAGGCCAGACCGGGCTCCAAGTTTCCTCTGGGTCCCCAGGAGCCTATGGTCAGTCTGAAGATTGGGGACCAATATATGGACTTTATGGTGGATACGGGGGCCGAACATTCGGTAGTAGCAAAACCTGTGGCCCCTTTGTCTACGCAATCCGTCACTATCTTCGGCTCTACCGGAACCAGAACCACCAAACCCTTTTTGCAGAACCGCACCTGTGAATTAGGGGGACAGAAAATAACACACCAGTTCCTGTACATGCCTGAATGCCCAATCCCCCTCTTGGGCCAGGACATGCTTGCTAAGCTGCAGGCGCAGATATCCTTTGCTGAAGGGGGAGAAATGGAAATGACTCTGAACTCAAAATCTGCTGGCCTAATGGTGTTGACTGTCCCCCGTGAAGAAGAATGGCGGTTCTACAGTACATCTCCGATCAAGGCCAGCCGGTCCCCGTATCCACACCAGAATCTCAGCTCCGCCCGAGGTATGGGCGAAGAATATAGCCCCTGTCATTGTCACCCTCAAGCCAGGAGTGGAACCAGTGCACGTGAGACAATACCCTCTCCCGCGACCGGCGATTGAAGGAATTCACTGTCATTTAATGAAATTATTGAAGTATGGACTTCTCAGGGAGTGCCAATCACCCTGGAATACCCCCCTCCTCCCAGTCAAGAAGCCTTGGACAGGTGACTACTGCCCAGTGCAGGATTTGAGACGAGTGAATGATGCAGTTGTAATCATACATCCAGTGGTACCAAACCCCCTACACTCTCCTGGGACTGATTCCAGCTAAGGCTACTCATTTCACTGTCTTGGATTCAAAGGATGCTTTCTTTTGTATACGGCTAGCATCAACCAGCCAACTTTTGTTTGCCTTTGAATGGGAAGACCCTACTACAGGAAGACGGGGTCAACTCACCTGGACTCGACTACCCCAAGGATTTAAGAACTCACCTACTCTCTTCAGTGCTGCTCTCAACCAAGATCTTTCAAGTTATTCTGTTACTCCGGGAAAAAGGGTCCTCCTCCAGTATGTGGATGACCTATTGATAGCCACCAACTCTAAAATCAAATGCTCTGGACGTTTTGACCCAATCCCTCGGAACTTGGCAGCGACCTGTAGCGTATCTATCAAAACAACTGGATACCATCGCAAAAGGATGGCCACCTTGCCTGAGAGCCGTTGCAGCCACAGCCCTCCTGGTGGGTGAAGCTGACAAGCTCACCCTAGGTCAAAATATCCAAGTTCCGGTACCGCACTCTGTCCTAACCCTCATGGAGCACAAAGGAAATTATTGGTTCACAAATTCACGAATGCTGAAGTACCAAAGTATGTTATGTGAAAACCCCCAATTGCAGTTGATCGTCAGTCAAGCTTTGAACCCTGCTACGCTGTTGCCAATTGGTCCAGGTCCACCCGATCCTAATTGCCTGGAAATTATGGACACTGTATTCTCAAGTCGCCCTGATCTAACTGATGTCCCATTAAATGACCCTAAACGAACTTTCTTCGTGGATGGAAGTAGTCTTGTCATCAATGGACGACGATGTGCTGGTTATGCAGTGGTGACCGTGGACATGGTAATAGAATCATCAGCTTTGGCCCCGGGGATTTCAGCACAGAAAGCTGAACTGATAGACCTCACTAGGGCACTGATACTAGGGACAGGGCTCCGCTTGAATGTGTACACAGATTCCAAGTATGCCTTCACCACATTACACGCCCATGGAGCCCTGTACAAGGAACGTGGGTTAATAACCTCAGGAGGCAGGTCTATTAAATATGGTCTCTCGTTTGTATCTCAAGTAACTCAGCAGTTGGCCCAGGCCCTACAGGTGCAGTGGAAGTTACATACAGCTTACAGACCCCAAAGTTCAGGAAAAGTAGAGCGTATGAATCGGACCCTAAAGTCCCAGCTATCCAAACTCTGTCAGGAAGCTCACCTGAAGTGGCCCCAGGCTCTTCCTATAGCCCTCCTCAGGATACGTTCGGCCCCCACCAAGTCATTGGGAGTTTCCCCTTTTGAGGTCCTGTATGGGCGACCTCCACCCATTGTCCAAGGGATAAAAGGGGATATGATTGGGTCCGAAATCACTAGATAAGAACTATTGGCTCTAGGTTCTGTCTTGCAGAGTCTCCATGCATGGGTACAAGACCAGTTGCCCATCAATCTGACCGAGCCGCTGCATACCTTCAAGCCTGGAGCCTCAGTGTGGGTCAAAGAGTGGAGGAAGACACCGTTAGCACCTCATTGGAAGGGACCTTATGTCGTCATACTATCAACCCCTACAGTAGTAAAGGTTGCAGAATTGGAACCTTGGATCCATCACAGTCGAGTAAAGCCAGCGGCATCTACTGAACTTTGTCCCTGGACATCAACAAACAACCCAGACTCGCCATTGCGACTTACGCTGCGGCGACAACCACTGCTGTGAGAGAGTCTACAGCCCTACTCCTGCCACCCAGCTGGAAGCTGGCAGGTCTACGTATGGCAGAAGCTTGAGGAATCTGCAACCCTACTCCTGTCACCAACCGGAAACTGGCAGGTCTACGTATGGTGGAAGCTGTGGAGAAAGAGAACTTCAGTAAAAGAATTTGCAAATTTCTAGACAAATTCATTGAGATATTGTAATCATGATATATCTATGTATTTATGTTGTACTTACGGTAGCCCTGGGGCCCCTTAGAATGCCCACTGATATACCTCCTTGTATCACATGTTATGGACCAGCCACATGGGCGAATGGTGGGTCCTGGGGATACTGCACTCCTCTTTAGGTTTGAAGACTATTGTGTTTACAGTTTTAATAATGGCAGCTATGTGTTTACTCCTTCCATGTTTTCTGCCTCTTTGTTTATATATGGTTACCTCCATCGTTGACAGTACCGTTGAACGTAAAACAGCAACACAGGTACTAGCCATGTGGAAGTATCAAGCTATACCCCGAGAAGAAGCATCAGTTTGCACAGGGTTTGATATGTGATTATATTCTCATCCTCTTTTATTCGGGCTGAGAATAATCAAAGGGGGGAATGTGGTAGGCTATGGCCTGTAAACTAGGCCTAGATCCTAACCCCCACCTGAGAGTAGTGCTGAGAAGAACCAGAGTCTGAGAAACTGCTTTAAACTGCTTTTGAAAAGTTTGTATAATTCCTGTATGCTGATATAGAAATGTTCTTGCATTCTCTGAGCTAGAAATGGCCTTGAAGTAGAAATGTATCAATGTCTAAGACTATGCCTTTGTTAGAGAGGGTCCCTGATTGGACAGGTGCAGGGGGCGTTGGGACCAATAGAAAGTTTGCCTGTATCAAACTGTAAAAATTGTATATAAGGAATTTGCTCCTGTACTCCATTGCTCAGTCCTTTTTGGATACTCTCCTGTCTGAGCCTGTGCACAATAAATTGGCTTGGATCCTGCAGCTGACTCCTGGTTTTATTCATTGCGTGCACTTCGCTGCTACACTGCCGAACATGGCACCTTTTCTAAAACGTCTAGAAGGATATGTGGGGCGTCGGTATATTTGCCAGCACGGGGAGCTGGAGGAGCCATTTTAACAAATCTACATGTGGGAAAAAGTAATGGAGAAAACTTTGCATCTTTCATGGGTAAGTTACACGTGTACATTGTCATTTTGTAAACATGCAAATATAAATGCTTTCAATTAACTAGAGAGGCAAATCTCTTTATTGAATTTTAATTTGCAAGGAGAAAAAACAACAGGGGATTAAGGGGGATAACCTCCTTGATCCCACCTTTACCGGGCTGGCCGAAATTAGCACTTTTTACAAACTTGTACGTGCCAGGGAGCAGCTGTATATCTCGACATGGAGAATGTTGGTCACATACCTGCATTCCCTGCATGAAATGGGGAATACATTTGTAGAGTTTTGACCCCCTCAGGTCACAACCAAACCTTGCAATGTCTACATATTATGGATTTGCCCTTTCTAAAATGGCCATTTGCAGATGAACGCCTTTTCCACATGTAGATACCAGATTTTCCACGTGATATTTCAAATAGGACTTCTGAAATAACCCCTTAGGTGCCTTTGGCCCATAATTTAGAAGCATCTCCTGTGTAAATAGCAGCATGTACGCCTGTAGAGCAGCAGCAAGGCCAGAAGAGAGCCCACACACTCGCAGCAACAAGCCAACGGAAACAAAAGCGAGGTGGGAGCAGCAAAGACATGTGCAATAGTGATATTTACCTGTGGAGATCCAAGCCATGCAGATATCTCAAGGGGGCATGTTTTGGGTGTGGATCGGGTGTGGTTTGGGCAGGCCCAGAGTATACATGTATATTCCCCATTTTACAAGGGAAATACATGTGTATACCAAAACGTTTCTACAGACCTGCTCTGAGGCATGTACAAATGTCAGCTTGAAGGACAGCTGCAAAGGCCAATGGGACCCCTACACCTACCCTCAACAGATCCTGATTCCTCTCGGAACCTGGGACCCCCCCCCAACATCATGACCTCCCTCCCCCTGTGTATTCCCTCCTCCCCTCAACATCACGACTAAACTCCCTTTACCCCCTTAGATCTCCCCCAGCGCTTACGAAGAGCTTTTCTTGGTGGTCTAGGAGGCAGCAGGTGTGATTTAAAGTCTCTCATCCTCTGTTGGGTGCCCGTGTTTAAAATAGCACCTCTAACTCTTATACCGCCACTAGGGGTCAGAGGTATCATTTTAAATCCGGGTGCCCAGTGGAACAGGATCAATTGGGAATCACTCCTGGTCCTCATTAGACCATCAGAGAGAGCCAGGGGGAGTCAGGAGTTAAGGGGAGGGGAGTCCAGGGAGACCGAGAGAGGATAGACATGATATTGGGTGGGATCCAGGTAGGGGAGGGGATGGAGTGCTGTCGCAGAGGAGATCTGGAGAGGTGGGAGAGTGAACAGTGTGTTGGGGGGTTCAGGGTAGGGGTGATCTCGTGCTGTCAGGGGGATGGGGGAGATGTCTGAGTTTGGTGGCTAAGTGCTGGCAACTACAGTGCAGATTGCAAAACTGGTACTTGCAGGTGGCGTTACAGCACTTACAAGTGTAAAGCCAAGTGGGACCAGGCTGTTTTGTGCACATCTTTATTTATAAAATTGCTGTTGCCCCTGCATGTGCCAGAAATTACAGTTAGTCGTCGACTTATGACCGCGTCTCTAAAATGCTTGTATGCAAATGCTAGAAGTCTAAAAAATAAGATGGGAGAGTTAGAATATATAGCACTAAATGAGAGGTTAGATATGATTGGAATATCAGAGACATGGTGGAAGGAGGACAACCAGTGGGATACTGGGATACCTTGGTACAAACTATATCGTAAAGATAGAGCTGATCAAATTGGTGGAGGGGTTGCGCTCTATGTTAGAGAGGGCATTGAGTCAGAAAGGATTAAAGTTTTGCAGGAAACAAAATTTGCTGTAGAATCTCTATGGATTGAAATTCCATGTAAAAAGGGGAAGACAATGGCAGTGGGGGTGTACTATTGACCGCCTGGCCAGAATGAACACATGGATGATGAAATGCTCAAAGAAATCAAGGAAGCTAACAAAAGTTACAGCGCACTAATAATAATGGGTGATTTCAATTACCCCGGTATCAACTGGGTCAGTGTCACGGCAGGACATTCTAGGGAGATAAAGTTTCTAGATGAAATAAATGACTGCTTCTTGGAGCAGCTGGTTCATGAACCGACGAGGGTACAAGAGTCCAAATCTTGCTTGGAGTTGTTGTAGATGAGATCTCAGTGATAGAAAACTCCTCCGCCGATCCACGGTGTTTTTGGCGAAATCTGGGAAGAAGGAGATCTTATGGCTCTCAAATTCCACAGGGGAATGGTTCTGCGCCATCTCAATAATTTGAGCCACTTGTTGGAAGCGCAATGCCCTTAGAATAATCGGGCGTGGCCTTTTATGGTTAGGCTGAACTTGCGATGGAACATGATGAGCCCGGTCTATCTCAAAAGGTTGTTCAAATGTGAGATTGAGGGCCACAGGGATCATCCTGCTCAGAAAAGCAATCATGTCTCTGCCTTCTGCTCCCTCCGGAACACTGATGTTACGTCGCGCTCGGTTGTTCCCGTCTTCTAGCTCTCTCTGCAGGGCCCGGATCTGTCTGGCCTGTTTATCTAGCTCCTGCAGCCTCTCTCCATGCACTGCCACCATTTGTTCAACTTTGTCCTGCCTCATAGAAAGCGCCTCCATGCTGCTCCTTAGCGCGGCTGTATCTTCTCTTACTGTTGCCAACGCTTCCCCATTAGTCTTGATCATTTCTTTGATCCCTCTCACCTTGGCAAGAAGTTCCTGGAGAACCTCCGGGCTCTCCTGCGTAGCCGCCATCTTTTGTGGAGAGGGAGGCTCAGTTTTGGAGTGTTTGGCGCTGTTATTTTGTCCAACGGCAAAATCCAGCCTGGTAGGTTCGAGGCGGACATCTCCCGGTATCTGCTGGTGTTGATCCGATAGTTCTGCTACCGCATTAGCAGCATTTCTGCAGGATTGACGGCATCAGGCTCTGCCCCCCCCCCCCTCCTCCCATATCTGGCATTTTGACAAACAAGATTCCACCATAACTCTCAATTCAATTTTTGTGAGTTGTTCCAATTCGCAAGAATGACTTTTAAAGAAATTGCTAACAAAGTTCAGTAAAAAAGAATTTATCCTTTGACATGCCGTGACAATTCTCTAAGGATCTTAAACATACAATGTTCCAAGAAATAGAACTTGAAAGACCTAATATTCTCTGGATTCTAACCCATATAAGCTTCCAAAATCTCTGAACGCTGGGGCATTCATAGAACATATGTGTAAATGTACCAGCATCTTTCTGACAAGACCAGCATTTGTCCCCTCCCAATCTATCCCATTTGGTCAGTTTAACTGATGTGATATACGCTTGATGCATAAAGAAAAACATCGATTGTGTAATTGCAGCTGATCTGGATACCCTGATTATTGGGCCCCATAAAACTTTCCAGTTGCTAGGAGAGAACGAACGGTTTAAATCAGTTTCCCAGACTTTTGACAGTCCCACCAACTTATGAGGGGGATAATCTCTAAGATAAGCATAAATTATTGAAGCAGCTCTTGCTTTCTCTGCGATTTCCGTAATACTTTTAAACAAAACCCCCTCATCTACCAAGCCGATTACATCAGTTTTAGACATTTCCACACTGTGTTTAAGTTGGAGCCACTGAAGATAGCTGGTCCCGGGAAGGGAAAATTCAGCTTGTAGAGTGGAGAAATCCTTCCAACCATTTATCTCTAGCATTTGACCCAGGGTCCAAATGCCACAATCTTGCAATTTTTTCCACGCAAACTTCTTTCCTTTAATTTTAAACATCGGACAAATAAGCCTCTTGTGTAGCCGAGATGACTTTCCCTACAGAGGTCCACTCCGGATGTTTCATGCCTAGAAGAAGACAGGGGGCGACAGATCAACTTTCTTATTTCGAGCCAAATTGGTCTCTGAGTGAGATCATCAGAGCCTGCCCACAACGCTCCCTGTTTTAACAAAAAGGCATGATGGTACCAGCGGACATCTGGGAAATGGACACCCCCTTTCTCTTTAGAGGCTTTTAGTTTTTCCATAGCGATCTGCTGCTGGTAACCAGGCCATAGAAATTTGATCAACCTTCTTTTCAAAGCAGCATACATCCCCATTGGTAGAGTAAAAGGCAGCATAGTTAATTTTGGCCATTAGGGTCATTTTAATAGATTCTAATCTTCCCCACCATGTAAGGTGCAGAGGAGACCATGTAAGTGTCATTTTACGTATCATATTCAATAACTCCTCTATGTTAATTTGGATAGTTTGGTCTATCGAAGCATCATATCTGACACCTACATATTTGATATTATCTGTCTCCCAATGAAATGGGAATGCTGCCATTGACTCCGAGACCATCAGTTTATTCAGTGGAAAGGCCACTGACTTAGTCCTGTTTATTTTGTATCCTGACAGCTCCGAATAGGAGTCAATCAGTTCTTAGACCACAGGAATGGCGGAGGGCTGAGTAAAAAGGAGGTAGTCATCTGCATACGCAGATAACTTGACCTGCAGATCCCCAATTACAAATCCAGATATGTCCTCTTTCTTCCTAATAGCAATGGCCAAAGGTTCCAGCGCCAAATTGAAAAGCATTGGGGAAAGAGGACAACCCTGACGGGTACCTCTATGTAATGAAAAGGAGCGAGATAAGATACCATTAGCGAATATATGGGCTCTTGTTCTCAAGATAGTACACGTACCATGTTTATAAAACCTGCACCAAGCCCAAACCACTCTAAGATTCGAAACAAAAAAGGCTATTCAAGCCTGTCGAATGCCTTTTCTGTGTCGGGAGAGATACCCACATAGGGGGAATCAACATAATTTGCCCTTTCTAACAAATTACACAACAATCTTGCGTTATCGGAAGTTGACCTCCCAGGGATAAAACCACATTGGTCAGGGTGGATCAGGTCCCCTATAACTTTAGAGAGCCTATTTGCTAACACATTCGCATAGATTTTATAATCTGAATTTAATAGAGAGATTGGTCTATAGTTTATGACTCGACTGGAATCCTTCCCTGGTTTTTCCAAAACTACAATCGTGGCTTCTGAGCAATTTCCTGTATGTCCCCATGAACCAGCTAGTTCCTCAAAGTAAATCAGTAAGTATGAGATCATTTCATCTTTGAAAATGTTATAGAATTCTGCAGGTATCCCATCTGGACCCACTGCTTTACCCGAGGCCATAGAATTGATTACCGCACGTAATTCACCACTTGATAAGGGTTTATCCAACTCTCTAGACTGTTGATCCCCAGTTTAGCCTGGTTTAAATTTCTTAAGAATTCATTAGAGGCTTCAATATCAGACCTGAGGAATATAGATTGTCATAGCGCGCGGCCTCTCTCCACCTACTCCGGCCCTCTTCAAGAGCTCTCCCTGAAAGAAGAGCGGGCCGGAGCAACAGAGGATTCACCACCCGCCCTCCACGATCGCTACCCAATCGGGGCAGCGTGCTCCATATACATACCGGCGCTGATCGGGCGCGACCGCGCCTCGCGGGCCTGCGCCTGAGGGCCTCGCTAGAGGGCCCTTTGGCGTGGCCCTTAGGCGGCGGCCCACATCACCAAATCCGACGCAGCTGAACACAGACCTGAAGCATCCCTCACCAACTCCGGAACACTAGCTTTCTCGGGGATTCAAACCCAAGTCTATCATAATGCAGCATGCATACTAAGAACTGTGGCTCGCGATATCACCAAAAGTCTGCTCAGGATCTTAAGCAACGTGATCTTATACTGGAATAAGAACATCCCTCAGCCCCTACATCCAGACCATTGTACAATCCTCCCTCCAGTCTGGATCTGTACCTCCCCTACTTAAGTGTGCCTCTATCCGCCCCATCTTAAAAGGATCTAGACTTGACCCCACCTCCCCTTCCTCCTATAGACCCATCTCTAGTATACCCTTCCTAGCAAAGATTACTGAGAAAATTGTCCAAGCCCAACTACAGGACTACATAGATGACCACTCTCCTCTTGACCTATACCAACATGGATTTAAGAAGAATCATGGAGTTGAAACCCTCCTAACCTCCCTTCTAGACTCACTGTATTTACACACTCATAACCCTACTCAGGGTTGCTTACTTATATTTCTCGACTTATCTGCTGCCTTCGATTCTCTTCCCCATAATCAACTCCTCACCAGACTTCATAAAATAGGTCTGAGAGGCACTACTCTTAAATGGTTTCGCTCATACCTAGACTCTAGAACACAACAGGTCCGTATTGGTAGTGACACCTCCCTCCCATTTATACTAAAGCAAGGTGTCCCCCAAGGCTCTAGCCTCTCTGCCTTACTTTTTAACATCTTCCTCCAACCTGCCTGCAAAATTTTCCAAAACTCTGGCATTCAATACCAATTATACGCAGATGATATGATGTGCTTCACACCATTTAACCTCACTAACCCTGACTTTACCAAATTAAATGAATGTTTAACCAATCTCAAATCTTGGCTTTCCCAACACAACCTACTTATTAACCAATCCAAAACTGAGATCCTCCAAGTATTCTCCAACCCCTTATATACCCCTCCCCCAACACTCACCCTTGGCGACCTCACTCTCACTATAAAAAACCAAGTGAAATATCTTGGAATCATCCTCGATCAGAACCTCTCCTTCATTGATCATATAAAGAAAACTACCAACGCAGTTTACGCAAAGTTACGTACTCTCCGTAACCTCAAGCCCCTCTTAAGCCCCAACTCCTTTCGTACTGTCTGTCAGGCTCTCACAACCCCCTCACTTGACTATTGTAATCTTATCTATCATGGCCTCTCTAAATCCACTATCCAACCTCTCCAACTTGCACAGAATACACTAGCACGTTTAATAACTAACAACCCTAGGCGATCCCATATTACACCTGTCCTCTATGACTTACACTGGCTCCCAATCCAACTCCGAGCTAAATTTAAAGTGCTTACCCTTATTCATAAGATTATCTCAAAAGAATCAGCTCCTTGCCTTTCTCCTCTCCTAGCCTTCCCTAATAATACAAGAACGCGCCGCTCCTCTACTAAAAACCTTCTATCTATTCCTACATCCAAGATACACTTTAAACAATCTACTAGCAGCAGGGCCTTCTCTCTCTATGCCCCCTCCCTATGGAATACCCTTCCCCATGACCTACATAACTGTGTGAGCCACGCAGAATTTCGAAAAAGATTAAAAACTTACCTCTTCCTCGAACACTTTTCCCTACCACCCTAGTTCCTCCTCCTTACTCCCACTCCACTACTCCCACCCTTCTACTAGTCCATCTAATTGAGATCTCAGTGACCCTTGCTATTTTTAGGTAAACAAACGATTCATATTAGTGTAAATAATATTTTGTACATAGTTATTTATTTATCAGTTTCCCAGTTCCTATGTTACTTATATAGCCACATATTCTTGTTCTATGTAATCTGTTACCTTGTTCTATGTTCTTTGTAAACAGTTGTTTAATACTGTCAGTTATGTTACATGTAAACCGTCTTGAATTGTAGAAAGACGGTATATAAAAACTGTTAAATAAATAATAAATAAATAAATAGTAACTAGAGAACGCCTCTAAGATTTGCTCATTGCTGGTCAATCTACCCTGTTTATCATCAAAAATGTAAGTAATACGTGATCTCTCTAGCTTCCCTCTCAAAGCATTAGCAAGAAGTTTGCCAGATTTATTTTGTTCAACATGATACCGCAATGATTGCTTGAGCATTACTTGCTCTACTTCTGAACTTAAGATTTCGTTATAGTGGTACTTTAGTCTCTGGAGCCGCAACAATATACCCGTATCCGATTGTTTCTTCCATAGTCGCTCCCCGGCTCTAATTTGCTTGTCTAAATCATTTAACTGGACCTTTTGCCTTCTATTCTCCTTAATAATAAAGCTAGTAATTGATGCCCGTAGGGTGGCTTTAAAGGCCTCCCACCAAGCCCAACTTGCTGTATCACCTAGTTTATTTGTGTTAAAGTAGTCCCTTATAACATAACTCATTTCTTTTTGGAATAAAGCTTCCACTAACCAGGCTCTATTAAAGGACAATGCCAGACTGGGTTTAACTACTCCCGATAACAAAACCTTTAAGGTAATAGCCGCATGATCTGAGATGTGCATACTCATGGTATCTGCCTAACAGGATTTCGAAACTTATGATCTAGAAATTAGAAAAAAGTCTATTCAAGAAAGGGAGTTGTGCAGCGGGGAAAAGAAGGTGTAATCTTTGTCAGTGGGATGGAAAAATCTCCAAATATCTACCAATCCACTGGTTTCCATAAGGGCCCTGAGTGCAACCCTTGTTCTGGAGGTTTTCTCCACTCTACCAGGATTCCGATCTATTAATGAATCCAAGGCCAAATTATAGTAACCTCCCATAACAACTGGAGCTGGAGTGTCCTCCTGTAAACTTCCAGCTAAATTTATTTATTTAACATTTCTTATATGCTGCCTTTCATATCAAGGTGGTTTACATTGAACAAATTGAAATTACATTGAACAGGGCATTATTTATTTTATTTATTTATTTATTTATTTACATTCTCTTATATACCGTGCTATTCTGCATCAGTGCGGTTTACATTGAACAAACTGAAATTACATTGAACAGGGCATTATAACTTGGAGATAACTATTTACAGGGAACATGGGCAATGGAAGGTTAAGTGGCTTGCCCAAGACCACAAGGAGCACCTGTGGGACTAGAAACCCCAGTCCTTCTGGCCCAAGGTTGCTGTCCTCTAGTGGGATTTGAACCACTGACCTTCTGGCCTGAGGTAACTTGCCCCAACCACTAGGCCACTCCTCCCTCCCAAATCTTTAAAAGATTTGGGGTCATCATTATTAGGGCCGTAAACATTGAAAATTATTAGTTTGGTCTCGCCCATCCTAATAGATGTTTTCACCCATCTTCCCTCTACGTCATTACATGAACTTTCCACCATGATCCCTAATGATTTACGTGCTAAAATAGCCACACCATTTTTTCTTTGGACAGCATGAGAATGACCGATTAGGGAGAACTGACTCTCCTCCAACTTTTTTGTCTCAGCCAAAGATAAATGGGTTTCCTGCAGTAGGATCAAGTTTGCTTGCTGCCGTTTGCAGTATGCTATGATCTTTTTTCTTTTCATCAGGTTCTTAATACCCTTAATGTTCAGAGATAATATTTTCAACCCGGTAGCCATAAATTCCTAGTAAAGAAGTATCTAAGGCAGCCCGAGAATTTAAAAAAACAAATACCCAACCTACTCCAACCCTCAGAGAACCATCCGTCACCCCCATAACTAAGGGAGTAATCCATTGGGTGAGACAACAAATACATCAAAAACATGGCACTCCCCCGACCCATTAATTGATACTTTGTTTTTTCCTCTTTTCCCTTCCCTACTCCCTCCCATCCTATTTGCTCCCTAATTAACTAGTATTTGAACAATCAATCCTCCCAAATAATCCCTTACCAGCCCGGGGAATAACATTTGGCTGCATCAACACTAGTAGAGTATTACAACACACTTCTTCTTTGTTGCCACCACCTATCCTTATTCACTTCCATAGGTTACCCTTAAGGGTAAATCTAGACCTGTTTTGGGCTATGATCAAATAGGCACAACATTGACCAATGATGGTAAAAACCTGGTCTGGGAATGCCTAGTAACAGTCAGCATCACACCGGCGGCACGGGCACAATGGCAGCATGCCTTGGTCAGACAGTATTCTTCTACAGCTCCTACTGGAGACTCACTTGCGCGCTGAAAGAGCTGTTTCTAACTTTGATGCATAAGCAATGCTTCCTGCTCCTCAATGAACAGTTCCAACGACGCTGGATCATCAAAAACGTTTTAGTGGAATTCTTCAAGGTGACTTTGAAACAAGCAGGATAAAGTAATCCATATCGTGCTTGTAGGCGTTGAAGTCTTACTCTGAGTGCCAGGAAATGTTTCCTCTTCTCTACTGTTATCTTGCTAAAATCAGGGTAGAGAGCAATCTTGTGGCCTTCATATTGAAGAGAAGTAGCAGATCTGGCCATCATCATTATTTGTGTGACTTGCTGGTGCCTTAATACACATAAGATCATAGGCCGTGGCCTCCTGATTTGCGAATTAATTATTGTCGGTATGCGATGCACCCTTTCTATTTCAAATGGCCGTCTGAATTCAATTCTCAACATCTTTGGTATTAGAGCTTCCAAAAAAGTGACTGGGTCTTTACCTTCTGCACCCTCCAGAATCCCAACTATACGGATATTATTCCTCCTAGCTCTGTTGTTCATGTCCTCCATGTTACGCTCCAGCCATTCCGCTCTCTGCAATGTTTTAATGAACTGCAGGATACGTTCTTCATGAGCCACAGCAGTCACTTCAGCTTTCTCAACTCTAGTTGTAAGGGTTTGCATTTAAGCCCTCATTTCCTTCAAATCCGTTTGCATTTCACTCAGAGACTCTCCGTTAGCATTGACGCAATTGCGAACTGCACGAATCTCCTTCAGAATCTCTTGCATCCCCTCTGCCGATTCCTGTTGCGACGCCATCTTGTGCGGGGACAATGGATCCAATTTAGATCTTTTAGTACCTGTTCCCTGTGCGTTCGCAAAGTCTAGGGGGGTTTGTTTACTGCTGGTCATATTCTCTTAACGAAGGATAACCTCTACAGGATCTGCTTTCTTATATGACGTAGATAAGGCAGGATTAGTTGGCTGGGTCTGCGGGAGAGAGTCTATTAAGCAACCATGTTGATCCTTTGCTGGCTCCGCCTCCCTGCTATATCCTTTTTAAGATACGGCTACCAGAATTGCACACAATATTCAAGATGCAGTCGCACCATGTAACAATACAGAAAGATTATAATATCCTTTGTTTTATTCTCTATTCCTTTCCTTATGATTACTAACATTCTATTTGCTTCTTGGCCGCAGCTGCACACTGGGCGCAGGGTTTCAACATGTTATCCATGATGACGCCTAAATCTTTTTCCTGGGTGGTGGTTACTAATGTGGAAATTTGCATTATGTAACCATAGTTTGCTTTGTTCTTTCCTAGGTGCATAACTTTGCATTTGTCCACAATAAATTTCATCTGTCATTTGAATGTCCAGTCTTCCAATTTATCAATGCCCTCTTAAAATTTCTCACAATCCTCTTGGGTTTTAACAACTTTAAAGAATTTTGTGTCATCTACAAATTTGATTACATCACTTATTATTCCCATTTCCAGGTCATTTACGAATATGTTAAAAAGTAACGGACCCAGCACAGAACCCTGGGGTACTCCACTATTCATCTTTCTCCATTGTGAAAATTGCCCATTTAGCCCTACCCTCTGCTTTCTATCTTTTAACCAGTTCCTGATCCACAATAGTACACAGGCTTCTATTCCATGACTTTTTAATTTCATAAAGAATTTCATATGAGGGACCTTGTCCAAGGCTTTCTGAAAATCCAGATACACTATATTGATCGACTCACCTTTGTCTACCTATTTATTCATACCTTCAAAAAAATATAACAGATTAGTAAGACAAAACATTTCTTGGCTAAAGCCATGTTGGCTGTCTCCCATTAAGCCATGACTATCTACGTGTTCAGTAGTTTGTTCTTTATAATGATTTCTACCATTTTGCTCGTAACTGACGTCAGGCTCACCGGTCTGTAGTTTCCCGGATCACCCCTCGAACCCTTTTTAAAAATTGGCATTACATTGGCCATTCGCCAGTCTTCAGGTATTGCAGATGATTTTAATGATAGTTCACAGATTATTTTATTTATTTAACAGTTTTTCCATACTGCTTTATCCTATGGTCAAAGCAGTTTACATCAAACAGAACATTGCACATTGTAAAAGGGTAGTGAACTTGGAGAAAACTTAGTATAGGGAGGCAAGGGATGAGGGGAAAGGGAGGGGATTAACAGGTATTAATTGGGGGAGGGGACAGAGGTAGGTGTACAGGAGTAACTCAACAACGGATATAAATAATGAGGAAATCTAGTAAATAAAGCTTCATATACTAGGCAGAGAAGTTGAAATTACAAACATAATTTTATTTTATTTATTTGTATTTAGCTCATGTCTTTGCAGTAGAAGATAAAGGTGAATTAGGTTCAGGTACAGTAGGTATTTCCCTGTCCCAGAAGGGCTCACAATCTAAGGGGCATGTTTACTAAAGGTTAATATGCGTTAATGAAATGAACATGCATTACAGTATGTGCAACTGTGCCATAGAAATAAAAGGACTGTGGATACTTACTGCGTGTTAATTTCATTAACACATATTAAAACCTTTTAGTAAACATGCCCCTAAGTTTGTACCTGAGGCAATGGAGGGTTAAATGTCTTGCCCAAGGTCACAAGGAATGTCACTGCGATTTGAACGCTGGTCCTACCAGGCCAACCACTTAATGCCATGGGAAACTAATATAATTTCCTTAAACTGGGAGTCATATGATCCCATTTTTTCCTACTCAAGGTCAACTTGAAGTAGAGGAGCACTAAGAGGCGACAAGGCGATAGCGGAGAGACTGAATGAATTCTTTGCTTCGGTCTTTACTGAGGAAGATGTAGGGATGTTACCCATGACTGAAGTGGTATTTAAAGGTGCGGAAGAATTGAAGGAAATATCGATACATCGGGAAGATGTCTTACAACTATTAGATAAACTGAAGAGTAGCAAATCACCTGGGCCGGATGGTATACATCCAAGGGTGTTGAAAGAACTGAAATATGAGATTGCAGAACTGCTATCAGTAATCTGTGAACTATCATTAAAATCATCTCTAATACCTGAAGATTGGAGGATCGCCAATGTAACACCAATTTTTAAAAAGGGTTCCAGGGGTGATCCGGGAAACTACAGACCGGTGAGCCTGACGTCAGTACCGGGAAAAATGGTAGAAACCATCATAAAGAATAAAATTACTCAGCATGTAGATAGTCACAACCTAATGGGAGACAGCCAACATGGCTTTAGACAAGGAAGATCTTGTCTTACTAATCTGTTATGTTTTTTTGAAGGAGTGAATAAACAGGTGGACAAAGGTAAGTCGGTTGATATTGTGTACCTGAACTTTCAGAAAGCCTTTGACAAGGTCCCTCATCAGAGACTTTTGGCAAAACTAAAGAGTCATGGGATAGGAGGCAATGTACTATTGTGGATCAGGAACTGGTTAAAAGATAGAAAGCAGAGGGTAGGGCTATATGGCCAATTTTCCCAATGGAGAAAGGTGAATAGTGGTGTACCCCAGGGATCTGTGCTGGGTCTGCTGCTTTTTGACATATTCATAAATGACCTGGAAAATGGAATAACGAGTGAGGTTATCAAATTTGCAGATGACACAAAACTATTTAAAGTTGTTAAAACCCAAGAGGATTGTGAAAAATTGCAAGAGGATCTTGATAAATTGGAAGACTGGGCATCAAAATGGCAGATGAAATTTAATGTGGACAAGTGCAAGGTTATGCACCTAGGGAAGAACAACCCAAACTATGGTTACACAATGCAAGGTTCCACATTAGGAACCACCACCCAGGAAAAAGATTTAGGCGTCATTGTGGATTCCATGTTAAAACCCTCGGCCCAGTGTGCAGCGGCGGCCAAGAGAGCAAATAGAATGCTAGGTATGATAAGGAAAGGAATGGAAAATAAAACAAAAGATATTATAATGCCTCTATATCGTTCCATGGTGAGACCGCACTTTGACTATTGTGTGCAATTCTGGTCGCCGTATCTTAAAAAGGATATAGCGATTTTAGAAAAGGTACAGAGAAAAGCCACCAAAATGGTAAAGGGGATGGAAGGATACTCCTATGAAGAAAGGCTAAAAAAGGGCTCTTTAACCTGGAAAAGAGACGGCTGAGGGGAGATATGATAGAGGTCTATAAATTAATGAACGGAGTGGAACGGGTAAACGTAGATCGATTGTTTACCTTATCAGAATATAGAAAGACTAGGGGACATGCAATGAAGCTACAGGGTAAACTATTTAAGACTAATAAAAGAAAATATTTTTTCACTCAACGTGTAATCAAACTCTGGAATTTGTTACCGGAGGATGTAGTAAAGGCTGTTAGTGTAGCTGGGTTTAAAAAAGGTTTGGACAAGTTCCTGGAGGAAAGGTCCATAAACCATTATTAAGAAGTGACCGAAGATATCAATGCTTGACCCAGTACAAGCATTGTGGAACTTATTTATTTATTTATTTATTTATTTATTTAGACAGTTTTGTATACCGCCTTATCCTTCAATCAAAGCGGTCACAACACAATTGGGGGATACATTTAACACGCGGGGATATGAGACACATACACTAATACTTACAGGGAACATGGGCAATGGAGGGTTAAGTGGCTTGCCCAAGACCACAAGGAGCATCTGTGGGACTAGAAACCCCAGTCCTTCCGGCCCAAGGTTGCTGTCCTCTAGTGGGATTTGAACCTCCGACCTTCCGGCCTGAAGTACCTTGCCCCAACCACTAGGCTACTCCTCCCTTGTGTCTCTTGGGGAAACTGCTAGGTACATGTGACCTAGATTGGCCACTGTTGGAAACAGAATACTGGGCTTGATGGACCTTGGTCTGACCCAGTATGGCATATCTTATGTTCTTATGTTCTAGAGGAGTAGCCTAGTGGTTAGTGAAACAGTCTGTGACTAGAAAGACCAGCATTCAAATCCCACTGTTACTCATAAGATCATAAGAAATGCCATACTGGGTCAGACCAAAGTTCATCAAGCCCAGTATCCTATTTCCTCCATCCCTACCTCCAGTATCTTCCCTCCAGCCTCTTGCCCCTCTCCCCCAGCCCGGACTCTGTCCCTTTCTCACATCCTATAAGAACATAAGAAATGCCATACTGGGTCAGACCAAGGTCCATCAAGCCCAGTATCCTGTTTATAACAGTACCAATCCAGGTCACAAGTACCTGGTAGGTTCCCAAAAAGGTACACAGGTTGTCTGGGATAAGCAGTGGATTTCCCGGGTCCTCTTTAATAATGGTTCATGGCCCTTTCCTCCAGGAACTTGTCCAAACTTTTTTAAACCCAGCTACACTAACAGCTTTTGCTACATTCTCTGGTAATGAATTCCTTGTGGCCTTATGCAAGTAACTTAACCCTCCATTGCCCAAAGTTATATTACGATTCTCCTGAGGACAGGGAAATAGCTACTGTACCTGAATGTAACTTACAATGACCTACTACTGGAAAGGTGCGAGTTAAGTACAACTTAGTGGCCATGCTTTGAACTAGCTTTAATCTCTTCAATTAATTTGTGATAATCCCAATCGGAGAGAATTAGAATAGTCCAATTTATTTATCAGCACAGCCTGTATTACTTTATCCAATTTCGCAGACATCAAATAAAGAAGAAGATGTCAAATCAAATGCAGCTAATTCAAATAGGATTTAACAATATTTTTCACTTGTAACTCCATCGGCAATTGGCTGTCAAATCCAATCGTTAGGCTAATAACTTCATCTACCAACTGAAATTGCCACTCACGAAGAATGGGCTAACAGACAATGGCAATTTGTTTAGTGAAAACTACATTACCACCATTTTGTCAACATTCAAGAATAATTTGTGCTGCAAAAGCCAACTTTTCCAGACAATAATTATGTTTCTCAACTTCCTCCTTTGTATCATTCCATATAAACGTCAATAATTGTATGTCAATGAAAATTCAACAGAGGGCTCAAAAATAAATTGAATAAAACTGGAGATAAAACTGAACCTTGGTGAATGCCCTGAGGAAGAGACTATTAGACCTCTCTTCCCAGATCATGCATTGATAGCAATAAGATAGGAAGGAGCTAAACCTTTTACCACTGAGCCCTGTACTCTAATATTCTTTAACTGAGAGAGTAAAAGGTCAAGTGGGGTTATACTGAAAGCAACTGAGTGATCTAACTGAATCCAGAGTGCATCAAATTCCTGATCTATCTGGGCCCTAATACTTTCTGTCAGGGCCAATATTATAGTCTCAGCTGCACGATTTGTTCAACATCCAGACTGTGCTGGATGCAATAGTTGAGTCTGATCCAAGAAAGTTTCTGTCTCCCTACCAACTTCTCTAATACTAGAGATAATAAGGTAAATTGGATATTAGGCAAATATCTACCAGTTTTATATACCCCTTCTGATTCTTCTTCAGGAATGGAGTCAATAGTTTTTTTAAAACTCACTTGGCACAATTCCACTTTCTATTTTGAATGATGAAAATCAAAAGATGGCATATAAACTTAAACAAATAAATAAAGATAAATGCAATAAAAGGTGCTATTTGTTCAGAAATTTTCTACAATACATGGTTTATGGTTTTTGGTTTATTAAAATTTGATATACATACCACCCTTTGTACCAGCAGAGTGGAGCACAATAAACAGGTTAAAAACAAAGAAAAGGACCTCCATTAAAATTATAGTAAAAATGAAGAAAATGAAGTAGGGAAAGATAATTGGGGGGGGGGGGGGAGAGACAGAAGGGGTTGGGAGTCGGAATTATAAGGAACCTATAGGGGGAAGGTCAAAAGCCTGTTGAAACAGGTGCATTTTCAGGGAGAATTTGAATTTGGAGTATGAAGGTTCAGGGCAAAGGTCAGCAGGGAAGAAATTCCAGAGGCTGGCTCCAAGGAAATACAAAGCCAAGTGCCGGGTGGATGTGAAGTGGGCCTACAAAGGTGAAAGGAGATGAAGGTGATTTACATGACTTGAACAGAGGATCTATGGGGGGGGAACATGTGAGATGATACAAGAGGATAAATAAGCGGGGGAGCCAGAATGCAAGATCTTATGGATGAGGGTGAGGAGTCTGAACTGGATCCGGTATATAAGAGGAAGCCAGAGAGATGTAATGAGCAAAGGGGTGACATGGTCAAATTTAACAGCGTGATAAAGCAGACCAATAGCTGTGTTCTGGACAGATTGGAGACACTTAAGTTGATATTGTGGTAAGTCAGAATAAATGATGTTACAGTAATCTAAACGGGAGGTGACTAAGGCTAGGAGCAAGGTGATGACAGAAGATTCTGGAAGGAAAGACCGGATGAGAGAATCTGACAGAGAGCAAAGAAGGAATGTTTCACCACAGCACTTATTTGATTGTGAAAGGTAATGAAAGTGTCAAGGATAACACCAAGATATTTAAGAGAGCAGATTATAGGAATAGGACAGCCATCAAGTGAAGAAGATATTGAAAGGCAAATGGAAAAGTCAGTAAGTCATATGGTGGAGGTTTTGGAGGTGTTTAGCTTCAAACAGTTGAAGTGCAACTACGATGCAACCAGGGAAAGACAAGAGTTAATGACAGTGAGGTCAGGAGATGTGGGATGTGTGTGGAAAAGAAGCAGAATGTCATCTGCATAAATATATGCTGAATGAGGGTAGCCAGTGGGGCAAGTTGTGAAAAGGAGGGGGGCCAGAACCAGGCTCTGGGGGACCATACAAGAGAGGGTAGTAAGAGGATGAGAAGGCCTGAAAGGATAGAAACAGAGAAAAACGACGACAAAAAAAGACCACATGGCCTATCTAGTCTGTCCTTCCATATCAACAACTACAACAGTCCCCATTTTTCCTTTAGAGATCCTGTGTTTGTCCCATGCTTTTTGAATTCAGATAATGTCATCATCTCTACCACCTCCACTTGGAGACTATTCCATGGATCCACCACTTTTTCCGTTAAAAAAATATTTATGCATAACACTCCTGAATCTATCCCCTTTCACCCTCATCCCATGTCCCCTCATAGCAGAACTTGCTTTCAATCGAAAGAGGATCTCCCCCTGTGCATTTATGCCATGGAGGTATTTAAACATCTCAATCATATCACCTCTATGCCCCCTTTCCTCCTTAAGTCTGTCCTCATATGCTTTATAATGAAGACCACTAATCATTTTAGTAGCCACCCTCTGTACTGACTCCATCCTCTTTATATCCTTTTGAAGGTGCGGTCTCCAGAATTGCACACTATACTCCAAATGAGGTCGCACCAAAGACTTAAACAGAGGCACTATCACTTCCTTTTTTCTGCTAGCCATTCCTCTCTGTATGCACTCAAGCATCCTTCTAGCTTTTGCTGTCAACATTTCTACCTGTTTAGCTACTTTAAGATCATCAGACACAACCATGCCTAGGTCCCGCTCTTCTTTAGTGGACAAAAGTACTTCACCCCCTATACTATATTGCTCCCTTGGATTGCTGCTGCTCCAAATGCATGACCTTACATTTTTAACATTAAATCCCAGCTGCCAGATTCTAGCCCATTTTTCAAGCTTAGCTAGATCCCTCCTCGTGTTATCTATACCTTCTTGGGTGTCTACTCTATTGCAGATTTTGGTATCATCCACAAAGCGGTAAACCTTACCCGACAGCCCTTCCACTATATCACTAACAAAGATGTTAAAAAGAATCGGACCAAGGACAGATCCCTGGGGCACACCACTGGTAACATCCTTCTCCTCAGCGTGAGCTCCATTTACCTGTACTCTTTATCGCCTCCCACTCAACCAATTTTTAGCTCAAACAGTAACTTTAGGGTCCATCCCTAGGGTGCTCAGTTTGTTTATAAGTCATCTGTGAGAAACAGTGTCAAAGGCTTAATGACATCTAAATGCGCCACATCTAGGGCTCTACCTTGGTCCAACTCCCTGGTCACCCAGTCAAAAAAATCAATCAGATTTGTCTGACAAGACCTGCCTCTGGTGAATCCATGCTGCCTCAGATTCTGTAATCCGCTGGACTACAGAAACCTCACTATTTTCTCTTTCAACAGCATTTCCAATAATTTACTCACCACCAAAGTTAAATTAACCGGCCTGTAGTTTTCAACCACGTCTTTACTTCTGCTTTTGTGTAAAGGCACCACATGAGCCTCTCTCTAGTCCTTTGGCACCACTCCCGACTCCAACGAGGCATTGAAAAGGTCAGTCAGTGGAGCTGCTAGAACGTCCCCAAGTTCCCTCAGTATTCTAGGGTGTATCCCATCCGGTCCCATCGCTTTGTCTACTTTAAGTTGAGCTAGTTTCTCACGAACACAGTCTTCTGAAAATTGTTTAGGATGCCCTTCGCTTATGTTCCTGTTTGCGGGTGTTTTCTGAGGTCCTGTTCTTCATCTGTGAACACAGAATAGAAATATTTGTTAAGCAATTCCGCTTTATCCTCATCTGCTTCTACATATTCCTCCCCTTCACTCTTGAGTCTGACAATGCCACTTTTCCCCTTCCTCTTCTCACTAAGATATCTGAAAAATGTCTTCTCCCCCATTTTATTGCATTAGCTATTTCCTCCTCTTTTTGAATCTTTGCTTTCCTGACTACTTTGCTAGCGTCTCTAAGGGGCTTGTTTACAAAGCCGCGATAGCGGCTTCTGCCCGATATCGGAGCTGCGGTCCCATTGAATTCAATGGGGCCACGGCTCCGATATCGGGCAGAAGCCGCTACCGCAGCTTTGTAAACAAGCCCCTAAGTTTTTCCATATATAGATGCCAGTCTTCCTCTCTCTGTGATCTTTGTATTTCATGAAGGCCTCCCTCTTTTTCTTCACCTTTTCAACTACTTCTTTCGAAAGCCATAGTGGTCTCCTTTTCCTTTTACCTTTATTTATCATTTAAACAAAAAGCTTGGTTGCCCTTAAAATATCCCCTTTCACTTTTGCCCACTGTTTTTCTACATCCCCCAGCTGTTCCCAACCCACTAACGACTCCCTGAGGTATTGGCCCATCTTGGCAAAGTTAGTTTTCCTAAAGTCTAAGACCCTCACTAATACTGAACCACACCATCTGTTGATCACTGGATGCAAAATGATCTCCCACTGTAACATCAGAAACACTTTCACCATTGGTAAGCACCAAGTCCAGTATGGCCCCTTCATGTGTGGGGTTTGTTACAGCCAATCTGAGCACTTTTCAAATCATTTAGAATCCCTTCAGCAAAGGCTCCAACGATCCTGTGAGCAGTGAGTGAGAATCAGCTGTGCCTACTTAGTTGGGAACTGTGTGTGAGAGAAAACTGCAGCCAATCTGAGCACTTTTCAAATCATTTAAAATCCCTTCAGCAATGGCGCGCCCGTGCCTTGCGGGCCCGCGCCTGAGGGCCTCGCAAGAGGGCCCTTTGGCGTGGCCCTTAGGCGGTGGACCGTGCGAGACCCACTATCTGCTGCTATATGCTCATTCTGTTCAGCGATATGCTGTTTGTAGTTAATGTAAGGTAATGTAATGTAAGTTATGTACTGTGTTCCCTGTTTGTACTCCTAGTGTTTTGTTGTGATGTAATGATAATGCAATGTATGTTTCCCTCACCTTTGTTTAACTTTGTGCTGTATTAACCGCTTTGATTGAAGGAAAAGGCGGGATACAAAACATGTTAAATAAATAAATAAATAAATAAATAAATTGCCTGAATAGTTCTCCCTGTAGAGAATCCAGGATCTCCTTACTTCTAGATGATATTGCAGCAGGAATGTGACAATCAACATCTGGCATATTGAAATCCCCTATCAGTAGTACTTCCCCTTTCCTAGCAATGCTGCTTGTGTCTTCAATTAACTCTCTGTCCACCTCTTCCTCTTGTGAGGGAGGTCTGTATATCACGCCAATGCAAATAGATTTCTCTTTCCCTCTTTGTAGTTTAACCTACAATGCGTCCTCTCTCCCTTTTAAGCTCTGTAATTCCAAAGCTTTAATATTATTTTTTACATATAGTGCCACTCCTCCTGCCCTTCTTCCTACCCTGTACTTTCTGAATAAAGTATAGCCTGGTATAGTTACATCCCAGTCATGATTTTCTGTGAACCATGTTTCTGTAACTGCCACTAAATCCAAGTCAGCCACTCCCACCAAAGCTTCAACATCAGGGATCTTATTTCCCATGCTATGGGAAATTATACACACTGCTTTCCATATGTTATCCCTTTTACCCATTTCCATAAAGGTATTTAATGTTTCACTTACCTGATGGCTTTCACTTATCTGGGAGCTTTCTTCACCCATCCCCAACGAATCTAGTTTAAAGCCCTCTTCAGTAGATTAGCCACTCTACTACTGAAGATGCGTCAACCTTTCTTGGACAGATGGATGCCATGTCTGCTCTGCAACACTTGGAACAGCATCCCATGGTCCAGGAAACCAAAATGCTCTTGATGACATCAACCACGCAGCCATGCATTCACCTCCAGGATTTGAGCCTCTCTCCCTTGGCCTTTTCCCTCAACAGGGAGGATTGAAGAGAACACCACCTGAGCACCTACCTGCTTCACCCTCTGTCCCAGAGCCATGAAGTCACTTTTGATACGATCAAAGGGATACCTGGCAGTATCATTTGTTCCGACATGGATTAGCAACATTGGGAAACAGTCAATGGGCTTGATGAGTCTCGGCAAACTCTCTGTAACATCTTGGATTTTGGCACCAGACAGATAGCAAACCTCTCTGGACATCAAGTCTGGTTGGCAGATGGACGCCTCAGTACCCCTCAGAAGAGAGTCACCAACCACCACTACCTTTCGCTTCCTTGTGGTCACTGATTCTGCAACTTTTGGGTACTTGAGCTCTGGTTCTCCACTTCCAGGGCTGTATAATGGTTCTTCAATACAAGGGCTGGAGAAGTTGGACTGGTGATTCTGCAGGCCCTGGTGACTTGTGTCCAATCTTCGTCATTCTGTAGGCACCCATCTTCTCCTCCGCTGGAGAGCTTGGTTGCTGCAAGAAGCATCTCATCAATGTACTTCTCACTGTCTTGAATGCTGCTCAGCCTCGCCACCTCCTCCTTGAGTTCCTCCACTTGTTTCCTGAGAGCTTCAGCATGCAGGCACCCTGCACATGGAACTGGTCCTTCAACTGGCATTTGGACCTCCGTCTGGACAGAGGAGGAAGCTGTAACGGGGGCAACAGCTTTAGTGATACAATTTTTCCCAGCCATTGTTCTGTTCGTGGAGCTTAGGTATCTGTTAAAGCAAAAGAGAGAGATCTACCAAAGTACTAGCTGGTTTCCCAGCTGTTCTTTCAGAGAAAAAGCAGTTAAATGTCTTTAATTCTATTCAAAATGTGCTGTTCCAAATTCCTGTGTTTTGTTAATTGGGGAGGTGCCGTATAAAGCAAGGCTGCTCACTAAGGGTGGGTGGGAGTTGGGGGGGGGGTAGGGAGGGAACTAACTCCTGATTAGGTGTCAGCAGCTCTCAAGTGCTGAGAAAGTTACCAAAGCCGAGTTTTAAACCTACCCCACTTAAGAAAATATTTCTCCTTTTAAAATAAAAGCACCAAAAAGAATGTAACTTTGTTTTAAAAAAGTACCAAAATCCTTTTAAGAGCTCCCAGTCAGAGAGCTAGAAATTACCCCGCGCCCCCCCCCCCCCCAAATTCTTACCTTTGTTTGAAATGTAGAGCCTCTGTTAGGAATGTCTACCAAAACCCTTTTAAGAGCTCCCAGTCAGAGAGCTAGCAATTAACCCCTCCCCCCCCCCCAAATTCTTACCTTTGCTTGAAATGTATAGCCCCTGCTAGGAATGCCTCAACAGTGCAGGGCTTTGAAGCCTTTTATGCAGGCCTCAGCTGCTCTCAGTTCTTTCACAGGCTAATCAGACCCACTAACTGCTGATTAGGTGTCAGGATTAGGAGCCTCTGTTAGGAATGTCTATATATAGTACATTTTCACTACATAGTAATACTATAATACATTGTAGGAGCAGTTGGTGAAGAAGGAGTAGAACTATTCTAGAACAGACCCACAGCTTGAAGCCAAGAGAGAAAAAGGGAATTATTGACAAGGTCAAAAGCACAAGAAAGATCAAGAGAAACAGCCAATGATACATTGCCCTTACCCAAAGATTCCCGACAGATACAGGGAGGAGTGGCCTAGTGATTGGGGCAAGTTATCTTGGGCTGGAAGTCTAGGGGTTCGAATCCTGCTAGAGGACAGCAACCTTGGGCTGGAAGGAATGGGGTTTCTAGTCCCACAGGTGCTCCTTGTGGCCATGGGCAAGCCACTTAACCCTCAGTTGCCTCAGGTACAAAAACATAGATTGTGAGCCCTTCAGGGAAAAGGGGAAAATATATATACAGTACCTGAATGTACACTGCTTTGACTGCTAGAAAAGTGGTATATAAGCCTAGTTAAATAAATAAGAATGACCAGCACAGAAACCAGATTGCTTAGGGTACAAAATGTTAGTAGCTGACTTAAGTCCTTCTGAAATCTAAACCACCTCCAAAATTTCTATGCTACAAAACCTGTTCCAAATTAATCATGCTTCAACTTCTAGTAGTTCAGGGTTGGTTAAAAGAACCACCATGCTGTTCTCAATAGATCCAAGTAATGCCTCTAAAAATTACAGACCAGTAACTTCTCTACCTACAGTCTATAAGCACTGTACTAGATGCTGACATAACATATGGAAATATTGATTCCAGTAACATGACAATAGAGCAGAAGTCCAATAAGAGAGAATCATATAGAATCATAAAGAATCATAAAGGCCAGTTAATGCTGAATAAAGCATATTGACTGACTATAGGAAAGCCTTTCGTAGCATCTCACACTCTTGGATGATAAATTACCCTGAAATGAACAAAGTAAATCCTGGATTGATTTACATCAAGTTCACTATAAAAATGTGACAAGCCACACTTCATCTGAAGTATGAAGATAGAAAGCCATTTTGAACATTAAGATTCAGTGAGGAATTATTCAGTGAGCCTCAATCAAAGTTATATTGGATTTCCTTTCCTAATGTGGTCCGTTAGCTTGACGTATTAAGGAAATTATTGATTTGCTACTTCATTCCATTTCCTACTATGTCAGAGTATGTATCTCTGTACCATTTGTTTTAAATTGTATAAATGACGAGAAAGTGTTGGCAGCTATAATTTTTCCTATGTAAACCAACTTGATGTAATTGTGCCAAAGGCAATATATCAAATACTACAATAATTAAATAAATAAAAACAATTCTTTGTGATACAGATTTAACCTTAATCCTAAAGATGGTAGCAATCCAGAGATAATATCACGCATACTGTTTGCAGATGACTTGAAGCTCTATAGTTTCAGTGACCAACAATTAGTGGAACAACTCTGTGTAGTGAAAAACTTCTCAGATGACATCAGGATGAATTTAGGCCTTGACAAATGTGCTAAGGCAACCTTCCTTAGAGGAAAATTATGCAAAACTAAAAACATCTCCCTGATCATAATTTCAAAGAACTTGAACAGGAAGGTGTATACAAATACCTAGGAGTAGAGGGAGAAATGACAATCAAGCAAAATTTACTGAGAAGAAAATCCTAAGTAAAGAATATTACAGGAGATTAAAATTAATACTGAAAAGCTCTTTAACATCACAAAATAAAACACAAGACATAAATCAGCAGGCAGCAGTTACTGTCATATTATTTTGTGACTGTAGACTAGCCTCTTAAAGATCTTGAAAAACTGGATGTTTGAACAAGAAAACTTCTATATGCCTACAAAGTAATCAGTAAGAAGCAGTGTATACCATGACCATACATTCCTTGAGCCAAAGGAGGATTGGGCCTTATAGAAGTAGATTATATATACAGAGCTAAAACTCTAGGACTCCAGGCATACTTAACAGTGTGAATAGCTCCAAATATGCAAAAAAAGTGTTGAAACATGAAAGCAAACATCCAGAGTCTATCTCCATTATCAAACTTGAACAAGCATTCGAATGAGTAGAAGGAATAGATGAGAATCCATTAGTACACACAGGGAAGGAAGCAACAGAATTTGCAAAATAAGAAAAAAATCTCTTTAAAGTATTAAATCAGCAAATGAGGAACAATAAAGGGCAAATGCACAAAAGCGTTACTCTAGGAACCATTTGTCAAGCAAACCAGGATACACAAATGCCTTTGGATCCTGATGCTCTTTACTCTATTGTTCACTACTTATGTATATCTTACCATACACTAGTCCCAAGTTTTGTGATGCTTTTTTGTCGATTGGATTGTAAGCAATTGACTCAAAGGCACACATTGCATTTGCAGATTGCAAGCTCTGATTAGCAGGGACTGTGTCTTAAATCTATATGTGCAATGCTGCTTATGCCTTGAAGTGTTATACAAATGAGTAGTAGTAGTAGTAGTAAGGAGAGGCTAATTGAAACCTAAGGAAGAGAGATCTATAATAGCAGCCCGGGACACTGGATTATGGATGAAATGGTTCACAATGAGCATAGAAAAAAACTGGGAAAACTGATATTTGTAGATTTGTAAGGAAGAGTTAGAAATGATTACTCATCTCAGAGCAGGCTGCAAAGTTCGTATTGGAAAAAAATTCTATACAGAAAGGCAAAATAAGGTGGCTATTACCAGGGGCAGCTCTATAATGAAGCCGAGAGAGGCAGTAGCCTCAGGCGGCAAAAATTGCCCCCAAATTGCTAGGACTGGAAATAAACTAGGACTGCTAATGGGCTGATTGGGGGACTAGGACTGGAAATGGGCTGGGACTGGAAATGGGCTAATGGGGGAGGGGAGGCGAGTGCTGCTGACTCTGGAAGAAAACTAGGGGCTAGGGCTACAAATGGGCTGGCTGATGTGGTGGGATGGGAGAATAGGACTGGAAGAGAGCGGATACTGAGAGGGTCTGCCAGGGGCAGGAAGGGAGCTGACACAGGGGAAGAAGGGGGCTGGAGTGGAGATGATACCTGGGATGTACTGAAGGGGGACTGGAAGGGAGCTGACACTTGGGGATGGGAGTGGTAGGTGGCTGGGTAATGGGAAGGAGGCTAGAAGGGAGCTGGCGTACAAATGGCACTGGAAGGGGGATGGACAGAGAGTAGGGCGACTGCCCCTAAATAACTTCCCTGCCGGTTATGTGGGGAAGTTAGATGGGGGCGGGGAATGGGCAGCCCAGGGGAGGAGCCTGGGTGGGCAGTGGGTGGTCACCGGCCCTGGACGTACAGGGCCGATTCTAATATTGGCCCTGTACGTCCAGGGCTGGCAACATGTTCGGGGAAGTTATTCCACCTCGGAGGTGGAATAATTTCCCTGGATGTATTTTTTTCTAACATGCTGGGATGCGGATGGGGCAGGGTGTGCCAGGGAACATTCCCCGTATCCCGACCCTGGCCTTAGGAGACCAGATCAGGGGCCGAGCTGTGGGGAATAACCACATTTTTCAGGCAACCGGCATCACGGCTTTTAAATGGAGCCGTGGTGCCATGGCAACATGACGCTCCATTTAAAAGCCCTGACTGAGTTGCTGGGGACAGTCCTGAACATGCAGGCCGGCAGAATTGCAGTCCCAGCCTGTACATTCAGGACTGTTCGCGATTCTGATCCCGCAGGACTAGACATGCCCCACGGGATCAGAATCGTGATCCCCTCTGTACATCCAGTTCAGACCAGACATACAGAGGGGATCTACGTCCGGAACAGAATCGGGTGTATTATATCTTGATGTGGAGGAGGAGCCTAGTGGTTAGAGCACTGGCTCGATGACCAGGGTTCTGTTCCCAATGGCAATCCATGTGGCCTTGGGCAAGTTATTTAACCCTCCATTGCCTCAGAAGAAAGGCTTGGCAATCTACTTTCATTCAGCTACCAAGAAAACCCAGGAGCTGCTGATTCGCCAAGAGTCAGCATTAACTTGAAGGCACATATTGAATTTTGCATTATATCTTATGAAGTCCAGAAGGAGGCTTTTTTTGGCACAATGCAAGTACTATGAAAAGTGTTAGCCGCATATTTGAGAGACCCGAGATTACACACTACAAACCCTAGCTTAAGAGTGAGGTTCATTACTGTCATAGTATGCGCAAAGCTAATCCATTTGGAAAACTTGCCCCTGGGGCAACTGCTCCATTCACTTGTACTACATTCTCTATAACACCCTCTCTTATATTAGAACTTGAATTGCTATGGATAGGAAGAACCTTAACAAAATAAACAGGAGATAGTGCAGACAAAAATAGTTATTACAGAAAGATCAAGGAGAACACAACCACAAAAGACCCTTTTTCATGTTTGGATCTGTTGATTCTGTTAAATAGGCCTGCTAGTAGTTCTATATGTATAATCTGTTTCTATAAGGCTTATTCCTCCTTCGTTTTTAGGCACTCATAAGATTATTATAAATTGTCTTGTGATCATGGAGGAGTTTTCTTCTTTGTACAAGCTGATTGGTGTCTTGCATCTTATTCCATGACGTTAAGGTACTTTTCAATATCAGTTTTAATCTCCTGTAATATTCTTTACTGATATTTCTTTTAGTAATTTATGCCATATTTTTATCCCTCTCTCTTTTTCCTAGACATTTATATACACCTTCCTGTTCAAATTTCTTTTGTGACAGTTGTCAGAGACATATTTTCTGTATTGTTCAATTTTCTTCTAAAGAAGTCACCTTAGCACATTTGTCCTTATTATGTTCCTTCTCTAGCCATTATAGGATACCGCTTTTGAGGAGGGGGGATTCTTATGGGGTCAGTGGTGTTCTAAGCCTCTTGGGCATCCAGAGTGGACATCACCCCCTCCCATGGGCCCACATGGCAAAGGCGCACATGGCCAACAGACCTCAACATCTTTGCTAGCTTGTTACACTATGTCCGCTCCAGGCCCAGTGGTTGTTTCCTCCTGGGTCAAAGTCTCACAGTTTGAGAGATTTGGGCCAGGAGGGAACAGCTGCCGGGCCTGGAGCAGAGGCTGTGTGATAAGCCAGCAAAGATGTTGAGGTCTGTTGGCCAGCACACTGCACCTACTGCCCCGCTCTTGGTACACCACTGGATGAACTACTGCATTCTCCCACCCAGATTAGTATGAGTTAGGGTAGTTCCTACATCCAACTCATCTGGACTGGTCTGGTGGACTAAAAGGAAAGTGAAAGTTAAACTTGCCTGTTAAATTCTGGACTGGTCTGGTAGAACTTATGTCTCTCCACCCCCAAACTCTGCAGATACCACTTGGGGCACAGGGAGTCCCTCAGGATAGGGATCTTTTTATTTTTTTTTGCATGGATGTATTGATGCAATTCTAGCTTCCTTTTTTTTTACGTAGCTAATCTTGAAATTTGGGCAGTGGTTGGATAAATCTGGAAGGTCCTCCTGCAGTTTAAATGGATAAGTTGCATTTTGATTGGGGCTATGGCCTGTAAGTATTTAGCTTCTTGGCCAAATGATTCAAAGAATTCTCTGCCCACACCAGTTTGTAGGGAGACTGGAGTCTGCAGAGCTCTTTACTTCTTTGTCTGCATCTGCTGGTAAGAGATATAACCCACTCATCTGGTAGGACTTAAGGAAACGAAATTAACATGCAAGTTTACCCAGTTCTGATTCTCAGTAAGGGGCAGGCCTACACCAGCAGATTCCATCTATAATGACTGGCCATGTCCCAGTCATGGATCCCTGACACACACACAAATCTATGTTGGAAACCATTCTTAAAGCCATGTCTCAGAATGCTTTACTACTTAGTATTTTTCATAGATATAAATTCAATACACAATACAAAAAATAGTGTTGGGTGGACTCAGTGGCACTAAAGCACCTTCCATCCTACACATAAACGTTAGCACCTTTAGTATTGTTGATATTCTTGTGAGGGGTGACAGGATCTAACACACTACTCCTGCCTCCCCCAAAACTGACAAGACTTTGATGGCTCTCACCTTCCCATTAGTAGCGGTGTTGCTTTTTTTGAGGGAGGAGGACTGCGAAGCCCCAATACAACTTTTTCCCTCCTTAACAAAAACACTAACAGGGGATCAGTGGACCCAATATAAGCATTCCCACAAAACCATTATTTATTTTTCCTCCCTGCTTTGTCCTCATCTGCTATCACATGCTTGTTCCTGCACCTCCTACCCTATGCCGCCTTCTGTCCATTTCTCTTTCCTTCCCACCATGTTGTAAGAATTCCTAGTAAGCCCCCATGGCCTAGTGGCAGAGGAGGTCCACACTGCACTAAGAAGCAGGGGTTACAGTAAGTCTCAGAGCAGGACATTTCTTAACCTTTATCTAGTTAAACTCATTTTTAACCCATGGCATCCAAGCATATACTTTTCTAGATGGAAAACATCTAAAAGAATGAAAACAATAAAATGTATAAACAAGAATCCACAGAACTTATCCTTTGACCTCTTTCTTTCCTTCTTTCCCTGGCATCTACCAACCTGCCTCCTTAATCAGAATCTTCTTTTTTTCCTTTCCATCTTCCCTAGTATCTACCCTCTGGCCTCCTTTCCTACCATCCACCTCTTGCCTCCTTCCCCGATAACTTCTCCTCTGGCTCATTTTCCTCTTCCAATCTGATGCTGAGGGATCTGCCCACCCCTCAGCATCCATTTCCATATCTTTTCCCTTCAGAAAATGCCTCTGTCTCTTCTATTCCCATAATCTATACCACTGCTCTGTTTCCTCCTATACATACTGCCATTACAAGCAAATTCAGACGCACATAAGCTTCTGCTGCTGACCTCACAATGTACATGGTCATCAATAAGGAGAAGATGTGCCAACCCAGAGGAGAGAGAGCTGTGAGGGTCAGTGGCACTGGCTCTTGCCAGTCTGACTGGTTTCTCCTCATCTTAAGCTGACATCTGCAGCTCCTCCTTGTCTTGCTCCAAAGTGCTGGAATAAGCTTCCTTTAAACATCAGATTGATAAAAGATATATCGCAATTTAGAAAAGCTTTAAAAACCCACCTTTTTTTACAACACTTCTCTTACATCAGTATTTCCCCCCCTCTCACCCCATCATCTCAACTCAGCAATAATAGTTAAATGATGATGTTAGACCGTTCCACCTTGTGATATTTCACTGTATATACCTGCTCTGTTAAATGTTATTTATGACATGTCTCTATACCCACTCAAGATCTCTAGTCTGATGTAATTGCTTTTATTTAATTATTTATATGCTATTCCCCAGTTAATCCTTGTTTATTCCCCTATTACCTGTAACTTGGACAAGTCTCTAAATCTGAGTGTATTTTGTTTTAATGTAAACCACACTGATGTCAAATAGCGCGGTATGTAAGAGCTGTTAAATAAATAAAGGCACAAGAAGAGAGCCTCTTTCGGTTGAAGGCAAGCTCTGCTAGGAGGGGGCATAGGATGAGGGTGAAAGGGGACAGACTCAGGAGTAATATGCAGAAATATTTCTTTATGGAAAGAGTGGTAAATGAATGGAATCAGGACCGTACCTAGCCCTATGCGAGCGGAGCGGCCGCACAGGGCGCAAAGGCTTAAGGAGTGCATTTTAGTTGTCTGCCGTTGCCTGCCGCTGCCACTTTTTCTTCTCTCAGTGGCGGCAGGCAATGACAGACAGCTAAAATGCACCCCTTAAGCCTTTTCGCCGGCATGCTAAGCAGAGCTGTCCCTCCCTGCTCTTGCTTAGCATGCCTGCGACTTGCACATTGGGCATGCTTCATGCTTCTTCTCTTCCGCCGTGGGGGGGGGGGGGGCGCGTGCCCGATGTGCAAGTCGCACAGGGCGCGATTTACACTCGGTACGGCCCTGCATGGAATAGTCTCTCAGTGGAGGTAGTAGAGACAAGGACTGTATCTGAATTCAAGAAAGCAAGGAACAAATACAGAATTTCTCTAAAGAAAAGAGAGAACTATTGTAGTTGATATGGAAGGCCAGACTAGATAGCCAGTATGGTCTTTTTCTGCTGTCATGTTTCGATGTTTCTATGTCCTTCAAACTCTTCAGGGATACAAAATATAGAAGTGTGATTTCAGTTCATTTGGGCATCTAAAATTTTAAAGCATGGTACATATGAACCTAGTGGTATACAAATGTGTCTTAAATAAAGAAGTTAAAATAAATAAGGGGAGAGGACTGCGTACATGCCTGTGTAAAGAAGAAGTTTGGCATGTGATGGCCTGGAGTGGAGTTAACTGCCCTAGGGAGATCATTGCTGCGGCACATGAGTGGTGCCCCCATTGATCTCATTTGCCCCTGACAGAGGGAGTGAAAAAAAAGTCTGACTGTGAGTGTGAGGTTGTGGGCACGTGCTCGAAGTGGCATGCCCAAGTGGTACCTCCCCTTTGGAGCGCCCGAAGATCATCTGAAGATTTGTGGAGGGAAGTAGACATTAACAGCTGTTGAGGAGGCCTTTGAGAAATGGGGATATTCAGAGTCATTTTCAGCCCAGCTACTATGGGAAAATAGAAGGTCAAGGTGAGGAGCGTGGGCCGTTCTGTCCCTGGAGTAATGTGAGGTCTTATGGATCAGCATATTTAGGCTCTATCTTCAGGTGTTCCAGAGTGAATTTCCCAGTCTTTGAACTCCCTGTCTCTTTTTGAAGTATCTTTGAGTTCAGGCATTAGGATCCTGCATCTTCTTCCCAATGGATCTTCAAAAGAAGTTAGAGACCTGCCCCTCTAGATGGAGAGGTTTGAGACAGCATCTATGTTCTTCCCAGAAGTGAGTACTTTGGAGATAGCCCAGTTGTGACTGATGAAGGGGTTGTGGTGCCACTGCCTAAGATGGTATTACTTCCCCAAGGACTAGCTACCATTTCTCAGCCCTTAGCTGACCCTTTGCCTCTTGCAATTTCTTTGAAAGATATTTAGATAGTAGTGTAATGGACTAAAGATTTGCTGGATGGGACTCTTACTCAATTATGTGAGTTTTCAAAAGGAAATCTTTCTAAACTTAGGAGCATGTCTACTAAAGTGTGTTGGCTGCTACTGCAGGGCTACCACTGATTTATCACCCTGTGGTAGTAGCTAATGGGCAAGAAAATCAGATATTGTAGGCATTTTCTGTGATATCTGGTTTTCATGTGGTACAGAGCTTAATAGATGGAAATGGGGTGGGGGGTGGGGATGGCGATGAGTGCAGCCAACATGCAAAACGTTTTTATGTGATGGCTGCCAAAATCTACAGTGATTGGGCCTTTCAAGGAGCAACTGGGCCTCCCCTCCTCAACAATATTGTCGGTGTTACAGTGTTACAATCTGCAGAACCAACAATATGAATCAAAAAAGATCTGCCCCGTTGCAGCTCCATCATAAGAATATAAGATATGCCATAATGAGTCAGACCAAGGGTCTATCAAGTCCAGCATCTAGTGGCCAATCCAGGGCATAGTTTGACTGCTTCATTTGGGAGGGGCAAAGAATGGGGTGATATATTTGCATATTCATTTGTACATAATTTGCATATCCATTATGGGTTTCTTAAAAAAATACTAGATGGATAGGAAGCCAGTATATCAAACAGGTGAGAGATGAGCTAGCGCCCCCAAGATACTCAAAGAGGAGCAGATGTTCTCATTCAGGGGTTTTGCCCCCCCCCCCAAAAAAAGGAAAGCAATATATTCCAAGGCTATATAATTAAAATACAGCAACAATTGCAGCTGCTTATTTAGTCTGGTACTCTAAGATTAAAAAAATACTGACGCCTGTAAATATATATTCTTCAAAAAGCAAAGGTGATGTAAGGTGCTCACATGCCAAGGAATAAAAGCAAGAGAGAACCAAAGTGCAGTTTCTAACACCAAAATAAATTATAACTCATTTTATTTTGGTGTTAGAAACTGTGATGTGGTTCTCTCTTTTTCTTTTTGAACATCTATTTTTCATTGCACATTACTGGCTGAAAGTGAAGACGATCTGAAACATTTGCTTCTCGGGATCAAGGAACATAGTCTTAAAATGGGCCTGCACCTTAATGTAAAGAAGACAAAGATCCTGACAACTGGCAAACATCAATAAATTCATCATCGATGGAGAAGAACTTGAAATAGTGGACAACTTTAACTTACTTGGATCAACAATCAATAAAGAAAGGACTAGCAGTCAAGAAATCCGACAACATATTGCTCTTGGTAGAATGACTATGAAGGACCTAGACAAGATTCTCAAGAGCAGAGATTTCTCTCTCCATACAAAGATTTGACTTGTCCAGGCCAAGGTATTTTCAATAACATCCTATGGATGCGAAAGTTGGACAGTGAAAAAGATAGACAGGAAGAAAATTGATGCCTTTGAATTATGGTGCTGGCGACGAATACTATGTATATCATGGACTACCCAAAGAACAAACCAGTCAGTACTAGAGGAGATCAAATCTGAGCTTTCCTTAGAAGCCCTGATGACAAGACTTCAACTTTCATACTTTGGATACATTATGCGAAGAGAGAGATCATTGGAGAAAGACATAATGCTTGGTAAGGTAGAAGGTCACTATAAAGGAGGAAGGCCAGCAATGAGATGGATTGATACCACTCTATCAACAATGAACAGCTTGGCTGAAGAACGAACAAAGTTTAGGTCAATTATTCAGAGGGTCACCAGGAGTTGACACCGACTCGCGGCACTTAACAATAATATTTTGCATCCAACGAAACCCCTTCTCCAATAGTAAGTGCAAAGCAGAACTAGGACATTTCACCATAGAACTCAACATACAAGAAAAAATCGAATTCCAATGTCATCTCATTAACAGCCTCTCCACTACCAGGCAGATTGTGAACTAACACAAAACCCTACAATACACTGAAGGCCTATAATGCAAATCTACCATACCATAATGACCCCAGCTTCTAAAATAAACATTATCCAGAAAGGAACAGCACCATAAATATTGTAGCGGGCCTTAGGACATCCTTATATCTATTCAGAAAACTAGACAAACCAGATTACTACAGGTCCTACAAAGAAACTCAATACTAACAGAATATTTTGTCTCAGTCACACGGCAGAACACAGTTAGATCTTCACCAGATACAGAATAAATAACAAATTTGAAGTAGAAGTAAATTGAAACCCCAACAAGCCAGGATCTGCATGCAGTGCAACAGAAGAAATAGAGGAGTCAGGCACCACTTTACCTCACTTTTGCTGAGCAACATCATGAGACGCACAGGCCTCTCTGATCTCACATGCAGGTGGCGCATCCTCTTCTCACAGGCTTCTCCCTTCATCTATCTCAGTGCCACTTGCTCATAGGCCGCCATGTCGCTGATTAGGTTCAGTGCGGCCATCCTATTCTTTTCTGCCCATGGGAGATGGCATCCCTGAGGACAGACAAAGAGTCACAGCCATAGGGGTGTTTGGGGGGAGGGGAATGGCCCCCTTGCCCCCCAAATTAAACCTATGTCTGTCAGGTTCCCAAAAAGGTACACAGTTCCATGCTGCTCATCCCAGGGGTAAGCAGTGGATTTCCCTTATCCTCCTTAATAATGGTTTATTGACTTTTCCTCAGGACCTTGTCCAAACCTCTTTTAAACCCAGCTATACTGAGAGCTGTTACTACATCCTTATTGGGAGCAGCCCAGAGGGTATTGGTGCTCCCCCCCCACCCCTGTGCATGCAAACATCCCGATTAGTCAGTCGGGGAAAGCTTCCCCTCCCCACCTTCCTGATCCTCTAAAAACAGTCCCAGCTAGCAAGTCAGTGCCCCATCCCTCCCCATCTCTTCCATCTTGTAAAGGAACTATCCTGGCTAGCCAGCCTCATGGTTCCCCACCTACCAAGCCCCCCAAAGTCATACCTTAGCGAAATCCTGGTGGTCTAGTGGGCAGATGGAGCAAGAGCAGTCCTCTTTGCTCCTGCCCCTGTCATTGAGTCATTTCAAAATGACCATAATCATGGGGTGCTACCCTCTAGCCTCACGCTAGGGGGCAGCACCATGAGATTGCAGTCATTTTTCTGAGGACATTTGATGAGGGCAAGAACGATGGCAATTGAGAGCTGTCCGGGGGGGGGGGGGTGATCAGTGATGCAGAGGGGGCCAATCTTTGTTTATTCATATTATTTGTGCCATGGATCAGAACATCATGGCACTGACAATATGGCTGGTGGGGGGAGGCCAGATCACACCTTTAGAGGGGGCATGATAGCAATCACGCCACAAAGCTACTGACAGCTCCGTGAATGCAATCGCTACCATTCCTCCCCTAGGATTTACCATAGGGATCCACGGTACTTACATCAGCAAGCACCATGGGACTTTTCCCATGATACCAGCTGAGGCAGGTAACACGGTTCTCCACAGTAAATCCATAACCATCACATTATTTGCACGAGCTAACCTGCGAATACTCCCTACAGATATCACTGCGGATTATGCCTTACTGCTCGGTTTTGGTAGCTAATCAGGTGTTAGTTCCCTCGCTACCTGCCCCAACTCCCACCCACCCCTAGTGAGCAGTCTTGCTTTATAGAGCACCTCCCCATTAAGCAAAACACAGGGACTTGGAGCAGCACATTTTGAATGTAATTAAAGAGATTTAACTGCTCTTTCTCTGAAAGGACAGCTGTTTTAAGCAAGATCCTATACGCTGTGTTGCTTCGCACTGTACTGTTGCCCTGTATTATCACCGTTATATAGTGCTACAACTTGTTTGAACTTGGTGACAAGCTCATCAGATATGGCACTACCTACACATAGTGTAATCACCAAATTGTCTTTATGAGACACTTCATTGTATACAACTGTGCTGTATGTCCCCCGAAGAAGGCGCAAGCCGAAACGCGTAGGGACCATCTTCAATAAAGCAGTCTGTTCCAAACCTGCCCTCCTCTCTTGCTTTGTTTGTTCCCCCCAAAGTTTGGACACAAGTCACCAGGGCCTGCAGAATCACCAATCCAACTTCTACAGCCCTTGAATTGAAGAACCATTATGTAGCCCTAGAAGTGGAGGTGGTGAAAACATCCCTGCATCCTTCTGAGCATATCAAAAGTGACTTCATAGATATGGGACAGAGGGTGAAGCAGTTAGGTGCACAGGTGGTGTTCTCTTCAATCCTCCCTGTTGAGGGTAAAGGCCAAGGCAGAGAGTGCTTTGGTTTCCTGGACCATGGGATGCTGTTCCAAGGGTTGCAGAGCAGAGATGGTGTCCATCTGTGCAAGAAAGGTAGACGCATCTTCAGTAGTAGACTGGCTAATCTACTGAAGAGGGCTTTAAACTAGATTCGATTGGGACAGGTGAAGAAAGCCCCCAGATAAGTGAAAGCCACCAGGTAAGTGATACATTAAATACCTTTATGGAAATGGGTAAAAGGGATAACATATGGAAAGCGGTGTGTATAAATGCTCGTAGCATGGGAAATAAGATCCCTGATGTTGAAGCTTTGGTGGGAGTGGCCGACTTGGATTTAGTGGCAGTTACAGAAACATGGTTCACAGAAAACCATGACTGGGATGTAACTATACCTGGCTATCCTCTTTTCAGAAAGGAGAGGGGAGGAAGAAGGGGAGGAGGAGTGGCACTATATGTAAAAAATATGTTGATTGGCATTCCTGCTGCAGTATCATGTAGAAGTAAAGAGATCCTGGATTCTCTACAGGGAGAACTATTCAGGCAATTGGTAACAGACCCCACACATTAAGGGGCCATACTGGACTTGGTGCTTACCAATTGTGAAAGTGTCTCTGATGTTATTTATAGTGGGAGATCATTTTGCATCCAGTGATCACCAGATGGTGTGTTTCAGTATTAAGACTAGGGCTGTTAGAATCCATTCAAAGGTGAGGGTCTTAGAATTTAGGAAGACTAAATTTGCCAAGATGGGCCAATACCTCAGGGAGTCGTTAGCAGGATGGGAACAGCGGGGGGATGTAGAAAAACAGTGGGCAAAACTGAACGGGGATATTTTAAGGGCAACCAACCTTTTTGTTAAAATGATAAAAGGAAAAGGAGACCGCTACGGCTTTCGAAAGAAGTAGCTGAAAAGGTGAAGAAAAAGAGGGAGGCCTTCATGAAATACAAGAGATCACAGATAGAGGAAGACAGGCATCTATATTTGGAAAAACTTATAGAAGCTAGCAAAGTAGTCAGGAAAGCAAACATTCAAAAAAGAGGAGGAAATAGCTAATGCAATAAAACAGGGGGATAAGATATTTTTCAGATATGTTAGTGAGAAGAGGAAGGGCAAAAGTGTTATTGTCAGACTCAAGGGTGAAGGGGAGGAATATGTAGAAGCTGATGTGGATAAAGCGGAATTGCTTAACAAATATTTCTGTTCTGTGTTCACAGATGAAGAACCAGGAACAGGACCTCAGAAAAAACCCGCAAACAGGAACAGAAGCGAGGTCCATCTTGAACAATTTTCAGAAGACTGTGTTAGTGAGAAACTAGTTCAACTTAAAGTAGACAGAGCAATGGGACCGGATGGGATACACCCTAGAATACTGAGGGAACTTGGGGACGTTCTAGCAGCTCCACTGACTGACCTTTTCAATGCCTCGTTGGAGTCGGGAGTGGTGCCAAAGGACTGGAGAGAGGCTCATGTGATGCCTTTACACAAAAGCGGAAGTAAGAATGTAGTTGAAAACTACAAGCCAGTTAGTTTAACTTTGGTGGTGAGTAAATTATTGGAAATGCTGCTGAAAGACAAAATAGTGAAGTTTCCGGAGTCCAGCAGATTACAGGATCTGAGGCAGCATGGATTCACCAGAGGCAGGTCTTGTCAGACAAATCTGATTGATTTCTTTGAATGGGTGACCAGGGAGTTGGACCGAGGGAGCGCCCTAGATGTGGTGTATTTAAATTTCAATAAAGCCTTTGACACCGTTCCTCACAGGTGACTTATAAACAAACTGAGCACCCTAGGGATGGACCCTAAAGTTACTACTTGGGTTAGAAATTGGTTGGGTGGGAGGCGACAAAGAGTACAGGTAAATGGAGCTCACTCTGAGGAGAAGGATGTTACCAGTGGTGTGCCCCAGGGATCTGTCCTTGGTCTGATTCTTTTTAACATCTTTGTTAATGATATAGTGGAAGGGCTGTCGGGTAAGATTTGTCTCTTTGCATATGATACCAAAATCTGCAATAGAGTACAACCCAAGAAGGTGTAGATAACATGAAGAGGGATCTAGCTAAGCTTGAAGAATGGTCTAGAATTTGGCAGCTGGAATTTAATGTTAAAAATGTAAGGTCATGCATTTAGGCGATTAAGCAAATAAATAAACATAAACATAAACATAGGCTGCAGCAATCCAAGGGAGCAATATAGTATAGGGGGTGAAGTACTTTTGTCCACTAAAGAAGAGCGGGACCTAGACTTGGTTGTGTCTGATGATCTTAAAGTAGCTAAACAGGTAGGAAAGGCGACGGCAAAAGCTAGAAGGATGCTTTGGTGCATACAGAGAGGAATGGCTAGAAGGTAAGAGGAGGTGATAGTGCCTCTGTAGTCTTTGGTGCGACCTCATTTGGAGTATAGTGTGCAATTCTGGAGACTGCACCTTCAAAATGATATAAACAGGTTGGAGTCAGTATAGAGGGTTGCTACTAAAATGATTAGTGGTCTTCATTATAAAGCATATGAGGACAGACTTAAGGATCTTAATATGCACACCTTAGAGGAAAAATGGGATAGAGGTGATATGATTGAGATGTTTAAATACCTCCGTGGCATAAATGTACAGAGGGAGAGCCTCTTTCAATTGAAAGCAAGTTCTGCTACGAGGGGACATGGGATGAGAGTGAAGGGGGATAGTTTTAGGAGTGATATGCGGAAATATTTCTTTACAGAAAGAATGGTGGATCCGTGGAATAGTCTCCCAGTGGAGGTGGTAGAGATGAGGACTGTATCTGAATTCAAAAAAGCATGGGACCAACACAGAGGATCTCTAAAGGAAACTGTTGTAGTTGTTGATATGGAAGGACAGATTAGATAGGCCATGTGGTCTTTTTTTAAATTTATTTTTATTTTATTTCTTTTTTTATACCGTGCTCTTTTAGAATCAGTGCAGTTTACACGTATACTAACAGGTATTTTTTATTCCCTTGTCCCAGAAGGGCTCACAATCTAAGTGTATCTGAAGCAATGGAGGGTTAAGTGGCTTGCCCAAGGCCACAAGGAGTGGCCATAGGACTAGAGACCCCAGTCCCTCCGGCCTGAGGTTGCTTGCCCCCATGTGGGATCTGAACCCCTGGCCTGAGGTAACCTGTCCCAACCACTGAGCCACTCCTCCCCCTCACACATATTTCTGTGTTTCTATGTTTCTATACATCGGCAACGAGGGGGCTATAGGATGAAGGTGAAAGAAATAATTTGTCAAAATATTTCTTTACAGAAAGAGTGGTAGATGCATGGAATAGTCTCCCAGTGGAGGTAGTAGAGACAAAGACAATACAGGGGTTCTGAAAGCATGGGACAAGCACATAACATCTCTAAAGGAAGAAAGGGACTGTAAAGCTTAGTAATTGGTATGGAAGGGGAGACTGGATAGGCAATATGATCTTTATCTGCTCATGTTTCTATTCAGCGGCGTATAACCATTTGTGGCACTGAATAAGCCCTTCTAACCCCGCTAAATGCCCCGATGCTGACCGTGTAACATCAGAGCTTTCCGGGGGACGTTCCGGGGGTGGCATAGCAGATAAGCAGTGAGCAGTGATATTCATTCACTGGCTTGTTATCTTAAAGCAGGTAAAGTCAGGCAGAAAAAAGGACGTTCTAACTGAGTATCATCACTATCCAGCCAACTCGGATATTTAATACCTGTGGCTTGATATGACCCCAGCATTGTAATACCAGGTCTTAGTTAAAATGGCTCCTTCCATATTACTTTTTTTTTTGCTAAAAAAACATGTTCCTTTTGGTGGGCAGAACATTTCCCCTGATGTTATGAGAGCCACTGATTTACATAGAATGGCATTGTTATAGCTGAAGGCCTGTATTTTATGTTTGTTTGTGCTTATTTGATTTACTTAACCGTCCTTCACTCAGGCAGCAGGGTAGTGTACAAAAAAATAAAAACAAGGTTAAAAATAAAGACAGCAAAGAACGCAATAAATGATAGGTCACTTTTTTCCTCGTTTCCCAGCAATTGTTTGGTTACCATTGGCGTGTGAGAGAATTCTATCAATGTGCTAAATGTGTACTTCCCTGTATTGGCCTGAACTAATGGTACAGCTTCCTGAAAGAGCCATAAACATGTTCTGGCCCCTTTCTGAGAGCCACTTGAAACATTTGCAGACAGTATGTAGTTCTGCCATAACAAGAGCGGCTTGATGGTTAAATCCTTAGTTGCCCAAATAAACTGAATGCGTGCTCACAAATGCTCAGCCCTACGTTTCACCCCATGCATTTCAGAGTATGCAGAGTCACTTACACCCCTTTTCCTGCAGGGAGATATTTTCTTGGAAAAATGAATGCAAAGATGTCAAAATGCCATCTGCGTGTGTACTTTTCCTCCCGCAACCTCAACACGCTCTGCATTGTTCTGCAACACATGATCCTTTAGTCATTTTAAGAGAAGGACATTTTCTGACAACCGATTAACATGAGTAAAACACTCTTTACCCAGGCAAATTGTTTAAAAATTGTCCTCATAAGTAGATAGGACAAACCTGTTTAAATTGTAAGGTAGTGAATTGAAAGCCTGTGCTAATCTAGAAGCCACCCCTTCCAATTTATTCATTTTCAAAGATCTGTCATATCCCACTGTGAAAGATGTAATGAATTGTGGCATGAGTCCAGGCTTAGCATCAGTTATGAGCCTTTAGGCACTAGACATGACAGGCATGTTGATGTAGTGGAATCATTTTCTGTTCCTGTAGTTCTTTTCTATTGCAGCCATGTGAGCGTGATTGATAGCCCACAAGACTGAAGAGAAAATATCATAAAAGTCTCTCATGATTTGCTGTTGCTCTTCTCTTTCTTGGAGATAATAAATATAGATGAGTTTTTTGAAGAAGAGCATCAATAGACTGTTGTATACAATGAGAACTGGCTGCCAGGCAAATGTCGGTGGTGGTGCCCCCTGGGGAGGTCTGAAAGCTGCCTGTAACTATAAATGTTAAAGCTATGGTAATTTTTATATGTATAGATGAGGTATGACTTCTCTGTGGTAGTCTCTAATTTAACTGCTGGCAGAGATACTAAATATATTTTTATCAGATCTATAGCTGATAAACCCCAAAACCTGATTCTTGGCCTGTAGGGTACGTCCTCTTCTGCCTCCTGCTACCTTTTGATGCATTGTTTTTCTTTGGTTCTGGTGTGTCTTGCCTATAGTCCCCACCCCAGAGAGCTTACTGGAGAGCTTTAATTTGCTGAGAATTCTTTAGTAGCTACCCATAAACATATTTTACATGGAGAAACAGAGAGAAAACAATAAACCCCAAGGCCAATACCCTTAAAAATCCTTGGGTCTGATTTTCAGCAGTTGTAGCAAAATGATAAGATATTTATTTACAGCATTCTTATAAACCGCAATTCTGATTGAAACCATTCTTTGTGGAACAATGAAACACACATAATTAAAAACATGTATCTAGACAAACATATAAAAAACAACCAAAGTAATGATAGTAAATACCACATTTAATTGAAAAGTTACACAGATGCTTCTTCATATCAAAAAGCTTTTTAACTGCTTTCGAAACTGTAAAAGGTTACTTTCGTAATCTCTGTGGTAGAAAGTTCCAGAGACACGGTCCTTCCCCTGAAAGCCCTGGAGAGCCAGTAACTTGGCAGACGTCAGTGATGCCGTCTCTAATAATTGGCATCATGTGACCAGTGGCAGAAATTTAAATTGAGGGCCCCCAGGTAAAATATTTGAAAGGGCCCCCAGAGCAGGGGGAATCTACCTCAGAAGATTTGGGAATGGCAATAAATGAGCCCCCTTTTTCTTTGGCTCCTCCTGCACCGCAGCGGTGGTGTGGGTGGAATTTACGCCATTGCATGGGACTGCAATGAATGACCTGGTTAGCTAGTGCAGTGGTGTTGGATTGCTACTGTCACATTCCTAAAGGTATGAGCCCCTTCTTCCATCCCATTCTCACTCCTTCTCTTACGTTGAAGTCCACTCCATCTACCTACAGTATTTACTTCACTATCTCTCTGGGTAACTGCCATTTATCAACCCTCCGATAAGGCCACCTCTTCCTTTCTCACTGACTTTGACTCCTGACTTTCCTTCTCTCTTGAATTATTTGTTCCTTCCTTCATTCTTGTCGATTTTAATATTCACCTCGATGATCTATCTACTGTAACTCCTATGCCTCAGAGCTCCTGGTTTTAACCTCCTTAACCAACCTCCAGCGCTGTTCTATTGCTCCTATTCACCACGCCACTTTACTTCTTCCCCCATCTAACCATCATCTGTCAACTTTCACACTTAACCTTTCTCTCCACAGTCTCATTCAATCTCCACCAACACGTTTAGGCATTTTCAGGCTATTGACCTTCCCACCTTCTCCATCATGGCCTCATCTTCTCTCTCATCCACTACATTATCTGAGTCTGTTGAGGAAACAGTCTCTTCCTCTAATACTGTGCTCTCCTCTGCTTAGGACAATCTCACTCCTCCCATTCCATGCCCTGTAAGGCCTACCATATCTCAGCCTTGGCTGACCTCCAGAATACACTACCTATCTTCCTGTGCCCACTCTGTTGAGAGCCTTTGCCTAAAATCCCATGTCCATGCTAACTTCATGCACTTCAAATTCTTCCTAATCTCCTTCTAGTCTGCTATTGCACTTGCTAAGTGAGAGTATTATTTCTATCTGACAAACACTCTCGACTCCAGCCCTCGCAGTCTCTTTGCCACACGCAACTCTCTTTTCAAAGTCCTTCCACCTCTGACCTTCCCTTCACTTTCTACTCAGACTATGGCTGACTACTTCTGTGAAAGGGTCCACAAGATTAGTCCCGAGTTCTCCACCAGGTCATCTTCGTTTCCCCTTCCCCCGCTTCTTCTCACATTTATTTATTTATTTAGCTTCCTACAACCTCTGCCACCCTTTCTTCCTTTTCTAAAATTATGCAGGAGAAAACTGCACATATTGTCTCCTCCTCCATACCCACTACCTGTTCCTCTGATCCCATTCCCACCCAGCTCCTCAGCTCTATCTCCCTTGCAGTCATCCCTTCCACCTGTCACGTCCTCAACCTATCGCTTTCCACTGCAAGTGTTCTGCATCCAGGGCTGGTGCTAGGGTCTCTGGTGCCCCCCTGCAACCTATAGATTGGTGCCTTCTCCCTCATTACTACACCTCACCCTCTTTTTCCTAAAACTCCTTTCTGAACTCTTTTTTTCATAATGCAAAGAAGGGTTTGGCAACAGCAACATAACTCCTCTGGAACGGTGCACTGGACTAGCATAGTGTTAATGTAAATATATATTCTGCAAAAAATAAAGGAAATGCAAGATGCTCAAACTCCAAGGAATTAAAAGACAAAGCAAGAACCAGAGCGCAGTTTATAACACCAAATTATAAAATTATAACTCACTGGGGGGCGGAGCCTGATGTCCAGCGGGTAGGACGCTTTGCGTTGAAGCTCCCGAGAGGCCTACTCAGAATCCTGACTTAATACCTATATAAATTTACTATTTCGCTCCGAGCTGACCGGGGCACCTCGGGGGGGATGGCGGCCCATAAACCAGCGCGCTTGGACTTCGGGTCTCCTTCTTCTTCTCACGGAAAACGCTCCAAAACAGAGGTGTCCTCCCCACAGAAGATGGTTCCATTTCGTGAAAACCCCGCAATGCACCTGGAGATTTTGGAGGAAATACGCGGCGTGAAGGAATTGGTGCAGTCCAATGGAGAAGCGCTTCGAGCCATGCGAGAAGACTTTGGAGTGCTCCAGGACCGACTTGAAGGTCTTTCATTACGGCAGGACAATATGGCGGGGGTCCTCGACTCGCACGAGGTGCGCTTGGGCAAACTGGACAAGGCTGAGCGCCAGATACAGAATCTTCAAAAGGAGTTGGAAGATAGCAATAATCGAGCCCGTCGCAACAATGTGAGGCTCCTCGGAATGCCGGAGGGGGTGGAAGCAGGAGATATAAGAGAATTCTTGCTCAAAACTCTTCCCTCCTTGCTGAAGATCACTTTTCACAGAGAACTGGAAATCGATCGAGCACACCGTGTTCCTGCCCGCATGGCGCTCAACCGCACGACCCCCCGGCCTATTATCTTCAGCTTGCTACGATATCAACAAGTGGAACAAATTTTACATGCTGCCCGAGCGAATCATCATTTGGAATTTGAAGGTCGTAAGGTCTCCTTCTTTCCTGATTTGGCAAAGCCTACCATTGACCGTCGGAAGAAACTCCTTGCTCTTCGCCCTCGACTTCAACAGCTACAGGCTCGCTTTGGCCTGTTGTATCCAGCGAAGCTCCGAGTGACTCTCCACAACCAGACCAGGACGTTCGAGGATCCTGATCTACTATCAACATTTTTGGACTCCAAAGAAGCAGAGCAGATGCGCTAATCCCAAATCTTGGACTCTTATCTGCCGGCTCTGTCCGCCATTTTGAAGGGCCCGATGCGGCGGTCATAGCCCAGCACAGAAATAGCCTGGACTTTCTTTCTTTCTCTGTATGACTTTTGTCTTTGGTCTCCTATCCCTTCATGATGTGTGCCTCGGTCGGATTCGGAGCACGCACAGTCCTACAGGTTATATGTTTTTTTCAATTTCGGCCTTCTCTGGGGTTTCTCCCCGCAGACACATGGTCGCCAGTAATTTTGGGGTTTTGCTTCTCCTCTACCGTACTGCGGTTTTCTTTGTTAATGTGGGGCGCTTCATTGTATTATATTAGCTTATTTTTCCTATGTCAAGTGTACAGCTAGATACAGTCAGTTTGAGGGACACAGTGAAATTATGTGTGCTATCATGCTCAGAATTTTAACTTTTCTGAATGGCCTTATGTAAAATCTTATTATTCATCGTCAAAGGCATTACTGGTCCACTCAAAGGAAAGAAAATCCTTAGCTATCTTAGCCACGAGCATGTTGATTTGGTGTTTCTTCAGGAAACGCATTACACTCTGCTGAAACACTGAAACTCAATGCTAGGCCTCACATGGTAGCTGCCTATTCTCCCACCGTTTCCAAATGGTACGGGATAGCCATTCTGGTTAAGAAGTCTTTGCACGCTACTGTACCTGATATTAGCGCTGACATGGAGGGTAGATGGGCCCGTGTACACCTTGAGGTTGGAGATAGTGAATTCACGTGTATTTGCACTATGCCCCGACTGTGGACAACCCTGCTTACTATGCAAGTTTTGCGCAGTTGGCCTCGGCCTCCGCCAATGCTCCATTACTACTTGGTGGCGATTTTACTCAAGTGTTCCCTCAATCTTTTCTTCTCAAACAAGGTGCTCGTTGGTTGGAAGCTCCAGTACCGAGCAGACCTGTGTGGCTAGATATAGTAGCGGGCCTTTGCTCACCGGATTCCTCTTACCTTACTCCCTGGTATGACTCTCCCATTAGACTCCCACTACCCACCAATGCTTTTCGACACTTTAGGTGCCTTTAATACTCTTATGCAACCTTTCGACTCCCGACTCTGGTCAGTGCAACTTCAGCATTGCATTCGGAGCACTAGAGTACTCCCGCCATCGGCACTCTCTGCATAAGGTTTATTGGAGACTTCCGATCTCTCGGTAGTTCACCGGGTGTAGCATCCAATTTTACTAAACCTTATGTAATGCTATCACTAGAGATACCTCTATAGCGCAGAAAGTATAGGAGAGCGAATTGCATGTGACTTTAACCTTGGAGCAATGGAGCCTTATCTGGAGCAGAGGGACACGGGTTCCCGACCCGCCTCACTCACTCAGACCCTCTTCTTTCTAGCCCACCGGTGTTTTTACACTCCTCACAGATTAGACAAATGGAACACTACTCAGGGTAATGGTTGCTGGACACGTCCTGTGGCCATTGGTCTATTACTTCATGTTATGCATGAATATCCCGCACTACAGTATAACTGGCGTCGGGTCTGGGGTCGTATTTAGTCTATATTGCACTCTCAGGAGTCCCTTTCTCGGAGGATAGTGGGACTTCGCCCAGTTGCGGGGATCCCCTCTCTCCCAAAAAATGGCTTATCTCCTTTTGAACTTTATGCTTGGCATTGCTATTTCCCTAATTAAGTAATACTGGGAAATTAGTTCCCATCTGAGCCTCAATGAATGGTGGAATCATGCCTGTCTCTACAGTAAATATGAACAACTACCTCGTCTGCTCGCTTCCTCCGTTCAGACTCCTTCTCATTGGTCTCAATGGAAGATGCTCAATGAATATGTACATTTTGCTAAATGCTCTCATCTGACTGTCTAACTTTGTATATATCTCTGTCTCATGATCATGCTGTATTGTGGATACTTTTTTTTTTTTTTTTTTTTGATCGTTTGATGTATAATCACTGTTAATTGGAAGCGCTCACATGCTGATATAAACGGGTAGAGAAGAAGCACCGGGGTGGGGGGTAATGGGTTTACTTTTCCTTATTGTATACTTGTTTTGTCTCTTTTGGTGTGTTGTTTCTTTTGTTTGTTGCAAAATGAAAATAAAAGTTTAAAAAAAAAAAAAATTATAACTCACTTTATTCTGTTGTTATTAATTGCATTATGCTTTTTTTTTTAAACATATATTCTGCATTCACAGAAACCCCGCCCTCTGCAAGGGTGCAGAGCAGTACTAGAACGTTCACCCATAAACTCAATGGTTTTCTCCAGTACCAGGCATATTGTGAACTCATACAAAATCCTATAAAAGTCATTGTGGATCTACGAAGCAAATCTACCATACCATATCAGCAGAAACTTCTAAAACTCACATAAGGAGCCAACCTAGAACAAAGCAGCACTGTAAATAATGTAGCAGGCCCTAGAACATCCATACACCTTTTTGAAAAGCTGAACAAGTCACATTACTACAGCACAGATCCCTACGTACAAACTCCATGTTAACAGAATACCTGGCCTCGGTCACACACTCAGAACACAGACCCTCACCAAAAACAAAATAAGACTACAACCTAAAAGTAAAAGTATGTATTTATTTATTTAGACAGTTTTATATATCACCTTATCCTTCAATCAAAGTGGTCACAACACAAATGGGCAAAAATTAAACTGAAACCCCAAGAAGCTAGACTCTTCATGTAGTGCAACATCAGAGAAATAGAAAGAGGTGAATTTCCCTGTCATACTGTATAAGATATACAGGGGCATGTTTACTAAGTATGTTAGCAGCTAACGTGGTGATAACTTGGGATTATCGCCTGGAAGTATCAGCTAACATGAGTAAATTCAGATAGCACAGGGCTTTCTTGCGCTATCTGCAGATCCTGTATTAACTGAGCACCTGGACAGAGAAGAGGGCAGAGAAAGGAAGTACCTGTAACGTCTGATTACTGCGGATGTCGATAGCACCATGGTAACCATAAATCGGGCAGACATCACAGGTACAGCAAATGCCACCTCAGAGGGTGGTGTTAGCTGTATCTGCAGAACTGCTCCCCAGCGATCCCTGCAGGGAAATATGCTCACAGCAGATAACATGGCTTTTACAGCTAGCAGCACTAACGCATGGCATTAGCTGCAAAAGCCTAATGCACCTTAGTAAACATGCCCGAAAGATAGCACAAAGTCCCATCACTAAGTTAGACATAAAATTATTTTGTTCTACCTTTGTTGACTGATCATTTTATTCTCTGATCCATGTGGTCCCAATCTGAGGTTTCTGCTTTCTTCTGTCTATTTGCTCTTTCTACGGTCTCTACGCCATCGTCCATTTCTTGTCTCTCCTTTGTTTTCTTCACTTCCTTCCATTGGGGATATTGATCTTTTCCTTTCAGCTTTCTTCCATTTATTTTTCCTTATTCCTTACTATTTTTCATTACTCCTTCTTACTATCCAGTCCTCAATCCCTCTCTTTTTTTACTCCATCTGCCTACCACTTTTCAACCCTCACCCCAGTCCTCCCATTCCCCACCTCTTCACTGGTCCATTATTCCCCAGTCTTTTGCTTACTCTCTCTTTCCTCTCCATGTCTAACATCTCTCTCTCTCTCTGTTTTCCTCCATCCAGCATCTCTGCATCTCTTTCTTTCCCTATCCTGTGTCCAACCTCTCACTTCCTAACCACCTGTATCCAGCATCTTCCCATCTCCATACCACCCGCTCCTTATTACTCCCATATCCAGCATCTCTCTGTCTCTCTCACCCTACTTACCCCATGCCAATCTTCTGCCCTCTCTCTCCCTATTACCCTGTATCTCCCATTTCCCTCTGTTCCACCCCCATATCCAGCATCTTCCCAGGGTCTCCCTATAACCCCCCATGTCAAGTATCCCCACTCCATCTCTAAAATCGCCATGCCTTGCTTGTCCCTGTGCCCATTCTCCTTATGTCCACTTCCCATGTCAAGTATCTCCCCTGATCTCCCTAACCCCAGCGCTTAGCAGGTCCCTTCTGCCTCTCTATTCCGCCCCTGCATTGAGCATTTCCCCTCTATGTCCTTGTGCCCCTCCATATCCCAATGCCCCCCATGTCCAGCATCTCCCATTTTCCTGTAACCCCTCCTTGTACAGAATCTGCCATCTATTTTCCTGTGATACCCCCCCCACCCACATCCAACATTTTCTCTCCATGTTCCTTTCCCTCTCCATCTCCCTGTGCCCCCTCTGTGTCCAGTATTTCCCTCTTTACCCCTAGCCCCCCCATCCCCATCTCCAGTATCTTCCCTCCATCCTCCTGGCCCTCTCCTGCTGACCCCTTTCCAGACTCTGTCCCTTTCTCACTTCCCCATGAGAACATAAGATATGCCATACTGGGTCAGACCAAGGTCCATCAAGCCCAGTATCCTGTTTCCAACAGTGGCCAATCTAGGTCATAAGTACCTAGCAGTTTCCCTAAAAGACACAGGTTCCACAATGCTTGTATTTGGTCAAACAGTGATATCCCAGGTCTCTTTTAATAATGGTTCCTTAACGTCCCTCCAGTCTAGTCCCGATATCTGGGGTTTAAGCACCTCCTCCAGCAGCTATGGAGACTGAGAAACATCATTCTTCTGATGACACTGGTACAAATACTCCCGGGACCGCCTCCTCTGACCAGTAATCTCAGTCTCCTTAGCAGTTGGAGGGTGGTGAGCCTGGTGGGCAGGCTCACTGGAGAAACTTTTAAGGACAGTAGTTTAGATAGGGTTAATACCTTTAGTTTAAGTGCAGCAGTGCTGTATAAAAAAAAAAATAAGAAAAAAAAAGAAAGAGGAAGACTGTCGTTTTAAAGATCAAGCTGTGCTAAGGTCCCCCTTCCTTTCTCTCCCCCTCTGGTTCCAGTTAAGGGGGCTGCAAAGGAAGTGCGCATCACGAGGGACAAAGGGCCGTGCTCTGGTTCCCGAACCCACGGTTTGGGTGAGGAACCGGGAGCAACAGCACAGGAGCGACGTTCAAAGAGCATGGCGGGGGTGCACACCAAGGCCGCTAAGCCCTGAAGTACCTGCTCTTCAGTTGCTCAGTCTCCCGCATCGCGGAAGCCGCTGTCCGGCTGAGCGTGGGGAGGAGCAGTCAGCAAAGGCAGTGTCAGTGGTTACTGAGGTAAGCGGCGGTTTGGAGAACAGGCAGGGGAGCTGACGCAAGAGCTGCGTTCTGCCTCGAAGGGTTGCGGCCGCATGGCTGAAGCGCAGGAAAGCTGCGAGATGGTCGGGCCTGCAGAAATGTCGCAGTGAGGACTTTCTGTGTGTTAGGGTGCAGTTGTTCTTGCCAGGTTGGAATCGGGGCTGGGCTAAAGACAGGTGGTATTGGCCTGAATTTCTTGTGTTTTTTTCAGTGTCAGGCATAAATTGCCTGGGTATGTGTATATATATATATATAGATAGATAGACAGATAGATATGTAGATGGATATATATATTGTGATATCCTAGCCTGGGCCCTAGGGCTTACAGGCATAGGGCCGCCTTGCTATGTCCTTATATAATGCTTTACCTTGTCTGTCTCCAGTAAGGAATTCTGAGACTTGTAGTTTGGCTTTCTTATCCAAGGACAAAAGTAGTGTGAAACCGTGGGTTAAGGCAAACAAGAATATTTATTTTTGTGGGATTTCCATAAGCATTAAATTCAGATTGCAGGCATTAGGATACTTCTCCAAACATAAGAGGAAAACATGTACAACTGAAACTAAAGAAAGATGAACAAAAGTCTTTCTAACACTGGCAGCTGTTCTCATCAGACAAGTTAATATGCACGTCGTAGTCTCTTGTGTTCATTTAAACAAAAGGTAAACTTCTTCTTCTAACAACTGCTGCTTTACTTTTCAAAACTCATGGTTAAACAACAAAACCTTCTTTGCTTCAGAAGAACCTCTTATCAGTTACAGAGTTAGGTAAACATTGCTTCTCACCACGTTTTGCTTTTCTTTTTGAGCCCTGTTTACCAGCGTCTAGTTTTCTTTCAAACAAAAAGACCAATCCATTGGGGATTCCCCCAGGTTAGACTCTGGCTCAAAGGAATCGATCTGCATATCCTCTTGGGCAACAGAATGCTTATCCCTTTCTACGGTTTCAAAAACTTCTTCAGGCTTCCTGTCCTGTAAGAACTTCTGAAATTCGCTCCATAGCTGTTCTTTCGAGTAAGGATCAATTATATTGGGAGAGTGAGCTTTCTTCCCTGGGAACACTTGCCTTAACGTCTCTAGTGTTTTTGGTTCAGCTTCTCTGCTCTCAGGTGAGTTCTGGCTCTTTCTCCAGACAAGCGTATCCACCCACCTTCTAGCAGTTGAAGTCCTCGGCAGTGGCTCTTGAACACTAGGTACTGCAACCTGTTCTACCCCGTCTGTAAGCTTTCCAGCTAACCGTCTGCTAGCTTCACGTTTAGGAGCATTTTCCAGACACAGACTGCTTCCTTTCTTACTGGCTTCATTCAGCAGCTGGAAGTCAGCCTTCCTATGCCTTTCTCCATTCCTTCCTTCCTGGAATCTCTCCTGGAATCCTTTCTCCTTGAAGGCTTTCTCCTCTCCCCAGGATCTCTCTTTCTGGTCTGCTTCAGGTTTTAAAAAACGTTCCTTGTCTGCCACTCCCCTGCCTCTGCACAGGTGTTTACAATCAGTGCCCAAGCCTGCCCCCACGTCAGAGCTTGGGTGTGGCTTAGCCTCAGCAGAGCCAGGAGTTTTTTCATGCTTGCCTTGCAAAGTCTGTGCAAAGCTGGTCTGTCACTCATTTTAAAGGTACAAACATTGTTTTCTTCTATTTCCATCTGCTCCTGGCAGCTCTCCTCGTCACAATATCTAGATATCTAAATAACCTATAGAGAGAGAGATATAGAGAAGCTATATACCAGGATAAGTCTCATTGGATTGAAGGATAAAGGGAGCACATACATGTGTGCGACGTAGTCCAGATGAGATGCCTTCTAAGATGCCGTGTTTAATGTGCGGTGTTAGAAAGGGAACAGTAGCAGAAACTGGGGTCTGCAAAGTCTGTTCCCAAGAGGCCAGCTCATTAGATCCACTGGTAGAGATTGAGAGGGAGGGCCAGAAGGATAGTTTGCCAACTTCTGGCTCTCCTTCAGTTCAGTTACTGGAGCCGGTGGCTGGGCTGTCTTCTGCTACAGAGGCTTCAACAGCACAGCCGGCTTTACCTGCAGGGCTGGCAACAATATTTTCGCAGGATTTTGTGGCTTTGTTGCAACAAGCCTTCAGGTGCAGTAATAGGAGCGAAGAAACAGCTGCACCAGAAGGGGACCAGGCAGTAAAGCACTCAGGAACACCTCTAGATTTGGGACTTCTAGAGATACCTGCAAAGAAGTCTAGAAAGGGAAAGCATTTGCAGGAACAGTCAGTGGCCTCGGAGAGTCCTTTTTCGGAGGACGGAGAGCAGGACATGGAAGAGGAATTAGAGGAAGTTGGCGGAGCACAAAGATCAGGCAAGGGTGGTTAGGGTGTTCCGACGGGACGAGTTACCTGCTCTCATAGGGGAAACCCTAAAGGCTCTAAATATGCCGTCAGTGGGGCCCACAGAGGATACCGCTTTAGAGGATCCATTGTTGCTGGCATTCCGAAAGATACAGAAAGCATTCCCGGTTCATAGAATGATGCGGGAAATGATTCAAGAAGAATGTGACATGCCAGAAGCAGCCCTTAAGGATTCCAGGATCATGGCTCACCAATACCCATTGGCAGATCAGGATCGGGAGTTGTTTAAGCCTCCAAAGGTGGACGCAGCGGTGTCGGCAGTGACCAAGAAGACTACCATCCCGGTGGAAGGTAGTGCCACTCTCAAGGATGTGCGGGATAGGAAGTTAGATACTTTGTTGAAACAGGTATTCGACATCAGTGCCCTTTCTTTGCAAGCATCAGTTTGTGGAGCCTGGGTGGCTCGGGCCTGTCTCCGATGGTCGCAGCATATCCAGGGGGAACACCTGGAAGAAAGTGAAGGGGAAGCGTCCAAGTTGGAATCGGAGATGGCTTACCTAGCGGACATTCATTATGACCTTATTAGGAGTCTCTCTAAGAGTATGGCGTCTGTGATAGCAGCTCGACGTTATCTTTGGCTGCGTAATTGGGCAGTGGTGATAGTTCCTCAAAGGCTAGATTGGGCAAGCTGCCTTTTAGAGGGAAGCTGTTTTTTGGTGATTTGGATAAGTTGGTAAAGGATTTAGGAGAGTCTAAAGGAGGAAGGCTCCCAGAGGACAAGCAAAAGCAAACTAGGCCTTTGCAGGCTAACAAGAATCAGCAGAGAGAATTTAGGCGTTTCCGTCCGACTCGTTTTGGGCAATTTCAGAGAGGACATTTCTCATATAGAAGCCAGTGGTTTCGAGGGGCGAATAGAGGATTTGCGGCCACCTCTTCCTAGAACCTTAGAAAGCCACAATGATGCCAGGAGGGCCCAAGGGGAGGTGGTATCCGTAGGAGGTCAGTTACAGGAGTTTTATCCTGCTTCAGTCCAAATTACCACAGACCAGTGGGTGTTGGAAATCATTCGAGAGGGGTATGCTCTCGAGTTCCAATGCCCAGTGGCCGATGCCTTCGTTCAATCCCCATTCAAAATGCCATTGAAGGTCCAGGCGGTGCAAGATACGTTGGAGAGGCTACTGAAACTCAACGTGGTAGTTCCGGTTCCGCCAGAGCAATGCGGGTGCGGTCGATACTCCATTTATTTTGTGGTGCCAAAAAAGGAGGGATCCTTTCGTCCATTTAGTCCCATCTTTCTTCAACCTCCACCCCATTATCACTCGCATTTGAGCCACCTCATAATATCTTCAAATCTCAGGGACCGCCAGACCACCTTCCTTTTTTGCTCTGTACATTATTTTGCTTTGCACCCTAGGAGGCCTGCGTCTCCAAATACAGGAGAAGATTCTTCTCTGCACCAAGTTTATCATGGCTGTAGGAACCTCTATAGGCAAGGTCATAAACAGAAAATGTAGTCTAGGCAGTATATTCATCTTCACTATGGCTATCCTTCCCATCCATGAAAAAATGGGTTTATCCCATCTTACTAAATCCATTAGCACATTCTTTACAATTGGCTCATAAATATAGTTCAGATCAGACTAATCTGGATCCCCAGATATTTCACACTTTTACTAGCCCATGTAAATGGAAATGCTTTCCATATCCTACCCTCTTCCTGTGAATTCAACCTTAACTTAAGCGCTTCTGTTTTTCCCATATTCATTTTATAGCCTGATACCGTACTATATTTTATAATCTCCTGTACTAGTGCTGGTATCAATTTCTCAGGGTGTCCTAGTGTATACATCACATCATCCGCAAATAATGAAATTTTATATTCTTCCTCCCCCACCTTTATTCCATGTATTTCCTTATTCTGCTAAACACTTTCAGCCAGTGGTTCTATCACCATTGCAAACAGCAAAGGAGAAATCGGGCAGCCCTGCCTTGTACCCCTGCCTAACTTAAATTGCTCTGAATAAACCTCATTTATGCGTATACATGCCTTAGGCTCTTTGTAGAGTGCCTCTATCCATTTCTGAAAGTTCTTTCCCAATCCCATCTTCTTCATAACTGCAAACATAAAAGCCCATTCTACTCTATCAAAGGCTTTCTCCGCATCTATTGCAATCATTATAGATTCCGTCTGCTCACTTCGCACTTGCCTTATTAAATTCAACAATTTATGCACATTAGCACTCGCTTGCCTGCCCGGAATAAACCCTGGTTGGTCCGCCTTTAATAGCCCTGGAATATTTTTCTGCGATCTAGCTGCCAGTATTTTAGCTAATATCTTAGCATCCAAATTTATAAGTGAGATGGGTCTATAAGACTCATACTTCCCATGGTCCTTCCCGGGTTTAGGTATAACTACCACTCCGGCTGTTTCCATAGAGTTTGGTAACTTCTCCCCTTTCAATAGTTCATTAAAAACATCCCGCAGGATCGGACTCCTCACAGAACCTTTTATAAAACCGGGATGTAAATCCATCTAATCCTGGTGCCTTACCCTCCTTCAAGCTCTTTATAGTCTCAACTACTTCTTCTCTAACTATCTCTCTATTTATCCATTTCTGTTGCTCTAAATCCAATTGTTTCAATGTAGTCTCCGCCAGGTACCTCTCTATATCTACTCCCTCTTCTTGTTGCTCCGATTCATAGAGCGTACCATAATATTTCCAAAATACTTTATGAATATGTCCCGTACCCTAAACCCACTTTCCCTGTTCATCTTTTATTTTCAGGATCTGCTGATGCACCCTTTTCTTCCTTAATTTTCTGGCAAGATATCTAACTGGCCTATTACCCTGTACATAGAACTCATGTTTTAGTTGGTTTAACCTATAGGCCTCCTCAGCTTTGTGTAAGGCCCCTAGTTCTTCTCGTATTTTCCGAATTCATTGTAGCCGCTTCCTTCCCCCTCTCTGCTTGTGCATTAACTCTTCTGACTTCAGCTCTTTTAACAACTCCCGCTCTTTCTGTTCTTTTCCTCTCTTCTGTCTCGCCTTCAAGGCTATACACTGTCCCCTTAAAACCGCCTTCAACCCATCCCATACACCAGCTGGTCCCACTTCACCCCCCTCATTAAAACACATATACTCCCTTATAGTGCTCTGTATACTCTTTTGCCCTTCCAACTCATCTATAAGGGACTCATTCAACTTCCAGAAGCACAAACCTCTTCCTTCCTTTCGTAACCTCAAGGAAACCTCGACCGGGGCCTGGTCTGACCAGCTTATAGGCCTGATCTCCACCCTCTTGACTTATTCTATTATCCTCCCATCCACCCATATCATATCTAATCTGCTGTTTCTCTTATGTGGTTGAGAGTAGTGTGTATACTCCCTCTTATTCCCATGTATGTGCCTCCAAACATCCATTGAACCCAATTTATGCAGCAGCTTCCCCAGCTTCTTACTCCCTATGGCCCACACTTCTCCCTGTAGTGTCTATTCTGGGGTTCAGTGTTGCATTAAAATCCCCTCCCAGTATTACCGGACTTTGCAAATAGGGTTCCACCACCTCATGCAACTTCCCGTAGAACCGCCCTTGCTGTGTATTTGGCGCATATATACTCCCCACTACTATGGGCCTTTCTTCTATTTTCTCTTTCCACAAAATGTAGCGCCCTCCCTGATCTCTTTCCACATGCTCTTCTTCCACATTAAATCATTTTGCAAATAGTATGCCCACTCCTCCCCTTTTTGGCGATTCCCAGTTATGGACCAGATACACTTTATCATATTCTTTACTCATCAACCATCTTTCTTGTACTTTTTAAAAATGCGTTTCTTGTATAAGCAGAACATCCGCTCTTACTCTACTGCCCTCTTTCAATAGGGCCTGTCTTTTAAACCAGGAATTAAGTCCTTTCACATTTATGGTTACAATCTTACATTCATCCAATTGTTTTTGTTTACTACCCATAATTACCAATCTCTGCACTTCCTCTTCTTATACACACAGGATCCGGGTACCCTCCCCCTTCCCGCCCCTTCCTCCCCTCCCTTAATTCCTTTCCTCCCCCCTCTCCTCATTCTATCTACCATTTAGTAGCTTCTGCTTCCTCCCAGACATCATCCTCCCCCTCCCACTCAAGTTACACATTTCACATTATACTCTCTTCTTATCTTAATCCCCCCCTTTCTTATCACTTCACATTGAGCTTTACACCCCTCTCCCCCTCACATCACAAACTCAGTCCAGCTTTGCGGCTTCTTCAACCTTGCTGTTGTTTTCCATATTTTTTCCATTTCACTTTCCTCTGCTTATTTGCTCAGTCTTATGTTCTTTCTTTTTTGCATCGGGCATTTACTCTTTCTCTCTTTGCTCTCCACTCTCTGCCATCTTGTTGCCTGTCCATTCACAGGTTTTCTCACTTCTCTCACCTCTAATAAACGTGTCACTTCTGCCTCCTTCATCTCTGCCGCCAACTGCGTTGCTGTTAACGCCCGCCTTGTGATGCCTTGACTGGTGAACGCAATTCCTGCGGGGTACAGCCATTTATACTTAATGTTCTCTTAACCTCATTGTAAATCCTCTCCATTCTCTTCGGCGTTGTAGCGTGGCTGCAGCCAAGTCCGCAAAAATTGCAACCTTATTGCCTTTCCACTCTAGGGGGCCTGCTTCCCTCACCTTATTTATTATTTATTTTTATTATTTGCCTCCAGGACTTTAAAATTATGTCCCATGGTGCCTCCCCTCTCCTTGGGCCCAGCGTGTGGTGCACTCTGTCAATTTTTCTTCCAGTGCCTGTTCTCCATCCTCAGGCTCCTCCAGCACCGGCATACATTTGTCTCGTGCAGTCTGCTCACAGTCTCTGTAGTCCTCATGTTCCAGCACCCCCTTTATTCGGAGATTTTGCCTTCTCACACTATTTTCTAAATCTTCCAGTTTTAGCTCAATCTGTTCCTTTGCAGCTTCTAAACTGTTCACTACTTTGTTTATCGCACTCGCATTGCTTCGCACCTCTTCCACTTGGCCTTCCACCTCCTCCACTTTTTTCCCCAGCTCCTGCACATCAAATTCCATTATGGCCGCCTCAATATCATTTCTGAATCCCGCCATTTCAGACCTCGCTCACCAAACCATGACCAGAGCTCTTCCTTTGAAATCTGCACCATGGCACTTCTGCTCTGTACCTCTTCTAAGGTATTCAACTACTCTTCAGCCTCAGCCTCAGTGTACGCTTCACCTCACATTTTTCCTCCTTCTCTCTGCTCACCTCTGACCGCAGCACACGTATATTCCCTTATATCTGCCATCTTTTTCCTCGCTGTCGTCATTCCTCCGGCTTCCACTCCCAGTGACCGTTCCACTCCTCTTGAAGTGCTTATAATGCTATATTTCGGGGGAGATTAATCACTTTTGCGGGGATGAACGGCGGAGCTCGTTTTCAGCAGTCCATGCGGTTCAGTGATGTCACCGGAAGCCCTCCTTTTCCTTTTACATTTATTTACCTGACTAACAAAAACGTTTGTTGCCCTTAATTTTTATTTATTTATTTAACACTCATTTATATACCGCATCTTCCAAAGTTCAGTTGCGGTGTACAATTAACAACAATTAACAAAGCGCAGTTTGTTTTACATAGAACGTCATAAAATCTTACATAGAACATCATAAATTAAAGCACAGTGTAATAAACAAATAGTATATTTAAGCTAGAACAGTGTGAGTAACAATTAACTAACATAGTGTAGTGTCCAACAGAGTAAGATAGAACATAACATATGTAACTATATACATGTGGAGGTATTTGGGCATAAGAGCTTGGGTCGTCATTTCGTTTAAGTTATATGTGTTGTCGAGTTAGAATGTTAGGTTTGTACTAGATGTGATCAGGTGGCTGTTTAGCCTTTGTCTAGGGTTTCCGTTGTATTATAGTGTTTAGTGAATAGATACGTTTTCAATTTTTTACGGAATTCCACGATCTCTGTTAGTGATCGTAGATCCTCTGGTAGTGAATTCCAAATGGTTGGAGCTATGTGAGAAAAGGCTCTATTATTTGTTAATTTATGTGCTTTTATGAAGTCTTTTGGAATCTTTAGTTTGTTTAATTGTCCTTTTCTGTGAGTAGTCTTAGATGGTTCTTTGCATATTAGATTACATAGAGTAGTCGGGGCCATGTCATTTAAGGCTTTGAATGATGTTATTATTGTTTTGTATGTTATCCTGCTTTGTATAGGTAACCAGTGAAGGGATGCTAGGATTGGTGTTATGTGTTGGAGTGAGTTTATTTTTAATATAATTCTAGCTGTTGCATTTTGAGCTAGTTGAATTCTTTTAATGTTTTGTTTTGAAATGCCCATTAGTATTAGGTTGGCGAAATCAAAGTGAGGGGTTATGGTAGCCTGTATTATATTAATAAAATCCTCTATAAATACTAGAGGGCGTAGTTGTTTGAGGATTTTAAGTTTGAAATAGATTTTCTTTATAGTATTTCTAATGTGGGTTTCCATTGTAAGGTGTGTATCTATGATTACGCCTAGATATCTTATTTCGTTTTTTAATTTAATTTCTTGATCTTGTAGTGTTATGTGGGTTGGAGGGATAAATGATTGATTTTTTGTTACGATTAGGGCTTCTGTTTTGGCATGGTTTATGTTGAGATTTTGAGTTTTTAGCCAAATTGTGATTTCGTTATAGCAGTCTGATAGGAGTTGTAGCGGTAGGTTAGGGATCGTAAATGGAATGTACAACATAATATCATCCACATAGAGGTGATATTGTACTCCAAATTTCTTAAAGATATTGCATACTGGTTTTATGTAAATATTGAAAAGTAGGGCTGATAATGCTGAACCTTGTGGTAAACCTATTTCATGCTTATATGTAGTGGAGGTTTGATTGCCTATTCTTATATTTTGCGTTCTGTTATTTAAATAGGAGGTGAACCATTTATGTACTGTGGAGTTTATGCCTATCTGCCGTAGGTTGTTGAGCATTATTGTGTGATGTACACTATCAAAAGCTGCTGATATGTCAATAAACAGGAGGATGAATGCCTGTTTATGATTGTCAATACCTCTTAGGAGCGTATCGAATAATACTGTTAGAAGTGTTTCTACTCCGTGGCGTGGCCGGAATCCATATTGTTGCTCATCAAGTGGGTAAGATGCGTCTATATAATCCTGTGTTTGTAATTGCACTACTTTTTCAATTATTTTGGCCAAAAATGGTATGCTCGAAATGGGCCTGTAAGATACTGGGGATGTTTTGTCTAAATTGAAATTCTTTAGGATTGGGCGTATTTGAGCATGTTTGAGCGAGGGTGGAAGGTAACCTTGGGTTAATGAGAGGTTGACTATTGGGAGAATGTAGGATAGAAGTGTTGGCAGTGTGGTTTTTATCCAAGATACAGGGCATGGATCTAAATGAGAAGTTGTAGTGTTGAGTCCAGAGATGATAGTTTTTAAAGTCACTTTTGTAACGGGGTAAAAGTCTGACCAAACATCTACAGACTGGTGAGAAATGTTAAAGGTGTCTAAGGGTATTGATGGTTTCTTTGATTTGTTTTGGTAGTAATTAGCTAGGGTCTGTGGTGAGATGTCTGTGATTTCATTGCTGGAAGTTTGAGCGTTATTGGTTAGACTTCTGACAATGGTGAATAGCTCTCTAGGTCTGTTATATGATTTTGATAGGGTTGCTGCATAGTAGGTTTTTTTTGTAGTGTCTAATGTTTCTTTATATTTTGTGAGATGGTTATTGTATATTTCTTTGTGTATTGTCAACTTGGATTTTCGCCATTTAGTTTCAAGTTTTCTTAGTTCTCTTTTCATTTGTTTTAGTGTGTTGTTAAACCATGGTGTACGGTTTGTTTTAGAGTGTACTCTCTGTTTATTTGTGTAATTATTTTTAGCTGCATTGTTGATAGTTTCATACCAGTTGTTAACCGCATCATCCAGATCTGATGTGGATGGTAAGAGGTGTGGGATAGTTGAATCCAGGAATTCAGTTTCATTGAACTTTTTAAATTTTGAGGTAGGGCCACTACTTGTGTAATTTTTGATGCTAGTGGTAGGATATATGAGGTTTATTTTGATAATATAATGATCTGACCAAGGCGTCTCTGTGCATTCTACGGAGTTTGAGTTGACTAGCTTGAAGAATGTATCAGGGAGAAAAACCATATCAAGTGTTCCTCCTCTAATATGTGTTGCTGTGTTAATTATTTGATGATAATCTATATCTGATATAGTGTCAAGAAATAGTTTGGAGTCTAGTATTGGTAGTGATGGAAGGTTAAAATCGCCTAGCATGATTATAGGGTTTTGTTCGGTAGATGAGCTAAGGAGTTCAATAAGAGAGTCCAGGCAATCTGATCTTTGGTCTGGGGGTCTATAAATTAAACAAATTCTCATGTGGTTGATTTTTATTAATAATGTGTCTATGCTACTAGAGATGTTTGATTGGATTGATTTGGCATTTAGTATCTTTTTCGTCATCATTAGTACTCCTCCGCCTTTTTTATTGGATCTATGTTTGTAGAATATGTCATAGTTTTCATTATCAAGTTGATTTAGGTAGACTGTATCTGTTTCAGAAAGCCCTGTTTCAAAATATCCCTTTTCAGTTTTGCCTATTATTTTTCTACATCCCCTAACTGTTCCCATCCCGCTAATGACTCCTTGAGGTATTGGCCCATCTTGGCAAAGTTAGTTTTCCTAAAGTCTAAGACTCTCGCTTTTGAATGGATTCTATCAGCCCTAGTCCTAATACTGAACCACACCATCTGGTGATCACTGGATGCAAAATGATCTCCCACTAAAACATCAGAAACACTTTCCTCATTGGTAAGCCCTGTTCAGTATGGCCCCTTCACGTGTGGGGTCTGTTACCAATTGCCTGAATAGTTCTCCCTGTAGAGAATCCAGGATCTCCTTACTTCTAGATGACAACGCAGCAGGGATGTGCCAGTCAACATCTGGCATATTGAAATCACCTTTTATGGCAATACTGCTTCTCCCTTACATGACATGGCCCCGACTACTCTATGTAGTCTAATATGCAAAGAACTTTCTAAGCCTACCCACAGAAAAGGACAATCAAATAAACTAAAGATTCCAAAAGACTTTATAAAAGCACATAAATTAACAAATAATAGAGCCTTTTCTCACATAGCTCCAACCATTTGGAATTCGCTACCAGAGGATCTACGATCACTAACAGAGATCGTGGAATTCCGCAAAAAATTGAAAACATATCTATTCACTAAACACTATAATACAATGGAAACCCTAGAACCCATATTAGACAAAGGCTAAATAGCCACCTGTTCACATCAAGTACAAACCTAACTCTATCCGGACAACACTTATAGCTTAAAAGAAATGACGATCCAAGCTCTTATGCCCAAATACCTCCACATGTATATAGTTGCATATGTTATGTTCTTTTTTACGCTGTTCGACACTACACTACGTTAGTTAACTTGATACTCACGGTTCTAGCTTAAATATACTGTTTGTTTATTAAACTGTGTTTGTTTAATTTATGATGTTCTATGTAAAAGTTATGACGTTCTATGTAAAACAAACTGCGCTTTGTTAATTGTTGTTAATTGTACACCGCAACTGAACTTTGGAAGATGCGGTATATAAATGTTAAATAAATAAAAAATAAATAAATAAAAAATAAATCACTAAGTAACTTATAAAAGACCGAAATACAATGCCCATTTGCCATGACATCGGAACACTACACTCGTCCATCTGGAACTTCATCTAGGGAATCAAGTTGATTAAAATACTTGTTTAGACAATAAGAATATAAGAAATAAGATATACCATACTGGGTCAGATCAAGGTTCATCAAGCCCAGTATCCTGTTTCCAACAGTGACAAATCTAGCGAACAAGTACCTAGCAGTTTCCCCAAAAGACACAGGTTCCACAATGCTTGTCCCAGGGTAAGCAGTGGATTTCCCAGGTCCTCTTTAATAATGGTTTATGGGGCTTTCCTCCAGGAACTTGTCCAAACCTTTTTTAAACCCAGCTACACTAACAGGCTTTACTACATCCTCCGGTAACAAATTCAAGAGTTTGATTACACATTGAGTGAAAAAATATTTTCTCTTATTAGTCTTAAATAGGTTACCCTGTAGATTCATTGCATCTCCCCTAGTCTTTTTATATTCTGATGATGTAAACAATCGATCTACGTTTACCCATTCTACTCCGTTCATTAATTTATAGACCTCTATCATATCTCCCCTCAGCCGTCTCTTTTCCAGGTCGAAGAGCCCTATTTATTATTATTTATTTATATTCTCTTATATACCGCGCTATTCTGCATCAGTGCGGTTTACATTGAACAAACTGAAATTACATTGAACAGGGTATTATAACTTGGAGATAACTATTTTACAGGGAACAATGGCTATGGAGAGTTAAGTGACTTGCCCAAGACCACAAGGAGCACCTGTGGGACTAGAAACCCCAGTCCTTTTTAGCCTCTCTTCATAGGAGTATTCTTCCATCCCCTTTACCATTTTGGTGGCTCTTCTCTGAACCTTTTCTAATAACGCTATATCCTTTTTAAGATACGGCGACCAGAATTGCACACAATATTCAAAGTGCGGTCTCACCATGGAACGATACAGAGGCATAATAATATCCTTTGTTTTATTCTCCATTCCTTTTCTTATGATACCTAGCATTCTATTTGCTCTCTTGGCTGCTGCTGCACACTGGGCCGAGGGTTTTAACATATCCATGACGACGCCTAAATCTTTTTCCTGGGTGGTGGTTCCCAATGGACAAGCTGAACCCATTGAAAGGGTTAGGGCAGCATGACCAAGAAATTGTTCTTATTAATGCAGATGTTAGGGTTATGATTTTTGTACTGGTCGGGGGGAGGAGTTGGTGTCTGAGAAGGTACTGACCCCCCCCCCCCAACTCTGGGTTGGGAGCAAGCGGGGGGGGGGGGGTCTGTGCCAGTGCTTGGATCATCTGAGGTGAAGTGGAGGAGTAGCCTGTTAGTTACAGCAACAGCTTGGGACCAGAAAACCAGCGTTCAAATTCCACTGGTGCGCCTTGTATCCTTGGGCAAGTCACTTAACCCTCCACTGTCTCAGGTACAAACTTTAGATTGTAAGTCCTCTGGATACAGGGAACTAACTACTGTACCTGAATGTAACTTGCCTTCAACCTGTACTGGAAAGGTGTGAAATCAAAATGATCCTTTTACCCCCTGCTGCATCTTTACACCTGCCCCAAGGTAACGTGAAAAAACAGCTTTAAAAAAAGAGTAAAAACTGCACTAAGGTCCAGCACAGTGTTTTACATGGCGACCAATTCAATATTCATTATTATGCAAGCAATTAGTATGCCCACTGCACTATGCTTTAGCGCACTGGTTTTACTTGCGATTTTCCTGTGCTAGCTTGCTTTCTGCATCAAGGAGCGTGGGAAAATCTGCAGTACAATGCTGTGCTAGGGCATAGTGACTGTTGCTGCATCCAGCCCTAACTTTGTACCTAAAGCAACGGAGGGTTCGGTCTTGCCCAAATTCCCAAACTGTGAATGGGATTTGAACGCTGGCGTCCCGGGTTCTCCTTAGACTACTCGCCCACTCTCTCCTTGGCAGGAAGGACTGTGCTGCAAGTGGAAGCCTGTAATAGCACTATAGACATGATTCACAGTAGCAATAAAGAAGAAAGAGCATAGTAATTCAGCTTTTGTATTTTCTGGGTCTGCTAACCCCGTTAATCCCTTTAAATATCAGGCCCAAAAGAGACAGTCCAAAGCATACAGCATAAAACACACAAGCACATAATGACACAGTCGACAAAGTAAAAGACAAAAATATCTTAACATTTATAGCAGAAACAGGAGGGGTGGCATGAGAACACAATGACTTTTCTAAGGCTTGTCATTTTATTGATCTTGTTTCTCCTTTCATTGCCCTCCGTGAGTAAAGTTCTGTAAGACTTTTTACCTGGGTCAATAGCAATTTGCCTGACTAGAAGGATGTGTCTACATGTCTGTGTGGTCTTCCATAGCCTGCTCTTTAGTTTAGCTGCACTGAGAGAAGGCATGTTTAGCTTTGGGGAGAAAAAGGGTGTGTATACCTGCCATTCTCACAAGTATTGTACCTACAATATTTTACTCTCTCAGCCAGCTGGAATGAAGAGTATATGCCAAAGACAGTCATTTTCGAAATACTGATGTTCTTTATAAAAACCAGCACAAAGGAGGCATGCTAACATCACATGCATATTTACTATTGTTGGAATAATTTTAGAACCAAATGCTGACAAAAGCAGGCACCGTCAAATTTTCAGATGAAAGGACATGCATGCTCCCCATTCTGAAAATGACCCCACTGAAATTTACACCTGATCTTGGCCACTCACAAATTTAATGGGCTAATTTTAAGTGCATATTTCCAAATGCATGCAAATAAATGCAGACTGCTCCGTGCCTCGACCCCGGAAATGCCTCTGCTCAGTCTGGGTGTAGCATACATGTAATTTTACATGCATATCATATGCACAAACTACTTCTACAGATAGTGGAGAAGTGGCCTAGTGGTTGGGGCAAGGTACTTCAGGCCTGAAGGTCAGTGGTTCAAATCCCACTAGAGGACAGCAACCTTGGGCCGGAAGGACTGGGGTTTCTAGTCCCACAGGTGCTCCTTGTGGTCTTGGGCAAGCCACTTAACTCTCCATAGCCCATGTTCCCTGTAAAATAGTTATCTCCAAGTTATAATGCCCTGTTCAATGTAATTTCAGTTTGTTCAATGTAAACCGCACTGATGCAGAATAGCACGGTATATAAGAGAATGTAAATAAATAAAAAGCACTGCTGTATGTGAAGAAATGCCTTCTAAAAGCTTCCTTCACTTCATCCATTTGACTTAATGTTTATCAGCTGGAATTCAGGTTTTTGTTCCTGGAGACAAGTGATCAATAATGTAGGAGAGGTGTCCAGGACCCTGGGGAAACAGTACCTAAGGGCTTAAAACCACTCTGATTCCAGATGTCTTAAAGATGTGATCTAAGCAGTTCTTTGAGATATTTAATTCCTAGTGAAGCCCATGACTATACCTCATATTGACTTAATTACTTTTTTTCCTCTTTCAGCGTTGAAGCCAGCTCCAAAGAGCACGGTTTCACTAGGCACATTTTCCACTTTTAGTTTTATGTAGATGGAAAATGTAAGGCCATATAAGAATGTAGATTAATGAGGGAACACATTGACACCTCACTGTCTTATTTCTTTGTCTGATTCTCTGCCCCTATGTTCAGATCCTTGAATTCTCTTTTACAGCTCTTCTGTCTCAGTTATCCTTTTTCTGTATGGTTTTCCAGAACTCCTACATCCTCCACTTCCTCTACTGCGCTAAGCCCTTCTGCTCCTTTAATGCTGATGTCACGACCACTTTACTCTTTGGTTCAGCTTGTGCTCATATTCTTCATTCGCCTTCGTTCGTTCCTGTACTTAGCTAATCGCCGGTTTGCCCTGTTCACGGAATCCTTTTCTACTTTTCTTCTCTCTGTGTTTCTCTCCCCATATAATTCAGAAATTCCTATTCCAGCTGGTATGTTAATAATTATGTCCGTTTAGTGATGGCCTTTCAAACAGTTCTTTACCCACTCTGAACTCCCTCTTATGTAATTTGCAAATTGGCCTTTCATGAGATATTACATCAAAAACATGTTTTGTATTGACCTGATGAAGACAGCTTACTTCTCAAAAGCTAGTCATAACACGTCAGTTTTCAGCAAGCTGCTGAGCTGAACTAAGGGTTAGGGGAATTTTCGGTTGTAATGTAACCAGAGAAAATTTGTCCTACTCTATTTAAAACAGTCATTTGCACAAATGGAGCTGTCTGAGTAAATTTAGCTAATTAGTACTGAAAATTCAGGGAACCCTAACACTCATCTACCCAAGATGGTAGAGTACTCAAGAAAAACAATACAAAAGCTGCCTTGGGGCCAAAATAATAAAGTACATTAAGTAAAACCACCACTTTATTTCCAGTATACTCCACATTTTGTGCACTAAGGGACATGTTTTCTAAGCTGGGCTAGCGGTTAGCATAAGCTGTTTGTAACTAGGTCCCATGTTCTTCAATGGGACCGAGTTACACATAGCGGGTGCTCAGCGGCGGCCCAAGGGGAGTGCGGGGCCATGTGCGGAGACTCGGTGCGGGGCCTCATTTGCATAAGTGGCCTTATTTGCATAAATATTTGTATAATGTTACCATACACTAACTTTTAGTAAACATGTCTCTTAATGAGTGTATGGATAAAGAAAGACTAAAAGATTTCTACATTACTATAATCCAGTGCCAACCGCCAGGCACATTAGGAACTACTACAAACGCTGCCCATTTAGAACCCATAGCAAACCCGCCATATCCTGACAGCATTACCAGGACTCACAAAGCACCATACCCTACCTATCAAAAGGTAACACTGCAAATATTAAACCAATACATTTCAGAGAATACTGGGGAAAGAGAACAAGTGGCAATGTCAAATAGGAATTACATAAACAGAATACCTCAGCTCAGTTACACATGCAGAACATAGACCATCACCAAACAAGGAATCACAATTTAGAAACAGGAAGGCAATAATTAAACTGGGAACCCCAAAAGCCAAACTTGGAATGTACAAATGTAGAATGTAGAAATAAAACTATAAATTAATTTCCTCTTGTACCAAACAAAGCGCAGACGTTAATGATGCACGTTTCCCAGAGCTTTCATATTCCAGTTAATAAATTCAAAATAAAGAGATATCTTTCTACCTTTTGTGCATTTTTTTTCAGTTGCAATTGCTCCAGCCACTTTCTTCATGTTTCTTCATGTTTTCTGCTAACTCTTCATCGTCTGCTGTCCATTTGTCCTTTCTTCTCTCTTCTAGTTTTTTTTCCATTCTCTCTCTCTACATCTGCTTTAACATACTAATCTTTCTCCTTTTGCTCTTTCCTCATTCCTATTTCATCCACACAAATTTTACCCCTCCATCCTCAATCCCCACTTACTCTCCCAATACCCGGCCAATTGTAGACTTTTCATCCCTCCCACACAAAATATTTTCCCCTCTCCATTTTACTCTCCCAGACCCATCCCATTCTAATCCTCCCCCAACATCATCTCCCTTCTAGTTCCAGTCTCACCCAGCATCCATTCCCTTCTAGTCCCTGCACCAGCCCATTTCCAGTCCTAGCCCCCCATCAGCCCATTTCCAATCCTAGCTCCCCCATCCATTTCCAGTCCTAGCTCCCCCATCCATTTCCAGTCCGAGTCCCTTCATCAGCTCATTTCCAATCCTAGCCCCCCATCAGCCCATTTCTAGTCATTTCCTAGCCCCACCATCAGCCCATGTCAAATCCTAGCTCCCCTCCACTCAGCCCAATTCCAGTCCAAGCCCCGCCATGAGCCTACTTCCAGTTCTAGCCCCTCCATGAGTCCATTTCAATTCAAGCCCCCACCACAGCCCATTTCCAATCTTAGCTCCCCCCAACAGCCCATTTCCAGTCCTATCCTAGCTGCTCCATCAGCCCATTTTCAGTCCGAGCTCCCTTCCCTCACAGCCCATTTCCAGTCCAAGCCCCCTCCCCATCAGCTATTTGCAGTTCAAGCCTCCCCTTCCACTCAGCCCATTTCCAGTCCTAGCAACCCCCCAACCCATTACCAGTCCTCGCCCCCCATCAACCCACTTCCAGTCCTAACCCCCCATCACCCCATTTTCAGTTTAAGCCCCCCCTATAACCCATTACCAGTCCTAACCCCCCATCAGCACACTTCCAGTCCTAACCCCATCAGCCGATTTCCAGTCAGCCCCCCATAGCCCATTGCCAGTCCTAACCCCCCCAATCAGCCCACAGCCCATTACCAGTCCTAACCACATCAGCCCACCTCAAGTCCTAACCCCTCCCCATCAGCCCATTTCCTGTCCTAGCCCCCCCCATAGCCCATTATCAGTCTTAATCCCCCCATAGCCCATTACCAGTCCTAACCCCCCATCACCCCATTTCCAGACAGCCCCCATCAGCCCAAAGTCCATTACCAGTCTTAACCCCCCCATAGCCCATTACCAGTCCTAACCCCCCCCCCCAACAGCCCACAGCCCATTACCAGTTCTAACCCCATCAGCCCACCTCAAGTCCTAACCTCTCCCCATCAGCCCCTGCGGGCTTAACAGAGACGCGAGGGAGACACTCTCCCTTCGCGTATCTGAAAGCCGGCGCAGAGGGGCTCAGCCAGGCAGAGGGGGCCCCGCGGGACACTCCATTCTGCTGCTGCTGCCGCGGCAGCAGCAGCAGCAGCAGCCAGCTTTTTTTTTTTTAATTTAATTTTTAAAAAAGCAGAATGTTCTTTGCGCGGGGCCCCCTGAAACGCGGGGCCCTGTGCAAAAAACATTCTTGCTCAATGGACGGGCTGGCCCTGCGGGTGCTGTTACATACCCCTAAAATTACCTTACGTAGTAAGGGCTTTTGGTGCAGAAAAAATGTGTAATAAAATGGAAGTTAACATGAGATAATTTTAGCATACTTTCCCAGAGATTTATTTAGACAGTTTTGTTTACAACCTTATCTGTCAATCAAAGTGGTCACAACACATTTGGGGGATACATTTAACACAAGGGGATATGAGACATGTACACTAATACTTACAGGGAACATGGGCAATGGAGGGTTGAGTGGCTTGCCCAAGACCACAAGGAGTATCTGTGGGACTAGAAACCCCAGTCCTTCTGGCCCAAAGTTGCTGTCCTCTAGTGGGATTTGAACCCCCAACCTTCTGGCCTGAGGTAACTTGCCCCAACCACTACGCCACTCCTCCCAATATAAAATGCCAAGTTACCCAGTTCTAGGGATACCAGGTAGCTCCAGGTCACCAGGGACAAGCTGAGATAGTCCTGGTTTTATTTCCATTGCATTCAAATAGAATTTTCTGATGCAATTAATGAAAGTGAAACCAGGACTGGCCCAGCCTGTCCCTGATGACCTAGAGCTATCTGGTAACCTTACTCAGTTCCAAAGAGACCTTTAATCCGTCCTGGTTTTCAACGACATCCCAAAGCAGTGTGGTATTTGTAGACCGGATTTTGCCAATTGAAATCAGGGCTGCGACCCCACAATGCATCAGGAGGGGGTTGTCAGAAACGCATGACTGGTTTAAAATCTCCCTCCTGGAACTCTTTCAGTGTTTTTCCTGGTGGATCCTTCTCTACTGCTATCCCATTCTCAGTTGGTGTACTCCAGGGATCTGTTCTCGGCCCTCTCTCTACACTCAGTCCCTTGGTGCTCACATCTCCCCTTATTTTTATCCGTTGTCTTGTCTGTCTTAATTAGACTGTAAGCTCTCAAGAGCAGAAACTGTCTCTGTCTATGTTTGTACAGCGCTGCGTATGCCTTGTAGCACTTTATAAATAATTATTAGTAGAGTAGGATAAGTAGGCAACTGTTTTTTTTCTGCCCATGCAAAAAGCATCATATTTAAGCTGTACAAAGAATTATTTCAATTTGGCTAATAATTGGTGCATTTTTTACATTTCAGTTTTAGCAAGGGTTTTTTTTCCTTCAACCTCTAAGGTGGAGTTAAGTTTTAGCTTCCATTTACTTCCTTGGAGAAGTAAACAGAAATGAAGAAAGCATTTATCTGCAGACCTGGGATCCTAAAGTTGGGGACCACTGAGACCTAGAACTTAAGTTCAGAGCTTTGCACCCAGGATGCCCAGGTTCAGGACCCAAAACTAAAGAGATACATCTGCAGAATTGCCGAGTTACCCAGTTCAAGGAGTGAGATTTTTGGCTACTTCAAGTTTTAAATTTGCCTTGCAATGCAGTATGGTAATTCCAATGAATTTTATCTATTGGAATCAGTGCTGCAGGTCCCATAATGTTTCAGAATGAGAGTGTCAGAAATCCAGGACTGGCTTAAATCTCACACCTGCAACTGGCTCACTTGGTAACTACTACTACTCATCATTTATATAGCATTACAAGGCGTAGGCAGCGCTGTACAGACGCATATAAAAGACTCTAGATTATCTGCATAAAAAATGGTGCCAGTCTCGGGGATTGACAGTGCTATTTGGAAATATTGCTGAGATGTCAAGTCTCACGCATTAGGAGAGTGTCACCCTCATCTGAAGGCTTTCTCACTCTCACACTCATTCTCTCAAGCACTAGAGCCTCTGTGCCGGCGCCCTGATCCTAATCACTGCTTTCATCAAAGACAAGCCTAAGAGAAGAAAATCCAAGTGGTTTGAAAGAAATCTCACTCTTTGGACTTCAGACTCGCTCTTTGGGACAGACAATCTCACTGCATGGGATGGTTCACTCTTGGCATCTGTGATACTGACAAGGTGGAGTAGGAGCGACTGAGATTTGTTCCTGACTTGGGCTTTTGGGCCCCACAGATCACAGTCGTCAACACAACGATTTATTTACAGCATGCTTTTCCAACTAGAGAGCTCAAAGCGAGTTATAAACACATTCAAGGCTATAGCTGAGTAAGTACAGTCATAAGTATAATCAGAAACAGAAATTCAGGAAATAGATGCACGATAAAGGAAAACAATCACAGCGAGGTAGAAAATTAACGTTAACTAAATACACCACAGGCAAACAATCAGTTTAGGAAATGAATATAGTGTATAAATACTTCACAAAGTGAGGTGGTCACAAGCGGTAGAGCATGGCAATATTTGATATTCTTAGGGATATTTTATCCTAAAATGCAGAAGACGGGTCTGGGGAGTGGGGAAAATCCTAAAAACGTCAATGTTTTAATTTTGTTTTGTGGAGGAAAGGAACCAGGGCCAGACTGGTGATTGTTTTTTTTACTGAAAATGAAACCAAATTAATTTTTCTTTTCTTTCATTTCATTTTCAAAGCAAAGAGGAACAATGCTGAAAATTGCTTGAAAATTCCCATTTTGTTTCCAAAGAAAGCACATCCCTAGATGAAAGAGCATATTAATGAAATGATCAAAATAAAAACTCCTGGAACCTTAATAAGGGCAGCATGGCCAGCATGGATCTCTTCCACTGGAAGAATTTACCCCAAGGCTTGAGAAATCCCAAGTGCGAGATCACCATGGCAACTAGAGATTTCTCTTTGGAGCCTGGGATTTTTGTGGCCCTACAACATTCTCCATAAGGGGCATCAGTTGCATCAGATCGTGTGGTGCATCATGGGTAATGGAGGTGTTAACCGAAACCCGTGCCTCAACTGCAGCCATAGTGGCGACTGTCATCATTGGAGCATTGCCCAGTACCTGCATGTCTTCTTTGATGGTGGCAGACATGTGCATGGCTCCCCAAGGAGGGCAGGATAGTATGTGATGGACTGCAGGGATTATGAATGTGATTTGAGTTAGGTATACGTACAGGTGTATCTCTATTGCAGTGTATAGCAGGAAGGGGCGGTCCAAGGGGGTGTGGAGCCATGTGCGGGACCTCATTTGCATAAATGTTTGCATAATGTTAACATGAACTAACGTTTAGTAAACATATCTCTTAATGAGTGTTTATAGTACTTCCTAATGTGCCTGGCGTTTGGCACTGGAGTACCAGATTTCTATATTACTATACTCCAGTGCCACACGCCAGGCACATTAAGAAGTACTACAAACACTGCCCATTTAGAACCCATAGCAAACCCGTCGTATCATAACAGCACAACCAGGACTCACAAAGCACCATACCCTATCTATGAGAGGGCAACACTGCAAATATTAAACCAATACATCTCAGAGAATACCAATACATCTCCTACTGGGGAAAGAGAATAAGTGGCACTATCAAATAGAAACTACATAAACAGATACCTTAGCTCAGATACACATGCAGAACATAGACCATCACCAAAAAAAGAACAAGGGATCACAATTTAGAAATAGGAAGACCATAAACTGGGAACCCCAAAAGCCAAACTTGGAAAGTACATCTACACTGGAGAAATAAAACTATAAATTAATTTCCTCTTGTACTAAACAAAATGCAAAGACATTACCAATGCACATTTCCCAGAGCCGATATATTCCAGTTAATGAATTCAAAATAAAAACAACATTGCCTTGTTTACAGTTGTTCAATGTAAACCGCAACTGATCATTGGAAGGTGCGGTATATAAAAACTTGTTAATTAAATTAAATTAAAATTAAATTAAATTTAAAAAGTGTTTTTCTACCTTTTGTTGTTTGTGCATTTTATTTTTCAGTTGCAATTGCTCCAGTCACTTTCTTCCTCACTCCCCCAGCCCCATCCCCTTCTAGTCCTCCCCCAACATCAGCTCCCTTCTAGTTCCAGTCCCACCCCCACCCAGCATCCGCTACCTTCTAGTCCCATTCTTCCATCCCCCCCCCATTAGCCCATTTTTAATCCTAGCCCACCATCAGCCATTTCTAGTCCTATCCTAGCCCTCCCATCAGTTCATTTCCAGTCCAAGTCCCCCCCATCAGCCCATTTCCAATCCTAGCCCCCCCATCAGACATTTCCAAAACTATCCTAGCCCCACATCAGGCCATTTCCAGTCCTAGCTCCCCCATCAGCTATTTCCAGTCCTATCCTAGCCCCTCCATCAGCCCATTTCCAATCCTAGGCACCCCCATCAGCCCATTTCCAGTCCAAGCCTCCCTCCGCTCAGTCCATTTCCACCCCTAGGCCCCCCCCTCATTAGCTATTTCCAGTCCTGGGTCCTCTTTAATAATGGTTTATACACCTTTCCTCCAGGAACTTGTCCAAACCTTTTAAAAATCCAGCTACACTATCAGGTTTTACTACATCCTCCAGTAACGGATTTCAGAATTTGATTACGCATTGCGTGAAAAAACATTTCCTCTTGTTAGTCTTAAACAGGTTACAGTATTGCTTCATTGCATGTCCCCTAGTCTTTCTACTTTTTGATGGAGTAAACAATCGATCTACATTTACCCGTTCCACAACATTCATTAATTTATAAACCTCTATCATATCTCCCCTCAGCCATCTCTTTTCCAGGTGGAAGAGCCCTAACCTTTTTAGCCCTTCTTCATAAGGGTATCCTTCCATCCCCTTTACCATTTTGGTGGCTCTTCTCTTTACCTTTTCTAATAACGCTATATCCTTTTTAAGATACGGCAACCAGAATTGCACACAATATTCAAGGTGCGGACGCACCATGGAACAATACAAAGGCATTATAATATCCTTTGTTTTATTTTCCATTCCTTTCCTTATCATACCTAGCATTCTATTTGCTCTCTTTGCCGCCGCTGCACACTGGGCAGAGGGCTTTAACATGTTATCCACGATGATGCCTAAATCTTTTTCCTGGGTAGTGATTTCCAATGTGGAACCTTGCATCGTGTAACCATAGTTTGGGGTTTTCTTTCCTAGGTGCATAACTTTGCACTTGTCCACATTAAATTTCATCTGCCATTTTGATGCCCAGTCTTCCAGTTTATCAAGATCCTTCTGCAATTTTCCACAATCCTCTTGGGTTTTAACAACTTTAAATAGTTTTGTGTCATTTGCAAATTTGATAACCTCCCTCATTCCGTTTTCCAGATCATTTATGAATATGTCAAAAAGCAGCGGACCCAGGCAATGATATGGTATGCAGACCTGGACAACATGTACCACAGTTGTGCGTGGCTGTCGCATAGAATGTGTATACAGTTATGGTGAGCTTCAATCCCTACAGGAGAGGGGGGGGGGGATATGTGGAGACCACAGGAACACGGATGGAAAAAATGTTGTGCAGAGTATGATGGTGGGTGGAAGTGGTGCCTGAAACAGAGACACAGGTCTGGGAGAGATCCTGTGTTTGAAGGCAGAGGACATATACCAACCACTCACCCTGGTCCAGTGAGGACCGTGATGTGTCCAGTTTCCCAACACCATCCATGGCTGTGGTGTCCACTGTTGCCAGGATCTGCTGATCCAGGTTGGTCAGCTGCTCTCCTTGCCCATCTGGTCCCACACATCGTACCTTCTTGCATGTATCCCTCCGCACCTGCCACCACATCCTCAATATCCCTGTTGTTGTGGAGCATTGCATTCAGTTTGTGGCATATGGCTAGCCACCTTCTCTGACACTCATAGGTGCCCACCTTGGTCTCCTCTGTACTCATGAGGATCTCGACGTCCTCAAGGATCTCCTCAATGAGAAGTGTCAGCTCCCCATTTGTAAAGTTGGGTTTGCATAAGGACACCTTTGGAGCCATGCCACACACAATGCTAAGGGTCATGAGATAGACACATAAACCACGGGGGCATGGCCGTTGATGGTATACACATTTTATAGCATGTAAATGTGCAGGCGCAGCAATGTACAAATGACCAGAATAGCTTATGCGTAAATACGTACAGACACCTGCATGCATAACTAGCATATATGCCTATTCCCGTGTCCCTGCTGCAATGGCGATACACATGCCTGGGCCCCAGTTGACAAACCTCAGGAGGATCCTCTAACTGTGGTGGTACATACAAGATAAGTGGCAAATAAGCAATGTTGAAAATTTGTAGTTTTGAAAGGCAGTGCCTGTGCACCATGGCTGCAACTGCTAGGTGAGCAGTGCTGCTGCCTCTGTGGGTGACAGGGGTGGGCAACAGACCAAGGGCAGGAGCAAAGTGCCCTGCACCGACCTACACCACATGTCAAGCAGATAATGTCAGGCAGATGGGTGGACCAGAGAGTGCATGTCAGAGAGCTGTATCAGCCAGAGCCAGCAGATGAAATCACCCCCCAGACCCAATGCCTCTCCCACAAAGTAGCAGATCTGAGGACCCCATGGAGAGTTGCCCCCTGTACAGTGAATGATATCCAGCACTGCTATCATGGGACCACTGGCCAGCCCACCACCTAGCCGACCTGGGTTCAATTCCCACACATGGCCATGTGTCTGTATTGTGGACACTGTACACAGCACAGCATGTTGGCACAGGTCCCCCCCCCCCCTCTCAGCATCTGTACAGCAGGATGCCATCCTGTCAGTGGCCAGGATGAATTGCAGCAGTGATACAGGTGTTCATACATGGGCATGTGCAGTGTAAGCATGTGTGTACATGGGCATGTATGGTGGTTGTCGCAATCCGCATGTTCATACACAGACATGGGTATTGTGATCATAGATTCACATGTACAAAATCTTGCCTGCCTAGTGATGCCCATGTCTGCACAGGAGCATGGGCATGGTAGCTGATGTGCACATCCAGACACCAGCCCCCACATACTCTTTTGTTTTTTAATATTCCCCTGTAGGTGCAAGTGGCTGTGAACATGTCCCTGGAGGAGACCAGTACCTGGTTTGCAATGGCCTTGCTGCAGTGCTCTGACCATGAATGGCAGAGGGCATCTGCAAGGGTCCCCAGGCTGAAGAGTCAGTACCTGGACCTGACCAATGAACTGTGTGTGACCAGGTACTGGTCTGACCATGTAGCCATCCATGACCTGTGCCAGGAGCTGCAGCCACACACAGATAGGAAGCTGTGCCTATCCATGTGAAGGTGCTGATAGCCCTAAGCTTCCTGGGAACAGGTTCATTCCAATTGGTGATGGCAATGACTGCAGGTCTGAGCCAGGCAGCTGTGTCAAGGTGCATCTTAAAGTTCCTGGATGTCTTAGTGTGAATGTGCCATGTACTACATCGCCCTGCCACAAACACCACAGCAGCAGCAACAGGTCATGGTGCAGTTCCATGAGGTTGCAGGATTTCCATCAGTCCTTGGGGCCATATGTGGCCCTCCAGCTGCCATGCCAGCATGAAGCCACAAACAGGAACTGGAAGGCATACCACTCAATGAATATGCAGATATGAATATGAATATGCGCAGACTAAGATCACCAATATAATGGCATGCTACCCAGGCTCATGCTGTGACTCATACATACTCAGCCAGTCAGGGATACATGCTGCCTTTGAGGGTGGAGCCATCTCAGGTGGCTGGCTACCAGGTAAGTGGTCACCGACATAGCACCATGCATGCTCACACAGGACAGCCTTGGGGAGCACAAGAGCATGGGGGCTGTGGGGATGGAGGCAGGCAGTGCCCCCCTGGTGGCAGCAGTGGACAGGTATGCAGGGACAGAATGAGGGTATTGCTGGGGCATGTGCAGAAAGCAACATTTGGGCCACATGAGCACAGAAAGCACCCCAGGCAGTGGGACCCATCCCTGCCAGATGCAAAACTGAGCGGTGGTGTAGCTGAGGAGGGGAATGCACCTGCCCAGGCATTGGTTGTTTGGTGGTATGAATCTGGTGTCACGGTACCCTCGCTCACACAGTGCCAAGGACATCCAGAGGCTGCAGAGTCACCAGGATCTGACACTGACCAGATGACTGTAAGCATAACCTCTCCTCAAGAAACACTCACTTGATCCCACTTGTCCTTTTAATTATCGACCCATCTCCCTCCTTCCCTTCATTTCTAAACTACTTGAACATGCAGTTCACTGCCGCTGCATCAACTTCCTCTCCTCTCATGCCCTCCTGGATCCTTTACAGTCTGGCTTTCATCCTTTACACTCTACTGAAGTGGCTCTTGCCAAAGTCTCCAGTGACTTGTTCCTGGCAAAATCCAGGGGCCTTTACTCTGTCCTCATCCTTCTTGACCTCTCTGCTGCTTTTGACACTGTTGACCACAACTTTCTCCTCGATACCCTATCCTCGCTTGGTTTTAAGAGCTCTGTACTACCCTGGCCCGAGACCTGCCTGCCATGCAGACCTGTCCTGCAGGAGGAGGTGCTGCTCCCCATGGGGCACAGAAGGCCAGCCAATGCTGCTGGGAGAGGATAAGGACCACTCTAGCTCAGTAAGGAGAGAAATAGCAGTAAAGCTGGCAGACATGTACTATTGAAAACATGCAATCATAATGTGAGGGACAGAGAGAGGGCATGGAAGGGAGGGACCTTTAGGTAGGAAGTTGAAATCCAGAACTTCCAGGGTAGCGTTCTCCGAAATGCTTCCCGTTCTACATGCAGGACCCAAAAGGCAGGCAGAGCTCCGGAGTCTCAATGCGCGGATGAGACAATGGTGCAGAGATGAGGGTTTTGGATTTGTTAGGAACTGGGAACATTCTGGGGAAAGGAGGGGCTCTTCCGAAGAGATGGGCTTCACCTTAACCGGGATGGAACCAGGCTGCTGGCATTAACCTTTAAAAAGGAGATAGAGCAGCTTTTAAACTAGATAATAGGGGAAAGCTGACAGTCGCCCAAGAGCGGATGGTTCGGAAGAATGTATCCTTGAAGGATACCACCAAAAGCAGAGAGGTTCCAAAAATGAGTAAAGTAGCCCAAATGCCCTCGAGTATGGAGCAAACAGAGCTTAAAGATCCCAAATTACCCATGTCTACCAATAGCCAAATTAATATGAATAAGATACTTTCTCTAAAATGCTTGTATGCAAATGCTAGAAGTCTAAAAAATAAGATAGGAGAGTTAGAATATATAGCACTAAATGAGAGGTTAGAGATGATTGGAATCTCAGAGACATGGTGGAAGGAGGACAACCAGTGGGACACTGTGATACCTGGGTACAAACTATATCGTATATCTATATATATGATAGAGCTGATCAAATTGGTGGAGGGGTTGCGCTCTATGTTAGAGAGGGCATTGAGTCAGACAGGATAAAAGTTTTGCAGGAAACAAAATTTGCTGTAGAATCTCTATGAATTGAAATTCCATGTAAAAAGGGGAAGGCGATGGCAGTGGGGGTGTACTATCGACCAACGGGCCAGAATGAACAAATGGATGATGAAATGCTCAAAGAAATCAAGGAAGCTAACAAAAGTTGCAGCGCAGTAATAATAATGGGTGATTTCAATTACCCTGGTATCGACTGGGTCAGTGTCACGGCAGGACATGCTAGGGAGATAAAGTTCCTAGATGACATAAATGACTGCTTCTTGGAGCAGCTGGTTCATAAACCGACCAGAGGAGAAGCCATATTAGACCTAGTCCTTAGTGGAACACCAGATCTAGTGCAAGAGATAAGGGTGTTGGGGCCACTTGGCAATAGTGATCATAGCATGATCGCCTTTGATTTAATTAGTGGAGAAGGGATAGTACGGAAATCCACAGTACTACCTTTTAACTTTCGAAAGGGAGACTATGATAAAATGAGGAAAATAGTTAAGAAAAAACTAAAAGGAGCAGTTGCAAAGGTTAAAGACTTACATCAAGCTTGGGTGTTGTTGAAAAATACTATCTTGGCAGCCCAGACCAGCTGTATTCCACGCTTTAAGAAAAGTGGAAGGAAGTCCAAAAAAACTGCCAGCATGGTTTAAAGGTGAGGTCAGAGAGGCTGTTGTTGCCAAAAAAGCATCTTTCAGGAAATGGAAAAAAAGAGCCAAATGACGAAACCTGGAAACAGCACAAGCACTGGCAAGTCAAATGCAAGGCATTGATAAAGCAGGCAAAGGGAGAATTTGAGAAGAAGCTTGCTGTGGAAGCAAAAACGCAAAATAAAGATTTTTTCAAGTACATTCGTAGCAAAAAGCCTGTGAGAGAGTCAGTTGGTCCATTAGATGATAGAGGAGTTAAAGGGGCACTAAAAGGCGACAAGGCGATAGCGGAGAGACTGAATGAATTCTTTGCTTTGGTCTTTATTGAGGAAGATGTAGGGATGTTACTCATGACTGAAGTGGTATTTAAAGGTGCGGAAGAATTGAAGGAAATATCGATACATCGGGAAGATGTATTACAACTATTAGATAAACTGAAGAGTTGCAAATCACCTGGGCCAGATGGTATACATCCAAGAGTGTTGAAAGAACTGAAATATGAGATTGCAGACTTGCTATTAGTAATCTGTGAACTATCATTAAAATCATCTCTAATACCTGAAGATTGGAGGATTGCCAATGTAACACCAATTTTTAGAAAGGGTTCCAGGGGTGATCCGGGAAACTACAGACCGGTGAGCATCACGTGAGTACCGGGAAAAATGGTAGAAACCATCATAAAGAATAAAATTACTCAGCATGTAGATAGTCATGGCCTAATGGGAGACAGCCAACATGGCTTTAGACAAGGAAGATCTTGTCTTACTAATCTGTTATGTTTTTTTGAAAGTGTGAATAAACAGGTGGACAAAGGTGAGTCAGTTGATATAGTGTATCTGGACTTTCAGAAAGCCTTTGACAAGGTCCCTCATCAGAGACCTTTGGCAAAACTAAAGAGTCATGGGCTAGGAGGCAGTGTACTACTGTGGATCAAGAACTGGTTAAAAGATAGAAAGCAGAGGGTTGGGCTAAATGGCCAATTTTCCCAATGGAGAAAGGTGAATAGTGGTGTACCCTAGGGATCTGTGCTGGGTCCGCTGCTTTTTGACATTTTCATAAATGACCTGGAAAGTGGAATAACGAGTGAGGTTATCAAATTTGCAGAAAACACAAAACTATTTAAAGTTGTTAAAACCCAAGAGGATTGTGGAAAATTGCAAGAGGATCTTGATAAATTAGAAGACTGGGCATCAAAATGGCAGATGAAATTTAATGTGGACAAGTGCAAAGTTATGCACCTAGGGAAGAACAACCCAAACTATGGTTACACAATGCAAGTTCCACATTAGGAACCACCACCCAGGAAAAAGATTTAGGCGTCATTGTGGATAATATGTTAAAACCCTTGGCCCAGTGTGCAGCGGCAGCCAAGAGAGCAAATAGAATGCTAGGTATCATAAGGAAAGGAATGGAAAATAAAACAAAAGATATTATAATGCCTCTATATCGTTCTATGGTGAGACCGCACCTTGAATATTGTGTGCAATTCTGGTCGCCGTATCTTAAATAGGATATAGAGTTATTAGAAAAGGTTCAGAGAAGAGCCACCAAAATGGTAAAGGGGATGGAAGGATACCCCTATGAAGAAAGGCTAAAAAGGTTAGGGCTCTTTAACCTGGAAAAGAGACGGCTGAGGGGAGATATGATAGAAGTCTATAAATTAATGAACGGAGTAGAACGGGCAAACGTAGATCGATTGTTTACATTATCAGAATATAGAAAGACTAGGGGACGTGCAATGAAGCTACAGCTATTTAAGACTAATAAAAGAAAATATTTTTTCACTCAACGTGTAATCAAACTCTGGAATTTGTTACCGGAGGATGTAGTAAAGGCTGTTAGTGTAGCTGGGTTTAAAAAAGGTTTGGACCAATTCCTGGAGGAAAGGTCCATAAACCATTATTAGAAGGGACCCTGGATATCACTGCTTGACCCAGTACAAGCATTGCGCAACCTGTGTCTTTTGGGGAAACTGCTAGGTACGTATGACCTAGATTGGCCACTGTTGGAAACAGGATACTGGGCTTGATGGACCTTGGTCTGACCCAGTATGGCATATCTTATGACCAGGCATGCGCAGGATGAATGCATGTGGAGGAACAACAACAATGCGGAGAGTAAGGCATGCAGCCCCCCTGCACAACCCCATTGTGAGTGACAGGATGTGACGCCCACTGCCTGGTGTGTCCTCTGGACTCAGAGAGTGGGCACACCGTGAGATCACACCACCAAATGTACAGACACCCAAAACAGGGCCCCGATCCTGGAAACAAGATGCATGATGCCCCCACCTGAATCTCATGAGGACAGAGCAGTGATCATTAAAGGCAGCACACAGGTAGCAACAGGAAACATGGAACTAGAAACATACCTCCCCCAGAGAATAATATAGAGACAATACTGATGTCCAAGTACAAAGGACAGATGACCCAAAAGATCAACACATGCTCACGAACAGTTGAACACACCAGCTATTCAATACACCATCCCCACTCCCCCCAAAATGTATACAGACAAGCTGCAGCAACCACCAACATGTTTATAACAAAAAGCAGTGACAGTCCTGTGATATGAGGCAAAGAAGCATCACACCCTGTGTGCTGTAAAACTCTGGTATGTCATTTGAAAACCAGTCGGACCTATGGAAGAGTGCTATGAAAGAATAGATAAAGAAAGCCACATAGATAGAGAGTACCCAAAACAGATAAAATGTGTGAGGCCTGGCAAAACATGGGGAGCATGTGGGAATTGAATCCTGTCCCTGTGTGTTCCAGGTCAGGACCAGAACCAGTAGGCCACACCATCCAGCCCCACCACAGGCTGAGACAACAACCACCAGGCCAGCAATTCAATGAGACACCTGTATAAGCTCAACTACAGGGATGGCAAAAAATAAGGGGTAAACAAGGTGTAATGCAATGCTGCAGTGTGACTGGATGCACATCGCTAAGCTGTCAGGGAGGCACACCATAGAACTGATAAGCCCAAGATAGATGGGATAAGGCCAGAACAGCAGAAGAAAATCAACCGTGTGTCAAATGAAGATGCACTGTATCCCAGGCACAGCTGTGCCCCATACAAGTCACAAGAAACTGCCAGATACCCAGAAATGTCTGCAGCGTCCCAAGCAGTGTCCCAGCGGCCCAAGCAGTAGATGTCCCTCTGCCATCTGATCAATATTGAATGTTGACCTGCCCAAGGAGTGGTAGTGGGAATTAAACCACTGTCCCCTGGTTCCTCAGCCCATGCACCAACCAGTAGGCCATGTAGCTGCTCATAAAGCAAGAAGCCTTGGGGAGCAGGGCAAGCCACAGTCCATGGTGCGATAACTGTGGACATGTGTCAGTTCATTGGGCCTGGGTCCAGACACCACAGGAAAGGGGACTGCGGGCAGGCAGCTTTTGGTCTGACCCAGAAGGAAAAAACACATGCACTCATCGGGTTCTCTATCTTTCATGTCCATAGATGCTTCCACATCACGAGGGACACGGAGGCCTACAGGGTCCAGTACCAGACAATATGACACACAAGAGCAGGCTCATATTGTGGCTCAGACAGCAGCTGCAGCAGGAGCAAGGTGAGTGTCCATGTAGATTGTCATTGCAGTTGTCATGTCACCAGACCCGCACCAGACATGTCCCCAAACATGACACTGAGCCACAAAGTCTAGCACTGCCCCCCAAGGCTGAGGCACAGCAGTAATTAGATGCCATAGAGAGTTAGGAGACACCATGCCTGCGCACCTATTCAAGACCAAAGACACATGAACACTGTTGGCAACACTGTGGGAATCAACATATTCATGGTGCAGTGCTCAGTGATGGGAGAAGTGTCAATAAATGTAGTAGGACAGGAGCAGTGATCAGCAGGGTGTCCAGATCCCCATGAAAGGGCCAGATTCTTCAGGTTAACAGGTGTGTCTCATATTGTGGGAGATGCAGAGGGAAAAAGAGGGTGGCCATGGCACCACCTCCAGCCACACCACAGAATGCCATGGGCCTGATTCATCAGATGATGGTGCAGTGGCTCATGACTCCAGTATCCTGAACATCACTGTTGCTGACATGGGCGTTGTCCACAGACCAAACCTAAATGTGTTTGAGGGTCACATGATCACGATTACCACCACTAAACATGTAGAAAGTGCTACAAGCATGATCCAAAGGCAGCCTCAAAGAGGTGCACCTCAAGCAGTGATGGGAAAAGGGGCAAAGATGAAGCCTGACATACAGACTCAGGAAGCTTGTCCCAGGCATAAGGAGCAGCACAGTGAAGGGACCAAGGTCTGGGATAAGCTTTGGAAGAACAGGGCAAAGAGAGGAGCAAGCCAGTAGAATAGCAGATCGCACAAGGAGGGGTCTAAAGGAGAGAGGAATGAAAGTGAGGAGCAGAAGAAGCAAGGCGTTCAAAGATCAGAAGGATTTTGAAATGGATATTGAAGCAGAAGGGAAGGCAATGACATGAACTGAGAAGAGGGGTGAGATGAGTATATCTTGGCTGGCAAAAGATCACTCATGCAGCAGAGCTCTGACTAGAGTGAAAAGGAGAGAGATGACTCAGAGGGAGACCAGCAAGAAGGAGGATGCAATAGATGAGATGGAAAGTAATGAGAGAGTAGACAAGTGTGTTAATAGTGTGCTTAGAGAGGAAGGGACGGAAACTGTCCATGTAATAGGGAAAAAAACAACTGGTTCAAGCTATCAGTTGGAAAGGGAGAAATCAAAAATGACACCAAGGTTATGGGCTGAGGAAACAGGAAGTAGAAAACTGTCAATCACAGAGAGAGAGAAAGGAGGACGTAGAGAGAAAGGTCTAGGAGGAACGACAACAGGATTGGGTTTGACCATGTGTACCGTCTAACAGCGGTGACACATGCATGTATTGATGTCAGAGAAACAGGCAGAGATATGAGCCTGCAGTGCTGGAGACATATCATGTGTAGAAAGATAGATCTGAGAATCAGCAGCACATAAATGATACTTGAAATCCATGGAATGAGATGAAAGCACCAAGGAACTGATTGTTGCGAGAGAAAAGGAGGGGGCCCAGAGAGAAAAGGAGGGGGCCCAGAACACCTACTTAGTGGGATAGAATTAGTGAAGGAACCAGAACAAACACCAAATGAGCGATGGGAGAGAAAAGAGGAGAACTGGGACAGGACAGAGCCCCAGAAACCAATTGAGGAGATTGTGTCAAGGTGACGGTGGTGGTCAACAGTATTGGAAGCAGCAGAAAGACCAAGAAGGATAATGCTGTAATAGAGGCCCTCAGATGCAGCCAGGGACTCGTCACTGGAGACACTGGCAAGAGTCGCAGCAGTCGAATGTGAGGGGAAAAGGTCTGACTGAAAAAGAACCAGAAAGGCCTGAGAGGAAAGAAACTCAAGGCAATGGTGAAAGACTGCACACTCAGGAGGTGAGGAAATGAAGGGAAGAAGGGGGATGGGACGAGAATTAGGAAGATTGCTAGGATCAGCAGAAGGTATCCCGAGTAGGGGTGTGACTACAGCCTGCATGAATGCTACAGGGACAGTAGCAGTGGAGAGAGAGAGGTTGAGTATATGTGAGATGGAAGGGATAACAGCATAGGAAATGGAGCTAAGTTGATGGGTGGGGATAGGATATGAATAGCAAGCAGATGAGGAAAGAAGATGCACCGTCTGAGATCATGGGAAAGGATGAATGTGTAACAGAGATTGATGGGAAAAAGTGGTTCTGATGTGGGAGCAGAGGGAATGAAGTGGTTCCAGTGGGGGTTCTGAGAGTGATCCCGTTGATGTAGATATGGAAAAGGTCAGCTAGGGTCATATCAGAAAGAAAAGGGGGGATCAGAGCAGAGTAAAGAGTGGTCCTGTGGTCAGAGCAACAGCACAGTACCCAACATGGCAAGCCTAATGACTGCCATCAGGTCACTGTACCCTCCATAGGCCCGAAAGAAAAGGCCAGGCAAGAAGCAGCGGGTCATCCTGGTCCAAGAAAACCCTGAAGCTGCTGGTCCCCTAGGAGTCTGGCCAGACCTGCCATCACCTACATAAACCATACACCTGTATATGCATATACAGTATGAGGCAACATACAACATGTGAGTGGGAGATGTGTGTGACCAGAAGAGAGTGCACAAACCCTGTTATGGGAGTCAAAGATATGGTAGGGAAACCACCATGTCTGAGAACAAACATCCAACGCACATGGGAACTGCATACGTATCTCTGCAGCCTCTCTGGCACCAGGCATGTAGCAGGTGCAGGAGCAGCAGGATGTGCACAGAGGTTGCTGCAGGGGTTGGTGTCTGACACCTGCCATGACACAGGGCAGTACTGGTCAGAGCAGAGGCCCGGAGGGTACCAAAGTCTACCTGAAAAGGTGCAGCTGTCACCCACAAAAGTGCTTCTGCCCTAAATACCCACATAGACCTTGAGTCTGTACCACAAACACTGATCCAGAGACAGCACCAACCTCCCAAGGCCCAATCCCTCCAAAATGGGCACCCTGCAGGTGGGACGAACCAAGCACCACTGCCCCTGTACCAGTTGGCCAGATCACTACAGACAGGCATAATGCCACAGGGAACACCACCCAGAAAGGATAGTTACAGGTAACACCCACCAAGCTCTGTCTGCTGTACACCATCAAAGCACAGACACAGTTAGGACAGCTATACTCAGCCATGCAGTATAGGCTTTAGTGGAGGGCCACCCAGCCCAAGTCCACATGCAACCCAGACAGCCCTGCTGGCCAAGACCCATAGGTGCCCAACCAAAACAGACATTCAGGACAGTAACAATGTTGGCCTGACAGCTGCACAGATGCCACCAACAAGCATTTAACTGGGGTAACACTTGCCCCACCACTTTCCCGCCATGACACACTGGTAATAGAACCTGAATTTGCAGGGCTATGTAGGGAAGACAGCAGTCAGAGTATTCAGGCAGGGCATGACAACTGGCACATGACAGTCATCCAAACCTCCCAATGTATTGAATGCCCACCTCTTTATATCCCACACACAGCTATCCCAGAGAAGGTCTCCCCCCCCCCCCACCAGAAGAGCCCACTGAGGAGGAGGAGGAAGAGGATGTGGAGGAGCAGCCACAGCCAGTGCATCAGAATGGGCAGCACCAGCAGCCGGGCCAGTGACGCGGCCACCACCAGCACACCCAGCCTCATAGTGCTATTGAGTGCCTCCCCTTTTGGGTGAGAGTGCTGATGATGAGGAGATTGTCCTCATGCTGACAGAAGTTTCCTGCCCTGCCGAAGTGGAGGGGCCCAATAGCACTGTGTTGCAGGGGGAGTGGCCCCCTCAGTAGGGGGCCCAGATCTGTGAGGGAGCTGCCCTGAACGGATCCGTGGCATGGGAGGGCTGGGGAGAGGTGGGCAAGGAAGAGCCCTGCCAGGAGGCTGTTTCAGAGGAGGAGGTAGAGGCACCCATGATGGAGGAGGGGGGCTCACCGAGGAGTTGTGAGCCAGTAGGGCAGGTGTGGGAGCATCAGATGATTCCCTGGAGGAGGGGGAGCTGAGGGATGATGTGCCACCCACAGAGGCCTTGGGTCAGGGTCAGAGGGAGGTGATGGGAGCAGGGAAGAGGAGGTGAGGAGTGATGGCAGTGGAGTGGTAGAGGAGGCTGGGGATGTGAGTGTGATGGTTATGGTTGGGAGGGATAGTGGTGGACTGGAGGAGGAGGGATCCACTGAGGGGGGCTGTGGGAGGATGATGGTAGTGTGCAGGGAGGGGAGGGCGGGGATGGGAGTATTCAGGCAGGGAAGGACAGGGATGGGAGTGTATAGGTAGGGGAAGGTGGGGATGTAAGTGCACAGGGTGGGGCTGGGAGTGAGGCCTGTGGGGAGGCTGGGGACAGGAGTGTGCCATGTGTTGGGGGCCTAGGTGTGGGGATGGGACAGCATTTGCTGGCCACTCCCCCCATCAGCCATTGTGCAGCGTGATGAGGCACCAGGAGGCACCACAAGCAGTGCGACCCTGCAGTAGGGGGAGAGCTCAGGCCATGTCCCTGGACCTCATTGTACTGCACCTGGAGGGCATGATACAGGAGGTATGCCGCCTTACAGAGGCACTCACATCCCCCCCAGGTCAGCCAGCTGGTGGGGAGGGAGGGACAGTAGCCTGCCAGGGACAGGGTGTCAGTGCTCCCATCTCCCCACATATGCCATATGGCGGGAATGCACAAACCAGGGCTGGCACGTGTGTGACCTTGCCTGGATGTCAGGCCACACTTGCTCATCTCCAGACACCTCATCAAGTGCTGGTCATACAGGGTTTGAGCCATCTGTTCCTGTTCCAATAAAAAATGTTTTCTGCATATGCTGGTCTCCACTGCTCTTCTCACTTGGGGCCATAGGGGGCACTGCAACACACATTGTGTAGTGCTGTGGGTTGGACAGTCTGAGGTGAACAGCACCCAATGGCATTACATGGCTATACACCCAACGAGCGCAGGGGGCATGGGCATTAGGCAGCATCACTGTGTGGGCTTGGTGGGCATACGTATCAGTGGCTCTCTGCCTGTCCAGCCTGGGTAGGTGCTGCTCATTCTGGTTCTCCCAGCAGCCTCAGCATCTGCGCTGCCTCCCTCATGCCCATCAGTGCATCCCCTTGAAGTATGCTACCCTCCAACCCCCTCCCAAACCCACATCACCACCCTTCCAGCCACCATCCACCTATCCCTGAAGCTCTTATCTAGCACTCCCGCATCCCAGCCATCCCCCCAAATCCCTGGCACCCCTCCAGCTCTCACACTCCCCCCCACCCAGATCATACCATTCCAGTCCCCCCAATCTCCCAACTCACCCCTGCTCTGATCAGCAGGGTCCACGTGTCTGACGCGAAGTGTGTCTGCACAAGGTTCTGGTGGGTCGCAACTCCCCTTCGCTATGCCTGTCCATGAAGCACCTGTGGGGCCATGTTCTCATCACCAGTATCCTCTGGGGGTATGTCCATCCTATCAGGCATGGGTGCCTGTAGCGCAGTGCATAGTTGTGCAACATGCAGCAGGCAAGGAAGATCTTGCATACCTTCGTGGGCTCATACAGGAGCTCACCACCTGACCAATAAAGGCATCAGAAGCGGCTCTTCAGTTGTCTGAAGATTTGCTCTATGATGCCCTGTGTTCTCCTGTGCGCCCGATTGTACCATTTCTCTGCCGGCGTATGGGAATTGGCAATTGGGGTCATTAACCATTCCTGCAAGAGGTAGCCTCTGTCACTGGCATAGATAGGGGGAGGGAAAAGTCGTCTCAGAGATGTGTTGCGAATCTCATAGCGGGGGATGAGCCACTCACGCCCTGCAACCCACGACTCCATGCCTATGTGTCACATCTGTGCTATGCTGTCTATCTATGTGCTGTCTCATGGACCCAGGCCTGTTCACCCAGGCTGCATTATGTCTCATGCAGAGTTACTGTACTACCCACCGATCCGACTGTGTGTGTCATATGTGTATTCCCGTCATGCTATTGAGTGGTGGTGTGCGTGTGTGCGCTTGGGCCAGTTGGGCAAGGTTGGGGCATCATGCACCAATTATCTGCCAATGGGGGTGGTGATGCACTGATCTGGCTGCATGACACTGGCCTCACAGAGAATGCACATATTTCCCAAATGGCCACAGTGCTGCATGTTTCCTACTGGTATCTGTCCCTACATGTACCGGCAGGTGTTGGCAAGCCTTCTAGACCAGGCCACATTGCCTGTTAGCAGACGGGGCTCGTGTAACATCTGCCAATGTCTCTGTCAGCTGACAAGGGGCCTGCTCTGCACCCCTGCAACTGCAGCCTGGCCCTGTGGATGGACAGCCAACACAGTGTGTCCCATGGAGGCCTTATGTAGTGTACAGGGGCATAGCTCAGGGGTTGGAGCAACTACCCTCTACACCAATGGTTAGTGGTTTGATCCCTGCATCATCACTGTGTGCAATAATGCTTGGTGGAAACATCCATTACCCACATATTGCTAGTGACATTTGTCCTTGGGCCAATTGGGAATAATTCCTCCATGGCACATGTAGGAATGGACAGGTAAAAGGGATACCAGAATCCACAATACGTAATTGAAGATAGATGAATTTCTTGATACAGATCTCCAAAATGTGCTGATAGAAGAACTTTGTTAGCAATGACTGTCACTCACAAGTTTATCCTTTCACTTACTTCCTCTTAAATAGAATAGGATATCATGATCATGAGTTTTGTGTAATTGTCTTTAAAATAGTTTGAGAACATTGTTAACGCAAGCATAAAGAGTAAACTTAGGCTATGAACTGTGCAACCATTGTTCATTGAACAGGAATGGAGGAGTGGCCTAGTGGTTGGGACAAGGTACTTTAGGCCAGAAGGTTGGGGGTTCAAATCCCACTAGAGGACAGCAACCTTGGGCCGGAAGGACTGGGGTTTCTAGTCCCACAGGTGCTCCTTGTGGTCTTGGGCAAGCCACTTAACCCTCCATAGCCCATGTTCCCTGTAAAATAGTTATCTCCAAGTTATAATGCCCTGTTCAATGTAATTTCAGTTTGTTCAATGTAAACCGCACTGATGCAGAATAGCACAGTATATAAGAGGATGTAAATAAATAAACAGTCAACTATAGGTCACCACTGGCACAGCATAATTTCTGCAATTATAAATAATTCTGTCATAATCAAGTAAATTTCATCTAATACATTGTAATCAGCTTTTACTCTGTAAAAGAATTCTAGCGACACATTGTGTTATTTCATGTTTATGATTAATGACTGTGTTACTTCCTCTTTTTCTTTAATAAAAAGGGCTTCAAGGGAGGAAGACTTTGAATCCAACAGAGGTGGAACCGTGCTATGTCCATGGACATTCTGTTGCTTTCCCTCTGAGCTCAAAGAAAGTAGCACTTTGTGTGTGATTGTGTTCTGTTACTCTCTGCTTATTTCTCACTGCTTGAGGGACCAGAGACTGAAAGAGCCGTGGTATTGTGGCCAGATCATGGGTATTCTTCAGTTTTGCCGTGACTCGGATCACTGTGTCCTTCGGCAGTCGGAAACAGCAGACAAGTCTCCGGGATACGTGTGAGTAGATTACAGTGGGTAATCTTGTTTGTAAGAGGCAGCAAATTCATGTGATAGATGAATGTAAGAGCTGCAGAGATTGGGCAGAAAGGTAGCCCTAACTATGAGATGCATTGTAGATGCGTGGTGATAGTGCTCTAGACTATGTTGGAAAATCTAAGGCACTTCATGACTGCCAGTAACCCTAGTTTGCGGTTCCCGCTCAGTGGAACTTTCCAGGAGGACAAACTGAGGTGATTACAGTATGAGACCTTGAGCGGTCTTGTGCCAGTCATGAAACTCTAGTATTTAACTGGCAACAAGCTAAAGTTGCCGAAAAGAGATGACCGACAGAGGTTTCTGCTTTGAAAGAATTATGTAATTAGGTTTTTAGAATAGAGGAACAAGTGTCTGTGCACGACGAATATGTTAAAGCCCAGGATGAGTCGGGACAGTGGCAAGAGGGAGCCCTGTAATCTCCCCACGGTCCCTATTACATATGAGGTTGATTTCCATGCGTTGGCCATAAAACTGGGGTCAGATGGAAAAGGAGCTGTTCCCCAGTAATTAGTTTGAGTGGTTGGAAGGATAGTGTAAATATAAAAGAAACTAAGGGGCTTGTTTACAAAGCCGCGGTAGTGGTTCACGGTCGTTATCGGAGCCGCGGCCCCATTGAAATCAATGGGGTCGCGGCTCCGATAACGATCGCGAACCGCTACCGCAGCTTTGTAAACAAGCCCCTAAAACTTACAAGGAAAAACTCAAATCATTGCTCTATGACAAAATAGAATTGTGAACAATTTGGAGGTTTCCGGCACAGATAACAGCTTGGCATGACTGTATATTTTTAGCAAGAAGAAAGTCTTGAGTAACCATGGTAAGATGTTTTGTTAGACTAACTGTAAGGCTTATTGGGGAAGTTAATAAAAAAAAAAGAACTCCAAAAGTGATTAACCATTCTTTTACTTGCGTATGTATAGTAAATAAGTTTTGTTTTCTAGGTCATGGATCTGAACTTATTTTGGTTATGAGAATTTATCTACTGATTCCATTCTATGTGTAATAATGCAAATGCTGAAAAGTATTATTAGAAACACTACTCCTCGGTGCTTCTTATATCTCCGGATACTCTGGGGAAAAGAATGATTGATGATATATTCTCCAAATTGTATTTTTAGTTATAATGGATGTGAATGAATGGGAAGATCTTCCATGCTTTGATGTATTTAGATATTTGATAAATTGTATGGATTTGTGTGATGTGACAAAGGTTAAGAAAAATTAAGGGGTATGTTTACTAAATGGCGGTAGCGGCTTCTGTGCGATATCGGAACCGCAGCTCCATTGAAAACTACGGGGCTGTGGCTCTGATATCGCACAGAAGCCGCTACCGCCATTTAGTAAACATATCCCTAAGTGTTTAAAGGAAAGATAGAAGTTAGTTACTTAACTGAAAAAAAATAAAAATTGCTTGTCAAGTTAAGTCAGGCAAGTTTGTTTAATTAAAGGAAAAAAGTAAATGATACAACTTCATTCAAACAAGTGAATTAAGTAATTAAAACATTATGGTAAATATATGTATAATGTTTTATTTTTCCTTTGTGATAGTAGACTAGTTGAAAATTACAACTATGATAGTGCATGAGTAACAATGTCTGCAGAAACAAATGCTGATATTTCTCCCAGTCTGTTTTAAACTAATCTGCAAGCGTCAATTGGAGGTGATGCCTTGCAAGGAGCAGACATGTTACCAGGGGATGCTTGGCAGTGCATGTTTTGTACGGACTATTCTGGAGAGCAGGGCACAGTCAATGGGATGTCCCTTGTCTTGACTAGGTCTCATTCCAGCCCATATGGGGGGTAACTACCAAGGCTATCAGAGGCCAGAACACTCCTCTGACTGACCACACTGTCCCACATGCGGCTATTGTCCTTTGAGGTTACCAATGGATGGTCTATATCTGTCCTATCTCAGTCCTTGCTCTCCAGAATATGTCCTCACCGACTATAGCTCTGTAAACCTGACGAACCACCTACAGGGTCTCACACCCTATGCAGATCCAAGATTCCCCTATGCCTACATCAAGGGCTGCACTTAATCATGTCAGCTTTGCTGGGTCGATAGCCCTGGCATCAGGTGTCACATGGGCCCCTTAACCTAGCTAAGAGTGCTACCCATGTCTACCGTGGCATTTGCCTTCTGCAGACATGAGTGATGGGGTGTTAATTAGTTGTACTCTGACATGTGTGTCACCTGAGCCAGGTATTCGGTTTGTGGGTTGCAAGGATGCCAGCTGCAGATAGATGGATCAGCACATGATTATGGTTATGGTACATAATAGCATGTCCCACATGGTATCTGGAACACAAACAAGAGCTCCTGCTCGCAAAACTGACTCATAAAACACAGCAGGCAGAGTTGAGGTCACTTGCGCTTTATTAATGATGCGAACCCCGACGCATTTCGGCAGATGCCTTCATCAGGGGGCTAGAGGAGAAATGTATTACATCAATAGATTAGATGAAGCGCATGGAAGTGTATAAATAAATGGCACAAAACCAGTAATACAGTTGGTAATGCTTCAGCACTGCCAATGAAATCAAAACAAACTTCCATGCGCTTCATCTAATGTATTGATATAATACATTTCTCCTCTAGCCCCCTGATGAAGGCATCTGCCAAAACGCGTCGGGGTTTGCATAATTAATAAAGCGCAAGTGACCTCAACTCTGCCTGCCATATGGTGTCTGGGTCAGGGGGTTTTGTGGCACCTGAAGGGCATGGGTGGCGCTTTCCAGTTAGGGCAAGGGTGATCTCTTGCCAGGTTGGTGGGGGTGACACAGTCTGTGACCTTTTCTATACATGTCAGTATACAATATGTCAATTGTAACCAGCCCCTCCAAGGAGCTTTTCAAGGGGTGGCCCTTCATAATGGGAGCTGTACTCCACATCTAGCCGTGAATGGTATCATTGATCAGAAACATGACATTGAGTCCATAGATATGCTTCCATAACAAGGACTGCCGACCACCTGCACTGACGTATTGCACCAGTATTCAGCTCTTGCTTCCTCATGATCACATACAGTTTGTATTACAGTGCGGACAGATAGGGTGTGATAGGGTATGAGTCAGGGGATGCAATTGTTTACGCAGAGCCACCTAGGACTGCTCATTTTTGCACCACTAACACACCCCTAGGCCAGCAGCATCTATGGCATTGGGAGCAACCACAAACAGGGTCAACTGACCAGACCTATTACACCAAATGCTGGAAATCCTACCTGACTTGACTCCCCCAACATTGACATGTTGGTCCTGGCATTGTGGTACACATCATTCCAGATATGTCTGTGGTGGCATATCTGCAGCTGTGGATTCTCTGTGGGAGCTTCGAACAGACCAGAGCTGCAGCTATCACGCATTGTACTTCCACACACAACCCATGCTGAATCAGTCCACCACCGTTGCTGGCTACACAGAGGGTCCTGCCACACCAGAGCTGTGGGCTGCGGTCACCGTCACATATCTGATGTTATCTAAGGTGGCTACATCAGGCCAACATGCCCAATGTCCACAATGTGACATACCTACAATCCGCCATCCCAACCGTGTCTGGGAGTTCTACAACAACGTCTCTCACCTGTGCCACTTTGGGTACACCAGGCCCACATTGCTGCAGTCTATCAAAGCCATCCCTTTCCACAATAGCCATTCCATACTTGAACAGTATGACGAGCCTGCAGTCTCACACACTCCTACCTTCGGTGCTACATGAAAGATGCCTCCATCAGAGGGTGATTGTCACTATTAGCGGGGTCCTGTGAAATTCATGTCAGTATGGTATGAGCATCCACTGCCATGAAATTGCGCTATTACAGCTACCAGAAGGGTCTGTATGACAACCATGCCATCACGATTCTTCCTGGTGTGGTGATTTTAGAAAGGACAATTGCTAGAGCTTGAGCATGCTTTGTTTGGCATTGCTCAATAGGTGATGGCAGCAGCACAGTTCTGCTTGCTGCTCTTTGGCTTGACCCATTTGGTTGATCTACTGCAGCAGAGAGCTCAGAAAGGGTTATTACCACACTGCATGTGTATACATATTGATCCTGGGGGTGTCAGGTTATGTGTGATCTCTAGCAAGAGGTATCATAACAGATGTCCATTGTGTCTGTTTTTGGCTGCTCCCCATGCCACAGCTGCAACTGCTATTGGTGTGTCTCATAGGGGCGGTGCTGCTGGGTTGGATGTGGCTGTGCCTGAACATATGGGACCTTTGCTCCCCCCATTGGAAGGTTTATACTCACCCTGACTGTTTCTCAGTACTGACGGGATGTGGACATACTTAAGGGGACGCCTATGAGTTTGTTTCTTATCTTGTGCATACGGTAATGGGTCCTGCCGTTTGTGTCCTGAGTATGGGCACACATTTTGGATTAGGGTAACCTGGTTTTGGGGTCCTTTTTGGTGTGATTCTGGGGTACTATTTGCAGTGATCTTTGGTGCCTTTTGCCTGTCACTATGTAATCTGTGCAGTCTGTAGAAGGGACAGCTACAGATGTAGCCTGTCAGCCCCCGTCATGCTACTACTACTACTACTACTGAACATTTGATTAGCGCTACAAGTCATACGCAGCACTACACAGACATGTAAGAGACAGTCCCTGCTCATCAGAGCTTACAATCTAGTCAAGACAGACAACACAGAAGGTGTAGGCAGGGATAAAACGAGGAGGAAAGAAAAAGAAAAAGGTGATCAGGTGAATCAAGATCCAAATGCAGCAGCGAAGAGGTGAGTTTTAAGCCTAGATTTGAAGAGGGTTAGAGAAGGTGCCTGGCATACAGACACAGGTAGATTGTTCCAGGCGTAAGGTGCAGCAAGGTGAAAGGAGCGAAGTCTGGAGTTAGCAATAGAAAAGAAGGGCACAGATAGAAGCAGTTTGCTAGAAGAGCGGAATTCCCGAGGGAGGTTGTAAGGCGAGATAATAGAAGAAAGGTAGTGAGGAGCCGCAGAGAGAATGCATTTATAGGTCAGCAGGAGAAGTTTGAACTGGATGTAGAAACGGATAGGGAGCCAATGAAGTGACTTGAGAAGAGGAGTAATATGGGCATGACGAGGCTGGCGGAAGATTAGCCGCGCAGCAGAGTGTTGAACACATTGAAGAGGAGAGAGATGATTCAAAGGGAGACCAGCAAGGAGAAGGTTACAGTAGTCAAGACCAAAGAGCTTTAATTTAAATCAAATCAGAATATAACTTAGCATAAAAGTCAAAACAGGGTCAGTATTCTTTGAGTAACAAAGTCTTCTAGAGACCTTTACAAAGAGGCCTTCTACCTACGGGGCAAGAGACCTGTGAAACTTTTTCAATAGGTGATAATGCTAGGCAGCAGGTCAAAAGGCCATTTTGAAAGACTCCTTCTATCCAAGCAGGGACTGTTAATCACCCAGGAAGTTGGTCACAGCTTACCTCAGAAGCACAGGACAGGGTACTGTGTAGCAGCCCTCTTTTAATATGTGTTATTTCCCTCCCTCCCTCCCCAACACCCACCCACCCCTGGGATAATCATAGTTTTATAGGTACTTACACATCTTAAAGGAAAGGAGGTGCTCTCAGGTGTAGCTCGTTATCCAAATCACTAAGGACCAGAGATTAATTAAGCTTCAGGTGAACAAGGTATATTAAACATATTAGGTACAATTTTATTAGTATAAGTATCCATAGCAACCCTTAGTAAGTAAAAATCTTAAAGATCTAAACACAAGCTTAAAACTAAGATGCAGACAGCAGTCCAGCAGCAAGATGGGGGCTTTCCAGTCTTTTGCATTGAGTGTCACATGTATGATTTTCTCCCAGTTGGTGAGAGGTCTTACGTGTGCACTAGGTGCAAGGAGCTCTTTGCTATCAGGGAATGAGTCTGTTCTCTAGAGGCTAGAGTAGCAGACTTGGAAGACATAAGAAAGACAGAGAGGTACATAGACGAGACCTACAGGGATATAGTCCTGAAGTCCCACCTCCAGTCTGGCAGCATCCCTGTTGCCATGGAGGAGAGAGGTCACGTGACAGGAGAGCATCACCCTGGTGTGGCAGGAAGTGATCCTGTAACTAGGACCTGTCCTCCACCGAGGAAGTTTCTCCAGGGCCATGTGCCCATGAGGGAAGGGTTAGGACAGCCGTTATGGTGATTCGATCATTAGGCATGTAGATAGCTAGGTGGCTGGTGGACATGAGGATCACCAGGTAACATGCCTGCCTGGTGCAAAGGTAGTGGAACTCATGTGCCACCTAGAAAAGGTCTTAGATAGTGCTGGGGAGGAATCTGCTGTCTTGGTACATGTCGATACCAATGACATAGGAAAATGTGGTAGGGAGGTTCTGGAGGCTAAATTTATGCTTTTAGGTAGGAAGTTGAAATCCAGAACTTCCAGGGTAGCGTTCTCCAAAATGCTTCCTGTTCCACACGCAGGACCCAAAAGGCAGGCAGAGCTCCGGAGTCTCAATGCGTGGATGAGACGATGATGCAAGGATGAGGGTTTTGGATTTGTTAGGAACTGGGGAACATTCTGGGGAAAGGTGGGGCTCTTCCGAAGAGATGGGCTTCAACTTAACTGGGATGGAACCAGGCTGCTGGCATTAACCTTTAAAAAGGAGATAGAGCAGCTTTTAAACTAGATAATATGGGAAAGCCGACAGTCGCACAAGAGCGCATGGTTCAGAAGAATGTATCCTTGAAGGATACTACCAAAAGCAGAGAGGTTCCAAAAAAAAGTAAAGTAGCCCAAATGCTCTTGAGTATGGAACAGACAGAGCTTAAAGATCCCAAATTACCCATGTCTACCAATGGCCAAATTAATATGAATAAAATACAGTCTCTAAAATGCTTGTATGCAAATGCTAGAAGTCTAAAAAATAAGATGGGAGAGTTAGAATATATAGCACTAAATGAGAGATTACATATGATTGGAATCTCAGAGACATGGTGGAAGGAGGACAACCAGTGGGACACTGTGATACCTGGGTACAAACTATATCATAATGATAGAGCTGATCAAATTGGTGGAGGGTTTGCGCTCTATGTTAGAGAGGGCATTGAGTCAGAAATGATTAAAGTTTTGCAGGAAACAAAATTTGCTGTAGAATCACTATGGATTGAAATTCCATGTAAAAAGGGGAAGGCGATGGCAGTGGGGGTGTACTATCAACCGCCTGGCCAGAATGAACAAATGGATGATGAAATGCTCAAAGAAATCAAGGAAGCTAACAAAAGTTACAGCACAGTAATAATAATGGGTGATTTCAATTTCCCCGGTATCGACTGGGTCAGTGTCACGGCAGGACATGCTAGGGAGATAAAGTTTCTAGATGAAATAAGTGACTGCTTCTTGGAGCAGCTGGTTCATGAACCGACCAGAGGGGAAGCCATATTGGACCTAGTCCTTATGGAACACCAGATCTGGTGCAAGAGATAAGGGTGTTGGGGCCACTTGACAATAGTGATCATAGCATGATCGCGTTTGATTTAATTAGTGGAGGAGGGATAGTAAGGAAATCCACAGTACTACCTTTTAACTTTTGAAAGGGAAACTATGATAAAATGAGGAAAATAGTTTAAAAAAAACTAAAAGGAGCAGTTGCAAAGGTTAAAGACTTACATCAAGCTTGGGTGTTGTTGAAAAATACTATCTTGGAAGCCCAGACCAGCTGTATTCCATGCTTTAAGAAAAGTTGAAGGAAGTCCAAAAAACTGCCAGCATGGTTTAAAGGTGAGGTCAGAGAGGCTGTTGTTGCCAAAAAAGCATCTTTCAGGAAATGGAAAAAACAGCCAAACGATGAAACCTGGAAACAGCACAAGCACTGGCAAGTTAAATTCAAGGCATTGATAAGGCAGGCAAAGGGAGAATTTGAAAAGAAGCTTGCTGCGGAAGCAAAAACACGTAATAAAGACTTTTTCAAGTACATTCGTAGCAAAAAACCTATGAGAGAGTCAGTTGGTCCATTAGATGATAGAGGGGTAAAAGGGGCACTAAGAGGTGACAAGACGATAGCGGAGAGACTGAATGAATTCTTTGCTATGGTCTTTACTGAGAAAGATGTAGGGATATTACCCATGACTGAAGTGGTATTTAAAGGTGCGGAAGAATTGAAGGAAATATCGATACATCAGGAAGATGTATTACAACAATTTGATAAACTGAAGAGTAGCAAATCACCTGGACCGGATTATATACATCCAAGGGTGTTGAAAGAACTCAAATATGAGATTGCAGACCTGCTATTAGTAATCTGTGAACTATCATTAAAATCATCTGTAATACCTGAAGATTGGAGGATGGTGAACGTAATGCCAATTTTTAAAAAGGATTCCAGGGGTGATCCGGGAAACTACAGACCGGTGAGCCTGATGTCAGTACCAGGAAAAATGGTAGAAACTATCATAAAGAACAAAATTGCTGAACATGTAGATAGTCATGGCTTAATGGGAGACAGCCAACATGGCTTTAGACAAGGAAGATCTTGTCTTAGACTAATCTGTTATGTTTTTTTGAAGGTGTGAATAAACAGGTAGACAAAGGTGAGTCAGTTGACTACGACTACTGTAAAAGTATTATTCGGCAAGATGCCATTGAGAAGTTGACGCTGCCTTTCTGGTTCCCGAAGTACTGGCGGTTTGAGAATGTAAGGTCTCTTATATTTCATTATGTTTACAACCAGCACTAGGTATTTTTAGGGGGTTCCTTTATGAGATTGGTCTGCATGATTCTAGATACTCTTTTTTAAGTGGTAACATGCTTCGGCAGTAGCCGTCACGGAGAGACACTGTTTGCGCCCTAAGGGGGTTCCCTTAGTTTGATGATTCTGTACCAAATTGCTAGCGTATATGGTGATTTATAATTTAAAAGAGGCATTACACAATAAAGAATATGTTGTCCTCACAGACATGTTGGTAAAATAGTTTTTAATAAACATAGGTTTCTCCTTGAGTGGCGATAGTATGAAAATACTCTTCAGATTTATAAGGATTAAGACCACTATATACTGCCAGTGATTAATTACGCTTTGAAGTCCGCAGTTAGACAGATCCTCACACAATTTTTAGATGACACCATCAATCGTTTTTGACTCCCTTATATTATGACAGCCAGACATGTTTTTAATTAATGATATTTTTAAAGTTGAATAGATCAATTTTTTTTAGATGTACAAAGCCTTCTAATATATCATTCTTTTATTTAGTTTTTAGTCAGCATATAGAAGGTCATTTTGGAACGGTCGCAGTATGGTAACATCCCCTACATTTAAGAGATCATGATTATTATATGCCATTAGTGATAAGTTATATTCCATAATCGTACTGACCTCATACTGGCCTCTCTTGTCAAATGATATCACTTTTTAATGGTTCGTGTCTCATGTCCTGATAGCCAGATAGGTTTTTAACTAGTGTTAAGTTTGAAGAGATTGATTTTTTTGAATGAAGTAAGTTTTTCAATATAAAAACTCACCCTCCTTCCCTTCTTCATTTTTTCATCCTTTTCGCAGTTGCAGAAGGTTGTTTCAGTTTCAATGTAACAAGTTATCTCTATTGGCGTATTCCTATTACGGTTTTTTAAGGTAAAGTTTTTTTCACTCCTGCTCCTTGGTCCTCCACCTCCTTTGTTTTTCTCCATGGTTGTTTTCCATGCTACATTGACATGTTTACTTTTACTATTGTTTTTATTTACGTGATAATATTGATATCTACAATATGTTTTTTTATTATTATTTTAGTGTTTATTGCTTATTAGCTTTTGAGTAATATTCACTTGTTATATTTATTGTTTTATATACACATTGTGTTACGTTAGTTTTAAAAGGGAGCTTTGTTTTTGTTTTTTGCTTTTGTTTCTAATTAGTTTGTCTGTTTTACACAGTCTTTTACATATCTTAGTGTGAAATATATTAACATAAGTTCATATTTATGATTTTATGAATAGTAACTTTTGTTTTTTATACGTTTTAAACTCATTATTTATTTATTTATTTATTTTTATCGCGTTCTTTACAGTGTTACACATGATGTATTCTGTTTATTTATGTTTTTATGCTTGTGTTTTAATTTATTTATAATGTGTTTTTAGTATAAGGTGAGCCAACCCCTGAAGAAGAATTTATCGAAACACGGCCTGTGTCGGGTCAGGTCTCCCTTTTACATACATGGATCAATAAAGTATTGGTGAGAGCTTACACCTGCCTGCGTTTTTGTACTGTTTGCTGTTTGCCTGCGTGGCAGAGTGCTGTCCAGCTTGGTGTCCTACGTGCACATGCCTATGGAATCGCTTCCACTGGCTGCCCATTTCCATGGTGCACATTTCCATTGGGGCTGGATGTCCTTTCCTGAATTGACCACTATAGAAGGTGAAGTACTTATGTCCACATAAGAAGAGCAGGGCCTGGGCATGTTTCTTTCTGATGATCTTAAAATGGCTAAACAGGCAGAAAAAATGACTGCCAAAGCCAGATGGATGCTTGGGTACATAGGGAGAGGAATAGCCAGCAGGAAGGAGGTGATAGTGTCTTTGGTGAGACCAGAATTGTACACAGTATTCCTAATGAGGTCTCACCAAAGACACTATCACCTCCTTCTTCCTGCTGGCCATTCCTCTCCCTATGCACCCAAGAATCCTTCTGGCTTATGGCATCACCTTTTCTATCTGTTTAGCCATCTGAAGATGTAAACAGGATGCAGTCGGTGCAGAGGGTGGCTACTAAAATGTTCAGTGGGCTTCGTCATAAGGCATATGGGGATAGACTTAAGGATCTCAATATACATACTTTTGAGGAAAGGAGGGAGAGAAGAGATATGATAGAGGTGTTTAAATAGCTCTGTGGCATAAATGCACAGAAGGAGAGCCTCTTTCATTTGAAAGAAAGCTCTACAAAGAGGGGGCATAGGATGAAGGTGAAAGGGAGTAGACCCAGGATTAATTTGCAGAAATATTTGTTTACAGAAAGAATGGTAGATGTGTGGAAAGTCTCCCAGCGGAGGTATTAGAAACAAAGACTACCTGAATTCAAGATAGCATGTGACAAACACAGAATAAATATAAAGGAAAAGAAGGGAGTACAGTAGTTGGTATGGAAAGGCAGACTGGATAGGCCATATGGTCTTTTCGTGCTATCATGTTTCTACTGTATGTTTCAGTGTTTCTTAAATTTAGGTAGGAAAAAAGTGACTAGGAAGAGAGGTGGATTTAAGGTGGGGGAAAAGTTAGGAGCTTAGCACTGAACCACAACATCTGCTGATCACAGGATGCCAGATAACTATCTATTATAACATCAGAAAAGCTCTTTCCATTCATGAGGGAATAAACCATGGATGTGAGAGCAAAGAGAGAGAGATGTGGTGAGGAATGGCCAGGGTGCGAGCGAAGGGGCAGATGAGGAACAGAAGGGGATAATATGGTTGAGAGATGTATGCAGAAGGGAATAAAGATGGTGGAAAGAGCAAGGGGTAAATGAGAAGATGGGGGAGAGCAAAGAGGAGGAGAAAGCTCAGAGGTGAGAGGAAGGTAGAGAAAGGTAAGCAGGGAGGGAAAGATCATAGGGGAAGAGAGAGCAGAAGGAGGAAAAAGGTGAGCAGTTGGTGAAAGAATAAACAGAAAAACTTAAAAGCAGGGGGATCTGTCCTCTTAATCCGAGGGTTGTAATGACTCTGAATCTAGGGCATTAAAGAATTTCAGCCTAGGCGTGCTCTATAAGAAGGTGGTAACAGATGACCCTTTTTTGTCCCAGACATTATCTTTGCTGTGCTGAAAGAAATATACACTGGCCAGGAGGTTCTCTTCTCTGACAAGTCGAAGGATAAGGTTTATCTTGAGAAAGCATCTTTCACAGGAGTTACATAAATATTTAATGTGTGATTCTCATTATGCCTATTAAAGTGCTTGTGACTCTTAGACTCTGGGAGCTGTGGAAATCTGTAATCATTTCCCAGCCTGGCAGGGGCTTGCCACACAGCAATAGTGCAAAGGTCACAGAGGCGCTCTATCCTATTTACAAAGTGCCCCGTTGAAACAATACTACACTAAATCACCATCCCTGACCTCCCTTCATTCAATCTATGCCTCCCTTAAACCTACTAATATTTCAAAGCTTCTGAAAAGGAGATTTGATGGTGATGGTTGGTGGGAGGGGAGAGGAAGGGAAAAGGGAAACTGCCTCATGGTATATCAGACTATTCAAGGGGAAATGTTTCAAATATAGAAGCCGAATCTGGCAGTAAAGAATGATTGTAAGATCCCTTCTCTTCTGCCCAAATTCTTTCCTGTTGCAATAATTCAGATAATACCTGATCTTCGACTTTCCCTTCCTTTCCTAATATCTAGGAATGCTCTGTGCTTATCCCAGGCTCATTCTGTGACAGCGTTTGCTTCTGCCATGTCTTTTGGGAGGCTGTAATATGCATCCATCACCCTTATTGTGAAGGAATCTATTTTAATAGTACTGCTGAATCTACCCTCTTAGAGTGTCATCAAGTGTGTTTGCTCTAGAGCTTTCATTTCACTAATAAATGTGCATTATTTATATCCCTGATGTTTTTGGAAGTCTCTATCGCATCTTTCTCTCTTCCCACAATGTGGATTTTCAGACTAAACACCACACTACCAAATGGGCTTAACAAAGCAATTGAATGGATGACGTTAGTATGGGTTTGTTTGTGACTGGCTTTCAGGGTGTTTTTGCTTGAAGAACTTTGCCACTTTCTTTGGTGGTTAGACGTCTCCTTGAAAGAGTCCCTTAAACAGTCGTTGTGTATGGCAAAACTCTTGACTGGACTTGGATGTTGAATGGTGATTTTTACTGAATTTAACTAGCATGTTGAATGACTGAATGAATTTCACGGTGGTTTCCGCCGAGAGTTCATTCATTTTTTGGTCATGATGCTCTAGTTGAAACATTATATTTGGACGTGTCTCCTGAAACCCTGTGGTGTGCTGGATGCGAGATTGGTGATTGTCCTTTGCATTGACTGAGATACCTTACTGATTGGATTCATCTGCGGCAGACATGTGGATACATTTGTAGCATTTTTTGTCGCTTTTAATGGATTTTCTATCATACAGCACTTTTGCTGCTCAGCATTTGGGATCTTTGCAGACTTTGTTTACACCACTGGCAAGAGGATTGGTGTTTGGACATGTATCGGATTTTGAGAAAGTCCCTCTTTGGATTATCCGACATTATCATTATTACCAGCACTACTATTATCATCATTATTACTATCATTCAGATAAGTGTGCTTTTTTTCTTTTCTAGACATTTATAATAGTCTGCAACGATGTAAGGCAAATTGATTATGTTTTAGATTGTTGAGTGTTATCCCTATTATTGTTGATTGTAATGTTCATGTTTATTAAGATGTGCAATACTGGGGTTATTATGTCCTTGTGAACTGTACTTTATAACATACTCGGGTGGTTCTTCATAGTTATGAATTGATGTATATCAACTGTCTATTGACAAGTGTAATATAGTAATTTGTGAATATAGTAATGTTCTTTGTTACTTTTTTGTAAGTGTTTGCAAGTGTTTGATTGTTCTTACGGGCCACCTGTCAGTTTTCGTTCATTGATTTTTATACATGGGGGCATTGTAGGTATGTGTATGGATGTTTGGAGTATATGTTGAATATATACATAGAAACACAGAAATATGATGACAGAAAAAGACCGCATGGCCTATCTAGTCTGTCCTTCCATATCAACAACTACAACAGTCCCCTTTTTTCCTTTAGAGATCCTCTGTGTTTGTCCCATGCTTTTTTGAATTCAAAATAATGCATGCATCTTGGTATGCATTATTTTGATAAGTATTACAGAATATTTATTTAATTTTTTTGTGACCTAATTTAAAGGTTTGGGTGGATACATGTTTTTGTAATGGTATTTATTCATATTTGCAGCATTTTTGGTGATTTATAGGTTTTGAAGGTGGATTACCAGCAGTTACAAAATGTGGATTATCAGCTATGAAGGATAAAATTGATTTTCCTTGATGCAGGAGTAACTGGCATTATTAAGATAAGTGAAATGATTCCACCAAAATAATGAACAGATTGCTTTGAATTTTAATGGATTTAAACATATAAGCACAGAAGAAGTAGATTTATTATTTCATTAAAATGGATCCGATTGATACTGAAATAATATTGAATATCTTCAGTTGACCATTCGTCTGACAAAAAAATGTATTTTTAGACCATGGCTGTAGAATCACTGGACTCAATGGTTTCGGGAGTATTTTTGACTGTCGACTCCAACATATGGACTATTTTGAGAATGTATCAGTTTAGGACGTTCTGTGGGTTAGGTTTTGCCGCTGGTGTTGCCTCCATGATACAGTTCTCTGCTTGATGAGGTTTGGTTGCCTCTCCTCTGTCTCAGAGGGCCAAAGATCAAAGCCTTCATGCAGACAGGAAAGAACCTGAGTCCCAGCGACAGCCTATTGTCCAGCTGGTGATATTACTCAAGGGCAACACAAAAGAAAGGTGAATTGGGGGGAGGAGATGGCAAAACAAGCTGTAATTATGCAAGGGGATCCTTCCTTGCTTTCATACCAGACAAAAGGCCTTGACTCTGATTACTTCTGGCTCTTTGTCACAGGCATAAGAGCTGTAACTAAGTCCAGTATCAGAAAAAAAAAATTGTGGCAGACACAAGAAACATTTGATTCTAGTCCTGCTGCTCTTCTGCACAATTCCATTCACAGTAAGACGTCCTTCGCTTATCATAATATGCAATATCACAGCTTCTCAGAAAACTGTCCAAGCAGCCTCTTCATAAACATACCTAGCTATATCTGCCTGCACGCAGTAATGCTTACACACACACCGTTGTCCTGAACATATACTCAGATGTCTACATTAAAACCCTACTCTTATATCCCTCTTTACACTGACCTTATATCAGTCTGTGTCTATCCCCTTTTACTACTCTTATGCCAAGCTGCACCTAAGTCCATGAACTGCTCCTAAATCTAGCTGTGCCTTTTCGCTTACACTACTCTCAGCCCCTGCTCTCTCTAACCCTGCCTTAATTCTCTTCTCTTACGCTTCATCTAGGAGTAGAGCGATACTGGAATCTCTGTAAAGTCTCTCTCAAGCAGTTAGCTGAGAAACCACTGCAGCACATACTAAAAACTGAAGACAAGATCACTGCGGTTATGGTAAAGGATAAATAAGGGGGTACTATGAGATCCATCAGAACCACACTGTGATACAACATGAGTGCAAGGTTTCAGAAGGAATAACTTTAGGAAAATGAATGAGTATGTTAACAAAGCCTTGTGAGAAAGAGGGGATCTAACAGACGCAGATTAAGAACTGTGGACGGTAATGAAAAGGAGCACTGAACTGGCAACGTATCATTGTGTCAAGCATGTTAGCAAGGGGAAGAGAATGAACATCCAAAAAATAGCAGAAAAGTAGGAGCGACTGGAATAGAATCCACAGAGCCAGACACACTCAGGGGGAGGAACCCAGGCAAGATTACCAGGAGAAACAAAAGTGGGTAGAAAGAGCAATAAGGGGCATGTTTACTAAAGTGCCGCAGGTAGTGTGGGAGAAACATGCATTTAGCGTGCGTTTTTATCACAGTAGCAGCCATGGTAGATGCAGGGGTGTGGTCATGGTAGGGAGGTACTGCAGTGCTAGGCATGTCACTATCATGGGATTTGTGAATGCGCAGCCATAGCGCATGCACGCACTCACAACATACGCCCAGCAAGCGTTATCTACAAATGCATTATTAGGGCAGCAGGACCACTGCAGACTGTAATAAATGAGCCCCTACTCCACCTACAAGATAGTAGTCACAGGCCAGTGCAGAATAGAGACGGCTGCACAGTTCAGAGCAATGGGCCGGGGCATGCAAATCAGAAAAGCAAAAACATGCAGATAGTCCATGCCACGCCCCGAACTGTCAGAGATAGGGTGCAAACGTTGCACCTGAAGATGCAGAGGGCTTCATAGGGGATCACGCAGGGTATCCTCGGTGTCTACCACATGGCATAGGTATCTGAAACCCCTGACACCCTAAGGCACCCAAGGTGCATGTTAAGAACATAAGATATGCCATACTGGGTCAGATCAAAGTCCATCAAGCCCATTATCCTGTTTCCAACAGTGGCCAATCCAGGTCACAAGTACTTGGCAGGTTTCCAAAAAGACACACAGGTTCAACAATGCTTGTCCCGGAGTAAGCAGTGATTTTCCAGGTCCTTTTTCATAATGGTTTATGAACCTTTCCTCCAGGAACTTGTCCAAAACTTTTTAAAACCCAACTACACTAACAGCTTTAACTACATCCTCCAGTAACAAATTCCAGAGTTTATGCGTTGAACACCCTAGGGATGGACCCTAAAGTTACTGATTGGGTTAGAAATTGGTTGAGTGGGAGATGCGACAAAGGATACAGGTAAATGAAGCTCACTCTGAGGAGAAGGAGGTTACCAGTGGGGTGCCACAGGGATCTGTCCTTGGTCTGATTCTTTTTAACATCTTTGTTAGTGATATTGCAGAACGGCTGTCGGGTAAGGTTTGCCTCTTTGCGGATGATACCAAACTCTGCAAAAGAGTAGACACCCAGGAAGGTGTAGATAACATGAGGAGGCATCTAGCTAAGCTTGAGGAATGGTCTAGAATTTGGCAGCTGAGATTTAATGCTAAAAAATGCAAGGTCATGCATTTAGGATGGAAAAATACAAGGGAGATGTACAGTATAGGGAGTGAAGTACTTCTGTCTACGAAAGAAGAGCGAGACCTGGGAGCAATTGTGTCTGACGATCTTAAAGTAGCTAAACATGTAGAAAATGTGACGGCGGAAGCTCAAAGATGCTTGGGTGCATAGAGAGATTAATGGCCAACAGAAAAAAGGAGGTGATATTGCCTCTGTATAAGTCTTTGGTGCGCCCTCGTTTGGAATATTGTGTGCAATTCTGGAGACCACATCATTATAAGGATATAAACAGGTTGGAGTCAGTGCAAAGGGTGGCTACTATAATAGTTAGTAGTCTTTGTTATAAAGCATGTGAGGACAGACTGAAGGATCTTAATATGTACACCTTAGAGGAAAGGTGGGATAGAGGTAATATGATTGAAATGTTTAAATACCTCCGTGGCATAAATGCACAGGAGGAGAGCCTCTTTCAATTGAAAGCAAACTCTGCTACAAGGGGACATAGGTAAAAGGGGATAGACTCAGGAGTATTATGCGGAAATATTTCTTTACGGAAAGAGTGGTAGATGTGTGGAATAGTCTCCCAGTGGAGGTGGTAGAGATGAGGGCAGTATCTGAATTCAAAAAAGCATGGGACAAACACAGAGGATCTCTAAAGGAAAAAAGGGGACTGTTGTAGTTGTTGATATGGAAGGGCAGACTAGATGTGGTTTTTTTCTGTCATCATGTTTCTACTGCAAACTCCAGACTACGATCCTTTCATCTTGCTGTTCCTTTTGCCTGGAACAGATAACCTGAGTCTGTATGTCAGGCTTCATCTCTGTCTCTTTTCAAATCCAGGCTGAAAACTCATCTCTTCGCGGACACTTTTGGATCCTGATCTGCTTAGTCTCATTTGTGTTGTCTTAGCTGTACAGGCACATGTAAAATATGGTCCCTGCTCATCAGAGCTTACAGTCTAGTTAAGGCAGACAACGCAACAGCTGAGGACCAGGATACATCTAGGGGAATGGTAAGGAAACACATAGGAGATTAAGCGGATCAGGATCCAAAAGCAGCTTCAAAGAGATGAGTTTTCAGCCTGGATTTGAAAAGGGGCAGAGATGAAAACTGATGTACAGACTTAGGTAGTTTGTTCCAGGCATAAGGAGCAGCAAGGTGAAAGGATCATAGTCTGGAGTTGGCAGTAGAAGAGAAGGGCACAGATAGAAGTGATCTGCCAGAAGAGCGGAGTTCCTGAGGAGGGGTATAGGAAGAGATAAGAGAGGAAAGGTAGTGAGGAGCAGCAGAATAAGTGCACTTAATAGGTCAGTAGGAGAAGTTTGAACTGGATACAGAAACGGATAGGGAGCCAATGAAGCGACTTGAGAAAAATGGTCATGTGCCCAGCTGATATGTTCTCTAGCGTCTCAGATTGTTCTAGGTCTGAGGATTGGATCTAGGCGAGTCTCCAGGCGCCAGTACCTATGGCAGCATTTCTTGTGCCGTTTTGAAGATGTCATAGGTGGCTTGCACCATGAACTTAAAACAGTCCTTGCCATGGGCCACCAGGGCACGATACGGCTTCAATTTCTCTGGAGGCAGAAACTGATGTTTTTCAAGAACATGCTCATATAGAGCTGGTAAGAGGCCATGCCTGGATCTCTCTCCTGCCTCAAGGGGATTGGGAGCTCTTTTGGGATTGATGATGCACTGATATCGTTCTAGATTTTGAGAGTGCATCAGACCTAGAGACACTAGAGAGGGATATTGGCTAGGCAGATACCAGTGTTGGGATCCTTTGATGCCCCGATGTCGATGCCTCTCCCACAGATAGGGCATATGAATCGAGGAATAACTGGATGGCCGCAGATGTTGAGGCTCCGGCATGCTGCACTGTCAGCAGCACTGCAGTGCATTCCTTGTGTGCTTGCAGAAGGTGCTTGTCCATGGCTACTGATTCTGAAGGCTGACCGATATACTTAGTATCTGTCCAGGGGTATTGGTGGCCTGGTCTTGACTGGCAGTAAGCTATCGATGCCCCTCCAGTGTTCTGGAGAATGAGCTCTCCTCCCTTCAGGGAACCTTCAAGGGATGTTCACATGGATCACCATCGCTCTCGATGCCGTGCCTCGACAGGCTCCAACGTTGATGCATCAGGGTTTTTACCTGGTGTTCGGCTCAATCATCCCCCGACATTGATGAAGACAAAGATGAATCCTTCTTCATCTTCAGGTAGAGATTGATGAATGGCCAATGCTCCGAGGCACTATAGTTGCTTGCTCCGATTGAACTCCTTGATGTCGATGCACAGCCAGCATCCAATGCAGCCTTGGAAGCCATAAAGACTGGTGCTGTCAATGCAGAAGGCAATGGATCGGACTTCTGAGCACCAAAAAGTGATTTGCGCTGCTTCTCACGACCCTTTAATCCTTTTTTTTTCATCTGCAAACACAGATTACAAGGGGGGGGGAGGGGGAGAAACAGGACCGACAATGGCAGGTGACTAGGTAAAAAACTGAAGTGCAAAAATCCCCTGCAGGGGAGAAAGCAAGGTCACCAAGTGGAGGATGAATGGAACATGTCCATCAAGTTCCGTAGAAAACAAAGGATTGATTTAAGATGGAGCTGTGGCAGCAGGTGAGAAGGAGGGAGACAGGCGCGGTGAGCCTCCCAAAAACTTCCAATAGAAGCTGGGGAGCGTTCCCACGTGGGGCTTTGTTGGGGACATCACCCATACAAGAGGACTCAGTCCTGCTTGTCGACGGAGAATCCTATATCTCTTTACATCTGCTAATAGTCCTTTCTAGTACATTAAAACTCAGTAAAAAGCCAAGGGCCTGATATTCAGCAGCCGTGGATTGTGATTGTGAAGCTGCTGGCTGCTGCTGCTGAACTGTAGGCTGGATATTCATTGCTGAGGCCACATCCCACCACCAGCATTAAATATGCAGATCATCCAGAATTTAACCTCTTGCTTGTTTAGCTTCTGCAGCGACAGTTAGGCCAACCTATAAAGTTCCTAACATTTGCTGTATTGCAATAACTGGGCAGCGGCTGACTATTGCCTCTGAAGTTGAATTCCGCTTCTGCCCAGCACCCGCAGATATTCAGTGGCAGGAACTGTAAATGCCGCTGAATATCCCAGATAAGGCAATTAACTTGGCTAGCAGGCTTGCTAACAACATCAATCGCTTTAAATATCCGACCCCATGTTTTTTTGTTGCTTTCTAAAAAGAAGGTAATTCCTTTCCACCCTTAGTTCAACAGGCAACTTATTTCATTTTATGGGGGCCTGTCCCTTCAAAGTATGGGGTCTCGTCATTGCCAGTCTGCACTCTTGCACATTGAGTATCTCCAGCAGTATGTCTCTTTCAGAGCACAAGGATTGGAATAGGCTATAAATCCTTAACCAATCCTCCCAAATACTTGGAATCTTGTCCTCAAACTGCTTTGTGACTGTAATTAACAGCTTCAACTTGATGTACTGACGAACTGGCAGCCAGTCTGCTATCTCAACAGAGGAGTGACCCTGTCTTGGGGTGAACACACCAAGGTCAATATTCAAATGATCTAGCTGTCTAACTTTCAGTTTGGAAGCTAAACTGTGCCATTAAAACACCAGGAGGGCTGAGTAGCTCAATTTAGCAGCTCAGGAAGACGGTAATTTTATAACAGGAAACCCAGGGGTATGTTTACTAACGTGCGCTACTAGGCCTTTGTGTTGCACCACAAGGCAGTAATTGCAGAGGGATGGTTGCACCCTTCCCCCTGCAATTAGCGCCTGTCCCCATGCATGCTACCGGCAGGGGGCTTAATAAACATGCCCCTTAGATTGTGAAGGCACATAGGTACACGTGTTGCACTGATTTTATAAAGGCAAAATCTGTGTCTATGTGCCTTTATAAAACTGTCTCCAAGAAAGCTGCCAAAGTGCTGCCTACTCCAAGACAGAAGTAACTGAGTGTGCGCTTATGCAAAAATCATAGGAGTAGCCTAATGGTTAAAGGAGCGCACTGAAAAGCAGGGAAGCCAGGATAACATTACTGCATAGGTACCTGTTACTAGGAGCCAGCCGCTCCTAGTAACAGGTACTTATGCAGTAGTGTTATCCTTGTAAATAGATTGTAAATAATTACCCTTGTTATCCAAGTTCCTTCCCTTGTTATCTGTAAACTCATGCATGTTGACTGTACTGAGATTTTTGTTCTATGTGAACCGCGCTGATGCTGAATAGTGCGGTATATAAGAGAATATAAATAAATAAATAAATAAATTTGAATCCTACTGCTGCTCCTTGTGATATTGAGCAAGTTACTTAACACTCCACTGCCTCAGGTGCAAATCTAGGGGACTGTTTACTGAAGGTCTGCTGGTAGCGTGGGGCAAAATGTATGAATAGTGTGTGTTCTTAGCGTGGCAAAGCCTAGCGACTGCAGTAGACACAAGGGCTGCGGCTGTAGTTGGCTACTACCGCTGCGCTAGTCTATCACTAGCACAGTAGAAGGGAACGTGAGGTCATAGCATATAAACAAAATGAACATTTCCGCAATGTGTGCCTGGCAAAGAGATAGCCACAAACACATTATGAAGGCAGCAGTGCACTAAGGAACCACTGAAGACAGTAAGAAATGTGCCCCAACCACACCTACAGGAAAGTAGCAACTAGTCATTTTAGAATAGAGAAGAATGACCAAGAATAGACACAACTGGCTGCACAGCTCAGAGCAATGGGGCTAAGTACACGAGGGCGGGGCATGCAAATCAGAAAAGCAAACACATACAAAGAGTGTGCTGCATCTGTATCTATGGTAAATATGGTGCAACTGTGGCATCTGAAGCTGCAGGGGGCCTTGTATGGTATCAGGCAGGGTGTCCTCAGTGTCCATCATGGGGGATGGCTATATGGCATTCACTCACCCTGAGGTGCCTGTTCACCTAGGCTGCAGGGAACACAATACAAGGCCTTTGGTGTGGGGCAAATAGTCCTTCTGATTCACAGCTCTGATATGGCTTGGACAGTACTATAGCAATTGTGGAATGTGTCCACCACATTGGGGGAATGGGGATGCTAGAGCTAGGGGAGTCTGGAGTCTGAGCACAAACAGCACACCTGCTTAAAGCCTCCTGCACCTCTAGCACATGGAGTTCATAATAGAGCACCCACCCCTGTGGCCTGACATCTACAATTTTGGGATGGAGTGGGACTGCAAAGCCATCCACCCACAGAGGGCTCCCATGCTCCCTCTACCAGGAAGAACTCTGGGAGATTCCAAACAGCCATAGGCTGGGTACCCCAGCTGTTAGGGAACCAAAAGTCCACAAGACCAGGGAAGATAACAAGGGTCCCCCTGCCTATGGAATGCCTCTGCCCTTGGGCAAGGGCACCAGGAAAGGGACACTGATCAGTGAGTGCCAAAACTGAAGGTCCATGTTCAGTGCTAAAAGCATTCAGTAGTTGCTCAGAGCTGGTAGGCCTCAGCCACAACCTCCCTTGGTCTAGGTGAGGGGCCATCTGCCCATAGGAACATGGCCCATGACAGCAGCATAGGCTCCTTGGTGCATGTATGCACTGTTACATGGTTCCCCCCCCGGGAAGGAGGCAGGAGTTGAATGGCACCTTTTGATGCCACACTTTCATGTTGCTAACACCTAAATAGGGAGGAGTAGCCTAGTGGTTAGGGCAAGGTGCTTCAGGCCGGAAGGTCGGGGGTTCAAATCCCACTAGAGGACAGCAAACTTGGGCCGGAAGGACCGGGGTTTCTAGTCCCACAGATGCTCCTTGTGGTCTTGGGCAAGCCACTTAACCCTCCATAGCCCATGTTCCCTGTAAGTATTAGTGTATGTGTCTCATATCCCCGCATGTTAAATGTATCCCCCAATTGTGTCGTGACCGCTTTGATTGAAGGATAAAGCAGTATACAAAAACTGTCTAAATAAATAAAATTGCATGTCCCACCCCCTTTCTCCTTTATTAGCTCCAACTCTGGCTGTAAGACCGGTCTTCATTTATTTATCTTGTTTTCTTCATTCAGTCAAAGCGGTTTACATTTAACTTAAACTGGGGGGTATATAGAGTAAACAGGACAGGGTACAACTTTGACTGGGGGGGGGGTATTCAGTAAGCGGGACAGGGTACAGTAAACAGTGTGCACGGTGTAACAGTGGTGTAATTGAAATCTAGACAATGAGATAAGTATGTTTGAATGGTGTTGATCACATTACACAAGCCTGGGTATTGACTTGTACTGGCTGAAGCACAGAATACAGGCCCTATGTCCTGATACCTCCACAGAATTCAATACCAGCAGCCCTCTGACAACTATCCATTGTATATGCAGACGTGAACAGCAGTCCGTCAGGACAGCCGTTGATGTATTTTTGGATGTTTGCCCACTGTCCCAGCAGGGTCACCCACGTGCTACAGGCTCTGGTTTTGGTATTGCAATGGCAGCTGCACCATGAGGATCCTCCCCCCTGGTGGCCTAGGCAGGTGCCTAGCTATTCTGCTGTCTTTCCTGTTTGCCTGGCTAAAGGTAGGACAGCTGTCTTTAATTTAGCCAGTTTTGCAATCCAGCCAACGGCTTATATCCCCACTAACTGGCTTGCAAAATCACACTGCGGCAATGATATTCAAAGCCAGTACCCAGATATGTCCCCGGCACTAAATATCTGGGGTGAAATTAAAGCAGCGATGTTCTGCCACTTTAAGTGTGCTGCACACCGCTGCTGTAAATGCCCCCCTGATTTTCATACTCAAGTCGCTTACAAATTTATCTCCCTGGGACTTGGTTATAGCAGGAAATGAAAGCTAGCTATTTAAATCTAGGCAGCCTAATTTTAGCCACTTATATTTACAGTACTACAATTTTCAGCCATAAACCTAGACTTTTACTTCCAAGTAAGCTGAGAAGGTTGCATGTTCTCAGCCTGTCAAATTTGCTGAGCAGATCAGTGCCTTACACCATTGCCAGTCAGGCTTCAGACCTGGAATCAGCCCTAAAACAGTCTGGACGCCCTGGAAAGTGCTATTCGTAGTGTTGTAGATGTTGGCAAATTTATAACCTTTGAATCCCATGGCTTATCCTGTGCCTTCCATCTGGTTGATCATGATTTGCTTCTTTTTAGCCTATCTGATATGAGTCTTCAGGGGAATGTTCTGGCTGGTTGGTTCTTAAGTTTAAGATCATTCTCTAACACTGGGCTCTTTCCTTTCCCCTGCTTACTCTTCGTAGTGTAGTATGCCTCAGGATTTGTTCCTTGCAACAACACTATTAAATTTATGTCTCAGTCGTCTTGCAACACTGATACAATCACTTGGCATTAACGGCTAGTATTATACTAACAACTACAGCCATGCCTCCCTGAGAGTCCCAATCTTGTCTGATCTCCAAAGTAAAGTAGAGTCAAGCCTGGTTAGTACTTGGATGGGAGACCAGTTGAGAATGCCACCTGCTGTAGGCTTACTACACTGAGGAGACACTTGGGAATCTACTGCTAGTTGCACCTTGCCAATAAAATCTAGGGGTTAGACTCACAGGGTCACCATTGACTCAATGGCATTTAATAGCAACATTATGTCAACAGCATACAATGGACATTTTATTTCATCATTGAAACTTAAATTTAGCTCCTCTAAACAGCTTTTTAAATGCTGTTAATGGTTGACTAATCACCAATAAATTGACACTTAATCCTAGCAGGATTGTGGCCATATGGATTAAGGGCACATCTGAAAAGCCTGCGGTCTCCCCATCTCTTTTGGTATCCTCAATTACTCTTGTAGACTCCATTAAGACAACATTTGAAGAGCAGATCTCAGCCACTATAAGATTTTACTTTTATTCTCTAGGTCAGTTGCATGCCGTCTGTTCATATTAAAGGAAGGATGCCATGAGGACCTTAATGCCCTCCCTGGTTATCGGTCAATTGGATTATAGAGATATATTTACTGTGAACTAAAACTGGCCAACTTAAAAAAAATGCAAAATATACAGAACACTGCCACTAAATAATTTCATGCTGCTTCTAAGTAAGGTCATATCACCACTTTACTTATCTCTGAACACTGGCTTCCAGTCACTGTGCACACTTGAAAGTCCTACTTCTTCCACATAAGGGCTTCCACATGGGTATAACTTCCTACCATGCAAATCACTCACTTCTTGTATCTTTTCCTCAGCCCAGAAAAACTCAGAATCTTTGATGTTTGCCCATTGTCACACATTCCCAATATGAAACTATACACAGCAATGCTTTTTATCCCTGCCCCATCCTTCTGGAATTCTCGACCAGGCCATCTATGGTCTGCATCCTCTTTTCTAAGTTCAAAAAAACACTGAAAACATTCTGCTTCTCCAAGTCCTATGCAAAGATGTTGGATGTCGCAGCCTATCTTCCTCATTCTGACCCATTTTCTTCCTTAATACTGTTGCAACACCTACAGTATGTCTGTCTTGTCATATATTCATCCATCCTTTTCTCATGGATTAATGTATTGGTCCATCTTCTGTCTGTGTAAGAAATATGTTACTAAAATAGTTAATGGTCTTCGTTATAAAGCATACGAGGACAGACTTAAGGACCTTAATATGTATACTTTAAATGTCTCAATCATATATTTCCTCTAAATACCTCCATGGCATAAATACACAGCAGGAGAGCCTCTTTCAGTTGAGTTGAGTTGAGTTGGAGTGGCCTAGTGGTTGGGGCAAGGTACTTCAGGGTGGAAGGTCAGGGGTTCAAATCCCACTAGAAGACAGCAACCTTGGGCCGGAAGGACTGGGGTTTCTAGTCCCACAGGTGCTCCTTGTGGTTTTGGGCAAGCCACTTAACCCTCCATAGCCCATGTTCCCTGTAAAATAGTTATCTCCAAGTTATAATGCCCTGTTCAATGTAACTTTCAGTTTGTTCAATGTAAACCGCACTGATGCAGAATGTAATAATAATAATAAAGCAAGCTCTGCTTCGAGGGGACACAGGATGAGAGTGAAAGGGGATAGATTCAGGAGTAATATACAGAAATATTTTTTTACAGAAAGAGTGGTAGATGCATGGAATAGTCTTCCAGTGGAGGCGATAGAGATGAGGACAGTATCTAAATTCAAAAAAGCATGGGACAAACACAGAGGCTCTAAAGGAAAAAAGGAGACACTTTTAGTGGGTGATATGGAAGGGCAGACTAGATAGCCATGTGGTCTTTTTCTGCCGTCATGTTTCTATGTTTCTATCATTGTCTTGATTGTATACCACCTTGCTGCAGCCAATATAAAAGGCAATATAGCAAAACTTTAAATAAAATTAAACTAACCCACCAAGGTGCATCTTCAAATTTTCCTAAACTTAGGTAGTTAAAATCGGGCTACCGAGATCGGGCACTCAGCTATGGCTGAAAATGCCCTCATTTGCATTTTTGAGGAGGTAATACTCAAAGCACTGCCACAGTTGAAAATAAAGTAGGCTATGGAATTGGATTTGCTGAGGTTTTCAGATAAATATTCAATTAAATCTAGCTAGTCAAAATGTTTTTCTCCTTTCCATAATTTATCATTTTCCTTTCCATCATTTATAATTTTCATAGACAAATAATATGCAAATAATATATAACAATATAGTAATACAGCAAAATTGTACATAACTCCAAACAAAATGTTTTTCCAGAAACAAGCAGGAAGTCAGTCCTCACATATGGGTGACATCGGCACTGACGGAGCCCACGAGGAGCATTTCCTCAGCTTTCAAAGAAAGCCTTTGGGAATGCTACCATACATGCATGGTTCCCTTCCTGCCCAAGGGTGCCATCTTGCTTGGTCTCCTTTTTTCCTCAGAACCCAATGGACGTAGTCCTCTACTTCCCAGGAAAAAGTTCTTAAAATCCTTCAAATTCTTCGGTTTGCATACCGGCTCTCTTCCCGCCTCAAGCCGGCACCCTTGGTGCCGTCCTTGGCTCTCACTCCCTTTTTTCCTCGAAGTTCCTCCTCGACCAGCATTTGCACCATATTTTGCTCGGGGGTAGCTGACCCCAGCTGAGTGTTCTCCCACCATGTCTCCCAGTGGGTTCAAGAAATGCAACCGCTGCAGTCAGACGAGTTTTGCTGCCAACACCCATGACTGCTGTCTTCTCTGCCTGGGCCCAGACCATGTCAGCTCCACCTGCGACTGGTGCCAGGCCATGACCCCAAAACAAACAAAAGGTGGTCGGAGTTGCAGGGGAAGATGTTCCCAAGATCTGACTCTGCCCCAGCTTCCACATCGCCGAGCCCCAAAGCCGGCACTTCCCGTGAGGTCTGGGCATCCTCAGAGTCACGCAGCGGTGGCTCCTCCAGCGCGGCCTTGGACCCTCCGAAGAAAAAGAAAAAGGTACCAGAGCCTGCCGAGGTACCTCCGATGAAACCTGGCAACGTCCCATGGTGGCGCCCTCTGAAAGTCTCAAGACAGGAGTCTTTGGCTGGTGGAGACCACGACAGGATCTGTGAGCTCATAGTCCTCCTCAAGGATGCATTCTCTGGAGTGCCAGCATCAGACCTGAGGCCCTTGGTATCCATGCCCAGAGCTGCAGAGCCATCGGGCCTCAAGTCCCATATGGCGGCCATAGAGCAGAGCATCTCCTCCATTCTGGTCTTGCAGCAGACACTGATGCCTGGCCTGCCAGCATCATCGACCCCGACACCCGGCCCCCTGACTTCGGGGGAGTCCCCGGGCTCAAGCTAGGCACTAAGCGCCATAGGTCTTGGGTAAGACCTTGGCGTCGATCAAAGACTTGGTCATGCTCCTCAGGAATCTGGTCCTCCCCAGCGAGTTTTTGGGAGTCCTACCCCACATCCTCTGGGGGGCCCCAGTTCCTCAGGGCTACCTCTGAGGCTGATTCCTCGATGCCCTCGGGATCCGACTGGGAACCGAGGACGAGGCCTCTCTGGAGACCTCCCAGCACAGGGATATCCCCTCCAAGCCATCTCCCCCAGAGTCTCAGTGCCATTCCCCGCCTGAGGACGTAGCCTTTCACGACTTCATCTGTGATATGGCCTGGGCTCTTTTGGTCCAGACGGAATCAGATGAGGATCCGCGCTCCGAGGAACTCAAGATTCTGCAATACGAGTCTCCTTCCAAAGAGTTCCACCAATCTTCAAAAGGCTACTCCTCAGGATGTGGGAGACCCCGGCCTCAGTGCTGGTGGTCAGTCGGCACCTGGATGCTATCTACCACATCCGGAAGGGCCCCAGGTTCCATAAACCACTATTCCCCCACAACTTCATGGTGGTGGAGTCCTCGATACAGAAACTGAAGAGCCAAAAAAACTACTCTTCAATTCCCCCAGCAGGGAGGCCTGGGCCCTCGACACCCTGGGCCACAAGTGTTATCAGGGCACCATGCTCGGGTGCCGGATACAGGCGCACGAACTGTACATGGAATGTATCTAAAAGGCCTGATTCAGGAGCTCTCTGGGTTTTTGGTAGCCTCGCCAGGGAACCCCTGCAGACATTCCAGTCCCTGGAGGCAGGCATCCGGGACTATTCCAATTTCTCTCTAGGGCCGCCTATGACAGGTTAAATTCTGCGGCCAGGGTGGCAGCTGCCGGCATCAGTGCACAGCACCAGGCATGGTTACAAACCTCAGACCTCAAGCAATGGGTGCATGAAAAGCTGCTGGATGTCCCCTGCAATGAACTTGTTCGGGAAGCCAATGTCTGACAAGGCAGCTGAAATTGAGGCCAAGGTAGTGACCCGGCAAAGGCTGTCCAGGAAGACCTTGATCCTCCCCCCAAAAAATTCCTACCAGACTTACTCAGGGCAGCAGCACCAGGCCTCACAGCCTAAAGGCCAGGGGCATGGGCCCTGGACGCCCAAAGCCCCCAAGCCTCAGACACCAGCTCACACCCAACTGGGGGGAAAGCTTTTCACTCCCTGGGCAGGGCCTCCCCTCCCCCAGGAGTCCCGCCTCAGCCCATAGGGGATCAGCTGGCCTCATTTGCCCACAAATGGTCCAGCATCATCACCACGGACAGGTGGGTCCTGCAGGTGGTGAGGGAAGGTTGCTACCTCCCTCTACAACAGAACCCTAGAGACTTCTTCCCAGGAGAACCATCACGGCTTCTCCTCCATCAGGCCTTGCTCATCACAGAACTCACAGGCTTATTCAGGGATAGGGCGGTAGACCCTGTACCCCAACATATCTGGGGAAAGGGGTTCTACTAAAGGTATTTCCTTGTCCCCAAAAGAACAGGGGGCCTCAGGCTCATCCTGGACCTGCGCAACTTGAAAAAGTTCCTGGTGAGGGAGAAGTTCAAGATGCTGTCCCTTGGGACACTGCTGCCCTACCTCCACCAGGGAGACTGGCTCTGTTCCTTGGACCTCACACCTACATCCTGCACATCCTGCACACCCACATCCTGGTCCATCCCTCCCACAGAAAATACCTCAGATTCGTGGTGGGAGCCAGCATTACCAGTACAGGGTGCTGCCATTCAGCCTTGCCTCCTCCCCAAAAGTCTTCACAAAGTGCCTGGCAGTCGTGGCTACCCATATGTGCTTCCAAGGGGCCTATGTCTTCCCCTACCTGAATGACTGGCTCATCAGAGGCAGCACTGCCCTTGAGGCCAGCCAAGCCACAAGGCTTACAATCCACACCCTGCAGTGATTGGGATTCATCATCAACTACCCCAAGTCCAGCCACTTCCCAGTTCAAGACCTGGAATTCATAGGAGCCCAGCTGGACACTCTGCAGGTCAAGGCCTTCCTCCCAATAGGAAGGACCCACTGCCCAATGCAGTTAGCGACAGAGATTCAAGACTGCAGGTTGGTGCCAGCCTGCCTGCTCCTCTGCTTGTTAGGTCACATTGTCTCAACAGTTCATGCACATCCTTGGCTCGCCTACACAGGTGAGCAGCCCAGTGGTGCCTCAGTTCCCAATGGACACAGGTCACAGGCAGGCTGAGGGACAGGGTAAAGGTCACCCACAGACTGGCAGCCTTCCTCAACTGGTGGCAGTTCCCACAGTATCTCAGGGCAGGGATGCCTTTCCAAACACCAGCACCACAAAAGGTCCTGACAACAGACAAGGCGTCTGAGGAGCACATTGCGAGGGCCATTGCACTAAGGGCAAATGGTCCCCAGATGAATCTCAGTTACAAATCAACCTCCTCAAGCTCAGGGCCATCTTCCTGGCCCTATAGGCCTTCCACTATCTCCTGAGCAATCTCTCGGTCCTCATACAGACGGACAATCAGGTTGCCATGTTCTATGTGAACAAGCAGGGAGGCACGGGCTCCTTCTTCATCTGTCAGGAGGCAGTAGCCCTCCACTCCTTCACAGTGCACAACAGCATGCTCCTGAGACCAGTGTACATGCCGGGCCAGGACAACCTCCTGGCAGACAAGTTCAGCAGGATCTTTCGCCCTCACGAGTGGTGCCTGGATCCCAGAGTGGCACAGAAACTCTTCCGCCTCTGGGGCAGACTTTGGCTGGACCTGTTTGCTTCCCTGGACCAGGCACAGTTACCCAGATTCTGCTCACCTCAGCCACACCACAGAAAGGTGGCAGCGGATGCCTTCCTCATTTCATGATTGAGGGGCTTGCTTTATGCATTCCCACTGATCCTCTAATTGCCAGGTGCCTAATGGCCATAGATGCAAAAGCTCTGCATTATCTGTTGGGCGTGTGCACAGCATTTCCGTAACAGATAATGCGCCAGAATTGCAGAGAGGGTGCCCTGACAGCACTATGGATGCACATAATGCCACCCATTTGAGGTAGGGTTATGAGTACCCACACAGTTTGCAGCTTTGATGATTACCGCATGCTGTTGATACCTGCGGCAACCGTGTGCTGCACACTCCTGACTCCACTCATATCCCGTCCAGTCTTGCAGATAACACGATTTCTGCAAATAGTGCAGAAAATTTCTGCATTATCTACAATTTCCCTGCGTTATCTGTTAATGCACCTTGATAACATGTGCTATCCTGTGCATGAACAGCCCAGCTTAGTAAACATGCTCCTAAATATTTTTATTGCAGTGGGCCCTAAAATATCCATACATCTAGTCAGAAAACCAAGCAAGCCAGATTACTATAGATCCTTACATAGAAATTCCATGCTAACAGAATACCTGGTCTTGGCCACAGTCTGGGAGTATAGATAGATCCTGACCAAGCATAAAATAAATTAACACAAATTAAAAATAAATTTATGTAGGCAAAATTTTAATTGAAATACCAAAAACCTGGACTCGGCAGGCAATACGACATCAGAGAAATGGAAAGAGCTGTAGATGCCCCTATACTGTGCAGCATATAAAGATAAAATATGTACATATAGCCCAATATTCAAAGGGGTTTATCTGGTTAGCAGAGCTTACCAACTGGATAAATCCCGCTGAGAGGAATATTAAGTAGCATAAACCAGCCAATGATGCTGAATATCCCCCCTAAACACTGTGGCACTGTCTGGAGAGTTCCAGGGTGGTCCATGGATAGGGCGAGGGTAGTCCCAGCACATAGCCGGTTAGGTGGGCATTTGTAGGCCTTCCAAGAGTGAAGTCACAAAGACACATTTTTTTTTGAAATGTTTGAAGTCTAAGGTCTGCCGCTGCTGCAATTATAGGACATGTGGCAGCGGAATTGATGGCGGCAGCAACAGCAAGGGGAGGGGCAGGGAGAAAATGGCTGGAAAGGAGATGCAAGACACTGCAGAGGATGGGGAGAGAGGCTGGAAGGGAGATGCAGGACTCGAAGGTGGCTTGGGGGGAATGCGGAAAGTGTTTATGATGTTCCAGTGGGAGATCATCTCGCATCCCGTGATCACCAGATGGTAAGGTTCCGTATTAGGACTAAGGCTGATAAATCAATTCAAAAGTGAGGGTCTTAGACTTCAGGAAAAATATCTTTGCCAAGTGTCGCTAGCGGGATGGGGATTATAGAAAAACAGCGGGCAAAACTGAAAGAGAACATTTCAAAGGCAACAAACCTTTTTGCTAGAAAGGTAAATAAATGTAAAAGGAAAAGGAGACTGCTATGGTTCTCAAAGAAGTAGCTGAGATAGTGAAGAAAAAAAAGGGAGGCTTCATGAAATACAGGAGATCACAGAGAGAGGAAGACAGGCATCTATATTTGGAGAAACTTAGTTAAGCTAGCAAAGTAGTCAGGGAAGAAAAAAGGTACAAAAAGAAGAAGCAGCAGCAGCAAAGAGCTATAATTTAAATCAAATCAGAATATAGCTTACCTCAGCAGCACATAATAGGTTAGAGCCTAGCAGCAGCAAAGAGCTATAATTTAAATCAAATCAGAATATAGCTTACCTCAGCAGCACAGGACAGGGTACTGTGTAGCAGCCCTCTTTTAATAAGTGTTATATCCCTCCCTCCCTCCCCACACCCACCCTCCCCTGGGATAATCACAGCTTTATAGGTACTTGCACAACTTAAAAGACAGGAGGTGCTCTCAGGTGAAGCTCATTACCCAAATCAGTCATACAATAAGGACCTGAGATTAATTAGGCTTCAGGTGAACAAGGTATATTAAACTTATTAGGTACAGTTTTAGTGGTATAAATATCCATAGCACCCTTTAGTACGTAAAGAACTTAAAGATCTAAACACAAACTTAAAACTAAGATGCAGACAGCAGTCCAGCAGCGGGATGTGGGCTTTCCAGTCTTTTGCATTGAGTGTCACATGTATGATTTTCTCCCAGCTGGTGAGAGGTCTTACGTGTGCACTAGGTGTAAGGAGCTCTTTGCTCTCAGGGAACAAGTCCGTTCTCTAGAGGCTAAAGTAGCAGACTTGGAAAGCATAAGACAGACAGAGAGGTACATAGACGAGACCTACAGGGATATAGTCCTGAAGTCCCACCTCCAGTCTGGCAGCATCCCTGTTGCCATGGAGGAGAGAGGTCACGTGACAGGAGAGCATCACCCTGGTGTGGCAGGAAGTGATCCTGTAACTAGGACCTGTCCTCCAGGTGATGTAAACCCCTCTCGCACCGAGGAGGTTTCTCCAGGGCCAAGTGCCCATGAGGGAAGGGTTAGGACAGCAGTTATAGTTGGTGATTCGATCATTAGGCATGTAGATAGCTGGGTGGCTGGTGGACGTGAGGATCGCCTGGTAACATGCCTGCCTGGTGCGAAGGTAGCGGACCTCACGCGCCACCTAGATAAGGTCTTAGATAGTGCTGGGGAGGAGTCTGCTGTCTTGGTACATGTCGGTACCAATGACATAGGAAAAAGTGGTAGGGAGGTTCTGGAAGCTAAATTTAGGCTTTTAGGTAGGAAGTTGAAATCCAGAACTTCCAGGGTAGCATTCTCCGAAATGCTTCCCGTTCCACGCGCAGGACCCAAAAGGCAGGCAGAGCTCCGGAGTCTCAATGCGTGGATGAGACAATGGTGCAGAGATGAGGGGTTTGGATTTGTTAGGAACTGGGGAACATTCTGGGGAAAGGAGGGGCTCTTCCGAAGGGATGGGCTTCACCTTAACCGGGATGGAACCAGGCTGCTGGCATTAACCTTTAAAAAGGAGATAGAGCAGCTTTTAAACTAGATAATAGGGGAAAGCCGACAGTCGCCCAAGAGCGCATGGTTCGGAAGAATGTATCCTTGAAGGATACTACAAAAAGCAGAGAGGTTCCAAAAAAGAGTAAAGTAGCCCAAATGCCCTCGAGTATGGAGCAGACAGAGCTTAAAGATCCCAAATTACCCATGTCTACCAATAGCCAAATTAATATGAATAAAATACAGTCTCTAAAATGCTTGTATGCAAATGCTAGAAGTCTAAAAAACAAGATGGGAGAGTTAGAATATATAGCACTAAACGAAAGGTTAGATATGATTGGAATATCAGAGACATGGTGGAAGGAGGACAACCAGTGGGACACTGTGATACTTGGGTACAAACTATATCGTAATGATAGAGCTGATCAAATTGGTGGAGGGGTTGCGCTCTATGTTAGAGAGGGCATTGAGTCAGAAAGGATTAAAGTTTTGCAAGAAACAAAATTTGCTGTAGAATCTCTATGGATTGAAATTCCATGTAAAAAGGGGAAGGCGATGGCAGTGGGGGTGTACTGTCGTCCGCCTGGCCAGAATGAACAAATGGATGATGAAATGCTCAAAGAAATCAAGGAAACTAGCAAAAGTTACAGTGCAGTAATAATAATGGGTGATTTCAATTACCCCGGCATTGACTGGGTCAGTGTCACAGCAGGACATGCTAGGGAGATAAAGTTCCTAGATGAAATAAATGACTGCTTCTTGGAGCAGCTGGTTCATGAACCAACCAGAGGGGAAGCCATATTAGACCTAGTCCTTAGTGGAACACCAGATCTAGTGCAAGAGATAAGGGTGTTGGGGCCACTTGGCAATAGTGATCATAGCATGATCGCCTTTGATTTAATTAGTGGAGGAGGGATAGTAAGGAAATCCACAGTACTACCCTTTAACTTTCGAAAGGGAGACTATGATAAAATGAGGAAAACAGTTAAGAAAAAACTAAAAGGAGCAGTTGCAAAGGTTAAAGACCTACATCAAGCTTGGATGTTGTTGAAAAATACTATCTTGGAAGCCCAGACCAGCTGTATTCCACGCTTTAAGAAAAGTGGAAGGAAGTCCAAAAAACTGCCAGCCTGGTTTAAAGGTGAGGTCAGAGAGGCTGTTGTTGCCAAAAAAGCATCTTTCAGGAAATGGAAAAAAGAGCCAAATGATGAAACCTGGAAACAGCACAAGCACTGGCAAGTCAAATGCAAGGCATTGATAAGGCAGGCAAAGAGAGAATTTGAGAAGAAGCTTGCTGCAGAAGCAAAAACACGAAATAAAGACCTTTTCAAGTACATTCGTAGCAAAAAACCTGTGAGAGAGTCAGTTGGTCCATTAGATGATAAAGGGATTAAAGGAGCACTAAGAGGCGACAAGGCGATAGCGGAGAGACTGAATGAATTCTTTGCTTCAGTCTTTACTGAGGAAGATGTAGGGATGTTACCCATGACTGAAGTGGTATTTAAAGGTGTGGAAGAATTGAAGGAAATATCGATACATCGGGAAGATGTCTTACAACTATTAGATAAACTGAAGAGTAGCAAATCACCTGGGCCGGATGGTATACATCCAAGGGTGTTGAAAGAACTGAAATATGAGATTGCAGACCTGCTATTAGTAATCTGTGAACTATCATTAAAATCATCTCTAATACCTGAAGATTGGAGGATCGCCAATGTAACACCAATTTTTAAAAAGGGTTCCAGGGGTGATCCGGGAAACTACAGACTGGTGAGCCTGACGTCAGTACCGGGAAAAATGGTAGAAACCATCATAAAGAATAAAATTACTCAGCATGTAGATAGTCACGACCTAATGGGAGACAGCCAACATGGCTTTAGACAAGGAAGATCTTGTCTTACTAATCTGTTATGTTTTTTTGAAGGAGTGAATAAACAGGTGGACAAAGGTGAGTCGGTTGATATTGTGTATCTGGACTTTCAGAAAGCCTTTGACAAAGTCCCTCATGAGAGACTTTTGGCAAAACTAAAGAGTCATGGGATAGGAGGCAGTGTACTATTATGGATCACAAACTGGTTAAAAGATAGAAAGCAGAGGGTTGGGCTAAATGGGCAATTTTCCCAATGGAGAAAGGTGTATAGTGGTGTACCCCAGGGATCTGTGCTGGGTCCGCTGCTTTTTGACATATTCATAAATGACCTGGAAAGTGGAATAACGAGTGAGGTTATCAAATTTGCAGATGACACAAAACTATTTAAAGTTGTTAAAACCCAAGAGGATTGTGAAAAATTGCAAGAGGATCTTGATAAATTGGAAGACTGGGCATCAAAATGGCAGATGAAATTTAATGTGGACAAGTGCAAGGTTATGCACCTAGGGAAGAACAACCCAAACTATGGTTACACGATGCAAGGTTCCACATTAGGAAACACCACCCAGGAAAAAGATTTAGGCGTCATTGTGGATACCATGTTAAAACCCTCAGCCCAGTGTGCAGCGGCAGCCAAGAGAGCAAATAGAATGCTAGGTATGATAAGGAAAGGAATGGAAAATAAAACAAAAGATATTATAATGCCTCTATATCGTTCCATGGTGAGACCGCACCTTGAATATTGTGTGCAATTCTGGTCGCCGTATCTTAAAAAGGATATAGCGATTTTAGAAAAGGTTCAGAGAAGAGCCACCAAAATGGTAAAGGGGATGGAAGGATACTCCTATGAGGAAAGGCTAAAAAGGTTAGGGCTCTTTAACCTGGAAAAGAGACGGCTGAGGGGAGATATGATAGAAGTCTATAAATTAATGAACGGAGTGGAATGGGTAAACGTAGATCGATTGTTTACGTTATCAGAATATAGAAAGACTAGGGGACATGCAATGAAGCTACAGGGTAAACTATTTAAGACTAATAAAAGAAAATATTTTTTCACTCAACGTGTAATCAAACTCTGGAATTTGTTACCGGAGGATGTAGTAAAGGCTGTTAGTGTAGCTGGGTTTAAAAAAGGTTTGGACAAGTTCCTGGAGGAAAGGTCCATAAACCATTATTAAGAAGTGACCGAAGATATCAATGCTTGACCCAGTACAAGCATTGTGGAACTTGTGTCTCTTGGGGAAACTGCTAGGTACATATGACCTAGATTGGCCACTGTTGGAAACAGAATACTGGGCTTGATGGACCTTGGTCTGACCCAGTATGGCATATCTTATGTTCTTATGAAGAAGAAATGGCCAATGCAATAAAATGCAGGGATAAGACATTTTTCAGATATGTTAGTGAGAGGAGGAAGGGCAAAAATGGTATTGTGAGATTCAAGGGTGAAGGGGAGGAATATGTAGAAACTGATGAGGATAAAGCGGAATTTCTTAACAAATATTTATGTTCTGTGTTCACAGATGAAATGGCACGACCTCAGAAAACACCAACAAATAGCAAAAGAAGCAATGGGAATCTGGAAGGATTTTCAGAAGACTGTATTCAAGAAGAACTAGCTAAGTTACAAGTAGACAAAGTGATAGGACCGGATGGGATACACCCTAGAATACTGAGGGAACTTGGGGACATTTAGCGGCTCCACTGTCTGACCTTTTCAATGCCTCTTTGGAGTCGGGAATGGTGCCAGAGGGCTGGAGAGAGGCACATGTGGTCCCTTTACAACAAAAGCAGATGTAAGGATGACATTGAGAACTATCGCCGGTTAGTCTAACCTCTATGGTTAGTAAATTATTGGAAAGGCTACTAAAGGAGAGAATAGTGAGGTTTCTGGAGTCCAGTGGATTGCAGGATGCAAGGCAGCATGAATTCACCAGAGGCAGACCTTGTCAGACAAATCTGATTGATTTCTTTGACAGGGTGACCAGGGAATTGGACCGAGGGAGAGCCCTAGATGTGGTGTATTTAGATTTCAGTAAAGCCTTTGACACCGTTCCACACAGACAATTTATAAATAAACTGAGCACCTTAGGGACAGACTCTAAAGTTATTGATTGGGTTAGAAATTGGCTGAGTGGGAGGCAACAAAGGGTACAGGTAAATTGAGCTCACTATGAGGAGAAGGAGGTTACCAGCAGTGTGATCAGGGATCTGTCCTTGATCTGATTCTCTTTTAACATCTTTGTTAGTGATATTGCAGAAGGACTCTCAGGTAAGGTTTGTTTGTTTGCAGACGATACCAAAATCTGCAATAGAATAGACGCACAGGAAGTTTAATGCTACAAAATACAAGGTCATGAATTTGGGCTTCAAAAATCCAAAGGAGCTATGCAGTGTAGGGGGTGAGGTACTTTTGTTCACAAAAGAATAGCTGGACCTGGGCGTAATTGTGTCTGATGAACTTAAAGTAGCTAAACAGGTAGAAAAGGCAATTGTGAAAGCCAAAAGGATGCTTGGTATATAGGGAGAGGTATGGCCAGCAAAAAAAGGAGGTGATAGTGCCTCTGTATAAGTCTCTGGTGAGACTTCATTTGCAGTATTGTGTGCAACTCTGGAGACCGCACCTTCAGAAGGATTTAGGAAGATTGGAGTCGGTGCAGAGGGTGGCTACTAAAATGGTTAGTGGTCTTCATTAAGAAGCTTATGAGGAGAGACTTACAAACCTTAATATGTATACTTTAGAGGAAAAGCGGGATAGGGGTGATATGATAGAGACATTTAAATACCTCCGTGGCATAAATTCACAGGAGGAGAGCCCCTTTTGATTGAAAGCAAGCTCTGCTACGAGGGGACATTGGATGAGGGCGAAAGGGGGATAAACTCAGGAGCAATATGTGGAAATATTTCTTTATGGAAAGAGTGGTAGATGCATGGAATAGTCTCTCAGGGAGGTGGTGGACACAAGGACAGTATGTGAATTCTAAAAAGCATGGGACAAACACAAAGGATCTCTAAAGATAAAACGGGGACTATTGTTGTTGATATGGAAGGGCAGACTAGATAGGCCATATGGTATTTTTCTGCCATCATGTTTCTACGTTATAAAGCCCTGGCTGTGCCTGCTCATCCACTATGCATACACAAGCTACCCGCACCATCTTGTAACTCCTCGGTGGACAACCGACCTGCGAAGGAAGACCACAGAAAGGACAGCCAGCTCCTGCACACCACCCTATTGGGATATCACCAGGGCACAAGAATGGACTCACCCTGCTTCACCCCCCCCCCCCACCCTAAGGGCAACGATGGATCCACCAACCAACCCAAGCAGCTGGATGCAGGTGAGTATCCTCGAAATGCCTCTGGCCGGGTGAGTCATGCCATGAAACAGCATTGCACACCTGCGCAGTTGCATGGAGTGGAGGAGTGGCCTAGTGGTTGGGGCAAGGTACTTCGGGCCGGAAGGTCGGGGGTTCAAATCCCACTAGAGGACAGCAACCTTGGGCCGGAAGGACTGGGGTTTCTAGTCCCACAGGTGCTCCTTGTGGTCTTGGGCAAGCCACTTAACCCTCCATAGCCCATGTTCCCTGTAAAATAGTTCTCTGTGTGCTGTGCTTTCCTGTCTAATCAATGTGTTTATACCTCAAAAATTTCCTGTCATGATTTGACAATTTCCAATCTGTAATCAAACCGCTGCTGATCGCTGGAAGTAGCGGTATACAAATGTATACTAAATAAATAAATAAAAATAAATCATCATCCATCAAGCAGAGCATCCAGCGTGACCAGTTTAACTTCCTCGCCATTTGCCCACAGTTGGGAGCATCACTACAGGCAATGGTCGATAGCCAAGTGGTCAAGAAACCAGTCCTCCTCTTCTTCAGACTCTAGTTAGTAGGGTTGCAGGTGTTCGCCCAAATGCAGAAGCAAGTACCGCCACCGTTCCTGTATTCTGCAGAGCAGACATCGTCAAGGATCACACTGATACCAGTAATGGAAGCACCGTTATTCAGAGACAGACAGCTCTTCATCAGAATCCTACTGGAGCCAATCAAGGCACTAGAGACAGTAGTCATAACAAGCCCATCACAGTTCCAATTCGGCTTAAGGCAGCAATTCACACTAACCTGCAGCTGCCACCCTAATCACACTGGATGCGGGTACTCGCATGCCAGCACCCATTAGCATGGGACCAGACAAGAAAAGAAGGCAGCCCCACTGTTCAGCCACAGCGGACCCCAGCAACAAACAGGCCGACATACAAGGTGAGCATGCACATGTTTCCCCTCCCCTGTTGCAGACAACCCAGATGGGATTTCCAACACTGATGACTCAGTGAAAAAGGCTTGTTGCCAATGGAAAGGAAAGAGGCATCAGAGGTCCAGGTCCTCCTTCTCAACTTTTAGATCCTCCTCTTCTATATCTTCATCCTCCTCATCCTCGGTGGAGTCCAGAAAAACAGGGGGACGGTGAATTCCCTTCAGAAGAAAGTCACATGCCATTGATACTTTGACATTTTCAGACTTCTTGAAGGTCGCTGACGCTGCAATGAAAAGAAGTGGGTCAAGATGGAGGATCTACTCTATCTGATAAATTGTCCAGTCACACATAACATAACGAACTGAACTTATCCGTAATCAAATTCCAGAATTAGTTATCAGAGGATGGAGCAAAAGCTGTTGGTACAGCTGGGTTTAAAAAAGGTTTGGACAAGTTCCTGGAGGAAAGGTCCATAAACTATTATTAAAGAGGACCTGGGAAATCCACTGCTTGCCCTGGGATAAGCATTGTGGAACATGTGTGCCTTTTTGGGAATCTATCAGGTACTTGTGACCTAGACTGGCCACTGTTGGAAACAGGATACTGTGCTTGAGGGAACTTGGTCTAACCCGTTATAGTGTAGAGCTTAGGAAACTTGCTGCTAAATATTCCAAACAAGAGGGGCTCAACAGCACCCATGCAGCAACCCCCACTTCCACAGAAACAGGAGTAAATTGGTGCCCCAACACAGCACTTCTCACCCTCTGAAAAATAAGAGAGACTTTGTGACCAAGAAGGGTTTGGCAACCCCAACATAACTCCTGAAACTGCGCACTAGACCAGCATAGTGTTAATGTAAATATATAGTCCATAAAAAAACAAAGGAAATGCAAGATGCTCGCACACCTAGGAACTAAAAGAAAAAGTGAGAACCACAGCACAGTTTATAGTACCAAATTATAAAATTATAACTCAGTTTATTTTGTTATAAACTGTTTTATGGCTCTCGCTTTTCTTTTTTAATATATATTCTGCATCTACAGAAACCTCCCCTTCAACAATGGATGCAGAACAGAAGTAGGCCATTCACCCACAGAACTCAATATATTAAAAAATTCTGTTTCTGGTCATCTAACAAACATTCTCCAGTAACAGGTATATTGCAAACGTCACTGAAGCTCTACAAAACTAAATCTACCATACCATACCATACCAGGATAAACTTCCAAAACTCACATATGGGGCCTACCCAGAAAAACAACACACTATAAATACTGCTCTCATCCCTAGAACATCCATATACCTATTTGAAAAGCTGAACAAGTCAAATTACTACAGTACAGTATAGATCCCTATGTACAAACTCCATGTTAACAGAACACCTGGCCTCAGTCACACTATCAGAACACAGACCCTCACCAAGTATAGAATAAGTGACTACAACCTACTGATCGCTGGAAGTAGCGGTATACAAATGTATACTAAATAAATAAACCTAAAATAAAAATAGGTAGACAAAAATGAAACTGAATCCCCAAGAAGTCAGACTCCGCATGCAGTGCAACATCAGATAAACAAGAGACGCAGTTCCCCATAGAGATAGCGCAAAGTCCAGTCACTAAATTGAAAATAATTTTTTTCTACCTTTATTGTCTGACCATTTTATTCTCCGATCATACTGGTCCTGGTCTGAGGCTTCTGCTTTCCCGTCTTCTCTTAGTTCTCTTTCTATGGTCTATAGTCCATCTGCCATTTCTTGTTTCTTCTTTTATTTTCTTCACTTCCTCCCATCAGCCTATTTTCCAGTCCTAGTAACCCTCCCCAGTATCAGCCCCCTTTCCAGTCCTCCCCTCCCATTTTCTTCCATTGTCAACCTACTTGCATTCCCAGGACTGCCACTGGTGTCCATTTCCTTCCAGTCCCCCTCCATCCCCACTGTCCAGCCTCTTCTAGTCCAAGTACCATCACAGTGTAGCCCCCCCCCCCCCTTTGAGCAGAGATGTAGTTAGACTCCTACAGTAATGCTGATGATATGTAAATGTGGACAAACTGGCCAAGTAACTCAGAGTCTGGTATTCACTCAGGTGAGGGCTTACAGAGTTCACTAACCTCCTCTTATTCCCCTCCACCACTGGGTAAAGAAGGAACAAGAGGAAAATAAACTAAAAAAGATAAATCCAAAGAAAATGAGGTGTTGCAGAAGATGTATTATAGTAAGGCAGTGGAATTTAACCAAGAAATTCAACGAGACAACAGACTTCCATAAATCAAAATTTTTGGTTAACTTTATTAAATTTCTACATAATTTATTAATTAGGGTATTTAAAACTGAGCACTCAACAATTCCAAGATCTAATTAATCATCCAGAATAAATATTGTACTCTTACTCTATTGCGCAAATGCAATTAAAAAGAATAACCATCCAAAATATTAATTTTGTCTCACAGTAACCTTTTTCTTTCCTTCAGAAGGTAATAACTCAGGCTTGTGTATTCCAATATCAACTCGTTTAGCTATTAAAATTACCAGTATTTTAAAATAATATCTCTTCTGTGTAATGGTAGTAAAGCATTTTATTCAGGTAAGTCCTATTGTTTCTTAAAACAGCTTTTAAACGTTTTCTCTAAGGGGTATGTTTAATAAACTGTGGTAGTGTCACCCGCGTTAGGCTCCGCGGTAAAGGTACAGATGCCCATATAAAGGCGTGGGCGGTGCATTGTTACAGCAAGCCGTATCAACTAACGCACGTTACAAGGCGCCTTAGACTAATGCATGTTACAAGGCGCCTTGTAAGGTGCCTTATAAGTAAGGCACCTTATAAGGTGCCTTGTTAGGTGCCTTATAAGGCGCCTTGTAAGGCGCCCTATAGGGCTCCTTAGGCTAAGCGCCGTATTAGGCACCCCTGGACAAGGCACCGTAGAAGGCACCCTGGGCTATGAAACCATACATTAAGGTGGCCTAACAAGTTTACGGTGCCCTTGGTTAGTGTGCCCTAAGAACATAAGAACATAAGATATGCCATACTGGGTCAGACCGAGGTCCATCAAGCCCAGTATCCTGTTTCCAACAATGGCCAATCTAGGTCATACATACCTAGCAGTATCTCCAAAAGACACAGGTTCCACAATGCTTGTACTGGGTCAAGCATTGATTATCCTGGGTCCCTTTTTAATAGTGGTTTATGGATCTTTCCTCCAGGAACTTGTCCAAACCTTTTTTAAACCCAGCTACACTAACAGCCTTTACTACATCCTCCGGTAACAAATTCCAGAGTTTGATTACACGTTGAGTTAAAAAATATTTTCTCTTATTTGTCTTAATTAGTTTACCCTGTAGCTTCATTGTATGTCCCCTAGTCTTTCTATATTCTGATAGCGTAAACAATTGATCCACATTTACCTGCTCCACTCCATTCATTAATTTATAGACCTCTATCATATCTCCCCTCAGCCGTCTCTTTTCCAGGTTGAAGAGCCCCAACCTTTGTAGCCTCTCTTCATAGGAGTAGCCTTCCATCCCCTTCACCATTTTGGTGGCTCTTCTCTGTACTTTTTCTAATAATCCTATGTCCTTTTTAAGATACGGTGACCAGAACTGCACACAATATTCAAGGTGCGGTCGTACCATGGAACGATACAGAGGCATTATAATATCCTTTGTTTTATTTTCCATCCCTTTCTTTATGATACCTAGCATTCTATTTGCTTTCTTGGCTGCCGCTGCACACTGGGCAGAGGGTTTTAACATGTTATCCACAATGACTCCTAAATCTTTTTCCTGGGTGGTGGTTCCCAATGTGGAACCTTGCATTGTGTAACTATAGTGTGGGTTGTTCTTTCCTAGGTGCATAACTTTGCACTTGTCCACATTAAATTTCATCTGCCATTTGGATGCCCAGTCTTCCAATTTATCCAGATCCTCCTGCAGTTTTCCACAATCCACTTGGGTTTTAACAACTTTAAACAGTTTTGTATCATCTGCAAATTTGATAACCTCACTCGTTATTCCTTTTTCCAGGTCATTTATGAATATGTCAAAAAGTAGCAGACCCAGTACAGATCCCTGGGGTACTCCACTATTCACCTTTTTCCATTGGGAATATTGGCCATTTAGCCCTACCCTCGGCTTTCTATCTTTTAACCAGTTCCCGATCCACAATAGTACACTGCCTCCTATCACATGACTTTTTAGTTTCGCCAAAAGTCTCTGATGAGGGACCTTGTCAAAGGCTTTCTGAAAGTCCAGATACACTATATCAACCGACTCACCTTTGTCTACCTGTTTATGCACACCTTCAAAAAAACATATCAGATTAGTAAGACAAAATCTTCCTTGTCTAAAGCCATGTTGGTTGTCTCCCATTAGGCCATGACTATCTACATGCTGTGTAATTTTGTTCTTTATGATGGTTTCTACCATTTTCCCCTGTACTGACGTCAGACTCACCGGTCTGTAATTTCCCGGGTCACCCCTGGAATCCTTTTTAAAGATTGGTGTTACGTTGGCGACCCTCCAATCTTCAGGTATTACAGATGATTTTAATGAAAGTTCACAGATTACCAATAGCAGGTCCGCAATCTCATATTTCAGTTCTTTCAACACTCTTGGATGTATACCATCCGGTCCAGGTGATTTGCTACTATTCAGTTTATCAAATAGTTGTAACATATCTTCCCGGTGTAGCGATATTTCTCTCAATTCCTCTGCAGTATCACCTTTAAATACCACTTCAGTCTTGGGTAACATCCCTACATCTTCCTCAGTAAAGACCAAAGCAAAGAATTCATTCAGTCTCTCTGCTATAGCCTTGTCTCCTCTTACTGCCCCTTTTACCCCTCTATCATCTAATGGCCCAACGGACTCTCTCACAGGCCTTTTGCTACGAATGTACTTGAAAAAGTCTTTATTTCGTGTTTTTGCTTCCGTAGCAAGTTCCTTCTCAAATTCTCGCTTTGCGTTCCTTATCAATGCTTTGCATTTAACTTGCCAGTGCTTGTGCTGTTTCCAGTTTTCTTCGTTTGACTCTTTTTTCCATTTCCTGAAGGATGCTTTTTTGGCAGCAACAGCCTCTCTGACCTCACCTTTAAACCATGCTGGCAGTTTTTTGGACTTTCTTCCACTTTTCTTAATGCGTGGAATACAGCTGGTCTGGGCTTCGAGGATAGTATTTTTAAATAACACCCAAGCTTGCTGTAAGTCTTTAACCTTTGCAACCGCTCCTTTTAGTTTTTTCTTAACTATATTCCTCATTTTATCATAGTCTCCCTTTTGAAAGTTAAAAGGTAGTACTGTGGATTTCTTTACTATCCCTCCTCCACTAATTAAATCAAACATGATCATGGTATGATCACTATTGCCAAGTGGTCCCAATACCCTTATTTCTTGTACCAGATCTGGCGTTCCACTAAGGACTAGGTCCAGTATGGCTTCCCCTCTGATCGGTTCATGAACCAGCTGCTCCAAGAAGCAGTCATTTATTTCATCTAGAAACTTTATCTCCCTAGCTTGTCCTGCCGTAACACTGACCCAGTCAATACCAGGGTAATTGAAATCACCCATTATTACTACTCTGCTGTGACTTTTGTTAGCTTCCTTGATTTCTTTGAGCATTTCATCATCCATTTGTTCATTCTGGCCAGGCGGTCGATAGTACACTCCCACTGCCATCGCCTTCCCCTTTTTACATGGAATTTCAATCCATAGAGATTCTACAGCAAATTTTGTTTCCTGCAAAACTTTAATCCTTTCTGACTCAATGCCCTCTCTAACATAGAGCGCAACCCCTCCACCAATTTGATCAGTTCTATCATTACGATAGAGTTTGTATCCAGGTATCACAGTGTCCCACTGGTTATCCTCCTTCCACCATGTCTCTGAGATTGCAATCATATCTAACCTCTCATTTAGTGCTATATAGTCTAACTCTCCCATCTTATTGTTTAGACTTCTAGCATTTGCATACAAGCATTTTAGAGACTGTATTTTATTAATATTAATCTGGCTATTGGTAGGCATGGGTAATTTGGAATCCTAAGGGCTGCAAGGTGCTTCAGGATGACATGCATGACCTGTAAGGCATAGAAACAGATGTAGCTCGAACACTAGATAGAGCAGCGAGGAAAGGCAATGAACAGGTGAGTGAAGGAGGGGGAGCTGGGAGCCACTGGACCTGCCATATCTGCGGGCAGCCGATGTGGCTGCCAGTACTGATGACAAACATGGTGGGGGCAACTGTACCACAGCACAGGGTGTTGGCAATGTAAAGTACTGGAAAGACAGTTGGTGGCAGACAATGGGAATATGTGTCCCCCAGTGGAGGTGGAGGTGGTAGGATAGTTACATTGATGGGTGGACAGAGGAGTGGTGGTGCCATGCAGATCAGGCACAGGCGAGGCAAGCACGATGAGGTGCAATGCAGGAAAGGGTAGAAGTGCAGGACATGGGGTGGCAGCCTGCACAGGCAGACAGGTTTCTACACAGCTGACAGACGCAGATAGACAGACCGAAGGAATGTTGGCAATTGTGGCGAGGGTATTATGGGCTGGCGGCACAGATCTGAAAAAATATGACTGTTACAGGCATGCACACTATTTGAGTAGGACAGGCATGAGAGGAGGGAACAATGAGGAATTGAACCCATAAACATTGCCGAGAACGGCATTGTATTAACCAGTAGTCTATACCTCCGTGGTGTATGTCACAGCAATGTCTGGGTACAGAAGGACTGCAGGTCACTGCACAAACTCTCTGCTCTGAGTGCCAGGATAGGGTAACCCCACCAGTACCCATGATGCAATGCACATGCTGAATAGCTGTCTACAGCTGATCACCAAATGGGGTCTTCACCTCTCCGGTATTTCAGCTTGGAAATACGAACTGACAGTGCGTGATACTGGCACAGAGTAGCTACAGACCATGCCATTGTGCAGGTTCTGTGTTCACCCCGAGGGATAGGATGGGTGCCCAGCACTAGGTCCGCAGTACATGGTGCTAGAGATAGGTCCTGCTGTACATCCCCATCACTACCAGTGTGTGACAGGTGTTCCTTGCAGTGCATCCGAAGGTAATTTGGTTTCCATCTGTATCCTGCAGTCACATGTGGCCCTGTGGGACCAGACACCACCCAGATTAGTGCATACCCCGTGTTAGGGTCTGGCTGACATGGGCACCTGTTATCAGGGTAGAGGGGTTTCTGGACTTGCATGAGGTTTGTGTAGTAGTGCCTTTACAGGTCAAAGTGGTATACTCTATATACCCCAAAGGGCCCACAATCACCCTTTTTATAGGTAAAGATCAGGTGCCTGAGCCCCGGTGAAGCAACCTCCATCCTGCTGGTATAAGACAGCCCTCCAGGGTTGGTGGGCCACAGCCATACCTGTGACTGGGGCAGTAGCAGACCAGCAGTAATGCTGGGGTTAGGGCTGGAAAACCCCAACTGCCTCACACCACTGTCTGCCAGTCACCAGCAGACAGCACAGTTAGACTGCACCTGCAGTACCTTATAGGTGTTCCAACCCTGCACAGTCTAACTGCAGACAGTCCACTAGCCAGTCCATGGTGCATGCTCACAGAGGAACTATGTGCACCAAGCAGGTATCTCAGTGATTAGGGCCCCAGCACTAGGAACACAAAAGTATCACTGGAGGCAGACAGTGTAGAGTGCTATGTGGGAACCTAGACATGCCATGGTCACCGCTCGGTCAGAGTGAGAGTGCCCACCCTGTCCATGCAGTGTCCCAGCCATTGCCCCATACCCTGTGAAGATGCATCCTGGCCAATCAGCCCTGTCTGGGCCATACCCACAATACCTTGCTCCTCATTATGCACATATTCAGGCTAACGCTGGTAACAGTGGGACATTGTGGGCCCAGTGAGGTGTGGGCAGCCACAGAACAATGGATAGACATATATACACACACACTCCTAATGCAGCATTGTAAAACCCTGCCCGCCACACTGGTCCTAATCACAGTGCCGACATTGATAAACTGTGCAGGAGGTAGTAATAGTGCTCTGGTGATAACTACAGCTGAGTGCTGGGGCTAACAGCCTGACTCTCCATGCAGCTTTGGATTGTGGAGCCTGTGTGAGTGGGTGTTTGTACCCATGTTCGCCACTGTTTTGGGCTTTGCACATGCTGCTGTTGTATCTGCATTGTAGGGTAAAATATAGGGATGTGCTCTGTAGGAATCACAGCTGGGACTTGAACCTGTGACCCTCTGCTTCTGGACACACTGGCTGGGTGTACTGCACCACACTGTTGCCACAGATGCATGGTGGTCCCTGGAGCTACCTGTACTTTTCCTCAGCCAGACCTTTTATGTTGCACTGCACACCACGTACTGGTACAGGGCATGGCCTAGGTCCATTGCAGGCAGGTGCCACTGCCTCCTCCAGCATGGGCACACACCCCCTGCCATGCTGACACGACCATATGCTGTCAGTGCTGGTAGTGCGCAGTCCCAGGCCATCCACTGTGTGGGTAGGCGGTCGCCTAGGGAGTGGGGTCTGGGGCAGGGGGCATACATGAGAATCCTTACATCCCCCCCATCACCGCCTACCAATAGTACTTCCCTTCCACTGGGGGGGGGGGCGGTTGGCTGGGGGGATGTCAGGTCAGTGCCCTGGCAACTCTTAGCTCGGGTGGAACAGGTAGAAGTAGGTGGATTGTGTTTGGCCTTTGTCAGCTGCTGTCTTGCTGATTTCTATGTTCCTATGTGCCACCTAGGTGCCCGCCTAATCCACCCTGTACCCAAGCTGCCCCCGCTACATGTCCTGTCTGAAGCCCCTATGCCCCATCGCCACAGTGGTCTTTCATACTTGGCCACTATGCTGTTGCTGCAAATGGAGCACTACTATCACTTTTCTTGGGCTCCCTGACTATGCTGTACATTGCTGACACTGAAATGATTTCTCTCTCCTGCAAATGTGCATCTAACACCAGGTTTTCATTTGCGGTACTTTTCAGCCCTTCAGTTCCCAGCGTTAGTGTAAAAAGAGCCTCTCCCCACCCACTCCCTGCCCATTGACCCCTTCTCTCCGCCCTCTCTCCATCCTCTGCGGTGTTTATCGAGACCAGGAACGCTAACACTCATTAGGTAACGTTAACGCTGGTTAACATTACATAGCCCGCGTTAACGTAGCTGCTGCTACATTACCACAGTTTAGTAAACATACCCCTAAATGTTCTTGTACAATTCCTGTGAAGAAATTATTTTTTTTTCTTTTCAGAATCTTTAAACTTCTCAACCTTTAACAGATACATTTATTTTTTTCCCTCAGAATTCCCAATGTTCCCTTTGTATTTCCTCTGGGGATTATTCTGAGATATGAATAGCGGGGATGGACGTCCCAGTGGGATGTCCATCCCTGCTAGTCATGCCGGTGGCAGCCCTCGACTAACGTCCTCGCCGGTTGTGCAGGGAAGTTAGTTGGGGGCGGGGAAGGGGAAGAGTCAGCTCGGAGGTGGAGAGTGGGCAATCACTGGCCCTGGACATATAGGGCCAATTCTAATGTCGGCCCTGTATGTCCAGGGCCGGCAAAATGGCCGGGGAAGTTATTCCACCTCCAAAATGGAATAACTTCCCTGGACGTTTTTTTCTTTCAACCTTGAGGCGCGGAAGGGGCAGGGGGGCCAGGGTTTATTCCCCACAGCCCGACCCTGGCTTTAGGAGGCCAGATTGGGGCTTAGATGTTTATGTTTATGTTTATGTTTAATTAAAATTTGATATACCGCCCAACACCGGAGGCACCTGAGCGGTTTACAATAAAACAATATAAAACAAATTAAAAACAGGCTGCATGAAAAAGAAAGGAACGCCATAAAATAGATAGGACAGAGAAGAAAAGGAAAACACTGAAAGAACAATAATTACAATGCAACGGTAGGGGATTGCAACATCATGAGGGGAGGGGAGGGGGAATAACGGAGGGGGAGGGGGAAACCAGGGTGGGAAGGTTAAACGCTAAACTGAAGAGATGGGTCTTGAGTTGTGACTTGAATGAAAGATACGATTCTTCCGCACGAAGCGGGGGGGGAAGGGAATTCCATAAGCTAGGAGCTAGAAAATAAAAGGCAGAAGAACGAGTAGAAACAAGATGGGCCTGGGAAGGGGAGGGAAGAGACAGGCGATTTGTATGGATAGCACGGAGCAAACGGTGGGGAGGGCGAAAGTAGATCAGATCCGCAAGATAGGAGGGGGAGCCAGTGCGGACAGCTTTGTGGGTGAGAATAAGAATTTTATACTGGACACGAAAGGAGATAGGCAGCCAGTGGTGTTGAAGAAGGAGTGGGGTAACGTGATCAAAGCGAGAAGCATGAGCTAGAAGACGAATAGCAGAGTTCTGAACACGTTGAAGACGAGACAATTGGGAAAGAGGCAAACCAGCAAGGGACACATTACAATAATCAAGACGAGACAACACAAGAGAACAAAGGAGAGTGGCCAGGGCAGAAGGGGAGAGAAAAGGACGGACCGAACGAAGTTGCCTAAGGGAAAAAAAGGAACGTTGGACAAGAGAAGAAATGTGATCCTTAAAGGAAAGGGAAGAATCAAGAGTGACACCCAAATAACGGAGGGAAGAAACAAGAGGGATAGGTTGTGCAGAAAAGAAGGGGGCACAAGTGGGGGAAGGAGCTCCAAACGTAAACCAAATAGCATGTGATTTAGAAGGATTCACATGAAGGAAGTTGGAAGAGAACCAGGAGGCAATAGCAGCAAGACAGTGATTGAGAGGGGTAATATCCGGTGAGAGGGAGTCGGTATGAAGGAGAAGAAAGATATCGTCCGCATAGTAATATGCGGAGATACTAAACTGTTGGATCTGGAGGGCAAGAGGAGCTAAGAAGACATTGAAAAGAAGCGGTGCAAGGACAGACCCTTGGGGAACCCCACAGGTGAGGGGAGTAGGGGCAGAGGTGGAGGATCCAGAAACAACAGAGAAAGAACGACCGGAAAGAAAAGAGTGAAACCACCGAAGAACGGTACCAGAGAGACCCGCATCCTGAAGACGAGTGAGAAGGGTGCGATGATCCACAAGATCAAAAGCGGCGGCCGAAAGGTCAAGAGAAACAGCCAGAGTATAAAGACCACGATCGTGAGCAGCGTGAAGTTCATTTAGAAGAGAAAGGAGAACAGTTTCAGTGCTGTGAGTAGGGCGAAAACCAGCTTGACGAGGGTGCAGAGCGAGAGAAGCCTCAAGGTGAGAAGAGAGTTGAATAAAGACCAGTTTTTCAAGGAATTTGGAAAGGAAAGAAAGATTAGATACAGATTGCAAGGAATAAACCTTTTTCTGTGGCAGCCGGCATCGCGGCTTTTAAATGGAGCCGCGGTGCCATGGCAACATGATGCCATGGCGCCACGGCTCCATTTAAAAGCCTGACTGAGCTATCCAGGCAGTGCCTGCACATACAGGCCTCATCGTGATTCTGATCCCGCAGGGCTAGACGTGCCCCGCAGGATTAGAATCGGGATCCCCTTTGTACGTCCAGCTCACACCGGACATACAAAGGGGATAGCCGTGCAGGACAGAATCAGACCCGCTGTGTTTGTGGTGTTTGAGCTCAAACAAATGTTTTTTTCTCTTTATGTGTAGGATGCACCAGCACCTCTTCCAGTTCTCTTTCTTGGGATGGGGCCGTGGACTCTGGATCCTTCAGCTCCTTGACTGGAGATCCTCCCTGGCTATTTGTCTCTTTAGGTGTTTTCTTCAATGTTGACTCCTACTCCCTAACTACTCAAAATCAATAAGGGAAACCCCTGTCTACCCTCCCAAATTAGGGGCTAAAATGCCTTTCTTTTAAAAAAAAAAAAAAGGAGAATAGGGATTTTCTCTTTTCAACGCTCTACTACTTCCCCGGTCTAATAAAATCAAAAGATAATTTGTGTACCCTGTCTTCTGTTTCTTGAATACATTCACATCTTACATACACACTTTTCGCTACATCCCATTCATAGCGCATGAAACATTACAAGCCCTCTTTCAATCACTGAGACACAAGTGACTGATTTGTTTTAAATTTAGAATCAAGGCTTCTTTTTCAGGATCTTGGAGTGACAGTCACAATTAATAAAGCTCAGAGCCAGCAGTATTTAAAAGCTCTGTGCCCAGCTTCAACTCTTCACAATCCCGTCCCAGCTGAGATTTAAACGTTTTTCCTCAGAGGCTAGTCAGTCACCTCAAGCAGAGATACTTCAATTATAGAGTGCTGAGACGTTCTCCCTCAGAATACAGAGAAGGTATCCCTCTTTAATCCTACTGAACTCTCAAGAGCTATAAATAAGCTTCACTTTTACTTTCCAAGCTCCCTGCCTACAAATCTAGCTTTTTCAGATTTTTCAACCAGAAACTACAGAGTTAAATTTCTTTTTAAGAAATATTCCTTTTCAATTAGGCTCCTCACTTGGTAGCAGGCTTTCTTCCCAGAATCCCGCACAGCAAGTTTAAATCAGTCACTAAATTCAATTTAAAAAATCACACTTCCACCATCACCAGTCACCAATTCAACTCTCTTCTATCGTCTGCTTCTCTGATAAATACTCTTGTCGGTATTCGGTCACCCATCAGATCCTCTCTCCTCACAAGCTAGCCCTCTATCTGCCGGTTTCTCTGCCTTTGCCTCAGCAGAAACGGTCCTCCGCTCTAGCAGTGCAAAGCAAACTCCTTGCTGCACTTAGCAGCCCCCAAACAACGACTTCAGCAGCTCCTCGGCTAACAGCTAAAAAATTTAAACCTCTGCTACAGCAGGTATCAGCTCACTTCCACTCCCAGTGCCACCCCCCATGTCAGCTCACTTCCAGTCACCCTACCCTCTGCCCATCCCCCTTCCAGTGCCATTCCCATGTGTCCCTTCCCTTCCAACCCTCCCCCCCATTACTCAGACACCTTTCATCCCAAAGTGTCAGCTCCCATCCCAAAGTGTCAGCTCCCTTGTCCCACCCTCATGTATCATCTCCCTTCCAGCCCCCTCTTTCCCCCTTCTGTCAGCTCCCTTCCTGCCACCTCCTTCCACCCCCTTGCGTCAGCTCCCTTTCAGTCCCCCCCTTACCCCCATGTGAGCTCCCTTCCAGCAGCCCAGACCCCACGTCAGCTCCCTTCCAGCCACCTCCTTCCCCCCTCTTTCAGCTGCATTCCTGCCTCCACCTTCCCCCGTGTCAGTCCCTTCCTGACACCTCCTTCCCCCCTCTTTCAGCTGCCCTCCTGCCTCCACCTTCCCCCGTGTCAGTCCCTTCCTGACACCTCCTTCCCCCCTCTTTCAGCTGCATTCCTGCCTCCACCTTTCCCCATGTCAGTCCCTTCCTGACACCTCCTTCCCCTTGCAGCCGCGGCTCCTGCTTCTTACAGAGCGGCAGCTGCAATAACGCTAATGTAAAAATAAAATAAAACCATTGCAGAGCCCTCTGGCCCTATGGAACCCCTGCTGCTGTGTCCCATGGTCAAAAGGAAATGACGCTACAGGGGGCAAGGGTTGCATAGGGCCAGCAGGCTCAGCACTGGTTTCATTTTGTTTTTAAATTAGCGTTATGCAGCCGCCGCTCTGTAAGAAGCAGGAGCCACGGCTGCAAGGGGAAGGAGGTGTCAGGAAGGGACTGACACGGGGGAAGGTGGAGGCAGGAAGGGACTGACAGGGGAGAAGGTGAGGCTGTGCTGGGGGAAGGGGGGGGGGAAGGATCCCAGTTGAAAAGCTGGTTTTCTGCTCTGGCTGCTCCTGGTCTCATGGCCAGAGCAAAAAAACGGCTTTTCAAGGGCCGGTCTTATATCTCTGCCAGCAGCCGGCCTGGCCATGTAAAAACCAGCCAGTTGGCAACCTTATAATGGTGTGGACTAGCTGTAGAGAGGGAGTGAGACTGATTGACTGTTGGGGAGAGGCTGGAGGAAGAGAGAGAAGGAGAGTGGTGGAGATTTTGAGGGAGAGAGACTGTTACGCACTGGCTGGAGAGGAGAGAGAGAGAGAGAGAGAGAGAGAGAGAGAGAGAAAGACTGGTGGAGATGTGTGTGTGTGGGGGTGGGGGGGGGGGGTGGAGAGCGAGAGAGACTGTTCCACACCGGCTGGAGAGGAGAGGAGAGAGAGAGAGAGACTGGTGGAGATGTGTTGGGGGAGAGAGAGAGAGAGACTGGTAGGGACTGGCTAGGGGGAGAGAGAGAGAGAGAGATACTGGTAGGGACTGGCTAGGGGGGGAGAGAGAGACTGGTGGAGATGTGTTGGGGGGAGAGAGAGAGAGAGAGATACTGGTAGGGACTGGCAGGGGGGAGAGAGAGAGAGACTCATGCAGAGGGGGTCGGGGAGATAGAGATACTGGTAGGGACTGGCTAGGGGGAGAGAGAGAGACTGGTGGAGATGTGTTGGGGAGAGAGAGAGAGACTGGTGGAGATGTGTTGTGGGAGAGAGAGAGAGATACTGGTAGGGACTGGCTAGGGGGAGAGAGAGAGAGAGAGACTGGTGGAGATGTGTTGGGGGTGAGAGTGAGCGAGAGAGAGAGAGAGATACTGGTAGGGACTGGCTAGGGAGAGAGAGAGAGACTGGTGGAGATGTGTTTGGGTGAGAGAGAGAGAGATACTGGTAGGGACTGGCTAGGGGGAGAGAGAGAGAGAGACTGGTGGAGATGTGTGGGGGAGAGAGAGAGAGAGAGAGAGATACTGGTAGGGACTGTCTTGGGAGAGAGAGAGACTGGTGGAGATGTGTTGGGGTGAGAGAGAGAGAGAGAGATACTGGTAGGGACTGGCTATGGGGGGAGAGAGAGAGACTGGTGGAGATGTGTTGGGGGAGAGAGAGAGATACTGGTAGGGACTGGCTAGGGAGAGAGAGAGAGACTGGTGGAGATGTGTTGGGGAGAGAGAGAGATACTGGTAGGGACTGGCTAGGGGGAGAGAGAGAGAGACTGGTGGAGATGTGTTGTTGTGTGAGAGAGAGAGAGAGATACTGGTAGGGACTGGCTAGGGAGAGAGAGAGAGACTGGTGGAGATGTGTTGGGGGGAGAGAGAGAGAGATACAGAGAGGGACTGGCTAAGGGGAGAGAGAGAGAGACTGGTGGAGATGTGTTGGGGGGAGAGAGAGAGAGATACTGGTAGGGACTGGCTAAGGGGAGAGAGAGAGAGACTGGTGGAGATGTGTTGGGGGGAGAGAGAGAGAGAGAGAGACTGGTGGAGATGTGTTGGGGGGTGAGAGAGAGAGAGAGATACTGGTAGGGACTGGCTAGGGGAGAGAGAGAGAGATACTGGTAGGGACTGGCTAGGGGAGAGAGAGAGAGACTGATGGAGATGTGTTGGGGGAGAGAGAGAGATACTGGTAGGGACTGACTAGGGGGAGAGAGAGAGACTGGTGGAGATGTGTTGGGGGGAGAGAGAGAGAGAGATACTGGTAGGGACTGGCTAGGGGGAGAGAGAGAGAGACTGGTGGAGATGTGTTGTGGGAGAGAGAGAGAGATACTGGTAGGGACTGGCTAGGGAGAGAGAGAGAGACTGGTGGAGATGTGTTGGGGAGAGAGAGAGAGACTGGTGGAGATGTGTTGGGGGGAGAGAGAGAGAGATACTGGTAGGGACTGGCTAGGGAGAGAGAGAGAGACTGATGGAGATGTGTTGGGGAGAGAGAGAGAAATACTGGTAGGGACTGGCTAGGGAGAGAGAGAGAGACTGGTGGAGATGTGTTGGAGAGAGAGAGAGAGATACTGGTAGGGACTGGCTAGGGGGAGAGAGAGAGACTGGTGGAGATGTGTTGGGGGAGAGAGAGAGAGATACTGGTAGGGACTGGCTAGGGGGAGAGAGAGAGAGACTGGTGGAGATCTGTTGGGGGTTATCTAGATTGATAATGGAAGGCACTGGAAGGGGAGAGAGAGAGAGACTGGTGGAGATGTGTTGGAGAGAGAGAGAGAGATACTGGTAGGGACTGGCGAGGGGGAGAGAGAGAGACTGGTGGAGATGTGTTGGGGAGAGAGAGAGAGATACTGGTAGGGACTGGCTAGGGGAGAGAGAGAGAGACTGGTGGAGATATGTTGGGGGAGAGAGAGAGAGATACTGGTAGGGACTGGCTAGGGAGAGAGAGAGAGACTGGTGGAGATGTGTTGGAGAGAGAGAGAGATACTGGTAGGGACTGGCTAGGGGAGAGAGAGAGAGACTGGTGGAGATGTTTTGGGGGAGAGAGAGAGAGAGATACTGGTAGGGACTGGCTAGGGGGAGAGAGAGAGAGAGAGACTGGTGGAGATGTGTTGGGGGGAGAGAGAGAGAGATACTGGTAGGGACTGGCTAGGGGGAGAGAGAGAGAGACTGGTGGAGATGTGTTGGGGGAGAGAGAGAGAGATACTTGTAGTGACTGGCTAGGGAGAGAGAGAGAGACTGGTGGAGATGTGTTGGGTGAGAGAGAGAGACTGGTGGAGATGTGTTGGAGAGAGAGAGAGAGATACTGGTAGGGACTGGCTAGGGGAGAGAGAGAGACTGGTGGAGATGTGTTGGGGGAGAGAGAGAGAGACTGGTGGAGATGTGTTGGGGGGAGAGAGAGAGAGATACTGGTAGGGACTGGCTAGGGGGAGAGAGAGAGACTGGTGGAGATGTGTTGGGGGGGAGAGAGAGAGAGATACTGGTAGGGACTGGCTAGGGGGAGAGAGAGAGACTGGTGGAGATGTGTTGGAGAGAGAGAGAGAGAGAGATACTGGTAGGGACTGGCTAGGGGGAGAGAGAGAGGCTGGTGGAGATAAGAGGAAGGAAGATAATGAGAGTCACAGACAGGCTTGTTGCTTTGGAGAAGGGGGCAGGGAAGAATAATGGGGATGAACTGAGGGTCCTTGAACCTTTTGGAGGTTCATAAGGGGTCCACACTACCAAAAGGTAGGGAACCTCAGTTTTATGGCAGTTTGAGGCCAATATTCTAGGAAAATTGAGTGGTAAATGCCTGACCTATGTACAAGGTCTGTCCAAAAAGAAACCAGACTTGCTAAAGAGGGCACCAGCGAGCCAACACAGCAGACTCATGATAATGGTGATGTGTAGTGGTGACCTTGAGCTTTAGCCTCCCACTTGCTGATCACACCAGATGAATTAGTTATGGGCTACATGCAGTAGAGTGAACTCGTCTCATGAGCCTTTTGCTATTTCTGAAACGTCATATCAGGCGATCTTTCAGGTGGATTTCAACTTCTGGAGCGAAAAGAAATCTGAAAGAGCCAAATCTAGCGAGTAGGGAGGCTGCGGGACTAGAGTAATTTCATGTTTCACCAAAAATTCACGGATAAGAAGCGATGAGTGATTGTGACACAATTCTCTTTTTGCTCATCTGTCCAGAGACATGAGACAAATTTTGCTGCAGCACGATGCATCTGAGGTTTTTCAGTCACAATTGTATGACACAAACTTTTATTGATGCCTATTTCTTCAACAACTTCATAAACAATCAGACGACGATTTTCAAGAATCAAAGCACGCACTCTCTTAAACTGTTCATCGTCCATTGACATGAAAGGCCATACAGTTTTGAGATCATCTTCGGTGGACGTTCTGCCTGATTTGAAACATCGGTACCATTAGTAACATTGTTTGCAACTTAAACAATCCTCTCCATAAGCTTGCTGCAACATCTGAAAAATCTCAGTAAAAGTCAATTTCACACAGAATTTCACACAAATGCATTGCTCTTCAAGATCCTTCAGATTTGAACTTCCAAAAATAGCAAAAGGCACTTGAGATGAGTTCACTCTACTGCATGTAGCCCATAACTAATTCACATGGTGTGATTGAGCAAGTGGGAGCCTAAAGCTCAAGGCCATCACTACACATCACCATTATCGCAAGTCTGCTGTGTTGGCTTGCTGGCACCCTCTTTAGCAAGTTTGGTTTCTTTTTGGACAGACCTCGTATAGGGGTGCCAACTGGCTCCATAAACACCTGACAGGCTTGATCCAGCTCTGTGTTTACCCCATTGCATGCAGGGACATTTAGTTCTACTCTTTTCAACATGGAGTAGCCTAGTGGTTAGAGCACTGGCTTGATAACCAAGAGACCAGGATTCAATTCTACCTTGGGGAAATCACTTAACTCTCCATTGCCTTGGAAGAAAGGCCTCAAAAATTTGGTCTCGTTATTAAGCGGTTGTTACTGAAAGACTACCAAGATATGTTATCCGCTCAAATATTCACCATAGAAACTAATAGGACATGTGTACAGTGGTGTACTAGGGTCTCAGTCCAAACGTACGCAGCTTTTCAAGAAAGGGGCTTCATCAAGATTATCACCCTTATCTAATGCTGCTGTTTACATCAATGACCCTTTATTTTTATTTTTGTACACTTCAACTAACACTGTCCTTTTTCTTAATTTTGTTGGTTTTTTTGTTATTTTTTTAAGCTCTCAAAAGCTCAAAATTATTTTTATATAAAAGCCTTGCTCGCTCAGCTCCAGCCTAGGGGCATAACTTTCAAATTATCTTTCTTTTCTTAAAGCGTACCAAAACAATACCATTTAAAAGAAAAATATTGGTTGGTACTTAGCTTCCAATCTTAAATAACATGTCCATGATGTGCTGAGCGGCTACTAAGTATTGATGCTTGCAGCTGCAGTGTAAATTCCATATGAATCCCAACGCCGTTTATCTAAGGCGCCCAAGCGTTTCACACCTTGTGTTTCTTCAGGGGATAGCTTGCCGAAATATCTATTTAAAGCACACAAGCATAGTCAAAGTGTATCCAATAGTAAAACTCGTCCATATTGTTTCACATCGATATTCTCTAGACATGTCGCTAAAAAGATTAAAAGGAAAACACATACCGAAAATAGTTGTTCCGTTCTTATTTCTTTTCATGAAGGGGGTTAGGACTGCAAGCCCAAAAGTTTAGGCAAAAAGACGCCGCGCATGCTCTCAAAACTTACGCTGGGAACCTATAAAGGCTTCCCCCAAGGCCCCGCCTCTCTGGCACTCGTCATTCGTAACGGGTCGTTATACACATACTGGCCAATCAATTGAAGCATTTAACCCGTGCGGGCGAACTGTTTTTAAAACAAACATCCAACGCTGCTCTTCATATAGTAAAGTTTGTTCAAGAGTCCGTCCTCCGCGAGGGGCATCCACTCGATCAAGAATAAAACACTGAAGTTGATCAAAACTGTGGTTAGCTGTATAGCAATGCTGTACCATAGGTGCCTCCATAACTTTATTTTTTATCCGGCTACGGTGTTCCATCACCCGAAATTTAAAAGGCCGGACTGTCTTTCCAATATATAATAAAGAACAAGGGCAGCGAACCACATACACTACTAACGGCGAGAGGCACGTTGTGGCTTTTCTCAATTTATAAATAACTCCTCGATGTTCAAACTGTGTAAGTTCCAAAGTTACCGCACAAATGCTGCAAGAACCACATTTTCTGTGTCCCGGTGTAATGGCCAATGCGTGATAATTCTGATTATACAGTAGGGTACGTGTACCCTTGGCTGAACGCTAATCGAAAAATCAAACGAGGGTTAAAGAAGCGTGTGAGTTTTGAAGATAGTTCGGAGGATTCAGATAGTGTACACACTAGTTCCTCAAAAGAACGGGGTTTTTCCGACGAAGGCGGAGAAAAAAAGAAGAAGAAAAAATCAACCGAGGGTCGGGGACGATCACCAGACAGACGTTACCCCAGGTGGAAATAACTGGATCCCCGATCGATTCAGGGGAAAATAATCTTGTAATTAATATATCGGGTAAACCACTTCCCGTTGAAACAACACAGCTACTGAACAAAGGGCTTTCATTTGTTCCCCGGTCCACGCATGACCCGTTTCAATTTAGGGTAGATTTTGCCAATCTTATTAGAAAATTACAATTAAAGAATTTTTTTGCTACTGTCCCTATTGCTTCTGGTGGTCCTGACCTTACTCAAGATGGTTTGAGTGCTTTACGAGTACCTTTGCAATTTAAGTCTACCTGGTCACCCCCTGGTCCCCTTCCGCCAGCGCTTACAGTATTTAAAGAATTGGTTTTGAAGGATGTTGCTCTCTTGGAAACTAAACAAAAAGCAAGTGTTACCACTTTATCACGATCGGAACAGATCGTTCTTTCCCAGTTGCAAGATCGTAGTGATATCGTTATCCGCCGGGCTGACAAGGGTGGAGTCATTGTAGTGATGGATCGGATGTATTATATTTCTGAAGCAATAGGACAGTTACGGGATGACAAAATTTATCAAGTCTTGCCGCAAGATCCTACACCGGTCTTACGATCGGAGATAAAGAAGATTACTCTTGAGGCCTTACATTTCCATATATTGCAGCGGAAGGAGTATCGATATTTGAATAGTGATTTTTTTCACATTGGCACGGTTTTACATGGTACCGAAAATACATAAAAATTTACAGACTCCTCCTGGACGCCCCATAGTGTCCACTAGGGGAACTCCGCTAGAGCCAGTGTCAACCTATTTGGATTCCTACCTGCGTCCACTCTTACCACAGATAACATCATACCTGAAGGATACTACTCATTTTCTGAATGTATTAATGGAGTCATCTAATTGGGCGGCAAGTGAAGATACATTCTTAGTAACTTTAGATGTAGTTTCTCTATACACTAGTATTCCTCAACATGCGGCCTGTAATACTGTTGAATATTTTTTGCAACATCGGGGAGATCTAAGTGATGATCTTATAGCTCTGTTATTGAAGTTAGCAAAGCTAGTGATTTTTCATAACTTTTTTCAATTTCAAGATATAATATATCAACAAATTTCTGGGGTAGCAATGGGTGCGACCTGTGCACCTTCCATTGCAAACCTGTATATGGCGCTATTTGAGAAAAAATGGTTGGAGGTCTCCCCATATAATCATAACATCATAACCTGGAGACGTTACATAGACGACGTTTTTCTTCTGTGGCAGGGTAGTCCCCATATAAAATTTACAACAACATATCATCGGAATATCATCACTTTTCTGGATGTGCAAGTGTCTCGAGGGTTATCTGAATGGAACACCACAGTGTATTGTAAGCCGACAGATCGCAATACCTTTTTACATTTCAGTAGTGCCCATCCGAGACGTTTAAAGGAAGGATTGCCATTTTCCCAGTTTTTGAGATACCGTAGGAATTGTTCCGACATAGCGGATTTTAAAAATAAATCTCAACAATTGAAGAATAACTTTTTGAAACGTGGTTACCCTTCCTCTGTTATTAAAAGAGCCTATACAAGAGCTAAATATAATGATCGGTGGCTTTTGTTGGAGCCTCGGACTCCAGCTCCAAAGCCCGTAGAAGAAGATGTGACTAGTCCTGTCAATTTAATTACCCGTTTTTCTCCAATGAGCAAGGCCATTCAAAAGATCATTCACCGACATAGCACAGTACTGAGGGTGGTCCCAGGGCTCCAGGATAGACACATACAATGTGTATGGAGCAGAAGTTCGAATTTTAAAGAGAAACTCAGTCCGTCAATTTTGCGTACGGAGCGATGTACAGATGCATTGGCCATTACACCGGGACACAGAAAATGTGGTTCTTGCAGCATTTGTGCGGTAGCTTTGGAACTTACACAGTTTGAACATCGAGGAGTTATTTATAAATTGAGAAAAGCCACAACGTGCCTCTCGCCGTTAGTAGTGTATGTGGTTCGCTGCCCTTGTTCTTTATTATATATTGGAAAGACAGTCCGGCCTTTTAAATTTCGGGTGATGGAACACTGTAGCCGGATAAAAAATAAAGTTATGAAGGCACCTATGGTACAGCATTGCTATACAGCTAACCACAGTTTTGATCAACTTCAGTATTTTATTCTTGATCAAGTGGATGCCCCTCGCGGAGGACGGACTCTTGAACAAACTTTACTATATGAAGAGCAGCGTTGGATATTTGTTTTAAAACAGTTTGCCCGCACGGGTTAAATGCTTCAATTGATTGGCCAGTATGTGTATAACGACCCATTACGAATGACGAGTGCCAAAGAGACGGGGCCTTGGGGGAAAGCCTTTATAGGTTCCCAGCGTAAATTTTGAGAGCATGCGCGGCGTCTTTTTGCCTAAACATTTGGGCTTGCAGTCCTAACCCCCTTCATGAAAAGAAATAAGAACGGAACAACTATTTTCGGTATGTGTTTTCCTTTTAATCTTTTTAGCGACATGTCTAGAGAATATCGATGTGAAACAATATGGACGAGTTTTACTATTGGATACACTTTGACTATGCTTGTGTGCTTTAAATAGATATTTCGGCAAGCTATCCCCTGAAGAAACACAAGGTGTGAAACGCTTGGGCGCCTTAGATAAACGGCGTTGGGATTCATATGGAATTTACACTGCAGCTGCAAGCATCAATACTTAGTAGCCGCTCAGCACATCATGGACATGTTATTTAAGATTGGAAGCTAAGTACCAACCAATATTTTTCTTTTAAATGGTATTGTTTTGGTACGCTTTAAGAAAAGAAAGATAATTTGAAAGTTATGCCCCTAGGCTGGAGCTGAGCGAGCAAGGCTTTTATATAAAAAATTTTGAGCTTTTGAGAGCTTAAAAAAATAACAAAAAAACCAACAAAATTAAGAAAAAGGACAGTGTTAGTTGAAGTGTACAAAAATAAAAATAAAGGGTCATTGATGTAAACATCAGCATTAGATAAGGGTGATAATCTTGATGAAGCCCCTTTCTTGAAAAACTGCGTACGTTTGGACTGAGACCCTAGTACACCACTGCACACATGTCCTATTAGTTTCTATGGTGAATATTTGAGCGGATAACATATCTTGGTAGTCTTTTGGAAGAAAGGCCTAGCAATCTATTTGTAGTCACACTACCAAGAAAACACAGGAGCTACTGGGTTACACTGACTCAAAGGCAGACTCAATTGAAAACTACAGATCCCTGCATGCAATGGATAAACCCAGGACTGGATCAAGCCTGTTGCATGCATCTGAAGCCAGTTGGCAACCCTACCTACATACTTAATATTAGGTGACTTTTCAGCCAGAATTAGGCACATGAAGTTAGATGAATTTTCAATACACAACTTATGTGTCTAAAACTGAGGTTCCTAAATTTAAACCTGATATATATCTGCCTATATTAGTGGAGGAGTAGGCTAGTGGTTAAAGCAGTTGCCTAGTACCCAAGAGATCAGAGTTCAATCCCCAGTGGCGCTTCTTGTGACCTTGAGTAAGTCACTTTACTCTCCATTTCCTTAGAAGAAAAGGTTTGGCAATCTACATCTGGTGATATATTGCCAAGAAAACCCAGAGGCAGCTGGGTTGCCAGGAGTCAGCACTGACTTGATGGCACTAAAAAAGAAAATATTAAAGCAGCAACTTTAGATGTCTAACCACTGAAAGTCAGTACTAGGAACATAACTTACCTCCTTTGACCTGATCCTACCTTTAACGCCATCCCCACATTTTAGATGAGTAAACTCGGAGTCAAGATAGGGGCAGCCAGGTGTTAGCGTGGTGGCTGTGTTCTCAATGGGGAAAAAGTGGAAAGTAAAGGGGTGTTGAGCCCTCTCAACCCCCAGATACTTTGTCGCAGTTATCTGCTGTGGTCTTCGGACCATTGGATCACTTCTTCAAACAGCCCCTGCAGTGCCCAGCGAATTCATGGGAGGTGAACCTAGCTGCTGCTTTAGGTCCATCTGTGAACACCGAAGGTTTTATGTACTCAGCGGTCTCCCATAGCAAGCCTGCTGCAAGACTTTCCTTTGTCTGAGAGTGGATCTTTCCTGTTGGGAGGGCCAGGCTTGGGAATGGGTAGTGCGGTAGCCCCGCATACCCCAGAAGAGCTTCAGGGTGCGACAACATCAGCATCTCCAGTAGGAGATTCGGCAGCAGGAATAGCTGCCATGGGCAGTGATGAGTTTGTCAGCGGGCAGATGGAAGGAGGACTAACTTCTATTGCTGGCCCTATTTCGTTCTCACTGGTTCGGCCTGCAAATTTCACCTTAGAATTGATATAGAATGCAATGGCATATTTGGGCGAGACTTTGGTTTCCCAATTTTCTGCTTTGTCAATGAAAGTAAATTTAAACACTATAGCAATTGAACAGAATGCAAATAAGATTGTAGCGGTACAAACTAAGTGTGCTGAGATTCGAAAAAGGCTGACTTTATTGGAGGGTCAGTCAGAAGCTTATATGAAGAACTTTGCAGTGATTAATGCCCGGGTTGAAAAGTTGGAAAACTTATCTCGAGTATGTAACTTAAAGTTAATTAACTTTCCTCGGGCTCAGACTGCATCTGCATGGGATATGTGTAAAATCTACTTAGAGATTTTGGCTGTGCCCATGGACTCTCACCCTCCCATGGTGAGAGTGTATTATCTCCCACCAGGTAAGGACACCCCTACTAGTGATATTTTGGAGACTCAGCAAGCTGACAGTATAAATATTTCAGAACTGTTGGAAAGATCATAAGAGGAGCCTGTATTGCCTACATCTTTGATTGCGACTCTTGCACTTTTGTCGGATAAGGCGTGGCTTTGAAAATGCTTTTTCGTAAAAGAAATTTACTAACATAAGAACATAAGATATGCTATATTGGATCAGACTGAGGTCCATCAAGCCCAGTATCCTGTTTCTAACGGTGGCCAATCCAGGTCACAATTACCTGGCAGGTACCCAAAGTCCACAGCTTCCACGATGCTCATCCTGGAGTAAGCAGTGGATTTCCAGTGTCCTTTTTAATAATGGCTTATGGACCTTTCCTCCAGGAACTTGTCCAAACCTTTTTTAAACCCACCAACACTAACAGCTTTTATTACATTCTCCGGTAACAAATTACAGAGTTTGATTACACGAGTGAAAAAATATTTTCTCTTATTATTCTTAACTGGGTTACACATTGTAGCTTCATTGTATGTCCTCTAATCTTTCTACTTTTTGATGGCGTAAACAACCAATCTACGTTAACCCATTCCACTCCATTCCTTAATTTATAGACCTCTATCATATCTCCCCTCAGTCTTCTTTATCTCCCAAGTTGAAGAGCCCTAACCTTTTAAGTCTTTCTTCATAGGAGTATCCTTCAATCCCCTTTACCATTTTGGTGGCTTTTCTCTGTACCCTTTCTAATTCCACTATATTCTTCTTAAGATATGACAACCAGAACTGCACACAGTATTCAAGGTGCGGTCAAACCACGGAACGATACAGAGGCATTATAATATCCTTGGTTTTATTCTCCATTCCTTTCCTTATGATTCCTAGCATTCTATTAGTTTTCTTGGTCACTGCTGCACACTGGGCAGAGGGTTTCAACTATTATCCACGATGATGCCTAAATCTTTTTCCTGGGTGATGGTTTCTAAGGTGGCAACTTGCATCGTGTAACCAAAGTTTGGGTTGTTCTTCCCTAGGTGCATAACTTTGCATTTGTCCACAATAAATTTCATCTGCCATTCGGATGACCAGTCTTCCAATTAATCAAGGTCCTCTTGCAATTTTTCCTCTTGGTTTTAATAACTTTGTATAATTTTTTGTCATCTGCAAATTTGATCACCTTACCTATTATTTCCATTTCCAGGTTGTTTATAAATAGGTTTTCTATTGTCTTGCTCTATTTCTAATTCTTGTAATAAGGTTGTATAATTGCAAAAATATTAAAAGAAAAAAAAAGATGAGTAAACTCAGGAACCTAGTGAAAGTGCAATGTGTGCCTCCAAGTCAATGCAGACTCCTAGTGACCCAGCAGCTCCTGGGTTTTCTTGGCAGTGTGACCAGAAGTAGATTGCCCTTCTTCTGAGGCAATGGAGGGGTAGGTAGCCTGCCCAAGGCCACAAGGAGTACTAGTGGGAGCTGAACTGTGGTTTCTTGGTTACAAAGTCAATGCTTAAACCATTAGACTACTCCTTCCCAATATTCCTGGTAAGCTGCGCTGAGTCGGGAGAGGTGCAAAGCGATCGCAAAAGAGATCACTCTTAGGATCACACGGCATAGGCTTTTGCAATCACTTTGCACCTCCCCCCACCGGCAGGAATGTCGGCGGAGGACTCAGCACAGCTTAGCAGGAACATTGCTCCTTCCCCTCTTAGTGAAAATAGATTGCTAAATCTAGGGCATCAACCCCTAGGTAGTTTTCAAAAGTGTCAATTTAGGTGCCTAACTCCCACAGCTACACACCCAAAGTCGTTGAAACGTCATCCCCATGAGTCTTGTGATTAAACTGACCCAAATCTGAAATAACAAAGGCATTAGGACTTGCAGCATCCACAACGGAATAATCTATAAAACAAATGTGAACCGAAGGTAAGTTTGCAAGCAGCAGCACCGTGAAGTGTGGCGGGCTTGTCTCATTCCTGGAGCAGTTATGGAAAACCTGGCAAAGATTGTTGAATAGATGGATTGAAGATCAGATGCACTGCAATGTCTCGATAAGCTCAGTGATAACTCCGGAGGAGGCACGTGATCTGTGTAAAGATTTACAGTGTAATTACCAAAACAGGTCTCCAAGAGCAGCCTTTGTTGCCAGTAAAGGGTGATTTTAAATATTTCAAAAATGTCAGTGCTTGCATAACATCAACATGAGTTGCGAAACAGCCCTTGCAAATTTACAGGCTGCTCATGACCTACTGAAGAAAATCACCAAGGAAGAGTGTTACAAGCTAGAACAAGCTTTCAGTAGCAAGGAGACAGCCCTTTCTGTAAGCGAATGCTTGACAGAGCCTTTATTGCAAAGGAAAGAGTCTGTGCCAAATCTGAAAGTTGCCAAAGATTGCTTGAAACATCTCCTTGGGAGGCAGTGCTGCAGACGACTTAAACTGAAGCCCCCCTGCTTGTGTTCCATGGTGAAACCCCAAGGGTAGTGGAAGAACTACGCAAAATCACATTTACCAATGGTTTTCAGACAGGCCAGCTTAACCATTAGGCAGACTAGGTGGTCACTTCAAGTGACTGCTTCTTGGGAGGGAGGGAGAGAGGGGGAAGCAAAAAGCATCTGCAGTAAAGTGGTAGGTCCCCATAGCCACACAAACTCAAAGAACTGTCAAGGAATGCTTTTCTACTTTACTGTGTAATCACAGTTGTTAAGTTTAATTATTGAAATCTTAGGGGGAGATGCCTACAGCCCTAAATATTAATTGAGGGGGCACAAGGCTGAAGGTTAACCTAGGGAAGGTGCCCCTGAGTTTTGGGAATGTCCCTGATTCCCATCCTTTTGGCCACCTGCTGTCCTGACTTCCAGCAATGAGGACTGAGGGGATAGAAAGAAAAAATATTTTCAATTTAGTGAATTCAGTATGCCAGTTTTTAGAATTGACATCCATTATCTTAATATTTTGCACAGTACAGGGGAATTACATCACTATTTCTATTGCTCTTTTGAAACATTTGTCTGCTTGGAAGTGATATTTTTGCTGTCATGGGATGGATGTGGTGGTGGGAGAGGGCACAGAGTAAGGACTCGCTTCCCTCCTCCATGTGCCAGATGTCATGATTTTTATCAGATTGTACTGATTTTTGGAAGCTTGCCCTAATTTGAAAAATGTCCTGACTTGTCCTGAGTTCTGTAAAAATGTGACAGATGATTAAGATGAACATTATAATACAAATGAAGTTATTTTTATTCACTTATTGTACATAAAATTGAGAAATGAAACTAATTAAAACTGTAAAATGCTTGCTTCAAGTTAAAATAAACTATTCATTATTCTTGTGGCGATATGTACAAAAAATTTTATTTATTTAAAAGGTATTTCTATCCCACCTTATCCTACAATCAAGGCGGTGCACAGCAAACAATCAAGGACAAAAATCTGCTAAATCAAATATCGTCAAATAATAAATACATATAAATAATGTTTTATTGTGATTGATGCCTAATAAAATGTTCTTTGAAGAGTGTTATTTTTGGAAAAATGTCCTGATTTTGGACCAAAGGTATCTGGCAACCATATCCATGCCTTGTTACTGTAACCTGGAGCTAAGGTGCCCCCAAACCCCCCCCCCCCCACCTCGGCACACACACAGACACACCTCCGATAAGTGTCCCAGATTTAACTGCAAAAAAATCTGTAATCCTATACCTAGGACATCTAGTATACTTGCACCAGCCCTCTCTGTATATCAAACAAAGGGCCTGAATAATTAACTATGAGAATTTCTCAGGGATTGTTCAAAATTTATTTTTATCGTGCAGTCACATGCCCTTGTGCCAGAAACAATCTTGTACACAAAGCATTGCTCCTCATAGACAATACCCAAAGCCAAAAGTCAACCTAAGGGTCTGTGGGACAATGTGAAAATTGAGCACCTCCTTCAGAACACGACAGCATTGACCCAACCGATGGATCAAGAAATTGCAGCCATGATCAGTTGTAGGGAGGGGCTCCATGGAGTAGTCTTTCTGGACCTGAGCAGTTAGCGTGGCAGGGTTAGAGGAGTTCCAGGGGCTGATTCAAATCCCAGTCAACTGGGAGAAGGTATGAGAAGTTGCACACTTTATTTATTTATTTTTATTTTATACACATTTATATACCGCATCTTCCAAAGTTCAGTTGCGGTTTACAGTGAACAATAGTTAACAAAGCAAGTTTGTTTTACAGGGAACGTCATATTATAACAGATCATATTTACAAGGAACATCATATTATATATAGAATATACAGTCTAAACAATGTGGGGTAATACAGAACAGAATAAACTATATACAGTTTTATATATGTATTTATATACATGGAAGTGAAAGGACATAAGCTGTGAGGTCGTCATGAGTGTGTGCTATCTGTGTGGGTTAAAGGGTTTTTGCTTGATGCGGATAGATACCTGTTTAACCTTTGTCTAAGGCAGGTTGTGAGTTATCTATGTTATAGTGTTTGGTGAACAGATAAGTTTTTAATTTTTTACGGAGTTCCATGATCTCCGTTAGAGTTCGTAGCTTGACTTGAGACTCCCAGTTGAGCAAGATGGCTCCATGATAACAAGAAGCAGGGTGCACAGGGTAATGCTGGGTAGGGTGGCACCTCTTACTATCTCATGTGTCGGCACGCCTCCCTGGTGGCCAGTGGACACCAGGGCAGATGGGACATAAAAATTTTAATATTAAGATAGGAGAGTCTTTTAAGGGCCAAAAGGCACTTGGTCCTTGTAGTTTTTAGCTCCAATCTTTAAAGAAATCATTAAAGCAGAGTGGTGGGAAAAAGGCGGCTTTTATTCCCTTTACACAGTGGTTCCAATTGTTGGGTTACAACTCAAAGTAAATGTCCTTAATTCAGGTAAGAAAGAAAACTCAGGGTTTAAAGCAAAACTGTTGAATTTCACAGGAATAGCAGTGCTTAGTCAATTAAAGAATGCTCGGTTAGCAAATCAAGCAATTCACAAGTCTGGCAAAGACTCTATGCTACCAGATACACAGAGAGTACAATCCATTTCCTGGTCTGATAATTCTCCTGCCAGTTCCACTTGCATTGGCTCATAATCAGATATGTCTGACTTTGTATCTCTAGTTTCTTGGGAAACACCTCCAGGGGGTTTGTATATCTCTTGCAGTACTTGCCAATGTCCTTGGCCTAGCCTAGGGCGTCAGCCACGTGCTGTATTAAGATTAAATGTGTTTTCTCTTCTTAGAGGTTTTATAGCAGCTTTACCATAGTCTTTAACATTTATAGCTTTCCTCATAGGCATGTATTTATCATACCTTGTATTGCAGCAACAAGCAGGTAAATGGCTTTCTTCAATTGCTTGCCTCTCACAGTCAGCAGCTTGATGAAATCCTTTTCTTTGAAAGTTTGGTTTACCTTGCAGCCTTTGAACCCATTCTCCTGGTAAGCGCCTGCTTCTGCATAAGCCCAGCTCCTGGCTTTCCTGCTCAGCGTGGCTTAGCTTCTCCAGCTGATTCTCCTTTGGCTTCTGCTTGCAATTAGTACAATGCTTTTGCCTCTTCGGGCAAACAGCTCTCTCTCTATCTTGAGCTGGTTCCTCCTTAGGTCCTTCCTCAGCTCCTGGTGAGTCACCTCTCACTCCTGGTGATCCTCTAGCTCCGGAGAAATCAGGTTTCCACTTCAACCTCTCTCCCCTCCAGTCTTCCACTCTCCCCTTATAAAGCACTCCTGCCTTTGAGGATTGGGAGCTGGTTGTCAGTTCCTCGTGACCAGCTGGGCGTGGCCCTTCAATCTCTCTGAATGCCCTCCTGCTCCCTCTAGCTGGTTCCTGCGAATATTGCAACTTGTGCACATCTTTTTTTCTCTGAAAAACAGCTTCTTTTTTCTCCTCTGGGCTTTCATCAGCCCTCGCTGCATTACACATGGCTACAATTAGGTTATGAATTTGCTGCTAGCTGAGTCAGCCATGCTTATAACACAGGCCCACGATGTACTGGCCAGTGGTATTTGCATGCCATGGGTAATACATGGGGTTACAGGCCTGGCATACACAGGTGTGACCTTTAATCCCTATGGGCACGCAGTCCCTCCCAGAGGGTGTGCCATGGATCCAAGCTGTGATCAGCCTCTTTTCTTTGACATAACTGAAGACACAAGGAGAATTCTGCAGATGATGCACCCAGGTCCATATCATACGAAGCATGGAGAGAAAGCCACACAAGAAGACCTAGTGATGAGTTACCAGATGGCAGACTTATAGCAGGGGAAGTGAATTAAGCAGTCCCTGAAACTAGAGCTAAAGAATGAGGGAGGCACCTCAAGTGAGATATCTGGCATAGAACTGAGTGGCAAACCAGGACAAGGTGACAGAGCAGGGGAAAGGAAAGAGGGCTAGGCAAGAGAAATTGTTACCCTCAGAATCTGGTGAGAAAGAAGGTTTGGGGTCTGAGACTTCATCTAGCTCAGCAGATTCTAATCATCTGCCGAAAGGCAGAATGCATGAAGGAGGGCCACCGGTGCTGGTGGGATTGACAATTACAGAAAAGGCAATGTGCCAGTGCATGGAGAAGAAATCTGTGCATATATTCAGGATGTTAGAAGGACATGGGGGACATCAAAAGTAAGAAAGGAAAGACGAATAAAAGGGATAAAAGAGCAGGTGCGAGGTTGCCTCAACCATTAAAAACTGTGTATGAGCCTTTTAGAGTTTGACCAGGGTAGTTAGGCATTACGACCCATCTCAATATGGACTCAATTAGGATGAGAATTTTAGAGACAAAATTGATATTGTGGAGCTCTCAAGACATCCATTTGTGGTTAATAAAGATAACAAATAAAGGGCACAACGTGGGCAGTGTGTTTGGTACCAGCATTTTTCTTCCACAGGGTTTACCGGCAGTGCCAATGTCAGTAGGTTTTCCATACAAGGCATGGGAAGCACAACAAAGGATGCCAAGCTTGCACGGACAGGAAAGATTGGGGCAAATTATCTTGATGTCTGCTGGTAATTCAATAAAGCACATGCCATTTCCTTGAGTGTAAGTTCAAGCACATCTGTTCAATCTATCAGGCAGTCAAGTATCTCAAGCAAGGCATCAACCCCTTTGCTGGAAGTCCTGAGTAGAATTCATTATGGAGTTGCACCATATCCATTCAGAGCCGAGGTATTTACAAAATGGTTGACATCCTATCCCAGATTTGCAGAAGAATGGAGTTTCACAAGAGTTCCTTATTCACAGCAACAGCTATAGGACACTGTTCAACCAGTTCAACATCAGTTTGAAAGCTGACAAGGTAGTGGCCAACAAGCTGCATAGCAAACAGCAGCTCAGATGAACTGGGGGACAGTTCACTCTCCCTTGCTTTCTAGAGATGCATATTTCACCATTGGCAGCCATCCCAAAGAAGGAATGGGAAAAGTTTTGACTAATATTGAATTCATTCAGTCCAGTGGAATCTTCTGTTAACAATTTTGTGTCCAAGGAATACTGAACAGTGTGCTATGCCTCCTTTGACTAGGCAGTGACCTTAGAACAAAGAATTTGGGCCAACGCACCCTAAAGGCTAAGGGGGCATCAAGTCTGGCTTCAGGTTGATTTTGGCTAACCCGGATAATTTCCCCTTGTTAGGTTTCCATTGTTGTGGAGAGTTCGATTTCAGTAAGTGCATACTGATACGTTGTTCTGTGTCGTGCGCTTATTTCAAAATGTTGAGCTTTTTCTCCACTGGGTAATGGAGAGAGTGGTGGGAAGGGATGATATTATTCATAATCTGGATGATTTTTTCTTTGCCAGTCGAAAGGCTTTGTGGTAATTTGGGTGCATGCTTAAGGCATTTTTAGCTGCATCAGAAGGATTGAGGGTACTTATTGCCCAAGGGAAAAGCCATAGAGTCAGTTACAAAATTATGTTTTCTGGGCACTGAGTTAGATTCTTCATAGATGTGTTCTTGATTGCCGTGCCAGCAAGGAATTGAATCATCACCAAGACTCAAAGACTCACCAGACCTGAACATAGGCCAAGGCAAGGGAAAAAGATGGAAATCTGTAGGTGAGGACTGTCTTTTATATGTGTCTGTACAGCGCTGCATATGCCTTGTGGCACTGTATAAATGACCAGTAGTAGTACTAGATGAAAACGAGAAAGAATAAAGGCAGGATAATAAGAAGGAGTGAAAGCTGAGTGGATAGAGAGGCAGAAAAATGGAAGAAAGCCGAAAGGAAAAGATCAATGTAGAGATGTATATAGAAGAGGAAGTAGAGAAGATAGAAGGAAAGAGAAAAATAACAAACAAACAGGAGACCCTGGAAAGAGAGTTAACAGAAGACAGAGAAAAACAGAAACCAGAGACTGAGATCAACACAATTAGAAAACTAAAATGGCCAGACAACAAAGGTAGGAAACGTAATTTTATTTTTCAGTGATCAGACTATGTTAGTTTTTGAAACTTACACCTGCTATTTTTACATTTTGTACAGTACAGGGGGAAATTTATCGCTTTCTATTTCTCTGGTGTTGCACTGCATGTAGAGTCTATTCTTTGGAGTTTAAGTTTAATTTTTGTCTACATATTTCTAGTTCGTGGTTACTTGTTCTATACTTGGTCAGAGTCTATCTGTGTCTTCCTTGTGTGAAGGAGGCCAGGTATTCTGTAAGCATTGAAAGTCTATGTAGTAATCTAGCTTGTATAGTTTTCCTAGTAAGTGTATTGATGTTCTAGTGCTTCGGGGTCTCAGTGATGTAGTTCTACTCTCAGGACTGAGAGAGGCCCCGCTCAAAGCAGACTGATAGTAATGCCGTCTGTAACGCTGCTCCCGATTCATGAACAGTTCACACCACACTCTGTGAGCGTCTTCTGGGTCCCTGACCCAGAGTGCCCTGAACTGGAGTTCTTAGGCTTCCTCTTCTTTGCCTCCATTGGGCTGGGGTTGCCGGAGAAAGAACAGAAGCTCCGCAGAGAAAAGGAGGGAGCCGTGACTGCTTAGTCAGATGCCATCTTGTCCCCGATGTCCCAAAAACATTTTCTATGCACATCTTTGGCTCAAAAAATGGGGGACACTGGAGCAGAAAGCTAGAATTTAGACATATAATTATTTGCATTGTCCAGGGCTGGTGCAATGTTATGAGCTGTCCTAGGTGAACCTCATTCCTTGCGCCCTCCTGCTCTAGCCCCCACCCCAATTGCCACCACCGCTGCTCCTCTCCGGGACATACAGCAGCAGCTGCAATATTTTTAAAACAGCAGCGTGGAACTGGAGCTACCTTCCCCCCCTCCAGTGCTGCGGTGCTGTTCTTGCCTTCACCGTCTTCTGATTCCACTTCCTGTTTGCAAAAGGACGTAGAATCGGAAGGGGGTGGAAGCATGAACAACACTGGAAGGGAAGGTAGCTCTGGCTCCACGGTGCTGTTTTAAAAATATTGCTGCCACTACATGTCTCGGAGAGGGGTGGCAATAGTGGCAATGAGCACCCATGGGCCATTGGCACTCTAGACAACAGCCTAGTTTACCTAATGGTAGCATCAGCTCTGACCTTGTCAGCTAAGGCATGTGATTTGCCTCCAAAAATATTAGACTAAAGCGTTATTGGATCTGTACCCAGACTTAAGCATTGCATTGCAACTGCTTTTGACTATATCCGCAACCATGGCCTTGGGAAAGAAAAGCTTCTCACTTGAAAAATTATTTGCATTCAGCAATATTAGAATATCATCTGAATGGTCTGGCTGAGATCTTAATTGAGCAAGAAAATGATTGCAAGCTGGACTTCTGCCTGCAAAAGGAAGGACAGCCTATTTCACTCCTAAGTAATCTGGGCACATTTTTGATGTTTCATTCTGTTGAAGAAATCTGGTCTGATTTGTCTGTTTCCTGAATCAATTCGTTTTCTGTTTGATTATGCATGGTAGTAGCTGTGGGGGAGGGTGGGAAGATTGGAAATCTGGGGGTTTCCCTCCATAATTTCTGCCCTGACCCTTCATGCAGGAAGAAGAGGAAGTGCCCGCTCTTTCTTCCTCTATGACTGGGATGACATTCTGTTTATTTTGCTAAAAAGAAAGATTACAAGAGTTAAGTTTCTTTTCTTAACCTCTCCAGTCTCTACTTTTTCCCAGACACCTTTCAAACAGATGCGCATTGATTACAGAAAACCATTCTGGCATCTGGAACGACTTAATCATGAATCGTTTTACCAAAATACAGCTTTGTTGTAAGCTCTTGGGAGCGTGGATTTGTTATACACCAATCTACTTTATTGCAGACTGGTATATAAATAAAGAGCTAAATGAAGGTGCCTACAAAACTGTGAAGCAGCCTACAGGCCAGAGGTATGACCCTTTTGCCAATGCAGTGCTTGAGATGCAATCCTTAAGCAAATTCAGAGCTTTCGGACATAGGCAGGATTCGTAATACTAATTCTGAGCTCAGAAGCCCAGAGGGGCAATTCTTAAAGCAGTGCTGAGTTGAGGGACCTCAGAGCTAAAGATATGATTCTTATTGCAATATTGAACCTAGAAGCCCCAAGGCTAGAGGTGTGATTCTTTATATGATATTGAACAGAGTCGAGGAACCCCAGGGCTAGGGCTATGGCCTTTTACCAAGGCAGAACTTAGAGGTTCCAGGGTCAGAATGTGATCCTTGTTTTTCTCTGTCTTCATTTCATCTAACCTATGAATACCGCAGCCCAGCTGCATGCACTGGAAATCTTCACCAGTCCAATTGCTGAAGGGACACCTTTTCCAGGATAATCACTCAATACCATTCTCTAGGCCCATTGAGGCTTCCATAATAGTGGCAACCATTTTCCTTGTCAAAATCAGACAAGTCTCCTGTGAGTTTCATTCAGCCCCTCTAAGCTGCACAGCATACTGACTTCAGGGACTCCATGGTCAGAAGCACGGTTCTTACTTGAGTTCAGTAGACTAAAACACATATCCCATACCTTCGGTCAATCATCTATGCCATCTATTCCAATTTCTTACTTCATATCACCACAGCTCCCATGTCTCGCTCGTGACACACGCAACTGAAGGCAATCTCACTGTCACACTCACTCAGCCCCTTTTCTCACTCGCCAATGCCTCAGTGCCAGTACACCAAACCTAACCACTAATTTCATTAGCCTAAGAGGCCAAAAGCAGGTGGCCCCACCAGTAGGAAGAAATCTGGGCAGACTGACTGGCATTTCACTCCCGAGCACCAATCAGCTTTGGGGAGGAGGCAGTTGGGGGGATTAAGTAGCTGTGTTGAGGAGGGTAGAAAGCAGAATAGGAGAAGAAAGGGTGAAGAGATTCCTTCTCTGAATTTATATTACTAGTCCTGAATGTTCCTTATCTTATGTTATTATCCCCTGCCATCTGTATTTGACCCTGTGTCTGCCTGTCTTGCTTTTCATCTGGGTACTTCTGTGCCTCATCTATGTGCAGTACCGTACCTAGCCCTGTGCGAGCGGTGCAGCCGCACAGGGTGCAAAGGCTTAAGGGGCGCATTTCGGCTGCCTGTTGTTACCCTGCCAGTGACACTTTTTCTTCTCTCAGCAGCAGCAGGGCAACAGCAGGCAGCCGAAATGCGCCCCTTAAGCCTTTTTGCAGCAATTTAAGCAAGTCTGGTCCCTCCCTCCTCTGACACGATGTCAGAGCAGGGAGGGACAGATCTGCTTAAAGTGCTGGTGACTTGCACATCGGGCGTGTGCTCTCTCCTCCACCTCTGTCCATCCACTTTCTCCTCTTGCTCTGCTGCCAGCACCGCTATAGAGAAAACCTTCTGTCTCTTTATGTGTATGTGACTGTTTTAAGGTTCCCAGATTTTGTGCAGGCAAATTGGGGACACTTATCTGAATCGTGTGTGTGTGTGTGTGGGGGGTGAAGACCTTAGCTCCGGGTTTGAGCAACAAGGTGTGGGGGAGGGAAGAGGAGTCAATACCCTGCTTCTCTCTACCACCCCTCCCCCCATCCATCCCTTGACAGCAATAATATTGTGCAGAATTTAAAGATAATGGTTGTAAAGTCTAAAAACTGACACATTCCAATCACAAAATTGATTTATTTTTTTTTTGCTAAAGCCTCTGTCCCCATTGCTGGAACTGGGGACGGGAGGCTGCCAAACAGGTAGAAGTTGGGGACACGGCTCTAAAATCAGGGATACATCTGGTAACGTTAGCCTGGTTCTGACTGCCTGTGTTTACCTTTATTTGTTGTCTCTTTCTCTCCATCTAGATCTCTGTGTCTTTTTTCATTTGTCTCTCCCCCAGTGCCTGTATATCTGTGTCTCTCCTCCTATACCTGTGTGGGTGTCTATCTTCCCCTTCATTGTACGTCTGCTTTTATGTCTTTTTCTGGTAGGGAAAATATCATAGTTTCCCTTTGAAACTCTGGGCTGGTGAAGTCTTCTGGTACCAATTAGTATCTGTGGGCTTAACACTTGCTTTGTTGCACATACTAAGTACAAGCAGGGATTCCAGAATCGACGAAACCCCAACCTGTGGTTTAAGATCTTCACAGACCGCATTACTAACTATTCCATCACCAGTTTGCAGACGATGGGAAGCCACCCGACAATCATTCTTTTCGTTTTCAGCACCTACCTTCTGGAATTCTCTCCCCATCTACTTATGTCAAAAACATTCCTATGAAAAGTTTTAAAAAAGGCTTGAAGATGTTATTCTTCAAATAGGCCTTTCCAGATTTTATAAAATCCACCTTTCTGACCTGTGGACTGGGTGTCTGAGGCACATGATCACGTCCCTCATCCCCCTTTTTTTGGTTTTCAGTTATTCTCATTCCCATTTGATTTAATTATTAGGGGCCCTTTTACTAAAGGGCAAAAATGAATGTGCAGTAACTGCATAGCCTCCATGGTAAAGGTCAAGGTGTGACCGGCATGTTCCCGAGAGTTACTGCGACGATGCATACCCTAATGTGTGGTGCAATTTCTGTAGAGGTGTAGGTAATTGCACCCACACTAATTGCAAGACATGCTATTGATATGTAATCATGTGCACTCTGCCCCTAACCCACCCCTTTGGCCCCCTAACACATGACAGTCAGTTAATGCAAAAGTTCAGCATGTGGTAACTGCCATGGTCACTGGGCGCCAATTCGCACATTAACTGCAAAGAGCACGTTAGCAAAAGGACACTATGATTTTTATATCTTTTGTTTCTCTCTTAATGCAATTTTATTTTTTCTTTTAATAAGCTGGCATTGTAAAATAGTTGTATTTTTCTTGCTACATTATAATTGTAAACTGCCTTGATATATTTCCAAAGGCAGTAAAGCAAATGAACACTGAATTGCCTTGTAGCTGAAGGTGCATCTCCACTGAAGCTTGCACGCAGACATTTAGCTAGGGGCAATTTCCCCTATGGTTTAGTTTTCTGCATATCATGACAGTCTGAGTGGATCACAGTTATCCACCCAGAGAATTTACCCAGGTAACTGCTTAGTTGCTCCACTCTGCTTATATCCTTTTCAGAGGTACCAAAGCCTAATATCATTTTCTTTTGTTTCTTTCATTGACAAGGTCCCTCATGAGACTCTTGGCGAAATTAAAAATTCATGAGATAAGAGGCAGTGTACTAGTGTGGATAAGGAACTGCTTAAAAGATACAAAACAAAGTGTAGGGCTAAATGGAAATTTTCTCAGTGCAGAAAGTTGAATAGTGGAGTACCCCAGGGACCTGTGCTGGGCCCGCTGCTTGTAAACATATTTATAAATGACCTGGAAATGGGAATAACGAGTGAGGTGATCAAATCTGCAGATGAGACAAAATTATTCAACGTTGTTAAAACACAAGTGGATTGTGAAAAATTTCAAGAGGACCTTGAGAAATTGGGAGACTTGGCATCCAAATGGCAGACGAAACTTAATGTGGACAAGTGCAAAGTTATGCACTTAGGGAAGAACAACCCAAACTATGGTTACACGATGCAAGGTTCCACATTAGGAAGCACCACCCAGGAAAAAGATTTATGTGTCATCTTTATTTATTTATTTATTTGGATTTCTATACCGCCTTATCATACAATCAAAGTTGAAACCCTCTGTCCAGTGTGCAGCGGCAGCCATGAAAGCGAATAGAATGCTAGGTATCATAAGGAAAGGAATGGAAAATAAAACAAAGGATATAATGCCTCTATATCGTTTCATGGTGCGACCGCACCTTGAATACTGTGTGCAATTCTGGTTGCCGTATCTTAAAAAGAATATAGCAGAATTAGAAAAGGTACAGAGAAGAGCCACCAAAATGATAAAGGGGATAGGAGGATACCCCTAAGAGGAAAAGCTTAAAAGGTTAGGGCTCTTCGACTTGGAAAAAAGGAGCTGAGGGGAGATATGATAGAGATCTATAAGATAATGAGTTGAGTAGAACGGGTAAACATAGATTGGTTGTTTACTCCTTCAAAAAGTAGAAAGACTAGGAGACATGCATTGAAGTTACAATGTAGCCCATTTAACACTAAATGGAGAAAATATTTTTCACTCAACGCATAATCACACGCTGGAATTCATGTTAGTGTAACTGAGTTTAAAAAAAGGTTTGGACAAGTTCCTGGAAAAAAAGTCCATAACCATTATTAAAGAGGACCAGGGAAATCGACTGCTTACCCTAAGATAAGCAACATGGAATCTGTGGGTCTTTTTGGGAACTTGACAGGTACTTGTGCCCTGGATTGGCCACTGTTGGAAACAGGATACTGAGCTTCATGGGCCCTTGGTCTGACCCAGTATGGCATATCTTATGTTCCTTTATAAAGAAGCATGCACTTACATCTTTCTAGTTTCATACCTCAGATACACTGTCTGAGAAGCCTCACTGTTTGGGATGGACTCTCTTGGGAAACTCTAAATTCCGTGTTTATCAAATCCAAAAGTTCTCTGTGTTGCCTATAAAAGGCCCAACATGAATAAATATATCAACATCTAAACAAGAAAGACTCCGCACATGCACACCAAAGACAAGCATTTTATGCCATTTCTTATTGCACATTAAAAGAAAGCTAAAGAAAATAAATAAAACTGAAACTAAACAAAAACATAAACCATTTTTCTGCTTGCACATTCCTAACACATACCAATCTATTTTCAAGTTGTGTTTTGTTTTTGTTCCATCTCATGCGTTAGAATAGGTGCAGCTGCTGTCAGAGGTAGTGCAAGGTGTTGGCGACCTCGGCAAACTTTAAGCCTTATGCCTCCTCCTCCCCCCTGGGTTGTCAGAATCTCTTGTTTAACTTTGAATTCCCTGCTGCTCTTTGCTACCCCATCAGAAGTTGTCGCCCTATGCGTCTGCCTGTTTTGCATAATGGCTGGTCCGGTCCTGAGTGCTGCTGTTCTCCCCTAACATAAGCTGATGTTGAGAAGGGTCCGAGAGAGACCCTTCCCTGCTTGTAGCTCTTCTTCAGATACAACATTAAAAAATCTAACAGGATAGAGCACAAACAGACTGGACCTGGCTCAGATACCTAAAATCTCATAAATGAAGTGGGAAGCATGTTGTTGCCCCTCTTTTCACACTCACACTCTCATGTCATAATAGTCCACAGTCTGAAGAACGTGTACTCTAAGCTTCCTCTTCCCTCCTACCCAGCAGCTTCCCTGTAGTGGGAGTAATGGAAGCGCAGAGCAAGGTACTGGATGGGTTCTTCATGAGATGTTATGACATCAGGGCCGGCCCCAGAGTTGGTTCAAAATGTTGATGCCCTCGGCAGACCTTTCCTGGCTGTGAAAATCGATTTAGCTTCAAATGCCCTGCTCTTTGCCATCCCCCACAAGTTACCGTCCTAGATGGTCGCCTACTTGGTCTAATGGTTGGTCCAGTCCTATCTGACTTGAGAATGCAAGTGTAAGAGGTGTGAGGAGCATTCCTTTCTCTCCTGTATGTGAATATTCATCTCCATGTGTCCCTGAATCTCCTTCATATCTTAGAAACACCTCTATCTTTAGTAGAGCTATTTCTAACACACCGGTGGTGATCTCCACATCTCAGCTCTGATGTCCACCTCCTATCTAAGCTGTGCCTTCACACATAGGAGTCTGAACAGAATTCTAGTCTCCACTTGGAGCCAGTGAAATTCCTTTAGCAAAAGAGTTACATGAGCACATCTCTGTTTCCCATTAGTTTCTCTGTGGCCACATTCGGTACCAACCTACATATTTTCATGCTCATTATTTATAAATACAATGACAATAAACAATCCTACTTAGTATCAGTGAATGAACATAACAAGATTTTCATGCTTAAAATGGTTGTAATGACATATCGACCAAATATAATAGAAACAGGATCTTTCCCCCGCAAAATCTGCAGTAACGTTCATAACTCAGCGCTGAATTACATCCCCAGACTTAACAGTTAGTCTGGTATCTCTACAGGACAACCGATGATTGCTGAAGATATACTCAACCCTCTCTCCATCTGAACACCCACAATGCCTTAGTTAATTAACTTAGCTGATGTGGTGAATTATGGTGTCATGTTAATCCCACTTTCATGCAAACATTTTTTTTCCAGCTGATTCATCTTTCTGTAGAAAGCTGATGCCACGGCAGAGCTTTAACAGGACTGAGAGGCAGGACACATTTGTAATCATTTACAATCTTTCTGGAAGGAGGCACCTGGAAACCAAATGTTGATAGTTTGTTAACTGTTGATAAAGCCCAAAAGCGTTACTAACAGGTCGATGCAGAAAACCAATGTTAGACAACACTGAATTGACCTTTTACATGCCCTGACAACGCACACCTTTTAACCCACGATGCCTCAAAGATAAGAGTATGCAAATGAAGGTTGCTATAACCGTGTGTATGCAAATGAGCCAGCTGTTAAACTGGACGCAAAATGGCAGCATTAAACTGGGAGAGTAAGTCAAACACATACACACAAAAAGTTGGCACTAATTTGGCATATGCTCTCCCAGAGAAACGGACACCGCGTGGCTAATTCGAATATCAGCCCCGGCAGTATTTTGATGACATCAGGGATGATCGCGGCATCAGGAAAAGCCCCCGATGCCATCAAAATACTGTCAGGGCTGGTGCCCAGACAGAAAGTGACTACCTGGTGGTATAGTGGCCCCTGAAAGCCCCATCCCCCACCCTGAATTAAATTAAAATAAAATAACCTGGTGGCCTAGCAACCCTTGAACCCCCACACCCCCTACTAAAATAAAATAAACTGGTGGTCTAGCGGCCCCTGAAACCCCCATCCCAAATTAAAAATGTATTTATTTAGCAATATTTTTATACTGCATTTCACCAGGTCAAAGCGGTTTACAATTAACAATTTGAACTGGTTTACAGAGAACATTTAACTATATACAGTTGAAGGAATACATAACAAGGTACATTTGGACAATTTGAACTTGGCTTACAAGGCCTTTTAACTTTATACAATGGATTCTGAGCACTTTGCTATGTACAACCTGATTATAGACATGTAGTTACGGGGTGGGGAGAGGGGCGGTGGGGCTCGCAATGTGGGTAGGTAGCGTTACAGGTTGGTTAAGTTACATCAGTGAAGTACTTGGCAAAGAGGTGGGTTTTTAACATCTTTCTGAATGCGGTGAGGTCTGTGGAGTTTGAGGTCATCAGAGGGAGGGTGCGTATAATTCGAAGGATCTCTGGCAGGCTTGCTGATTGCTTTCTGTTTTTTTCAGGTGGTATTGTGAGAGTGTTTGCAGTGAATTTTCTTGTGGGATGCACTGAGTGGTCTTATATGGCAATCTAATCCTGTTCAGTGCATCCCAGAATGCACCGTGCGGGGCCAGGTGCTGCTATTTTGCATGATGGCAGACTCAGAGCGGAGCGCATAGGCAGTGCTCTCACTTATTTTAAAGAACCAGGACGGGAGTGGTGGACTTAGGGGCTGCTGGACCACCAGGTTATTTTATTTTAATTTGGGGTGGGGAGTGTTGGTTTCAGGGGCCACTAGACCATCAGGTTATTTTATTTTATTTTAATTTGGGGTGGGGAGTGGGAGTTTCAGGGGCCACTAGACCACCAGGTAATTTTATTTAAATTGGGGTGGGAGTTTCAAGGGCCACTAGACCACAAGGTCATTTTATTTTAATTTGGGGTGGGGGTGGGAGGTGTTCGGGGCCACTAGACTACCAGATAGTTACTTTTTGTCAGGGCACTGGCCCCCGACAGTATTTTGATGGCATCGGGAGCTTTTCCTGATGCTACAATCATCCCCGATGCCATCAAAATACTGTCAGGTGGGGGGGGGGGGGGGAATCGAGGCTGTTGGACCACCAAGGATTCTATTTCTGTTGGAGCACTGGCCCCCTGACAGTAATTTGAAGGCATCGGGGGCTTTGCCAGATGCCTGATCATCTGAGGAAAAGATGATCCAGGCACTGGGGAAAGCACCCGGTGTCATCAACATACTGTCGGGGTCACACGTTAGAGGTTTACGTCACTTCCGACCCTGCAGTAAAAATATTGGCGCTATGGCTGGTTGTTAAATCCTCTACGCTCGTCTCTGCATTGGGCGTAGTCTGGTATGCAAATCAGGGCTATTATGTACAGCTCATTTTCCTACATTTAAATACTCATGGCATTAATTGGGCGCTAGTTTTTACTTCAATGTTTATGTGCGTGTCCTGTTTTCTGCATTTAAAAGTGCTTAAATGTGCTTAAACGTGTCATTATCGGTGCTTAAAGGCCGCGCTAGCTTTCTGCATCGGCCTGCAAGACCAGTGGAAATTTGGGGAGGCCAATTTTCAAAACAATCAGTGTAAGTGTAAATCCTTCCCTTGCTGCTGTCATTGACATTGTACTGGAGATGAGAGACTGTGTTCTTCTCTACAGGGGCGGCCCAAGGGGGGTGCGGGGCCATGTGCGGAGACTCGGTGCGGGGCCTCATTTGCATAAGTGGTCTTATTTGCATAAATATTTGCATAATGTTACCATTCACTAACTTTTAGTAAACATGTCTCTTAATGAGTGTATGGATAAAGAAAGACTAAAAGATTTCTACATTACTATCATCCAGTGCCAACCGCCAGGCACATTAGGAACTACTACAAACGCTGCCCATTTAGAACCCATAGCAAAACCCGCCGTACCCTGACAGCATTACCAGGACTCACAAAGCACCAGACCCTACCTATCAAAAGGAAACACTGCAAATATTAAACCAGTACATTTCAGAGAATACTGGGGAAAGAGAACAAGTGGCAATGTCAAATAAGAATTACATAAACAGAATACCTCAGCTCAGTTACACATGCAGAACATAGACCATCACCAAACAAGGAATCGCAATTTAGAAACAGGAAGGCAATAATTAAACTGGGAACCCCAAAAGCCAAACTTGGAATGTACAACAACACTGTAGAAATAAAACTATAAATCAATTTCCTCTTGTACCAAACAAAGCGCAGACGTTAATGATGCACATTTCCCAGAGCTTTCATATTCCAGTTAATAAATTCAAAATAAAGAGATATCTTTCTACCTTTTGTGCATTTTTTCAGTTGCAATTGCTCCAGCCACTTTCTTCTGGTTTCTTCATGTTTTCTGCTAACTCTCCATCGTCTGCTGTCCATTTGTCCTTTCTTCTCTCTTCTAGTTTTCTTTCCATCCTCTCTCTCTACATCTGCTTTAACATACTAATCTTTCTCCTTTTGCTCTTTCCTCATTCTTATTTCATCCACACAAATTTTACCCCTCCATCCTCAATCCCCACTTACTCTCCCAATACCTGGCCAATTGTAGATTTTTCATCCCTCCCACACAAAATATTTTCCCCTCTCCATTTTACTCTCCCAGCCCCATCCCATTCTAATCCTCCCCCAACATCAGCTCCCTTCTAGTTCCAGTCTCACCCAGCATCCATTCCCTTCTAGTCCCTGCATCAGCCCATTTCCAGTCCTAGCCCCCCATCAACCCATTTCCAGTCCTAGCTCCCCCATCCATTTTCAGTCTGAGTCCCTTCATCAGCTCATTTCCAATCCTAGCCCCCCATCAGCCCATTTCTAGTCATTTCCTAGCCCCACCATCAGCCCATGTCAAATCCTAGCTCCCCTCCACTCAGCCCAATTCCAGTCCAAGCCCCCCATGAGCCTACTTCCAGTTCTAGCCCCTCCATGAGTCCATTTCAATTCAAGCCCCCACCACAGCCCATTTCCAATCTTAGCTCCCCCCCAACAGCCCATTTCCAGTCCTATCCTAGCTGCTCCATCAGCCCATTTTCAGTCCTAGCTCCCTTCCCTCACAGCCCATTTCCATTCCAAGCTCCCTCCCCATCAGCTATTTGCAGTTCAAGCCTCCCCGTCCACTCAGTCCATTTCCAGTCATAGCAATCCCCCAACCCATTACCAGTCCTAGCCCCCCATCAACCCATTTTCAGTTTAAGCCCCCCCTATAACCCATTACCAGTCCTAACCCCCCCCCATCAGCCCACTTCCAGTCTTAACCCCATCAGCCCATTTCCAGTCAGCCCCCCATAGCCCATTGCCAGTCCTAACCCCCCATCAGCCCACAGCCCATTACCAGTCCTAACCACATCAGCCCACCTCAAGTCCTAACCCCTCCCCATCAGCCCATTTCCTGTCCTAGCGCCCCCATAGCCCATTCGCAGGTCCTAACCCCCCCATAGAGCCCATTAGCAATCCTAACCCCCATCACCCTATTTCCAGACTGCCCCCATCAGCCCACAGCCCATTACCAGTCTTAACCCCCCCCCCCAGCCCATTTCCAGTCCTAACCCCCCATCACCCCATTTCCAGTCAGCCTCCATCAACCCCCAGCCCATTACCAGTCTTAACCCCCCCTAGCCCATTTCCAGTCCTAACCCACCCCATTTCCAGTCAGCCTCCATCAGCCCCAGCCCATTAGCAGTCTTAACCCCCCAGCCCATTTCCAGTCCTAACCCCCCCCCCCACCCCATTTCCAGTCAGCCTCCATCAGCCCCAGCCCATTAGCAGTCTTAACCCCCCCAGCCATTTCCAGTCCTCCTAACCCCCCCCCAGCACATTTCCAGTCCTAACCCCCCCACATTTCCAGTCCTAACCCCCCCCCTAGCACATTTCCAGTCCTACCCCCCCAGCACATTTCCAGTCCTACCCCCCCCCCAGCACATTTCCAGTCCTAACCCCCCCAGCACATTTCCAGTCCTAACCCCCCCCCCCGCACATTTCCAGTCCTAACCCCCCATCACCCCATTTCCAGACAGCCTCCATCAGCCCCCCAGCCCATTACCAGTCTTAACCCCCCCCCCTTTCCCTTCCCTTCCCTTCCCGCAAATTTAAAAAAAAAAAAAAACCTGGCTCTAGCTGCTGCCGCTGCCGTGTCCGTCGCAGCAGCGGCAGAATGGAGTGTCCCGCGGGGCCCCCTCTCCTCGTTGAGCCCTCTGCAAGGGCTTTCAGATTCGCGAAGGGAGAGTGCTCCCTTGCGTCTCTGTAAAGCCCGCAGGGGCTAATGGGAAATTTCCCATCTGCCCCTTTAGACGCGAGGGGCTGATGGGAAATTTCCCATTAGCCCCTGCGGGCTTTACAGAGACGCGAGGGAGCACTCTCCCTTCGCGAATCTGAAAGCCCTTGCAGAGGGCTCAACGAGGAGAGGGGGCCCCGCGGGACACTCCATTCTGCCGCTGCTGCGACGGATGCGGCAGCGGCAGCAGCCAGAGACAGGTTTTTTTTTAAAAATGTAATTTAAAAAAAAAAAAGCAGAATGTTCTTTGCACGGGGCCCCCTGAAACGCGGGGCCCTGTGCAAAAAACATTCTTGCTCAATGGACGGGCCGGCCCTGCTTCTCTACACCCCCTGGAAGTTTTCAGCTAAAACAAGTTTTTTTTCAGATGCTTGTTCATCACTGGTCATGCCTTGGAGGTCTACGGTTAGATGTGATGCCAGATGTCCATGATGTTTCTATGATCAGGCAGGAATGTCCAGGTCCCTGGAAATGCCATAATCACACTTCCAGGTTCCCAGGAACGCCCCAGCCACGCCTCCTCCACACACGATTCAGATTCGGACGTCCCCACAGCTGGCTTCTAAAATGGCTCTGGAGACATCTGTAAGCCCGATTTCAGAGATCCAAAGCATTAATAAAGCTTCTAAAATGATCCCCCTAATGTGTAGATTGTATGTTCAACATCATGGGCAGAAAATAGAGATCTATATTTTTGTCTTTATCTTTATAAGGAATTTTAATATATGGCTTTTCTTGATGTACTTCTGTTGTTATTTTGTACTCTTGGCACGTTTCAAAGCAAAAACATGCACATGTTTTCACTTTGAGATTGAATCAAAGGCTGTGGTTAGAAAGTACTCACAAGCTTTGTCCCAAAATACTTCATTTAAAAACTGCCCCACATGAGTCAGAGAAGGCTTTGCAGACTCTAGGGGCAAAGTTCAAACAAGCCGAGGATCTCCCCTCAGTCCCAGAACTCAAACCCTGGAATTCATCAACTGGACCCCATTTATCACGTCAAACATGGACCGATGACTTGAAATTACAAAAGTCAGGAAGTTGTGGACAAATTGTAGACAATAAAATATTTCATCTTGAGATGACCTCACTATTTTCTTTCATCTTTCTATCGTAAATGATGAAACTATGCTTTTGTGTACGTTTTCAGTTAGGACTTGAGAGACCATATTCAGCACAGCAGGCAGAGATTGGCAAATGGCAAAATCTTCATCTTAAAAACAGATATTGCAAAAGTGAGATAAATCTCTGGGCTCCTCATATTCTGGTGAGGACTGGGCATGAACAGACTTGAGACTTCACTAAGACATTTCCTATTAGTATTGCCCTTAAAGTTGTAACTCGATAAGAACAAGATGAAGGAGCTCTGGTTAAGATGGCGTGGCTCTGAGTGTCTCTGGTTCGGCTGTTGTCCATCATGGATGAGAAAGAGCAAGACAGCTGTTCCCGCTGAAGCCTCTTCTCTACCTTCTATTCAGGTGTTGACTGAGGCATTTCTAAGCCGGCAATTCCAGTGTGGGCCCGGCTGTTTCTACGCCAAAGCCAGGGGGCTCGGCTCAATTGTGGATGACTTATCTTTATCCCCAGAAGAGCAATGTCCCCCTGTATCTCCTGCTGTGGCTTTATCTGCAGATTGGCCGGGATTTCTCATCTCACCTGGGATGGAAGATGAGGGTTGTCCAGATAGTGGGCAGTCATCCACAGTCATCGTGGCCAACATGAAGGAGCCGTGGGTCCATGCAGCTAGAGGGTTGATAGAGTCGTGGGAGGGTGGTTCCACTTCCAGTGGACCTGCTGTATCTAGCAAGCCTCTTCCTGCTACCTTGTTGCATGGACTATCAGCTAAGGGAACCACGCAGACTCTGGTAAAATTTTCTCTACCTCATTCGGCAAGGATATCGTTGGACTCTATTTGGGAAGCTTATCTAATTGAAATTCTGGGTGTCCCCTTAGAGTCTCATCCACCGTTACTGCGTGTTTATTATCTCCCCTTAGCACGGAAATCTACGCGGGACCCCTCGATGGATGTTCTTGATATTTCAGCAATGTTGGAGAGTTCTAATTTCCGTCTATTGTTCCTGCTGCCTTACTGGTTTCCTTTGTTTTGCCTATAGACTGAGAGTGGTTACTTCATATGTATTTCAAGAAGTGTGCTGTTTTTCATGGTTACACGATTAATATGTTCCCAGACCTCTCTTGTGAAACCCGCTGTTCTTCAGTTGGAGGGTTCATTTTTTTAAATGTCCTTGCAATATTTAATCAGTATTTCCTCTGTTAATTCTGTATTTTATGAGCCTGTATAACTTTCCTCTTTTATTAGTTCTCACCAGGTTAGAGTATCTAATGTTAGGATTTACTCTAAATCTGCACATTTGTATGTATTTGCTGCCCTTGGGGTCTCGCAATATGCCTATTTGATAATAGATTTGTTCCTATATTGGTTCTAACATCTTGTTAGTTTTGGGCTAGTTAGAGTGATGATGTTTTTTTTGTTTGCCTATGTAATTTAAATCCCTCCATATTTTTTTCTGTTCTTCTCTGTTTTCCCAACAAGGTGTGACATCTTGTTTAATTGTAAAAACTGAATAAAGAATAAATTATAAAGTTGTAACTCAGGTCAGTAATATTCCATGTACATCTTTAATCTGTTACTATTTCTAATTTTCTTATGATCCTATTTCTTCGTTTATCTCAAATTACCTTAGACATGCTTCTGTAACTCCCTAAAAGCAGGATGTTTGATCATTACCACCTCTCTCCTCCCTTGCTGAATGGACTGCTCCTCTCTGGGAAAAACTGGCTACTAGATGATCTGAAATCTCCAGAAAGCAGTCAGAGCTAGCCCGGGTTATCACTTTATCTTCTGTATTGACACCGGGGTATTGAGTTAGTTTTCCCTCCTGATACGCCTAGAGGATCTCTCTTATAGGTAATAAATACCATGAGCTTAGACTTGCCTCTTTCTCTGTCAAGTGTTTTTTTTTTCCCAGAAGGACTACCCAGAACCCATGCAAGGATATGAGGCACCTTAGATGAGTTCCAGGATCTATAGCAGTGGCAATGTGCCCCCATGCAAACAGGAAGTCTGCATCAGAGGAGGCAGAAGCGATGGGTCACAGAGACCAAAACCAGAGTTTGGGTAAGGGCTGCGTTGCCATTTAAATGGCATTGTTGCTATTGCAGCTCCCAGAGAGGGGTGGCAAAGGGTGTCCTGGGAATGATGGTGCTCTAGATGACTGACTAGTCCACCTATAGGGTCGTGCTGGTCCTTGGACTACCAGAATCGATCTGTTTCATTATGGGCTAAAGACTTTTTCGGTCTGATCTTAGCTTAGGAACACAGGGCTCAATATTTAAAAGCATTTATCCATTTTACTGACTTAGATACCTGATATCTTACACTTGCTTGGGGCAGTATGTGGGTGGAGCGTGGACAGTCCCAGAAATTATCTGGATAGTATAAATATTCAGTGCTTTTATCCGGATGACTATTCAGATAACAGGATAGCAAAATCATTTGTGCTGTTGATGTTGTTTCCATTAGAATCAACAGAAAAACAATGCATTCTGTTTTTGTTTACAGCATTGGGGTTTTCATCCACTTACTATGAAACTTGAAGGCAGGTAGTTGCCGCAGACACAACACAACATTATCCCAAGACACCAAAAACGGAGCAAGACAGTAGGAGCAGCGACATCAATGCAACAAAGCAACTTCAGCAGTGATATCAACACCTCAAAGTGATCAAAGAGACACAAGGCAACAACAGCAGAGTCGAAGACACTCAAGACATAGAGAGGAGGGCAAGGTGGTGGGAACAATGCCAGAAGACACCAAGAGAGGGGCAGGCTAAGCAGCAGGAATAGACATTGAAGGCAAACAGTGTGAGCATGGATTCAGCAGGGTGAACTTGCACAGCTGCCGCACGCTCAATCCTCTGACCATGCACATGGAAATTCAGAAAAACCCAGGAAAAAGAGATTTATCTTAACACATACCAACTGTTCCATGAATTCAGGTGCCAGCTGTGAATGGTGTGGACTCACAATATCTCCTGCCATCGAGAAACCCCGGTGGAGCAGCAAAGGAAATGTTGGGCTACTCTGGAATAATTTGGCCAGATGATAGACTTGTGTGGCAACTATGCTGAAGAATCCATTGGTCATGATCACTATGAGCTCTCAAACGTACTGCTTTATTTAAGCTTCTCTTCTAGAGCAGGGCCATAATGGTGGCTGGTCTCAGCCTAATGATCACTGTTGACCTGAACCTGATTTGAACAAGTGGCCTATAAGTGAAAGGTTCTGTAACCCTATATCCATCCCAGAGCTGCCAAGTTATCCAGGTGGGCAATTTTCTTGTCCAGTTCTGCTTTTGAACTTAGACTTCAAAACATGCTGGTATTTCTTGTCACTGATTCTACCCATTAAAATCATTGCTACAGCTACCAGAATGAATCTGGGTGGGGTTTCAGAACTCCAGGGTCAACATAGCATTTTGCTCCTGGAAATGGGTAACTTATTAGGTCTGCCTTTCAGAGATGAAAAAGTTTGTAAATTTGCCGGGTATGGGTACGGTAAGTCTCCAGGTAAGTAAAACATTAAATACCTCTGTGAGAAATGGGAAAAAGGGGCAACATCTTGTAAGTGGTGTGTATTAATGACTGTAGTATGAGAAATAAGATTCTGTATTTTGAGGATTTAATGGAATAGGCAGGCTTGGTCTTAGTGGCAGTCACAGTCACGGAAAAATCTGACTGGGTTATAATTATACCTGGCTATAATTTATTCAGGAAAGACAGAGTAGAAAGAAAGGGAGGAACATAAGAAATGCCATACTGGGTAAGACTAAGGTCCATCAAGCCCAATATCCTGTTTCCAACAGTGGCCAATCCAGGTCATAAGTATTGTCAGACGGCTGCCTGGGTGAGAATCTTCACAGTCTTGTCAAGTGCATATATCTATATGATTTGCAAGGTATTGTGGGCAATGTAGTTCATTCAAACCAGACACAGCTGCTGACAATAATTTAGTTGTGCTCTTGGGTAAAGCCAATAAGATATTTATTTATAGGGTTATTTCTCCCAACACAGATATGCTTGGTAGCACATAAATTAGGTAACTTGCTTTCAGTGTTAACTTGGAAAAACAAAGTCAAAATCAGGAAAACAACAAATGAAAAGCCACAAAGCAAGAAACAAACTGTTCTTTTCAGGTTAACTTCTGATTACTTCCCACATAGATACAGAAGTGATTCTCTCCTAGCTCACAAGCAATTAGGTAAGGCTTAATTGCTAGCAGTTATCCAGCTGAAACCCCTTAGCTGGCTTGCTTTCTACTGTGTGGGTCAAATCCTGCTTCAGGAGCTTTTCTGGGTAGATTAAAGAACAAATTTGTATTTCTTTGTGATGGTTGCTGTACTTTATAACAGAAAGTTACCAACGGAGTTTAGATAGAGAGCAGTCCATATAAATAGGATCCTCATCTGCTATTATTCCCCCTTGTTCAACAAGCATGGGTTCAATATCATGGATTGGCACAGATGAATCTCTCAATGGAGCATTTTCAGGAGAATACTTGTTTCCCTGCTGTCTTTCAAGGTTATAGCTAGGGCATAGATCAGTGTTCATACCTGAGCTTCCATTGCTGCTAGAGTTCCTCTCTATATAGCCTGGCCAGTATGTAGTCCAGTTCTTATGTCCAGCCTTCCAATCCAGATCCCTGGACACTGGATCTCTCTTCACATACCTTCTGGCACAGGTCTTAGGGTCCCTTCCACGTGCAGCCGTCTCCCTCACAGGTAGCCTCTGGTGATTCCTAGCTCTGCAGCACCATTCCTCTGGCTTCCCCCAGTCCAATGGTGTATGCTGGCCCTTGGAATACCTCCCAGTATACGTACTGCTTTGGACTCTTCTAGACCTCTCAAAGGCTTTTCTCTTCCTTCTTCCAAAGGGTCTCTTTCCCTCTCTGTCCGTCCGGTTTGGCTTCTGCTTCTGATGATCCTTCAGATGAAACTGATGATCAAACTCAAGCCGATTCTCAGGATACTGAGGACAATTCTCTGGATATCCAAGGTGATCATGAAGATGGTCATCTGTAGAATAAACTCTACTCTTATTCTGCTTAGATGAGTGATCCTCCCTAACACAGCGCAGCTGTGCTGAATCAGGCCCTGCCCTTTGAGATGAGTGCTTAGGGATTATTACCTCATAGCCCTCCTGATTGAACACACGTTTCCCCACTTCAGCTCCTCTAATGGCTGTTGGAAACCTGGTGCATTCTGGGACTGGTAGTCTTTTATGGCAAAATTCTGTTTTCTCATTTCTACCAGCACTGACAGGTTGCTTGTTCAGAGACACTTCACCTTTTCTATAGCCCCTTCCTGAGCTATGATAAGCTTCCTTATCACAGTATCTAGCAATTTCCCAAAAAGGGACACAAATTCCACAATGCTCATCCTGGGATAAGCAACCGATTTCCTGGGTCCTCTTTAATAATGGTTTATGAACCTTTCCTCAAGGAACTTGTCCGAACCTTTTTTTAAATCCAGCTACACTAACAGCTTTTACTACATCCTCCGGTAACAAATTCCAGAGTTTGATTATGCGTTGAGTGAAAACATATTTCCTCTTATTAGTCTTAAATGGGTTATGTTGTAGCTTCAATGCGTGTCCCCTAGTCTTTGTACTTTTTTGATGGTGTAAACAACCGATCTATATTTACCATTCCATTCCATTCATTAATTTATAGACCTCTATCATATCCCCCCTCAGACATCTCTTTTCCAAGTTGAAAAGCCCTAACCTCCTCAGAGGGGTATTCTTCCATCTTCTTTACCATTTGGGTGGCTCTTTTCTGTACCTTTTCTAATTCTGCTATATCCTTTTTAAGATATGATAACCAGAACTGCATACAATGTTCAAGATGCAGTCACACCATGGAGGCATTATAAAATCCTTGGGTTTATTCTCCATTCCTTTCCTTATGATTCCTAGCATTCTATTTGCTTCCTTGGCCGCCACTGTACACTGGGTAGAGGATTTCAACATATTATCCACAATGACACCTAAATCTTTTTCTTGGGTGGTGGTTCCTAATGTGGATCCTTGCGTTGTGTAACTGTAGTTTGGGTTGTTTCTTCCTAGCTGCATAACTTTGCACTTGTCCACATTAAATTTCATCTGCCATTTGAACGTCCAGTCTTCCAATTTATCAAGGTCCTATTGCAATTTTTCACAGTATTGAACAGTAGCACTATATTTATGCAGGGCTTACAAGGGAAGGGGGAGGCACTGTGGGTTAAACTGAAAAGAGGGACAAGATCACTTATTTGCACTGGTGTAATATACAGACCTCCAGTACAGTATTGCTATGAAAGGAGAGGTTCTACTAATAGGTGATTTCAATATGGGTATTGATTGCCATATCTTTGTTACAGTGTCATCTAGAAGAAGGAGATCATCGATTCTCTACAGGGAGAAATATACTGGCAACTGGTAACAGAACCTACATAATAGGGGGCCATATTGGACCTGGTGTTTAGAATGGGGAGAGTGCTTCTGATGTGATAATGGATGGTCACCTCATATCCACTGATCACCAGAAGGTATGATTCAGTATTAGGACACGGGCTGAGATAGTTCATTCTAAAGTGAGGGTCCTAGATCTTAGGAAAACTATCTTTGCTAAGAGGGACAATACCTCAAGGAGTCGTTAGCGGGATGGGAACTGCTGGAAGACGCAGAACAGTAGTGGGCAAAACTGAAAGGAGATATTTTAAGGGCAACAAATCTTTTTGTAAGGAAAATAAATAAATGTAAAAGGGAAAGATGCCATTATGGTTCTCAAAATAAATAGCTGAAAAGGTGAGGAAAAATAGGGTGGTCTTCTAAAAATATAAGAGATCATGGAAAGAGAAAGACAAGAATCAATATTTGGAAAAGTTAAGAGAAGATACACATGGAAGCAAACACAGCCGATGCAGTAAAATGGGGGGGGGGGGACAAAATATTTTTCAGATATATTAGTTACAGGAGGAAGTGCAAACGTGTTTTTGTCAGACTAAAGGGTGAAAGGGAGGAATATGTAGAAGCTTAACAAATATTTCTGTTCTTTGTTCACAGATGAATGGCCGGGAGTAGGAGCTCAGAAAACACAGACGAATACGAACTGCCTATGCTGTCAAGAAACTTCAACTTCTACAATTCACCACAGTTAAATTTCTCTGCAAAGCCCAGTGCTATGATCATGTTACACCTCTCCTTGTGCATCAACATTGGCTCTCAGTCTCTGCACATATTGGACTCAAGATCCTGCTTCGCACTTATTGGGCCTATTACCAGAACTCCTTATCTCTCATCCTGGATTACGCCATACTGTCCTTCCTGCACTCTTCGATCATCACAGGCCTTCCTGATCTCACTACTCCTGTCTTCTTGACCTCGGTCAGAATTTTTTCCCCACGCTGCATGTGGGTACTTGTCCATTTTTATGGAACTAGATACCTGTACACTTCCATCAAGAACTTTCTTTCCCTAAATTCAAAAATCATTTGCAGATTTGGCTTTCTGAAGTATCTTTTGCCCAGAACTTATAGCAGAAGGTCAAGACCTTCTTTTCCCTAGGTCTCCTGGCAAAGACAGATAAGCACTGTTCCTTTACTTATACTAATACTTGGACACCAAGAATTGTAACTATCTCTCTGCTTTTTCTTTGCTTTCATAAACTTGTAAACCACCCTGTTGACTGCCAGGTTTAAGGGCAGTATAGCAAATCTAAGGTAAATAAATAAAGTGACAAATGCCATAGCCATGACACAGAGTAATTTAGTTAATCCCCCCCTTAAGTCTAGTATCCAGGATTAGACATAATAATCTTTTTTTCCAGTCCAAATTATTGAATTGCATGTTAAGGTTATGACCCTACTCCATTATGCAATTTCAATATGGTATCAACTAGTGAGATTGAGAACATTATTGCTTCTATCAATCCTAGCACAGCACCTAACGACCCCTGCCCAGCCAGCTGGATCAAAGATCTGCGACATGATCTAAGCCAAATCTTGTGCAAGATACTGAATCAGTCCTTTCTAACAGGCTCATTCCCACAGAGTCTGAAACACACCTCTATCAGGCCCCTACTGAAAAACAGTAGACTTGACCCATCCAAAGTTGAATCATTTAGGCCAATCTCGAGCATCCCCCAGCTCGCAAAAATCATCGAAAAAGCGGCTCAACAACAAATCCAGCATCATATTGACACAGAAGCACCACTAGACCCATCACAACATGGCTTCAGGGAAGCACATGGAGTCGACACAATCCTTACAACCCTATTCAATGATCTGGTCACCGGAATAAACAGCATCCAACAAGGATTTGTCCTCATCTTCCTGGACATCTCTGCCACCTTCGACTCTGTGAACCATGATATACTTCTGCAATGCCTGAAAGAAAAGGGGATTCAAAGCACAGCACTAGAATGGTGTAAATCCTACCTAGCCAATAGGTGGCAACAAGTCAAAACAGGCCATGCATCCTCAGAACCGTTCCTGCAGTCCCAAGGGGTACCTCAAGGATCATCCTTATCGGCACTGATGTTCAACATCTACATTTGATCCGATCTTTCAATGTACAATGCCTGGCGTATGCAGATGACATCCTCCTCTACATGCCGTTCAAAATTGACCAACCAGTGTTCTCCCCAATAATCAATTGTTTCGGAGCAGTAGCTGAATGACTGCTGACACAAAACCTACGGATCAATCATAGCAAAACAGATGTTCTTCCTCCATCACTACTGGTCAACAATGTAGAATTGAAGTCCAAACCCACAATCCGATATCTCGGCATCACATTGGACCAGCACCTGGATATGACAACACATGTGAGGAATGTGACAAAAACTATATATCATAAGATCAGAACACTATACTACCTTCGCCCCCTACTGGATTCTACTGACTACCGAACAACCTTCCAGGCATTAGTTCTCCCACATCTGGATTTTGCGAACATCATTCTCCACGGTATCTCTCAATCAACTTTAAATCCGCTTCGCCTGGCTATGAATGCAGCGGCAAGAGTCCTCTCTGGGTCATCAAGATACGACCACATAACGCCTATCATGATAGATCTGTATTGGCTACCTTTACATGCCAGACTCCATTATAAGTCATTAGTCCTCACTTTCAAAGCCTTGAATAACTACCCACCTACACCAATCAGCAAGCTAATTCACAGCACCCCCGAAAATAGAAACAGGAGGCCTACTGCAATGAACACCTTAATAGTGCCTAGGATGATGACATCGTGCACTAAGGCTACTTCAAACAGAGCTTTCTCAATATTCGCTCCTCTAAACTGGAATGCACTTCCCCATGAAATCCGTGGTATCAAAAGCCTGGTACTTTTCCGAAAGGCTTTGAAACACCATCTGTTCACAAAATGTTACCGAGAATTCATCCCGGACACTCACACATCTGGCAAGCTTCCCACATACCCCAGATGCCCTAGCACCTTAATACAACCAGAAAATGGTTAGCCTATACACTAGCCCACCTGATAACCATCTACCTGCACCATCCACACGAAATCACTTTCAATATCCAAACGAGTTTAGAGTATTGTATATAGTATCAAGTTAACCTGTACATAGTTCCCCCTGTTATCCCATGTGTTATTTTCCCTGTTCATTGTAAACTCAATGTTGCATGTACGCATTGCAGTATGTTTTGTTCGATGTACACCGCGCTGATCATAATAGCGCGGTATAGAAGAAATGTTAAATAAAATAAATAAATAAATAAATAAAATGAGACAACTACCATAGTGACATAGTAGATGATAATAGATGAAGACTGCAATGTCCCCTCTAGTCTGCCAAATAAGGTCATCAGGGTTGCACCTGCTACTCCATCCAGATTCCCCCCATGATTTCTTAAAAGTGCCAAAGTCATTTGACTACTGTTTTGAGCTGAAGTATTCAGTGCTTAGTTTTCATATCTTGCCATTTTAGAGCTCCTCTGCTAGAAATCATAAGGAAAGGAATGGAGAATAAAACAAGAATATAATACCTCTGTATTGCACCATGGTGCGACCACACCTTGAATACTGCATGTAGTTCTGGTTGGTACATCTGAAGTCTTGAAGGACTAGAAAAAGGGAGTGTTACTTCTGAAGAGAGATCTGCAACTGTGAGTATATACTTCTGGTAATTTTCTAAAAGGAATTCTTTGTATTAAAGCTAATTAATCTGTGAACCCACTATTTTTTGTTAAATCAGTCAGGGCCTAGTAGCAGCAGTTTAAATTTAAATATAAAACACAGAGGAGAACTTTCTCGTTACATTTCATACCCAGCAGAGAGCTTGTAGTTTAAATTTAATAGTCACTCAGGGCCTAGTAACAGCAAAGTACTTTTAGCTTAAATTTAAAACACAGAAGAGAGCTTTCTGGTTACATTTGGAACCCAGCAGAGAGCTTGTAGTCTAAATTTAATAGTCACTCAGGGCCTAGTAACAGCAAAGTACTTTTAGCTTAAATTTAAAACACAGAAGAGAGCTTTCTGGTTAAATTTAGAACCCAGCAGAGAGCTTGTAGTTTAAATTTCATTAGAGCCTAGCAGCAGCTAAGAGCTATAATTTAAATCAAATCAGAATTTAGCTTACCTCAGCAGCACAAGACAGGGTACTGTGTAGCAGCCCTCTTTTAATACGTGTTATTTCCCTCCCTCCCCTGGGATAATCGTAGCTTTATAGGTACTTACACATCTTAAAAGACAGGAGGTGCTCTCAGGTGAAGCTCATTACCCAAATCAGTCATACACTAAGGACCTGAGATTAGTTAAGCTTCAGGTGAACAAGGTATATTACACGTATTAGGTACAGTTTTATTAGTATAAATATCCATAGCAACCCTTAGTAAGTAAAGAACTTAGATCTAAACACAAACTTAAAACTAAGATGCAGACAGCAGTCCAGCAGAAGGATGGGGGCTTTCCAGTCTTTTGCATTGAGTGTCACATGTATGATTTTCTCCCAGTTGGTAAGAGGTCTTACGTGTGCACTAGGTGCAAGGAGCTCTTTGCTCTCAGGGAACGAGTCCGTTCTCTAGAGGCTAAAGTAGCAGACTTGGAAAGCATAAGACAGACAGAGAGGTACATAGACGAGACCTACAGGTATATAGTCCTGAAGTCCCACCTCCAGTCTGGCAGCATCCCTGTTGCCATAGAGGAGAGAGGTCACGTGACAGGAGAGCATCACCCTGGTGTGGCAGGAAGTGATCCTGTAACTAGGACCTGTCCTCCAGGTGATGTAAAACCCTCTCGCACCGAGGAAGTTTCTCCAGGGCCATGTGCCCATGAGGGAAGGGTTAGGACAGCCATTATAGTTGGTGATTCGATCATTAGGCATGTAGATAGCTGGGAGGCTGGTGGACGTGAGGATCGCCTGGTAACATGCCTGCCTGGTGCGAAGGTAGCGGACCTCACGCGCCACCTAGATAAGGTCTTAAATAGTGCTGGGGAGGAGTCTGCTGTCTTGGTACATGTCGGTACCAATGACATAGGAAAATGTGGTAGGGAGGTTCTGGAGGCTAAATTTAGGCTTTTAGGTAGGAAGTTGAAATCCAGAACTTCCAGGGTAGCATTCTCCGAAATGCTTCCTGTTCCACGCGCAGGATCCAAAAGGCAGGCAGAGCTCCGGAGTCTCAATGCGTGGATGAGACAATGGTGCAGAGATGAGGGTTTTGGATTTGTTAGGAACTGGGGAACATTCTGGGGAAAGGAGGGGCTCTTCCGAAGGGAGGGCTTCACCTTAACCAGGATGGAACCAGGCTGCTGGCATTAACCTTTAAAAAGGAGATAGAGCGGTTTTTAAACTAGATATTAGGGGAAAGCCGACAGACGCCCAAGAGCGGATGGTTCGGAAGAATGTATCTTTGAAGGATACTACCAAAAGCAGATAGGTTCCACAAAAGAGTAAAGTAGCCCAAATGCCCTCAAGTATGGAGCAGACTGAGCTTAAAGATCCCAAATTACCCATGTCTAACAATAGCCAAATTAATATGAGTAAAATACATTCTCTAAAATGCTTGTATGCAAATGCTAGAAGTCTAAAAAAATAAGATGGGAGAGTTAGAATATATAGCACTAGATGAAAGGTTAGATATGATTGGAATATCAGAGACATGGTGGAAGGAGGACAACCAGTGGGACACTGTGATACCTGGGTACAAACTATATCGTAATGACAGAGCTGATCAAATTGGTGGAGGGGTTGCGCTCTGTGTTAGAGAGGGCATTGAGTCAGAAAGGATTAAAGTTTTGCAGGAAACAAAATCTGCTGTAGAATCTATATGGATTGAAATTCCATATAAAAGGGGGAAGGCAATGGCAGTGGGGGTGTACTATCGAGCGCCTTGCCAGAATGACCAAATGGATGATGAAATGCTCAAAGAAATCAAGGAAGCTAACAAAAGTTACAGTGCAGTAATAATAATGGGTGATTTCAACTACCCCGGTATCAACTGGGTCAGTGTCACGTCAGGACATGCTAGGGAGATAAAGTTCCTAGATGAAATAAATGACTGCTTCTTGGAGCAGCTGGTTCATGAACAGACCAGAGGGGAAGCCATATTAGACCTAGTCCTTAGTGGAACACCAGATCTAGTGCAAGAGATAAGGTTGTTGGGGCCACTTGGCAATAGTGATCATAGCATGATCGCCTTTGATTTAATTAGTGGAGGAGGGATAGTAAGGAAATCCACAGTACTACCTTTTAACTTTCGAAAGGGAGACTATGATAAAATGAGGAAAACAGTTAAGAAAAAACTAAAAGGAGCAGTTTGCAAATGTTAAAGACGTACATCAGGATTGGCTGTTGTTGAAAAATACTATCTTGGAAGCCCAGACCAGCTGTATTCCACGCTTTAAGAAAAGTGGAAGGAAGTCCAAAAAACTGCCAGCATGATTTAAAGGTGAGGTCAGAGAGGCTGTTGTTGCCAAAAAAGCATCTTTCAGGAAATGGAAAAAGGAGCCAAACGACGAAATCTGGAAACAGCACAAGCACTGGCAAGTCAAATGCAAGGCATTGATAAGGCAGGCAAAGGGAGAATTTGAGAAGAAGCTTGCTGCGGAAGCAAAAACCCGAAGTAAAGACCTTTTCAAGTACATTCGTAGCAAAAAACCTGTGAGAGAGTCAGTTGGTCCATTAGATGATAAAGGGGTTAAAGGAGCACTAAGAGGCGGCAAGGCGATAGCGGAGAGATTGAATGAATTTTTTGCTTCAGTCTTTACTGAGAAAGATGTAGGGATGTTACCCATGACTGAAGTGGTATTTAAAGGTGCGGAAGAATTGAAGGAAATATCGATACATCGTGAAGATGTATTACAACTATTAGATAAACTGAAGAGTAGCAAATCACCTGGGCCAGATGGTATACATCCAAGGGTGTTGAAAGAACTGAAATACGAGATTGCAGACCTGCTATTAGTAATCTGTGAACTATCATTAAAATCATCTCTAATACATGAAGATTGGAGGATTGCCAATGTAACACCAATTTTTAAAAAGGGTTCCAGGGGTGATCCGGGAAACTACAGACCGGTAAGCCTGACATCAGTACCGGGAAAAATGGTAGAAACCATCATAAAGAATAAAATTACTCAGCATGTAGATAGTCATGACCTAATGGGAGACAGCCAACATGGCTTTAGACAAGGAAGATCTTGTCTTACTAATCTGTTATGTTTTTTTGAAGGAGTGAATAATCAGGTGGACAAAGGTGAGTTGGTTGATATTGTGTATCTGGACTTTCAGAAAGCCTTTGACAAGGTCCCTCGTCAGAGACTTTTGCCAAAACTAAAGAGTCTTGGGATAGGAGGCAGTGTACTATTGTGGATCAGGAACTGGTTAAAAGATAGAAAGCAGAGGGTAGGGCTAAATGGCCAATTTTCCCAATGGAGAAAGGTGAATAGTGGTGTACCCCAGGGATCTGTGCTGGGTCCGCTGCTTTTTGACATATTAATAAATGACCTGGAAAGTGGAATAACGAGTGAGGTTATCAAATTTTCAGATGACACAAAACTATTTAAAGTTGTTAAAACCCTAGAGGATTGTGGAAAATTGCAAGAGGATCTTGATAAATTGGAAGACTGGGCATCAAAATGGCAGATGAAATTTAATGTGGACAAGTGCAAGGTTATGCACCTAGGGAAGAACAACCCAAACTATGGTTACACGATGCAAGGTTCCACATTAGGAACCACCACCCAGGAAAAAGATTTAGGCGTCATTGTGGATACCATGTTAAAACCCTCGGCCCTGTGTGCAGCGGCGGCCAAGAGAGCAAATAGAATGCTAGGTATGATAAGGAAAGGAATGGAAAATAAAACAAAAGATATTATAATGCCTCTATATCGTTCCATGGTGAGACCGCACCTTGAATATTGTGTGCAATTCTGGTCGCCATATCTTAAAAAGGATATAGCGATTTTAGAAAAGGTTCAGAGAAGAGCTACCAAAATGGTAAAGGGGATGGAAGGATACTCCTATGAAGAAAGGCTAAAAAGGTTGGGGCTCTTTAACCTGGAAAGGAGACGGCTGAGGGGAGATATGATAGAAGTCTATAAATTAATGAACGGAGTGGAACGGGTAAACGTAGATCGATTGTTTACCTTATCAGAATATAGAAAGTCTAGGGGACATGCAATGAAGCTACAGGGTAAACTATTTAAGACTAATAAAAGAAAATATTTTTTCACTCAACGTGTAATCAAACTCTGGAATTTGTTACTGGAGGATGTAGTAAAGGCTGTTAGTGTAGCTGGGTTTAAAAAAGGTTTGGACAAGTTATTGGAGGAAAGGTCCATAAACCATTATTAAGAAGGGACCCAGGATATCAATGCTTGAACCAATACAAGCATTGTGGAACCTGTGTCCCTTGGGGAAACTGCTAGGTACGTATGACCTAGATTGGCCACTGTTGGAAACAGAATACTGGGCTTGATGGACCTTGGTCTGACCCAGTATGGCATATCTTATGTTATGTTGTCTTATGTAGAACTCGAAAAGGTAAGGAGAAGGGTGACCAAAATGATTAAGAGGATGGAAGAATACCCCTATGAGGAAAGGCTTAAAGTTAGGGATCTGCAGCTTGAAAAAGAGACGGCTGAGAGGTCTATAAAATAATGACCAGAGCAAAACGAGTAAATGTGAATTGGTCGTTTACTCCTTCAAAAAGTAGACAGACTAGGGGACATGCAATGAAGCTACAAAGTAGCAAATTTAAGACTAATCAGCAAAAATACTTTTTCACTCAATGCGAAAGTCAGCTTTGGAATTTGTTGCCAGAGAATATAGTAAAAACTGTTACTGTAGCTGGATTTGAAAAAAGGTTTGGAAACGTTCCTAGAGGAAAAGTCCATAAACCATTATTAAAGTGGCTTAAGAGAAACACACTGCTTACCCCTGGGATAAGCAGCAAGGAATCTGTCTATCTTGTGACCTGAATTGGTCACTGTTGGAAACTGGATACTGGGATTGATGGACCACTGATCTGATCCAGTATCGTAAATCTTCTGTTCATTTTGAATCACATCTCCTTCCTCTACGCTTCTATGGAGAAAACTATTTGCTGAGATTGCCTCTGACTCTACCTCCTTGCAGTTTCTTGTAAAGCCACATTCCAGATTGTATGTGGAAAACGGAACTGAGACATTGAGGTTAGAATGTATGCAATGACAATGGTATTTCAGAAGCAGTTCTGCCAAGGTGAAGTTGTATCTATAAGGAGGAAACACAGGAATGCATGAGATTTTATATCCATGTGCAGCAGGAAGAGCCATTTCAGACTCATGGCGACCCTCTGGATAGCTATCCTAAACTGTGTTCGGCCTTCAGTCAGGCGGCTCATTGTTGACAGACTGGTCCCTATAGCTGCTGTTATTGTATTGATCCATTTCATTGCTGGCCTTCCTCTTTTGCGTTGACTTTCTACCTTGCCAAGCATGATGTCTTTTTCTAATGATCTCTCTCTTCACATGATGTGTCCAAAGTATGAAAGTTGAAGTCTTGTCATCTGAGCTTCTAAAGAAAGCTTAGGTTTGATCTCCTCTAGTACTGACTGGTTTGTTCTTCGGGCAGTCCACAGTATTCATCGCCAGCACCATAATTCAAAGGCATCAATTTTCTTCCTATCTTTTTCACTGTCCAACTTTCACATCCATATGATGTTATTGAAAATACCATGGACTGAACAAGTCGAATCTTTGTATGGAGAGAGACATCTCTGCTCTTGAGAATCTTGTCTAGGTCCTTCATAGCCATTCTTCTAAGAGCAATGCGTTGGCTGATTTCTTGACTGCTTGTTATTTTTTTTATTGATAGTTGATCCAAGTAGGTTATAGTTGTCCATTATTTCAATTTCTTCTCCATCAACATTGAACATTGATTTTTCCAGTTGTCAGGATTAAGGTGCAGGCTCATTTTAAGACAGTGTCTTGATCTTGAGAAGCAAATGTTTCAGATCCTCTTCACTTTCAGCTAGTAATGTGGTACCATCAATCTTCACACCTCTGTAGTCTTGATACAGTCCTGTTTCTCTGATGATTTGTTCAGTATATAAATTCAAGTGATAGGGGGAAAGTATGCAGCCTTGTCGTACACCTTTGCTGATTTTAAACCATTCTGTTTCTCCTTGTTCCATTCAAATTGTTACTTCTTGATCAATGTAAAGGTTTTGCAAGAGAACAGTTGTTCTGTTATACCCATACTTCTTAATGTGGCCCAGAGTTTCTCATGGTTTACACAGACAAAAGCCTCGCTGTAGACAATAAAACACAAATAGATATCCTTTGCTATTCTTTAGTTTTTTCAAGGATCCATCTCACATTCGTGATGATGTCTCTCATTCTTCACCCTTTCCTGAACCCTGCTTGCACTTCAGGTAGTTCTTGATGTCTTCCAAATTCCTGGCAGAGCCTTGTAAGTACGGTAACAGCTGCATCAGATTGCTGTAATACTTCTATGGGAATGCCATCAATGACTAGTACTTTGTTTTTGATAAGGCTTTCAATGCTGCTTCAGTTTCTTTTTTCATAACCAATGGTTCCTAATCATAAGGTACAGGTTGAAACAGTTGTTGGTCCACTTGATCTTTATCATAAAATAACTGTATATTTTTTTCCATCTTTTATTGACCTTCTCAGCATCATTCAACATGGATCCCTGAGCATCTTGTAACATTCCAAATCGAGGCTGGAATTTTTTCTTTAATTCTCGTAGCTTTAGGAAAGCCGGTCTTGTTCTTCATCTAATAGTTTCTGCTTCTATTTCCTTGCATTCGTCATTGTAGTACTTCTCCTTGTCTTATCTTGCTGCCTGTTGAAAATCTCTGTTGAGTTCTACGATTGCCTTTCTTTCTCCTCTGTCTTTAGCTTCGCTGCATTCCTGGTCAATTTTCAGAGTTTCTTCGGTCATCCATTTTGGCTGGTTTTGCTTTTTTACATTTTGTAGAAATTTCTCACTTTCTTCCAACGGAACCTTCTTGATGTCATTCCATAACTCTTCTGGAGCTCTGTCATGTAACTAAAGAAGCAAATCAATTTTGCAGGCAGTCTTTAAATTCCAGTGATGTATTCTCAAGGTCATATTTTGCTACATTCATGAGTGGCTTGCTCTTTTTCAACTTTAGTTTGAGTTTGCATACTAGTAGTTGGTTATCTGCACCACAGTCAGCTCCAGGTTTTGTCTTTGTTGATGTTATAGAGCTTTTCCATCATTGACCTCCACAGATGTAGTCAATTCGATTTTTGTACAATCCATTGGGTGAAGTCCATGTGTACTGTCGCTGCTTCTGTTGCTGGAAGAAGGTGTTTGAGATGAATAGATCGTTAGTCTCGCTGAATTCTATCAGTCTTTCTCCAGCTTCATTTCTGTTGCCAAGTCCATATTTTCCAACTATTTTGCCTTCTTCTTTGTTGTCAACTTTTGCGTTCCATTCATCTATGACTATCAGAATATCCTGTTTGCATGTTCTGTCAATTTCAGCTTGTACTTGTTCATAGAAATTATCAATTTCATCCTCTTCTGCAGCTGTTGTTAGGGCATATACTTGAATTATAGTTGTGTTGATAGGCATTCCACGTAAACGAATAGAAATTAAGCATTCACTGATTGCATTGTATTTCATCACAGTTCTTGCAAGTTTCTTCTTAATTATAAATGTAACACCATTTCTTCTTTGTCTTTCATTTCCAGCATAGTAAACCATGTGATCATCAGAAGCAAAGTGCCCAATGCCAGTCCCTTTCAGTTTGCTCATACCCAACAGATCGAGATGTACACATTCCATTTCATTCTTGACCACCTCCAACTTCCCTCGTTCATGCTTCGTACGTTCCAAATCCCAATATGTAAGACATCTTTGCAGCTCCTGACTCTCATTTCATGCACAGCCTCATCAGCAGTCAGACATCCCGAGGGCTTTGATCTAACCACATCATAAATGCTGGCTTTACTCTGAAAAGTCTTCAGTAGCCAGTTGAGTGCCTTCCGACCTGGGGGTCTTATCTTCCAACACTATAGTGCAATTCGTTTTGTTATGACTATCCACTGAGTTTTCGTGGAAAGATACAATAGTACTGTAGATTGCCAGGTCTTTCTTCCACGCAGTTTAATTTTAGTGTTGTGCCTTTGTCACAGAAATTTGATCCTCCACCACCAAAACTATCCCATTTGCTGCTGCCCAGATGGGTGGTTTGTCTTAGTCTAACAACTCAGCTGAGACCTTTCCATCTTCGGAGATCCTGCCAGTAGTTAAACTACCGATAGCTTAGCCCTCAGCATCACTGATGCACATAAGCCCTCAGAGCACGACAAGCTGCAAACCAAGTGAGGGTTATACAGCTATTTTGCAAACCTACAGTAAACATGCAGATTCTGCTTCTTCACTACAGAGCACCCTATCATTTGGAGGGGGAAATAAACATTGGGGTTTTAAGGGGGATATCTCCCCCTTAATCCTGCCTGTAAAGGAGAGGCAAAAGGAGCACCTTTCACATACCTATTTGTGTTGGGGAAGAGATGTATATCCTGACATGGTCAATTCTATCCTTGCACACACATTCCCTATGGGGGTCATTTTGGAAGCCCTATTCATGCTGTGGACGTCTGAAAACGGGCATAGAGATGTCTCCAGGGCCATTTTAGAAGCCGGCTCTCAGGACATCTTCAGCCATTGGAAAGGGCTTATTTGTGATTCAATACTTTTAAAATATATAAACATCTGCATCACATCTTTCCTGTGCCTCCTTTCCTCTAGGGTATACATAGGTCCTCAAGTCTCATCTCATACATCTTATGGTCAGAACTGAACACAGTATTCCAAATGAGGCCTCAGCAGTGACCTGTGCAGAGGAATAGTTTCCTTCTCTTCTCTAATAGTTAGGCCTCTCTCTATGTACTCTAGAAGCCCTCTGACTTTGGTCACTGCTTTATCACATTGTTTGACTACCTTGAGATTACAGACAATTTTACCCTGAGGTCTCTCATCTGATCAATGAACATCAGCATCTTTCTTCCTATTTCAAATAGCTTCTTTGGACTTCTGCACCCTTCTACACTGCATCACTCTGCACCTCTTCACATTAAAGCTTCTTACAATTTTATGGATGACTTCTCATACTGCCTACGTTCTCAGGAGTAACAACTCTGGTGCAGAAATTCATGCTATCTGCAAAGGGTCAACATTTCCTTCTAATCCTTTAACAATAACGACCTGGCAGCATTTCGTAAGGAGGTCAAAACATACCTTTTTATTGAATGCTTTGGGAACACACCTCAAAAAACAGAAATATACCCAACCTAAACCTCCACCCATCCATACATTACAGGGCTTCCCACCCCCAATCCACCTGTCTTAAATGAATGGATTTATAAGCCACTTATCAATACACCATACAATATTAGACCTCTTGACTGCATATTCAATCTGTAATTAGGCCAAATTTACATAGTACATGCAAGAATCATATTCTTATTGTAAATACTTCAGTTGTTTTCCAGCTATGCTGAATTCTTACACACCATGCCACAATTGATAGATTTGATACACTCCTTGTAAATAAATCAATTATAAGCACATTTGTTGAATGCACTCACACACTAAATATGTCAGATGTAATTAGCTCATGCTGAATCTCTGCATTTATCCTATTTCTTTGAATTATTTACTGTTACCCAATTGTTTCATGTAATTGTTTCATTTTGTTCATTGTAAACCGCATTGATTTCTTGAAGAGGCGGTATAGAAAACTCTTAAATAAATAACAAATACAAATATCACTCACAAAGAAAGTGAACAGAATTGGCCCGAGCCCATTATCTTTCTTTCCTCCAAGTCAATTCAATTTATCACTTCTTTCTGTCACTTAGGGGTATGTTTACTAAACCGGGTTAATGTCACCCACGGTAGTTCCCGTGGTAATGGTACAGATGCCCATATAAAGGAGTGGGCAGTTTATCATACGACAAGCAGTGTCAGGTAATGCGCGTAACAATGTGCCGTCGGGTAACGCATGTTGCAAGGCGCCATATAGGGCACATCACAAGGCACCTTAACCGGAGGCACCTCATAAGGTACATTGTCATGTGCCCTACAAGGTGCCCTAACCTAAGGCGCCATGCAGCCACCCCCTGAAGGCCCCGTATACGGTGCCGGCAAGGTGCCCCATATGGCATCGTAGGTTAAGGCACCTGAAAAGCAGGACATGGGGTAGCAGTCTGCACATGAACGCCGGATGCCACACAGCTGACAGACGCAGATAGATGGACAGAAGGATGGTTGGCAACTGTGATGAGGGTAATATGTGCTGGCAGCACAGATCAGCAGAGATATGACTGTTACAGGAATGACAAGTACCAGTGTATGAAAGGCATAAAAGAAGGAGAACAAAGAGGGAGCGAACCCATGACCACTAGCCTGAAAAGCACTGCACTGCACAAACCAGTAGGCCACACCACCACTGTGAGGTCCACAGCAATGGCTGCATACAAGAACACTGCAGGGCACCACACAAAATGCCTGCTGTGTGCCAAGAGAGGGCAACCCAAACAGTCATCATGATGCAATGCACAATCACAACAGGCTTCCACAGCTCATATCACAGTCTGTAAGTGGGACGGGAGCCACATAGAAACACATGCACACACACCATGAGATGTAATGCAGTGTAAACAGCATGCAAAAGAGCATGGGGGTGATACATGAAGGGTGTCAGGGGCCGGCTGAAGGAACAGCTATGTAGATGGCCGTGGACCAGGGCAACGGAATGAAAAAGGAGCATGTGAGAGTACAACCTGCACAGTGATGTGGCACAGACCAGCCAACAACAGCAGTACCAATCCACCAAGCCGACTGTTCACATGGACACTACAAAGATATAGCCATATGTAACACACAATATGCGACAGATAGGCTGCAGAGGGCACACTGTGGCGCACAGTGCAGAGATGGAAGGGTGTGTGGAGAGGTGACAAGGCTGCGGCCATTGCATGGGCAGGTTAGCAGAACACAGGAAAGGAAAAGGAACAGAACATGTGGGAATCAAACTGGCAACCTACGGACTGCCAACGGGCGTCTGTGACTACTATCCCAAACAACCCCAACAAGCACAATGCAAACAAGTTACCACAAAAGGCACACACTGGATCAGAGTGCTGAAACAGACGGCCCCTCTGCTCCATTGCGAACAGCAGACATCGCGTCCCTCACCCTGATGCACCTTACCCCGGGATAAACTCACGGGGTCTGTGTGCCAGGCACCCTCGCAAACACATATCCAATCCATCCTGAGAGCTCACCTACCCGCTGCTGCCTGTGGACTTTAACTACCCTGATCTTCCTCCACCGTCGCCTCTCCTACTCTTGCTCCCACATTCTCTCACTTATCCTAACTTGTCAACCGGAACATATGGGGGATGGAGCCGCATGCCAAACACATGTACAACAACATAGGTGCAGTGGAGAGGGAAACACAGACATGTGTAATGCTGCACTGCCCCCACAGTACACTTACCTGTATGGTCCAACAAAGAAGCACTGATCCACGTGCAATACCAACAACCAAACAAAACCGTGGATTGCAATGGAAGGAAATGTTTTATTCAATAAATTAAAATCAGCCAAGGCCCGACACAGGCTGTGTTTCGCAAACACCTTCTTCAGGGGCTAAATGGCTAAACACAAAATAAATAATAAACAAAATACATTAACATAATATAATCAATCATAAAATGGGACTAAGAATGAAGTATAAAACATATAAGTAATATAAAGAGTATTCATGATAAACTCACTTAAAAAACAAGCAAACAGATCAGAACCAAACAAATATAAAATATAAGTATGAAACATATATGATTGATTATATTATGTTAATGTATTTTGTTTATTATTTATTTTGTGTTTAGCCATTTAGCCCCTGAAGAAGGTGTTTGCGAAACATGGCCTGTGTCGGGCCTTGGCTGTTTTTAATTTATTGAATAAAACATTTCCTTCCATTGCAATCCACGGTTTTGTTTGGTTGTTGCACTTACCTGTATGTCCACCCACCCCAGTCACCTGCAGGTCTGAATAATGTACACACAGTTCCCACATGCACCACAGCCCTGGGCAGGGTCTGCAGCCTATCCTGGGGAGTCAAAAACACAAGTGACATATATATATGTCATGATAGTGCCGTGAAACACATAGGGCAGCACAAACATGGAGACACATATGCACATCCCCCACATATGCAGAACCTACAGGAGAACAGCTCCTTGATCAGATGTTGCCTGACTGCCATCACCTCACATGTGTCACCACGGCCACGTACAGGAGGGCACACAGGATCCTCCTCCAGATCCTCATTAATTTCGACTGGGACATTGTGCCTGAGAGCAATGTTGTGCAGGATGCAACAGGTCAGAATGATATGTGCCATAGTCATGGGTCCGTATTGTAAGGCACCGCCGGTCCTATCCAGACACCTGAAGTGACTCTTCAGAACGCCAAAGGTGCGCTCAATGGCTGAGCGGCTGGAGGCATGGGCCTCATTGTACCTCATCTCTGCACCTGGCCGTGGGAGACGCACAGGGGTCAGCAACCAGGCACGACAGCCATATCTCGCATCACCTACAGAAAGAAATGTGGTACGCTCAAGCGGGAGATGATGGACACACAAAAGCACAGAAGTAGCAATGTTTAACTGGACAACAGATAAACAGGGACACAAACATACAATGTCATCGAATGGCACATGATGGCACTGCACCAGCGTCTGGAGCTGGGAGACCCAGAACCCCAGGGAGAGCTAATGAGGGCAACACACTAACTGTACCCAGGCCAAACACACGGCCAAAAACCTGTATCCAAACGGCAGCAGTGGCAGGTGTGAAGGCATCTGGTTGACAGTGCAAAGCATACTAGAAGGGGCAGAGATGCGCATGTGTGCAGCCATGTGATGCCCATGATACAGTGCACACACAGATGATGTCACCAGAACACATACCTGAGGGGCCAGGTTGGAATGGCAGTAGACAAGATAATGTGGACAGACATACAGCATACATGTGTGATGTCAAGTGCGACAACAGCTCCACCCATGTGTTGTCACACATATGGACAATTGAGAATAGCCCCCACACACACCATAAGCATGAGGATGGTTCTGGGTGCATACCTAACCTCCCCTCCCTCCTGGACCACACACACACACACATTGGATATGGAGTCCACGAGGGATACACCACAAAGGCACACACATGTACATCTGTGTGTGCGGTATGTCCGAGGCCATGTGCTGGAGTCGTTGTCAACCAAGAGGTGTCACACCCAGCCATAGAAGGGACACACCATATGTGCCCAGAGTGTCCCTGTAGATAAGACCTGTGCAACAGAACAGCAGTAGCAGATACCAGTGTCACCTGCATGTGTGCTGACACACCCAGATGAGCAATGAGACACACATGGTATACATAGAGACGTTTAGAATCACACAGAGGTACGTGAGCACGTCCCCGGTGACAGGGTGTGACGTTGTACAAAGCCCCATACAAGGCAGCGCCCCACAACCACAACACAAGGAAAGGCATGCAGAGGACACAGGTGACAATGGGACCCCAGATATCATACACTGTACGTGCATGTGAGATATGGTAAATACCCACCCAGCAGGACACAGTCCCCATATTGTCCGGTCTCAAATTGGCCAAACGATGCCAAGTGCTGCAGGATATAGGAGTCATGGGCTGACCCTGGAAACTGTGGAACCACATTCAGAATATGCATATTTGCATCACAAACAACCTGCACATTCAGGGAATGGTAGTGTTTGCATTTGCAGAACACAACCTCCCTGTCGCGTGGCGGGACCAGGGCAACATGTGTGCAATCAATAGCTCCCATCACGTGTGGTATCCCTGCAATCCAATGGAATGTCTGGCCTAGGGCCCCCCCCCCAATGTTGCCTACTGTTAGGAATCGCAATGTAATTCCCAACCCAGCTGACCATGGTCTGCAGTACCTGGTGGAGAAAGCGTGAGAAGGTTGGCCTGCTCATACCACCCACTGCGGCCACCAAGGATTGGAAACAGCCAGAGGCAAAGACATGTAGGGCAGCCAGGAGCTTGGCCAATCCTGGTATGGCATGTGACCGGGCAGTCCAGGGCTCGAGGTCAGGTCGTAGATCCTCATAGAACCCCTGTGTCCAGATGGTAGAGGGAGATGACCTGGTCCTCACATATGTCCTGGGGCATGGGCCTGGGCCTGTAGAGGTGTGGCAGGCGGGGTCGTGCCTCAGCACATCTATGGTGCCGTGCTGGTATCACCTCTGCCTGTGGATCCCCCACAGCTGCAGGTCTGAGTTGCAGTGGGACTGCACCCATGCCAAGTGCCACAGCCCCAGGGACACCATCTCCTCCTTCAGGCAACCGCAGCTCCACCAACGCCACCACCCGCATACACGATCTGAGCCATGATAGACATGAGATGGAGCACAGGTAGATGTTAAATAGGGTGTGGGGTGCAGCAAATAATCAGAGAAAACCTTACACACCTGGTGATGCAACAGCATGAGACAACACCCTGCAGTACGGAAGCATAACACCGTAGAGTGCGCAGAAACGCATTTTCCCCAAAATGCATGTTCCGTGATTGGCTACGCTGAATGAGGGTAGGAGGAGCATGCGGCGTCTCCCCACGCCCCAGCATCGCACAAAAGTATGGCATTTCGCACTGCGTACCCCACCCAGATACGTAGGTGAGGGCAGAATGCAAGGCGCGTTCCAACGCATGCAGGTGAGGTGTCCACACGTATGTCTGATGCAGAGTAGCGCGTGGGGACATGCCGCGTGACCAACCTATGCATGTTGGAACACGCTGTATGTAACAGACAGCACCCAAAGCAATGATAAATAGCAGAGTGTGCGTGCATGCACCATGAAGCACACCGGAGGATAAACGGGCCGTGTATGCAGCGGTGCACACCAACAGCAATGCCGAGGATAAATCTGAGGACGGGGAGCATAGGGAAAGAGCGTAGCATGCCTAGGAGCGCGTCTTACGCACACACAGTGCGGAACGAGATACGTCATGCGTAAGGTGCGTATGTGCACGCGGGATGGGAGCAGTGCTCGTATGGGGCAGACGAGGTGTCCCCATGCACTGGCATCCGCAGACATGCACATTAACGCACCACAGATCCAATGACAGTGGAGTGCGCACAAACAACGTGCACTACTGCGCATGCGCGCAACGCCCATGCAGAATGCGTATAGGACCATGCCTTAGGTACATAACTGGGCACAGCATGCCCATAACACCATGGTACACAATACGTACCACATCATGGAGGATGAGAGACACCATGAGGCAGGAGGGGAGTACAGCCAGCAGCCACCAGCGGCCCACACCACTGCAGATCCAGAGAGCGAGAGGGCAGGCCCATCCGGGGCCATACACCACCCCCCGGAACAGGCTGGAGGTGCGCTAGGCCCGAAGCGCTGCCAGACACCTGTAGCCAAGGAAGCCAGGAGGAGGGCGGTCCGCTTCACCCAGGAGGAGAATGACCTCCTCCTGCCTAGCATCCTCGACAGGTTCAAGATGCTCTTTGGATGGCTGAGCTCAACCACCACCATTGGCACACGCACAAGGGCATGGGCAAAGGTCCAGGCAGAGGTAGCGGCAGCAGGGGGCCCACACCGTGACATAGAGAGCCTCCGCAAGCGCTATTGTGACATCAAGAAAAACATCCGTGCCCAACTGTCATGGGAGAGGCACAATGCGCAGGGCACAGGCGAGGGTCCAGTGCAGGGGGCCACCCTGATCACCCTGGAGCAGCACCTGGTGGACCGATTTGGGCCCATGTACATACATGGCCTGCCCCCTGCGCTGGATACAGGGCACCCATGTACAGGTAAGACAGAGAGAGGTGTTCCGGTGACAGACCATAAACAAGCGAATGCAGGGACGGACGCAGAGGGTCGGGGGGGGGCCATGTCAGGAGTCCCACAGAGATGCATGTCCTCAGCCAGTCCCATGGAACATATGGCGAAACCCACACCTGGTGCACCATTCCCACACTGCCCCTGGACCACAGCCCCCTGTTAGCCATGCATGGTGTGACCCACCACCCGCAGACCCCACACATGCAGATGGCAGAGACCTGGCCCAATGGGGGTCACCATCCCACCATCCCACACACCCCCACACCATGTCCCCAGCACCACACCATGTGGCCCTGCCGGTCAACATGCATTGCCATCCCAGGGCACCTGCCAGTCCCAGCAGGGCCCTGAAAAGGCACACGGCCAGGTCCAGGGACCCCACTCACACATTCATGGGCTGGCAGCCCTCGGAACCACAGACATGGGCGCAGACAGCATACTGCCACCTGCCATGCATGGCCCTGTGCCAAGAATAGTCCTGCAAGGTGCACAGACCGCCACTGCACACATGGGCATGGGTAGTGCACCAAGGGACTGTGCAAACAGGGTGAAACAAGCAGGCCATGAACAGAGCCATAGGGTACAACCCCTGGGGATGGCATAGCAGTGGGGGTGCAGCAACAGGTACACACACAGAGGTAGCGTTGCGTAGGGTGGAGGACCACTGAGGACAGTACAGTCATACACCCAACCGAGAACATGGACACAAGAATGTACCTGGCAGTGGCCAGCCATCAGGGGAGGGGGCAGAGGGGGACCATGGTTCAACGGACCAGCCAGTGGTGGAGGTGCTGGGACCAGGTTGGAAGGGGGGCCAGCCTGGTATGTGGGGGGGTGCCGGGCCTGACACCATCACCCCAGCCAGAGGGACGAGGCATGTGGGTGAATGCAGGGACCCCAGGGCAGAGCATGGATCCAGGTGCGGACCCATCAGGGGGTCGGCAGGTGTCAGGCAGGTGTCAGGCAGCACACACCAGGTCTGGCCAGCAGAGATGGGGGATCATGTCTGGAAGCTGGGGCAGGAGGGGCAGGGTGTGCACCCCACATGGCACCAGAAAGCACGTGGATCGCAGGGCGGGAGGGGGCCATGGACGCGCATCAGGCACGTTGCATGCCGATATCCCCCAGGGAGCGACAGCAGTCCATGGGGGCAGGTGCCGGGGATGACAGCCCCGGCTGGGAGAAGGTACAGGGGGGGCAGAGTAGCAGGCAGAGAGGGATTGGAACTGTGGAAGCAGGGTATGGCTGTCATAGATCGAGGGGAGGGCACCAACACAGAGGCAGTGAGTGGGGCGGCACAGGCATTGCTGAAGGTGCAGGGGCCAGAATGGGGTAGATGTGGCGACATTGAACGGGGGTCGGCATGGCACGGTGTAAGGGTGTAGAGTCGGGGGGTGACAGGCCCGTGGTAGCAGCGTTGGCAACAATGTGTTGTGGGGATACAGTGCAGGGGTGGTGAGGACAGCAAGGCCACATGGGTTGGTGCATAGGGGAGACAGAGATGGACTGCACCTGTGTATGCCATAGGTGCTGGGTGCAGGGATGCAGGTGGTGATGGGGTAGCACAGGGTGGGTGGCTGCGTGTGCTGGTGGGGGGGAGAAATGGCCATGGTAGCGTCAGATGCCAGACACAGGAGGCACCAATATACAAGGGGCGTCGTCGGTGGGGGGCATAGGAGCCCCAACACAGACCCTTGCGGCTCACACCCACACATGCGCCTGCTATGCACAGCCACCCAAAGCCAGTCGCACCGCCACAAGCCCACCCCATCCTGGTCCTTCCACCCATGTACGCATATTCCCACCACCACAGGGCACACCTGTCCCCGGCTGTACAGGCACAGCACCCCAGCCCCACACCAACAGTCATGTCTGGCCATGTGGGGTGCTCCCAGTCACACGCACATGCAGGCACCGGTGACCCACTGTAGGCACCTGGGACATGGACATGGGATGGTACCACACACATCCCTGCACCGGTAATGTCTATGGCCACATGTACGCAGCCTGGGTACTCGCACACTGACCAGGGTGCCCTACGTCCCACATGGTCCGTAGATATAGGGTGTGACAAGGGCAGGCAGGCAGCCATGCCCCACCTGAGCTGTGTACCCTGTTCCCCCACAGGTGACATACATGCCATCAAGGAAGTGGGGGAGGGGGAAGAACACCCAGACCCCGAGCCGTGGCCCCTTGACAATACGGAGCTGGAGGCGGGGCTGCCAGGAGGGGCAGCTGCGGCCCAGGTGGAGGTGGGGGGGTCCAGCACCATCTCTGGAGGGTGACGGCAGGCCGAGCCAGGAGCCGGCCGAAAACAGTATGCCACCTGCCGCTGCAGCCACTGGGGTGGCGGTGCCTGCTGCACCGCAACACACCACCTGGGACGCAGGGTCTGCCCTGGCGGAGGTGATTGGGGAGATGCGGGTGCACTCTGAAGCGCTGCATGGTGATGCACAGGGTGAGTGCCCTACCGTGTGTATATGATGTTGCATGTGCACAGGTGGCAGGTGAAAACCATGTCTCATGGTACACAACTTGCCTCCCCCACAGGCGTACAGCACGTATTGCGTGTGGTCCTGCAAGATCAGCGCCGGCAGCGGCATGAGGCGCATCGCATGCGCCATGCAGTAGAGCGCCAGGGGCTGGTGGTGGAGGGGATCCTGGCTGAGATGAGAGGCCTTGCCACATCAGCGCGGGCCATAGCTACCAGCACGGATCCACCCCCCCCCCCGCCTCCCCCTTCCCCCCTCCTCCCCTCCCCAGGCTCCCAGCCTCCCTCTCCCTCCAACCTGCTCCCCCCTCCTCCCCCTCCCCAGGCTCCCAGCCGCCCTCTCCCTCCACCCTGCTCCCCCCTCCTCCCTCTCCCCCTCTCTGCTTCTGGCATCCCCCTCCTCCCTGGCGTCCCTGCCGTCTGCTGCCTCCATGCCCTCCGGGTCATCTTCAGCCGGCACTGGCTGCCCGGCTCCAGCATCCAGCCCTGCTGGGCCCTCATCTGCACGTGCAGCCGCTGTGGGGGAGAGGTACGTACATTACCACCATGGTCACACATCTGGCACATCATTCAAACGTGTCCTGTGGCCCTGCAGGCCATTGGTCCACAGGGATGTGCCGCATCACTCACGTCACGTTGGGCCTGCTTTTCCCGCTGCACCCGGGCCACGAAGCAGGGGTACCTTGCTCGCAGCTCACGGGCCTTCTTGCGCAGGTCCTCGACCTGTGGGGGACCAACGTGTGGGGACATTACATTAGGAGACAGACATCCATCGTCAGTCGGTGCTGCACCACACACATACTGTGGTGAACAGCGCCCTCCTGAGCCTATGGAAACGGATGAAAATCCTGAGGTTCAGCAGGATTTATGCCTATTTGAGAAACCAAGGAAGAAAGAGAGACTCTATTCCACAGAGCTGAGCATGGAGACCAGCCCAGGGGAGGAGTCCTGCAGTCCTGATTGGGCACACCCTGTCCTGGGAAGGGGCGTGTCCAGGAGAGAACGTGGTTTTAAACCAGAGCATGGCTTTGCTAGTCAGAGGGAGAATGGGATTAGGAATGAGGAGAAGGAGAGGAGAAAGAAGGAGAAGAGGAAGAATGATTGGAAGTCCAGAAAACAGTATGCTGATACTTGGGAACCTGGCATTGGAAAGAGACCTGCAAAGTTCTATTCAGAGGCAGTGAGTAGAAGTCCCAAGGAGAGAGGACCTAGCCCTGAATTAGACAACCGTTGGAAGGCACAGCCCTGGGAAAGGAAGCCTTCAAGGCAGGCACAAGAAAGAAAACAATCATTCTGTGAAGTACCGTTTGAGCCAGAGAGCAACAAACATTCTAACAGCTGGAGAACGTTGGAGCCATCTGAAGTCAGAACGGCATGGCAACAAGTAAGTGAATTGCCACAAAGTTTCCAGGCTGAACGTAAAGCTAACTCTCCTGTGTGTGAAACATTAGCAAAAGAGACTAGCAGTTACTCTGACACAATTAATCTAAGAGAGGAGAAAATAAACAGCCTTAAGCCAGAGGGAAGTTGTATAGCTGATAGCAATTCCCTACCTCCCAAACAGCAGGCTGAATTGCTCCTACAGAGTTTTAAGCAGTTTTTAGAGTTGCAAGCTAGAAGACAGCCAGTGTTACCAGAAGCCAGTAATTCCATACAGCTTGAAGAGTTAACACAAGATAATACAGACTTACCAGATTGTGAGAGCATGGATTGCACGGTCTGCTGTGTAGAGATGCCAAGCTGAAGGAAACTGCTTTTTACCGTATGTGAGTTGAATGCTACGGAGCTGTTGTATTGCCTTGCTGAGAAAGCTCTAATTATGTGCACCTGATTTTCCCCAGCGCTGTGAAGGTAACAGTGGCTGAAAGAGGCTGCAGTGATTCTAAGTGACCTCTTGGGGCAAAGTGAGTAATTTGCTGAGAAGTGAAAAGAAGCAGTTATACTTTAAGTTGCCTTTATCCTAAGTTTTCCTGTTAGCATTTGAAGCACCTACTTTGTTTGCATTTATTTGCCATGTGATGGAACAATATCCTTTACTATAATAAAAATACTGGAAACCCCATAACTACAACTCTTTATTTCGGAGCGAGAGGAGCAGGAACTACAATACCCAGCATCCCCTGGATACAGGTTACTCTCCTTCCTCACGAAGCATCAGACCGCCGCTCCTGTCTTTAGCCCCAAGGCCGGGCAGGAGCGCCGCAATACTTGCGTGCAGCAGGTGGCTGCCCCTATTGTGTGCTGTGTGTCGACTGCTAGCTGTTGCCCCTGTCACACACATGTGTGCATTGTGGCTGCGCATGTCCAGGTTGCCCCCTACGTGCCCTGTATGCAAACCCCTGGCACCCATTGCCGCCCTGACAGCCTATCCGTGTTTGGGCCTACAACACTGCACCATATGTGCCTTTGCTATGCTGTGGGTTATGGGCACCATGCATGGGGGGCTGCATGGTGTTGGCATACATGCACGGTGTGCCGGGGGGGGGCAGAGCATGCGCCACTTCCCGCACATATGCACCACTATGTCAGCATGTCTGCTACATCCATCAACCTGTCTGCAACCCTTGTCCAACTTATGCACAGACTGCATAGCCATGTGCCACTGTACGCACTGGCGTGGGCGATGATCATGTGTCTCACCAATGACCCTTGCACACAGCAACAGCCGCACCCAAGTGTGCCCTAGGGATGTGCCGCTATATGCCCTGCAGGCTCCAGCCACAATATGGCGATATGTGTGGCCTGCACACATCAGCCAGTGCACCTACCATAACACCAAGATGGAACATAGACCTCTGTGATGCGGCCTGGAGCATCCTGAGGATTTGCCAGACCTGGGAAACAAACAGGAGCAGGTACCATAACACCAGGATGAATAGTGGGTTTCTGTAATGAGGCCTGGGGCATCCTGGGGATATGGCAGACCTGAGAAACGTAACCAAGAGCAGGTACCATAACACCAGGAGGGATAATAGACCTCTGTAATGAGACCTGCAGCATCCTGGGGATTTGGCAGACCAGTGAAACATAAACAAGAGCAGGTACCATAACACCAGGATGGATAATAGACCTCTGTAATGAGGCCTGGAGCATCCTGGGGATTTTGCTGGCCTGTGAAACGTAAACCAGAGCAGGTACCATAACACCAGGATGAATAGTAGGCCTCTGTAGTGAGGCCTGGGGCATCCTGGGGATTTGGCACATCTGTGCAACCTAAACAGGAGCAGGTACCATAACACCAGGAGGGGTAATAGACCTCTGTAATGAGGCCTGTAGCATCCTGGGGATTTTGCAGGCCTGTGAAACGTAAACCAGAGCAGGTACCATAACATCAGGATGAATAGTAGGCCTCTGTAGAGAGGCCTGGGGCATCCTGGGGATTTGGCACATCTGTGCAACCTAAACAGGAGCAGGTACCATAACACCAGGAGGGATAATAGACCTCTGTAATGAGGCCTGGGGCATCCTGGGGGTCTGGCAGACCTGTGAAACTTCAAAAGGAGCAAATACCATAACACTGGGATGGATAATAAATCTATGTAATGTGTTCTGCGGCCCCCTGGGGACGGGGCAGATCTGCTGACATCGAGAGGGAGGCCTACATTGATCCCATTTGGACACATAGCCACCTGCTTTTCCCTTGCTGTGCGTGTCTGATATGTGTGTTGGTTACCAGGTTTTTTTAAAGTCCTAGGTTTGGGTGCCTGTCCCCATGCACTTACCTCACATGGACAGAGCCTCTATTATATCGCCTGGTGAGGCGCTCCTCACTCTGCTGTGGTCCTGCCTACGGGAGGAGCCTGGAAATAGGCGCTCCTGGCGGAGGCATATTAATTCTGCAAGCAGATACAGGACTGCATGGGTGAATGCAGGCTCTCTCGACCTGGCAGCCATCTTGTCTGCTGTATGTGATCAGACCTTGTATGATGCAGTAAAAATGCGCCTGCACAGTGCGCACTTCTCAATGCGCGTGCACCAGCATACACGGTGTTCTCACCATGTACAGACTAACTGCAGACATGCCACTGGCCAGTCTGTGGTACATGATCAATGAGAAAACACGTGCACCCAGACATAGGATGGGCAGCACACACACACACCAAGCAGGTATGTCAGTGATTGGGCCCCAGAACTGGGATCATACAGGTATCACTGGAGACAGATAGTATAGAACACTATGGGGGAACCTGGACATGCCATGGTCACTGCTGAGTTAGGGTGATACTGCCCTCCCAGCATGACATGCTGTGGCCACCCTGTCCATGAAGGTGGTGTTCGGACACTACAGTGTACCAGCCATTGCAATACTCCCTGTGCAGATGCAGCCTGCCCAATTCACCCTATCTGGCCCATAACCACACTACCTTGATCCTCATTATGCACATTTGCAGGCTAATGCTGGTAACAGTTGGACAATGTGGGCTGAGAGTGGGGTGGGCAGCCACAAAACTATGGATAGACATATACACACACACTCCTACTGCAGCACTGTGCAATGATAGGGGTGTTTGGCAACCCTGCCTGCCACACTGCCGACATTTCTGAACTGAGCAGGAGATAGCAGTGGTGCTGTGATGTTACCTGCAACTCCGTGCTGGGGCCAGCAGCCTGCCTGTACAGCATGATTTGGATGGTGGAGCCTGTGTGAGTGGATGTTTCTACCCCTGTTGGCCGCTGCTGTGGGGATTGCAGGGTTTGATGTTGTATATGCTTCGTAGGGTAAAATGTTGGGATGTGTTCTGCAGGTTCCAGCAGCTGGGACCTGTACCTGTGACCCTCTGTTCCTGGACACACTGGCTGTGTGTGCTGCACCACGGTGTTGCAACGGAGGCCCAGCTGTTCCTGGAACTACCTTTACCTCTCCTCAGCCAGACATTTCCTGTTTTTCTGTTGTATCTACATAGTTGGGCAAAAATTTGTAATGTGTTCTGCAGAGTCTGCAACTGGGACCTGAACCTGTGACCCTCTGCTCTGAGTCGCACTGGCTGCGTGTACTGCACCATAGTGAGGCCACAGAGGCACAGAACTCCCTGGGCCATACCTTTACGCCTCCTCAGCCAGACTTTTTCTGGTGCACTGCACACCACGTACTGGTACAGGGCATGGCCTGGGTCCACTGCAGACAGATGCCACTCCCCCCTCCAGCACGGACACCCCCCCATGCTATGCTGACATAACCATATGCTGTTGGTGCTTGTTGTGCGCTGTCCCAGGCCATCCACTGTTCAGGTAGGCAGGTGCCTACGGTGCGGCGTCTGGGGTAGGATGGCATACATGGACATCCCCACTCCCACCCCCCATCACCGCCTAACAACATTCTGTCCCTTCAACATGGTGGTGGAATGGATGCGGGGATGTCCTGTCTCTGCCCTGGCAACTATTGGCTAGTGTGGACAATGTATTTGTATATTGTGCTTGGCCTTTGTCAGATGCTGTCTTTCAGACTTCCAGTTTCTATGTTCCTATGTGCCACCTGGGCGACACCCAGGTCCGCCCTATGCCCCGGCTGCTCCCACTACATGTCCGCCTGCAGCCCCCTATGCCCCATTTACATCATTGTCATAGTAGCCTCTCATACTTGAGCACTATGGTGTTGCTGCAAATGGAGCACTTCTATCATGTTTCTTGTGCTCCCTGCCTATGCTGTACATTGCTGACACCAAAATGGTTTCTCTCTCCTGCAAATGTGCATCTAACGGCAGGTTTTCATTCGCGGTAGGATTCAGCCCTTCAGTTCAGCGCATTAGTGTCCAGGGAGCCTCTCCCCGCCCACTCCCCACCCATTGACCCCTGCTCTCCGCCCTCTCTCCTCCCTCTGCGGTGTGTGCCGCGCCGCTGAACGCTTCCGCATGGTTTGTAACGTTACTGCGCATTAACGTTACATACCGCGCATTAACATTACCTAACGAGCGTTAACATTACATAACGCGTGGTCTGTAACGTTACCGCAGTTTATTTATTTATTTGACATGTTTTGCATACCACTTTTTCCTTCAATCAAAGTGGTTCACAACATACTACAAAGGTCATACAAAGGCAGGGAGGACATGCACCACCTTATCATTACATCAAAGGGTTGGAAGTGAGACTACATAGCACAGGGATTGACAATACATACATTACAATACAATTAACTAACATAGTCATACCTTTAAACAGAGTTACCAACTATATAGCAAGGAGCAGATGTTTCTTTTGCCTCGCACGGTCCAACGCCTAACGGCCATGCCAAAGGGCCCTCTGGCGAGGCCCTCAGGCGTGGGCCCGCAAGGCGCGGGCATGCCCCCGCAATGACAGTTTTAAAGTTCTTCCTTCGTGATCCACTTAGCAGGGGGAGGGAGCATTTACAAACATACCCCTTAATTTCTTTTCCAGTTCATCACCTTGGGTCCCATGTCTAGGCAGCTCAATTTATTCATGAGCCTTGTGATAAGGAAGCTTATCATAGCTCAGGTAGGAGCTATAGAAAAGATGATGTGACTCTGAACAAGCAACCTGTCAGTTTTGGTAGAAGTAAGAAAACAGAGTTTTCACATAAAAGACTACCAGTCCCAGAATGCACCAGGTTTCCAGCAGCCATGAGAGGGGCTGAAGTGAGAAAACGTGTGTGCAATCGAGAGAGCTATGAGGTAATCCCTAAGCACTCATCTCAAAGGGCAGGGCCTGATTCAACACAGCTGCGCTGTGTTAGGGAGGAGCACACATTAGGACAGAATAAGAATAGAGCTTATTCTGCAGATAACAGCTTCAGGGAGAGCTTCAGCAACGGCTACAAGCTCCAGCCCAGCTACAGGTTTAAGCATCACCTGGAGAAACAGAAGCCAAGCCAAGCGGATAGAGAGAGAAGGAAACTCTCTGGAAGGAAGAGAAGGAAGGCCATTGGAAGGTCTGGGAGAATCCAAGGCAGTACCCATACTGGGAGGTATTCCAAGTGCCAGCAGAGTCCATTGGACTGGAGTCAGCCAGAGGAATGGAAGGGCAGAGATAGGAATCACCAGTGGCTACCTAGAAGAGGGAAGACTGCACGTGGAAAGGACTTTCAGACCTATGCCAAAAGGTATGTGAGGGAAGATCCAGTGTCCAGGGATCAAGATTGGAAGGCTGGACATCAGAACTGGATTACATACTGGCCAGGCTATACAGAGAGGAATTATGATAGCAGGAGAGGCTCAGATATGAACACTGATCCAGACCCTATCTATAATAGTGAATGGCAGCAAGGGATTAAGCATTCTCATGATAGTGCCTTATGGAAAGACTCGTCTGTGCCAATGTATGATAGTGACCCTATGCTGATTGATGAAGGGGGAGATACAGCAGATGAAACTATTCATTACATGGACTGTTCTCTATCTAAATGCTATTGCTAGCTTTCTGTGAGCAAACACCTCAGCCATCACAAAGAAACCTAACTTTGTTCTTTATTTCCACTGCAAACAGCTCTTAAAGCAGGATTTGGGTTCACACAGTAGCAGCCAGCCAGCTAAAGGGTTTCAGCTGGTCAATTGATAGTAATTAAAGCTGCATCTGATTGTGTGTGTGTCAGCAAGGGAGAATCACTGCTGGGATCTGCGTGGAAAATAAGCAGAAGTTAACCTAACAAGCAAAGTTTATTCATTTCTTTGTGCCTTTTTATTTGGTAATTATTTGCTAAGAGAACATTAGCTAATTGCCTGACAAGCTGAAGGTTGTTTTCTGATTTGCTTTGTGACTTTATGTTATCCATTTAAACACTGCAAGCAAGTAACCTCATTTATATTGCTACCAAGCATATTTGTGCTGGGTGAATTAAACCCCATCAATAAAAGAAGCATTTTATTGGCCTTACCACTGGTATCACAACTCAATTATTGTCTTCAGCTGTGTTTGGGAGTGAAAGAACTACATTACCCACAATACCTTGCAAGAATCATATGAATATATGCATCGTCAAGATTGTGTAAGTTCTCACCCTAGGCAGCCGTCTGACAGCCTCTCTGATCTTAAGTCTGTTGGGAAAAGAGAAATATCCAGCATACCTGAATCTAACTTGCCTTGAGGAACCAAAGAAAAAGCTGTGAACTAAATCAAAACAAATATGCTGAAATCCCAATAGACCACATCTAGTGCTTACCCTCAATCTAGTTCTCCAGTCACCTAATAAAAGAAATAACAGTAGGCCTTTCATAAAACCATGTTGACTTAGATCTTGCAACCTACTGCAGAGTAGATAGTTCACTATCCTTTCCTTCAATAGTATGTCCATTTTTTTCCAACCACCAAGCTAAAGTTTTCCTACCTTTGGTTGCTCACATTTTCTCTATTACCCCTTTTGTGAAGAGGAATCAGAACTGCCTTTCTCCAGTCCAGTGGAACCTCTTCCATCTCCAAAGATCTTTTAAACACAATCTTCGGTAGATCATCCAGAACCTCCCTCAGTTCCCTTAGTATCCTGGAATGTCTCATCCAGTGACATGACTTTGTTCACTTTTAGTTCATAAACACTTTCTTTTGTAAATGGTGTGCTCTCTTTTCCATTCCCATATGTACCGTTGTCAGCCATTTGCCGTCCATGTCCAGGATCTTCTGTGAATGCTGGGCATAAGTAGTTTTATAAACTGCTTGGATGGAGTTCCGGAGACGTCAGGGAGTGAAATGGTAGCTTTCTGAGGGAGCTCCGGGACGCATTGCAGGACAGCAAAAAAACGAGCGACCATACCTTGTTAAACGGGCGATGGACGGCTCAGACAGGAGTGTTTGGCAGCAGAGGGGATGTCGATAAAAAAGCGGCTGGAGGAATACCACTCCCCATATGTGCAGGCCGAGGAGACGGGAAGAGCAGACCACGAGGACAAAATGGAGTCGGATGCAGTCGAGAGGGCGGACACAGACAGTGAACCTGGTATAAACCCAGAACCACTTGGGGGCCTGAAAGACTGGCTAACGGAATTCAAGGAGGAGTTAAAAGCAGAAATGGGCCAATTTAAGATGGAGTTAAAGGAGACACTGGGGGCCCTGAGACAGGACATGAGGGAATTAGGGGCCAGAGTGGAGGAGACTGAAGAACAACTGGAACAAGCAGCAGGTATGCTGGGAGAGTTGAGATCTGGCTGGGCTGAGCTGAAGCGTGCACAAGACCTCCTAAAGGCAAAAACAGAGGACCTAGAAGATAGGTTGCAACGGTGCAACATGCGTGTGAGGGGAATCCTGGAAGAGCAAAGATATAAGGACTGTGAAGAGACGCTTGTACAACTGTTTCGAGCAATGTTAAAGGAGGCAGATCCCATAGGTGAATGGGATGAAAGGCAGTTACAAATGGACAGAACACACCGAAGCTTGGGTCCCATCCGAGATAGTAGGCCTAGAGTCGTGATTGCTTGCATGAGCTCTTTTAAGTTGAAGGAGAAGCTCCTGGCAGCAGCACACAAACTTGGGCCTTTCAAATGGGAAGGAAATATGATTGAGCTATTCCAGGATTTGTCGGCCGGCACGCTTCAACGGAGATGGGAGCTTCGAGGGGTCACTGCCTTGCTGCGTAGGGAAGAATGGAAATATAAATGGCTCTACCCCTTTGGGCTTTTGGTGACTGTACAGGGCACCTCGCGCAGGATCCAGAATGCAGGAGAAGCATGGCAAATACTTAATGATCTGGGATGAAAAATCTACCGGAGAGCTCCTTGAATGGCCAGCCAAAGGAACAGCGCCCACCACTAAAGAGCACAGGGGTGAAGTGGCAATGGGTGGTGAACAAAAGCAGACGGTTAACACAACTATCTAGAGGCAAAGACTAGCAGTCTGCAGAGGGGGAGACTGGAGAATGAGAAGAGTGGAGGGGCAAAGCGGTTTTGCCTATTGAAGCCACATCAGAAGGACTGGGGCAGAAAGTGAGATGTGTGAGAAAGGGAGGGGATGGTAATAGGAGGGAGGGGGAGGGGGTAAGGGATACTGGGAGAAGATAATGATTGTTTGTATGTAGGAAAATGTATATAAAATGTTTTAAAAAGGGAGGGCAATGGGGAGGGGGATGAGGAGAGATTCACGGAGGAGCGGTTAGGGAAAATGAAAGGGTTGTTCTTTATGTAAGGGTCTGTTTGAATTGGAATTGTACCCTTGGGGAAATTTAAAAGGGGATAAAGGGGATAAGAGGCTGATAAAGGGGAGGTGGGTATGGATGGAAAGGAAGCTGAGGGGATGGGTGGGGGGGGGAGGGAGTAGGTGTAAAGGGAATAGAGAGCGAGCGCCCAGGGAGCATCACCGGAAATGAACCAATTACTCCGGAGGGAGTGGTAATGCAGGGAGGAGAGGAGTGGGGGGGGGGGGGATAAGGGGGGAGGGGCAGGGGGGCAGGGGGATCACTCTTGGGATGGGGCCCAGATGATGGTAGATAGGGATAGATCTGGTCAGGGTAGAAGGACCCAATGGGAAAGATAGGATCAATCAATACCAAGGGATTAAATAACCCATGCAAAAGACACCAGTTGTTTAGAGAAGTTAAGACTGGGATGGGAGATAGTAATGGGGGTAGTGGGGAGGAAGGGGAATAGGGGGAAAATGGGCTAAAGGGGCAATAGGGGATAGTTCAGGTAGTCTGGTATAAGGGGGAAGTTGAAAGGGGCTTTGTTTTTTTGGGGGGGGGGAGTTATGTAATTGAAGATATTGTAGAGAATGATGTAAAGAAGGTGATTTATGTATGAAAGGATGAAAAGTGTTTAATAAAAATATAGATTAAAAAAAAAAAAAGAAACTGCTTGGATGACTGATATGTGAACAGCAGCATCCAGTATCCCTAACAGAAAGTTACAATGAAAGTCATGAAAGAACCTGTATTATTGTCTGTTCTCTCTGCTGAAGTGTGGTGGACTGTGCCCACCCATCTCATTTCTCATGCATCATGCTTGGCAAGGTAGAAGCTCTAACTATAAATGTCGTTCATGCTCAGCAGTTTATGGATAGGAATTCCTCCAGATCCTGCAGTTTAACTTATATAAGCTCGTTTCAAGTAGATCCAATGCAAGGTAGAAGGGCAATGCAAAAGAGGAAGGCCAGAAATGAGATGGATTGATACAATAACAGCAGCTATGGGGGCCACTCTGTCAACAGTGAGCTGCCTGACTGAAGACCGAATACAGTTTAGGACAACTATCCAGAGGGTCGCCATGAGTCGACCCCGACTCAGAGGCAGTTAAATAACAGCAAAAAGATCCTAAGAGTCAAGGATGCAGACCTGGAAGTGAAGCAAGAGGTGAGATAACTAGAAATAATTCTTAATCAACAACTAAACTTAACCTCACACATCAACAAAACCGCCTGAATAAATATACAACAAAATTAGAACTTTGCAACAACTTTGCCCAGGTCTAGATGTACATGACGTCTGCATGCTTTTCCAGGCAATAATCTTTCTACAATTTGACGTAACGTTATTTATTTATTTATTTATCCATCCATCTATTTTTTCTATACGGCTTTATCTGGGAATCAAAGCAGTTTACATCAAACATTCAACTGCATTACACAGAACATAGTAAACAGTGTGGCTAAATATAGTGGAAGTTAATATATAACATTGATATTAACTTTTTACATAGAGCTTTGCATTGAGGGGGCAAGATCTCGGACATGTTGTATAAGAATTGGGGGCCTCGACATTCAAAAGGCATTTACACGGTTCACAGACAGTTAACCGTGTACATGCGTGCTAACCGGATATTCAACGGCACATACGTGGGTAGTGCCATTGAATATCCCAAGTAAGCAATATCCACTGCTTGACCCAATACAAGCATTGTGGAGCCTGTGTCTTTTGGGGAAACTGTCCCCTATGTGCCCTAATGCTAGCCAGCTAGCGTCGGGACATTCCAGGGCAAAGCGGAAGCAGGGGCCAGCGCTAACCATGCAGCACCAACATGGAAGCTGCACAATTAGTGCTTGGCGCCTATAAGATAGGTGAGAAAAACCCTCGCATATATTATAAGCACCGAGGCTAACCATGCAGCATCCAATATCGACGCCGCGCGGTTAGTCTCAGCAGCTTCTGGGCAGCACGGCCAGATCAGATATTCACTTCCGTTGCCGTGGAAGTGACAATCCGGAGTTTGGCCGTTGGCGGGCAGGGCTAAGTGGCTACGGTGCTTAGCCCTGCCCAGTTTAATATCGGGCCCTGGGAGTTTATTGTTGAAATTTCTTGGGGGATAAATTATCTGGGCAATGGTGTGAGCTCCAGATTTATCAAGGAATACCAAACTGCTGTGTACCAACTGCAAGTGGCACATCACACAGCTGCCCGGATCATCTATAGGGCAACTAAATCTGAACATATCACGCCAATAATGAAAAATCTACACCGACTTCAGTTAACAAGCTGAATTAAATACAAAGGTCTGCTAACCATATTCAAAACCACACACAGCTTATCATTGACCTACCTACAGTCCATTATATATGTGATACCGGACAACAGAACCTGATAACGTTGCACACAAAACATACTAACCTTCCTATCTGGATAATAAAAAGCAACCAAATTATCTGCGAAAAAGCATTTTCCCTCTCCCTGAAAGGTTACAAGCTATATCAAAGCTTACAGCATTCCACAAAGAACTAAAGACTCGTTTATTTCTAGAATGCTTTAAAAATACATAGACATCCAAAGAATCGGTCACTTACTATGTCCCAATATGTTAGCCCTTTGTTAATCACCCCAATATGTTCTGCATTTAAGCATCCAATAGCAATGTATAATTGTTAATATGTTAAGATGAGCATCTTAGAATTATTAAAATAGTTGCAGACATATATATTTATTTTATGTTTAATAGGTTTTTTATACTGCTTTACTGGTTTACTGTACATTGGAAGTTCTGGGAGAAAAAGAGTGTGTTCTCCGCAAATGGGTACAGTCCAAGAACCAGGCAGAGAAGAAGGACCAGGCCACACTGGGAGGAAACTTAAAAAGCCTTTTTTGAGGAGCCAACTTTAAAAGGTTTTGGCACTAGGTCTTCCTCAGGGGTCAACAACTGGTAGGGGGCTGTCTCAAGGAGGACGGTCAGGAGTGCTACTAAAGCTCTTTCCCGGTCTCTGTAACTGTGCCAGATACAGGTAAAACAATTACATCGGAAGTTCAATTTGGTAATGTATATTAAAAAGGGACATTGATAACTTGGTTTCTTCTGAGGCAATGGAGGGTTAAGTGACTTGCCCAAGGCCACAGAGAATATAAGAACATAAGAACATGCCATACTGGGTCAGACCAAGGTCCATCAAGCCCAGTATTCTGTTTCCAACAGTGGCCAATCTAGGTTATATGTACTTAGCAGTTTCCCCAAGGGACACAGGTTCCACAATGCTTGTACTGGTTCAAGCACTGATATCCTGGGTCCCTTCTTAATAATGGTTTATGGACCTTTCCTCCAGGAACTTGTCCAAACCTTTTTAAACCCAGCTACACTAACAGCCTTTACTACATCCTCTGGTAACAAATTCCAGAGTTTGATTACACGTTGAGTGAAAAAATATTTTCTTTTATTAGACTTAAATAGTTTACCCTATAGCTTCATTGCATGTCCCCTAGTCTTTCTATATTCTGATAAGGTAAACAATTGATCTACGTTTACCTGTTCCACTCCGTTCATTAATTTATAGACTTCTATCATATCTCCCCTCAGCCGTCTCTTTTCCAGGTTAAAGAGCCCTAACCTTTTTAGCTTTTCTTCATAGGAGTATCCTTCCATCCCCTTTACCATTTTGGTGGCTCTTCTCTGAACCTTTTCTAAAATCGCTATATCCATTTTAAGATACGACGACCAGAATTGCACACAATATTCAAGGTGCGGTCTCACCATGGAACGATATAGAGGCATTATAATATCTTTTGTTTTATTTTCCATTCCTTTCCTTATCATACCTAGCATTCTATTTGCTCTCTTGGCCGCTGCTGCACAATGGGCCGAGGGTTTTAACATGGTATCCACAATGACGCCTAAATCTTTTTCCTGGGTGGTGGTTCCTAATGTGGAACCTTGCATCGTGTAACCATGGTTTGGGTTGTTCTTCCCTAGGTGCATAACCTTGCACTCGTCCACATTAAATTTCATCTGCCATTTTGATGCCCAGTCTTCCAATTTATCAAGATCCTCTTGCAATTTTCCACAATTCTCTTGGGTTTTAACAACTTTAAATAGTTTTGTGTCATCTGCAAATTTGATAACCTCACCCATTATTCCACTTTCCAGGTCATTTATGAGTATGTCAAACAGGAGTGGACCCAGCACAGATCCCTGGGGTACACCACTATTCACCTTTCTCCATTGGGAAAATTGGCCATTTAGCCCTACCCTCTGATTTCTATCTTTTAACCAGTTCCTGATCCACAATAGTACACTGCCTCCTATCCCATGACTCTTTAGTTTTGCCAAAAGTCTCTGATGAGGGACCTTGTCAAAGGCTTTCTGAAAGTCCAGATACACAATATCACCTTTGTGCACCTGATTATTCACTCCTTCAAAAAAACATAACAGATTAGTAAAACAAGATCTTCCTTGTCTAAAGCCATGTTGGCTGTCTCCCATTAGGTCATGACTATCTACATGCTGAGTAATTTTATTCTTTATGATGGTTTCTACCATTTTTCCCGGTACTGATGTCAGTCTCACCGGTCTGTAGTTTCCCGGATCGCCCCTGGAACCCTTTTTAAAAATTGGTGTTACATTGGCGATCCTCCAATCTTCAGGTATTAGAGATGATTTTAATGATAGTTCACAGATTACTAATAGCAGGTCTGCAATCTCATATTTCAGTTCTTTCAACACCCTTGGATGTATACTATCCGGCCCAGGTGATTTGCTACTCTTCAGTTTATCTAATAGTTGTAATACATCTTCCCAATGTATCGATATTTCTTTCAATTCTTCCGCACCTTTAAATACCACTTCAGTCATGGGTAACATCCCAACATCTTCCTCAGTAAAGACTGAAGCAAAGAATTCATTCAGTCTCTCCGCTATCGCCTTGTCGCCTCTTAGTGCTCCTTTAACCCCTTTATCATCTAATGGATCAACTGACTCTCTCACAGGTTTTTTGCTACGAATGTAATTGAAAAGGTCTTTACTTCGCGTTTTTGCTTCCGCAGCAAGCTTCTTCTCAAATTCTCCCTTTGCCTGCCTTATCAATGCCTTGCATTTGACTTGCCAGTGCTTGTGCTGTTTCCAGGTTTCGTCGTTTGGCTCTTTTTACCATTTCCTGAAAGATGCTTTTTTGGCAACAACAGCCTCTCTGACCTCACCTTTAAACCATGCTGGCAGTTTTTTGGACTTCCTTCCACTTTTCTTAAAGCGTGGAATACAGCTGGTCTGGGCTTCCAAGATAGTATTTTTCAACAACAGCCAAGCCTGATGTACGTCTTTAACCTTTGCAACTGCTCCTTTTAGTTTTTTTCTTAACTGTTTTCCTCATTTTATCATAGTCTCCCTTTCGAAAGTTAAAAGGTAGTACTGTGGATTTCCTTACTATCCCTCCTCCACTAATTAAATCAAAGGCGATCATGCTATGATCACTATTGCCAAGTGGCCCCAACAACCTTATCTCTTGCACTAGATCTAATATGGCTTCCCCTCTGGTCAGTTCATGAACCAGTTGCTCCAAGAAGCAGTCATTTATTTCATCTAGGAACTTTACCTCCCTAGCATGTCCTGACGTGACACTGACCCAGTCGATACCGGGGTAGTTGAAATCACCCATTATTATTACTGCACTGTAACTTTTGTTAGCTTCCTTGATTTCTTTGAGCATTTTATCATCCATTTGGTCATTCTGGCAAGGCGCTCGATAGTACACCCCCCACTGCCACTGCCTTCCCCCTTTTACATGGAATTTCAATTCATATAGATTCTACAGCAGATTTTGCTTCCTGCAAAACTTTAATCCTTTCTGACTCAATGCCCGTCTAACATAGAGAGCAACCCCTCCACCAATTTGATCAGCTCTATCATTTCGATATAGTTTGTACCCAGGTATCACAGTGTCCCACTGGTTGTCCTCCTTCCACCATGTCTCTGATATTCCATTCATATCTAACCTTTCATTTAGTGCTATATATTCTAACTCTCCCATCTTATTTTTTGGACTTCTAGCATTTGCATACAAGCATTTTAGAGAATGTATTTTATTCATATTAATTTGGCTATTGAGAATCAAACCCTGGTCTCTTGGGTCCCAAGCCAGTGCTCTAACCACTAGGCTACTCCTCCACTCCTGTATATATACAAATAATTTCTAGCAATCCCTGGCTAAAAGTTCTGTGTAATGCACAAAACATGTGAACATTGTTATTTGCAAACCACTTTGACTACTAGATAAAACAGTATAGAAAAATAAATAAAGTTGGAGACTACATTTCCACCGGCCAATATGGGGAATACGCTGCCATTTTCCTGATTCAAACAGATTATGTTCATAGGCCAAAGAGAATACTGGAAACGAGAATGGCAAATAAGAACATTTGATATCTCCCAAGCTACACAGGCTAGATATTGAACGGAAGTGGCGATCTCCTTTTTTTAAACACTATTCAGCACCATTATAAGGATGATTGGCAGCGCCGAATATACTGCATGTATAATGTGGTCACTGCTATCATTATATGTATAGTAGTGATAGTCAACCACTATGAGGGTAAGTCTGTAAAGGTTGTGCAGAAAGTTACATACTCGTAATGTGCAGAAGTCCATATTCTAAAGGGCTTATGCTCAAGAATGCGCACTTAAGCCCACTCTTTAGGTGCTCGCTATTCTGTAAGCAGGCAAATTAGTTCTATTACACATGCTTTTGAGGTGGAGCTTGAGCAGAGTGTTGGTGGGGCCTAAATATATATGTGTAAGTACAAAAATATTATGATGTACATGCATTCCTGATCATAGTCATAGCCACTGATGCCTGCTCTAGAGCAAGCAGTACTGCTGCTAATAGGTTTAGGTGCGCCGATAAGCCCCTGCTCTATAAAGTGCCTGTGTACTTTACTTTATAAAATAGGCCCCATTCACGGCAACACACGTTACGTGCACAGGAGTTTAGAGAATTACTCTCTATAGAGGTCATTTTAGAAGCCCTGTTCGTGTTTTGGATATCTGAAAGCGGGCATAGAGGCGTCCAAAGCACATAGATGTCTCCAGAGCCATTTTAGAAGCTCGCTCTGGGGACATCCAAGTCTTCCCCACAGAGGTTCATATAGGGCACATCCACACTTTGTGAAATCGTGACTGCACTAGATTTACCTGCATTTTTTAAGATATTCTGGCTTGGGTGACTCAAATTGCTCTTGGACGATGTGATAAGGAAGCTTATCATAGCTCAGGAAGGAGCTATAGTAAAGGTGAAGTGACTCTGAACAAGCAACCTGTCAGTTCTGGTAGAAACAAGAAAACAGAATATTTCCATAAAAGACTACCAGTCCCAGAATGCACCAGGTTTCCAACAGCCATTAGAGGAGCTGAAGTGGGGAAACGTGTGTTCAATCAGGAGGGCTATGAGGTAATCCCCAAGCACTCATCTCAAAGGGCAGGGCCTGATTCAGCAAAGCTGCGCTGTGCTAGGGTGGAGCACTCATCTAAGCAGAATAAAGGTAGAGTTTATTCTACAGAGAATCATCCTCAGAATCAGCTTGGATATCCTCAGCTTGGACAGCTTCATCATCTGGAGGATCATCAGAAGCAGAAGCCAGAGCGGATGGACAGAGAGGGCAAGAAACCTTTTGGAAGAAAGAAGAGAAAAGTATTTGGGAGGTCTAAAGGAGTCCAGAGCAGTACGTATACTGGAAGGCATTCCAAAGGCAAGCTTACACCATTGGACTGGGGAAAGCCAGAGGAATGGTGCTGCAGAGCTAGGAACCTCCAGATGGTACCTGTGAGGGAGACGGCTGCACTTGGAAGGGACCCTAGGACCCGTGCCAGAAGGTATGTGAAGAGAGACCCAGTGTCCAGGGATCTGGATTGGAAGGCTGGACATAAGAACTGGACTACATACTGGCCAGGCTATTTAGAGAGGAACTCTAACAGCAATGGAAGCTCAGGTATGAACACTGATCTATGCCCTAGCTATACCCTTGAAAGACAGCAGGGAAACAAGTATTCTCCTGAGAGTGCTCCATTGAGAAATTCCTCTGTACCATTCCATGATATTGAACCCATGATTGTTGAAGAAGGGGGAGGAGTTGCAGATGCAGGCTGTGAATACATGGATTGCTCTTTGTCTAAACTCCTTTGGTAATTTACTGTTACAAAGTACAACAACCATCACAAAGAAATACAAACTTGTTCTTTAATCTACTCAGAAAAGCTCCTGAGTAGAATTTGAGCCACGCAGTAGAAGAAAGCCAGCTAAGGGGTTTCAGCTGGGTAACTGCTAGCAATTGAGCCTTACCTAATTGCTTGTGAGCTCTGAGAGAATCACTTCTGAGTCTATGTGTGAAGATATAAGAAGTTAACCTGAAAAGAACAGTTTTTCCCTACTTTGTGGGTTTTGTTTGTTGATTGAGGCACTGCTAAGAAAATATTAGCTAAAGCCTACAGAAAAGACCATTCTGTTACCATCCTGGTCTTTATTCTTTTGCTTTGATTGCCTGACAAGTTCAGCTGTTGTTTTCCTGATTTTGTTTTTCTAAGTTTAACACTGAAAGCAAGTATCCTGTTTTATGTGCTACCAAGCATATCTGTGTTGGGAGAAATAACCCCATAAATAAATATCTTATTGACTTTACACTCAAGCACAACTAATTATTGTGAGCGGCTGTATCTGGTGTGAATGGACTGCATTTCCCACAATCCCTTACAAACCATATTGATATATGCCTTTGCCAAGACTGTGAACATTCTCACCCAGGCACCCATCTGACAAATGGCGTAGTTTTTCGGATTGCTTTTGCGCAAAGGGATTTACTTGCTAAGGATTACAACTCAAGTCTGAAGGAAAAGACAGTTCAAGCTTAAAAGCTGAAAGAAAAGATTTTCCCTCAACTGCACTTTGGAGGAGAGGTGGCTGTTCCAAGTAGCTGTTCCAGGAAGAAAAGACCCTGTGCAGAGCTAGATTCATCACTGGCATAAGGTAACAAGTACCTGGGCATGTCTAGTGGTGGATGGGAGTAAGGCACAGGGGTAATTGAAAAAAAAAAAGTAAAAAAAAAAAAAAAAAGAGTAGAAAAAAACACCTGTTTGGAAGGTGGTGCACTGTGGGTTGTTTTTTTGTGTGTTTTCTTGCAGGGATCAAGATGGATCTGAGGGAGATGGCTAGCTGGATGGCAGCCCAGTTTAGCAGGCAACAGGAGCTAGCACAGCAGGCTCAGGACACTGCTATGAAAGCCTTAATGGACCAGCAGAAGCCAGTGCTTGATCTGGTGCAAGCCCTAGTTAAACTGCAGAACCAAAGTGGACCAGATGCAAGACCAGCAGTAAATACTGGTACACCACATGTGGACAGTGTGGGACTCAATCAGGGAATTGGGGCATTTAGTTTTGGGAAGCTAACTCCAGATGATAATGTTGATGATTTTCTAGAGTCTTTTGAAAGAGTGGCACAAGCATTAGCATGGCCAGAGACCCAGTGGGCAGTAAGGCTGGCAGCCTCATTAACTAGAGAGGCGCTTGCAGCTTATAGAGCAATGCCAGAAGCCCAGGCTTTGAATTATAAGGATGTAAAGGCTGCTATTAGAGATCGCCTAGGGTTGTCTATTTCAGAGTATAGGCGAATGTTTAGAGCTACTACATTAAGAGTGGGTGAAACACCCAGGGCTCTGAGTCAGAGAATCAGAGGATTAGCTGTAAAATGGTTGGAGCCTGAGCAAAAGACGGTTAGAAATGTTATTAGACATTATTATGCTTGAACAATTTATGTCTGCTGTGCCTAAAGATTTGCACACTTTCCTTATACAGTAAAATTGCCAAAATCTTGGAGAGGCAACCATGCTAGCAGAGAGATTCTTGGAAGCCACGCAGGCTTGCCATAGAATGGGTGGCCCTCTGAAGATGGGTGCTGAGGCAAGCTGTGCTGTATCAGAAAAGAAAATAGTTAAAAATGTTTCTGAAAATAAATGTACTGTGCCAAACCAGATGACACAGTGGAGTGGAAAGAAATGTTTCAAGTGTGGAAAATGGGGACATTTAGAAAAGGGATGCCAGACACACACTAGCTTAATGGGGATGGATTTAAAACAGCCCAAAGAAGGATTTCTTTTGATGGTTGATGTGCAAGGAATTACCACAAATGCTTTGTTAGACTCTGGGGCAGACCAGAGTATGATGTCAAAAAGGCTTTGGAAGAGAATAGAGGCCCAAGAAGGATTTGTGCCTAGAACCCCTGAAAGCCAAGTTCACATCAGATGCATTCATGGTGCTGCAACATCATATCCCACCTATAGGCTAAAGGTTAAGTGCCTGGGGAAACAAGAGGAAGTCCTGTCAGCAGTGGTGCCTAGGCTACCCTTTGATTTGGTTCTAGGAAGAGACTGGCCAAGATTTAAGCAGGGTCTAGTGGAAGGACTAGGAAAGAAGGAGGGAGAAGGATTAATGGTAATAGCTCCCGGGCCTTTATTTGGAAGTCCTCAGACCCCAGCTAAAAAGATGGTTAAGCGTCCAGAAGACCAAACTACCCCAAAGCAGACATTCGTCTTAAAGTACCATAGGGTCACAGAGAAGGCCCAAGCTCCTAAGCGGGCAACCCCTCAAGCTGCTGGGTTTGACCGGTGCAGTATAGAAAATATGACTGTACCTAGCCAAGGGAGAGCCCTGGTTGACACCGGTCTCCAAGTGGAAATACCTATTAGATGCTATGGGAGAGGAGCCCCAAGGTCCGGATTAGCCCTTAAATATTTCATCGATGTGGGTGCGGGAGTAATTGATACCGATTACAGGGGCAATATTAAAGTTCTGTTATTTAATTTTGGACAGAATGATTATCCCGTGAAGACAGAAGACAGAATTGCCCAATTGATCTGTGAGAGACTGGGTTTTCCACCTGTGGAGGAGGTCACATCCCTGGAAAATTCTGAGCGTGGAACCAAAGGCTTTGGTTCTACTGACGTCAAAGGGGTTAAAAGCCTAGCTGCCACCTGTGCCCGAGAGAGGGAGGTGAATGAAGAGGAAGATTTGGGACCCCAGGTATCTGATTGTAAAGAAAAATCAGAGCCCCAAATAGGTGAGGACCTGACAGTGGTACAACAGGAAGAAATTAGGAAATTGCTTAAAGAATTCCCAGATGTGTTGACACCCATACCTGGGGAGACACATTTGGTTGCCCATGAAATAATAACTCCACCTGGGAAATTAATTCGTCAAAGGCCATATCGCTTGCCTGAAGCCAAGAGACAGGAAGTAGTGGCACAAGTCCAGGAGATGTTGGACATGGGAGTAATAGAGGAGTCAAAGAGTCCCTGGAATAGCCCCATAGTCCTGGTGCCGAAGCCGGATGGATCTGTAAGATTTTGTATTGACTTCCGGCAGGTAAACGCAATATCAGTTTTTGATGCATATCCAATGCCAAGAATTGAAGAGCTGTTGGACCAGCTGGGACAGGCTCAATACTTAACCACCCTTGATATGACAAAAGGATATTGGCAAATCCCTCTCACCAGGGAGTCGAAGCCGAAGACTGCGTTCAGCACCCTCGTTGGCCTTTTCCAGTTCAAGAGGATGCCTTTCGGACTGTATGGAGCAGCGGCTACCTGCCAAAGGTTAGTGGATCAGGTACTTCGACCCCACCAAAATTATGCTTTTGCATACATGGATGATGTCATAATCCATAGTAACACCTGGGCGGAGCATCTAAAGAGGATCAGGGCAGTCTTGTGCTCCATGAAGCAAGCGGGAATCACTTTAAACCCGAAGAAGTGTGCCTTTGCAAATAGGGAGGTAAAATACCTGGGTCACCTAGTGGGAAGAGGAAAAATTAAATCTCTAATGAGTAAGGTAGATAGCATTAGGAATTTTCCCCCTCCAACAACAAAGAAACAACTAAGAAGTTTCTTGGGAGTTATTGGATACTACCGCAGATTTATACCGCAATTTGCAGAGAAAAGTGCAATTTTCACGGATATGCTGCGGAAGAATTGTCCAAACCAGCTAAAGTGGACACCTGAAGCTGAAAAAGCATTTTCAGTCCTAAAAGGAAAATTGTGTACAGAACCGGTACTGAAAGGGATGGACTTCAGGAAACCCTTTCTGGTTCAAACAGATGCATCGGATGTAGGGCTAGGAGCGGTTCTATCCCAGTGTCATGAAGGGGAGGAGCATCCTGTGATGTACCTGAGCAGGAAGTTGTCACCGGCTGAACAAAAGTATTCCACAATAGAAAAAGAATGTTTAGCTATAAAGTGGTCAGTGGAGGCGTTAAGGTTTTACCTTACAGGGAGAAAGTTCCAGTTGGTCACAGACCATGCCCCACTTAAGTGGTTGCAGCAAATGAAGAACCACAATGCCAGGTTGACACGCTGGTACATGGCCTTACAGGCATTTGATTTTCAAGTGGAACATCGTGCTGGGAAGTTACACAAGAATGCGGATGCCCTTTCCCGTATTACGGACTGTAGAGAAGAAGTTTCAACAGTTACACCAGTCCGTAATAACTTAAGCAGGGGGGTATGTGATAAGGAAGCTTATCATAGCTCAGGAAGGAGCTATAGTAAAGGTGAAGTGACTCTGAACAAGCAACCTGTCAGTTCTGGTAGAAACAAGAAAACAGAATATTTCCATAAAAGACTACCAGTCCCAGAATGCACCAGGTTTCCAACAGCCATTAGAGGAGCTGAAGTGGGGAAACGTGTGTTCAATCAGGAGGGCTATGAGGTAATCCCCAAGCACTCATCTCAAAGGGCAGGGCCTGATTCAGAACAGCTGCGCTGTGCTAGGGTGGAGCACTCATCTAAGCAGAATAAAGGTAGAGTTTATTCTACAGAGAATCATCCTCAGAATCAGCTTGGATATCCTCAGCTTGGACAGCTTCATCATCTGGAGGATCATCAGAAGCAAAAGCCAGAGCGGACGGACAGAGAGGGCAAGAAACCTTTTGGAAGAAAGAAGAGAAAAGCATTTGGGAGGTCTAAAGGAGTCCAGAGCAGTACGTATACTGGAAGGCATTCCAAAGGCAAGCTTACACCATTGGACTGGGGAAAGCCAGAGGAATGGTGCTGCAGAGCTAGGAACCTCCAGACGGTACCTGTGAGGGAGACGGCTGCACTTGGAAGGGACCCTAGGACCCGTGCCAGAAGGTATGTGAAGAGAGACCCAGTGTCCAGGGATCTGGATTGGAAGGCTGGACATAAGAACTGGACTACATACTGGCCAGGCTATTTAGAGAGGAACTCTAACAGCAATGGAAGCTCAGGTATGAACACTGATCTATGCCCTAGCTATACCCTTGAAAGACAGCAGGGAAACAAGTATTCTCCTGAGAGTGCTCCATTGAGAAATTCCTCTGTACCAATCCATGATATTGAACCCATGATTGTTGAAGAAGGGGGAGGAGTTGCAGATGCAGGCTGTGAATACATGGATTGCTCTTTGTCTAAACTCCTTTGGTAATTTACTGTTACAAAGTACAACAACCATCACAAAGAAATACAAACTTGTTCTTTAATCTACTCAGAAAAGCTCCTGAGTAGAATTTGAGCCACGCAGTAGAAGAAAGCCAGCTAAGGGGTTTCAGCTGGGTAACTGCTAGCAATTGAGCCTTACCTAATTGCTTGTGAGCTCTGAGAGAATCACTTCTGAGTCTATGTGTGAAGATATAAGAAGTTAACCTGAAAAGAACAGTTTTTTCCCTACTTTGTGGGTTTTGTTTGTTGATTGAGGCACTGCTAAGAAAATATTAGCTAAAGCCTACAGAAAAGACCATTCTGTTACCATCCTGGTCTTTATTCTTTTGCTTTGATTGCCTGACAAGTTCAGCTGTTGTTTTCCTGATTTTGTTTTTCTAAGTTTAACACTGAAAGTAAGTATCCTGTTTTATGTGCTACCAAGCATATCTGTGTTGGGAGAAATAGCCCCATAAATAAATATCTTATTGGCTTTACACTCAAGCACAACTAATTATTGTGAGCGGCTGTGTCTGGTGTGAATGGACTGCATTTCCCACAATCCCTTGCAAACCATATTGATATATGCCTTTGCCAAGACTGTGAACATTCTCACCCAGGCACCCGTCTGACAACGTCCATTCTATAACTACCCTCCACATGTACTTCTAAGTGGTTTAATTTTGGACAGACTTTTTTCTGGCCCAAATTCAACTATATAGTTCTATGTATAGCAGTTGAATATTGTCACTATGCCAGTAGATGGGTGTTCTGCTCTTACTCTGTCCTAACGTCACCCTGGCACTATCTGGATAGTCCCCAGGCAGCTAGAAAACGTCTCAGAAGCACTGTTTTGGTAGTTCCACTGAAAATCTACAAATAGGGGACTTGTATGTTTAGTGGCAGCAGCTAAGAGGGTCATTTTATAACACCGCACCTACATTAAGATGGCAGGAAGATGACTATTGTGTAACATTTTATAGGTGGCTACATTGCAGGTGCAGACATTAGACCTCTTCAAGAGCAATACATCTGTCCACTCGGAGATTGTTGAAGTACATTTGTAAATTAAGGTATTTCATAATGCCATCCATGCTCCGCCCAGACCACACCCGTGGCAGAGCCAACAGTAAAGTATGTATGTGCATGCCATCATGTGTACTTTTAATGCCTCTTGCCATTTCACACGAGCTAGTTCATGCACGTATGACTTGATAAAATTACCCCTTAAATGTAGAAGTCCCTTTGAATATTGACCCAGATGATTTTTATCATATTAAAAGATCTTGCAAAAGACAAGAGCCAAATGCAAGATGCTAGTTTAGTTTAGTTTATTGAAATTTGATCTCCCGCCTATGGCAAATAGCAGCTAGGCGGTTTACAATATAATAAAAAACATAATATAGGCAAGGGGAAGCGTACGTGGATGTGTGGCGCCTACTGCAAAGCAATTCTACATCTCCAGCCAGCTGCTGGCATTTTTACAGTCCACAGTTTATAAAGGCAGCATTGGCTCTCCCAGAGGAAAAATCATTTAATGAATGCAATGGAAGATTTACCTTAGTCTCCCCGATCGCCTGAGCTGGATGGTTTATAACTATAACCACTTACTAAAGATACCTAATTACCCTCTTTCACTTTATGTCTGTGACTGTCTACAGATGGCAGGAGCTGTGATTAACTGCTGTTTTTCTTTTCTTTTTCTTCGTGAGATAGGCTTAGGTTGTAAAATTGCAAATTAAACACTTATAGTACCTTGGTTTATATAACTTTGAGTAGCATATCTGTGTGGTTCCTTGGTTAGCTGTTTTGACTTCAGTTTATATTGGCTCTATGTAGCATGTCATGAAATTTATGCTGCCTTAAAAGGTACTTTTTTGAATTCTCTGAGTGGAGTTTTTCACATAAAAGACTGTGCGTGATGCTGAAATGTGAACACATATGATAGCTTTGAATGGACAAATGTTTTTGTGCAAATATATTTTTATTGAATTCACAAAAATTATTTATATAAGGGAGATTTTAGAAGTGACTTCTAGGAAGAATCTGGGACACAGGGTCCAAATCATAACATAAGATATGCCATACTGAGTCAGATCCAGGGTCCATCAAGTCCAGTATCCTATTTCCAACAGCAGCCAATCCAGGTAACAAGTACTTGTCAGGTTTCCAAAAAGGTATATAAATTCCATGGTGCTTGTCCCAAGGGTAATCAATGGATTTCCCGGGTCCTCTTTAGTAATAGAACATAGAAATATGACAACAGAAAAAGACCACATGGCCTGTCTAGTCTGTCCTTCCATATCAACAACTACAACAGTCCCCCTTTTTCCTTTAGAGATCCTCTGTGTTTGTCCCATGCTTTTTTGAATTCAGTTACTGTCCTCATCTCTACCACCTCCACTGGGAGACTATTCCACGGATCCACCACTCTTTCTGTAAAGAAATATTTCCGCAAATCACTCCTGAATCTATCCCCCTTCACCCTCATCCCATGTCCCCTTGTAGCAGAACTTGCTTTCAATTGAAAGAGGCTCTTCCCCTGAACATTTATGCCACAGAGATATTTAAACATCTCAATCATATCACCTCTAAGGTGTACATATTAAGATCCGTCAGTCTATCCTCATATGCTTTATAATGAAGACCACTAACCATTTTAGTAGCTACTCTCTGCACCGACTACATCCTGTTCACATCCTTTTGATGGTGCGGTCTCCAGGATTGCATACTATACTCCAAATGAGGTCGCACCAAAGACTTATACAGAGGCACTATCACCTCCTTTTTTCTGCTGGCCATTCCTCTCTGTATGCACCCAAGCATCCTTCTAGCTTTTGCCGTTGCCTTTTCTAGCTGTTTAGCTACTTTAAGATCATCAGACACAACCACGCCCAGGTCCCGCTCTTCTTTAGTGGACAAAAGTACTTCACCCCCTATATTATATTGCTCCCTTGGATTGCTGCAGCCCAAATGCATGACCTTACATTTTTTAACATTAAATCCCAGCTGCCAGATTCTAGACCATTCTTCAAGCTTAGCTAGATCCCTCCTCATGTTATCTAGACCTTCCTGGGTGTCTACTCTATTGCAGATTTTGGTATCATCCGCAAAAAGGCAAACCTTAACTGACAGCCCTTCCGCTATATCACTAACAAAGATGTTAAAAAGAATCGGACCAAGGACAGATCCCTGGGGCACACCACTGGTAACATCCTTCTCCTCAGAGTGAGCCCCATTTACCTGTACTCTTTGTCGCCTCCCATCCAACCAATTTCTAACCCAAGCAGTAACTTTAGGGTCCATCCCTAGGGTGCTCAGTTTGCCTGTGAGGAACAGTGTCAAAGGCTTTACTAAAATCTAAATACACCACATCTAGGGCTCTGCCTCGGTCCAACTCCCTGGTCACCCAGTCAAAGAAATCAATCAGATTTGTCTGACAAGACTTGCCTCTGGTGAATCCATGCTGCCTCGGATCCTGTAATCCGCTGGACTCCAGAAACCTCACTATTTTCTCTTTCAGCAGCATTTCCAATAATTTACTCAACACCGAAGTTAAACTAACCGGCCTGTAGTTTTCAACCACATCCTTACTTCCGCTTTTGTGTAAAGGCACCACATGAGCCTCTCTCCAGTCCTTTGGCACCACTCCCGACTCCAATGAGGCATTGAGAAGGTCAGTCAGTGGAGCTGCTAGAACGTTCCCAAGTTCCCTCAGTATTCTAGGGTGTATCCCATCTGGTCCCATCGCTTTGTCTACTTTAAGTTGAGCTAGTTTCTCATGAACACAGTCTTCTGAAAATTGTTCAAGATGTCCCTCGCTTCTGTTCCTGTTTGTGGGTGTTTTCTGAGGTCCTGCTCCTGATTCTTCATCTGTGAACACAGAACAAAAATATTTGTTAAGCAATTCCGCTTTATCCTCATCAGCTTCTACATATTCCTCTCCCTCATCCTTGAGTCTGACAATACCACTTTTGGTTTATGGACTTTTCCTCCAGTAACTTGTCTAAACCTCTTAAAGACAGCTACACTAACAGTTTTTACTACATCCTCCGATAATGAATTCCAGAGTTTGATTATGCCTTAAGTGAAAAAATACTTTCTCTGATAGTCATAAATGTACTACATTGAAGCTTCAATGCATGTCTCCTAGTCTTTCTGTTTTTTGAAGGAGTAAACAATCTACATTTACACATTCCACTCCATTCATTTTTTTTTTTTTATTTTGTGCTGTCAAGTCAATACTGACTCTTGGCAACCCAACTGCCTCTGAGTTTCCTTGGCAATGTATCACTGGAAGTAGATTACCAGGCCTTTTCTTCTGAGGCAATGGAGGGTAAAGTGACTTATCCAAAGTCACAGGGAATGCTAGTGGGAATCAAATCCTTGATCTTTACAATACAAGGCAGTTGCTCTAACCCTAGGCTACTCTCCACTTTCTTATTCTATAGACCTCTATTGTATCTCCCTTCAGCCGTCTTCTTTCCAAGTTGAAGAGCCCTAAGCTTTTAAGCCTCTCCTCATAGGGGTATCCTTCCATCCCCTTTACCATTTTGGTGGCTCTTCTCTGTACCTTTTCTAATTCCACTATATCCTTTTTAAGATATGGTGACCAGAATTGCACACAATATTCAAGGTGCGGTCTCACCAGGGAACGATACAGAGGCATTATAATATCCTTTGCTTTATTCTCCATTCCTTTCCTTATGATTCCTAGCATTGTATTTGCTTTCTTGGTTGCCACTGCACCCTGGACAGGGGGTTTCAATGTAATATCCACCTAAATCCTTTTCCTGAGCAGTGGTTCCTAATGCCCCCACATCTTCATTAACAGTGATTCTCAACCTAGTCCTCTGAATATACTTAGCCAGTCACGTTTTAGGATATACATAATGGATATGCACGAGACGCAGATATGTTTAATGCATATTCATTCCAGATATCCTGAAAACCTGACTAGCTGAGTTTGTCCCAAAGACTATAGTAGACTGAGAACCCCTGCTTCAGAACAATATGCAGAAGCGACTCAGCACTCTTCAGCGGTTGCATGCAAGAAGATTTTCTTTGGACACTATCATAGAAAAATAATAAACATTATGGGGCTTATTTTATAAGGAGCCACGTAAAATTAGCAGCCACTAATGTGCGACAGTCATCTGTTTTCAAGGTCTTAAGTGTGTGACTGGGCAAGTATGCTCAGACTTCCGGCGGTTTCGTTTTTGGAAGTGACAGCATAAGTCTAATCACATGTTCTTGTAGTGTGGGCGTGCATAGGGGCAGAGTGTGGGTGCAGCAGAAATGTATACATTGTAAGATGCTATAATTTACGCACGTTCTTGAACGATTTAGGCGTGGGCGTGTACGCCAGATCCCGGGCCAATGCAAATGTTTGTGCTTTATCTTAAGGTGAAATCTCTGCCACTTATGCAAGGCGGCACCTACTTGTTGTTATCAAATAGGCATAACATAAGCGCCTTAAATAGTGCTTTAGCAAGGTTTTCCCTTCTAAAATGAACCTCAACATACATGGTTACACGGTTCTATTCAAAGACCAAAAGAGTGAGGAGGTGGGAGGAGAAAGGACTATTACTGAACTCAGCCCCCTTCCCCAATAAAAGGGAAACTTTATAACAGGTCACCTAGGTTAGGAGGTAGTCTATTTTGGTGCTTAAGAGGCACATTTCACATTGGGACGTCCAAGTGCAATCTTAGACGTCAAAGCCAGAATGTCTGAAAAAAAAGCAGACACGTGTAAGTTCAGGCATAATTTCAGAAATGTGGACGTGCTAATATGTATGTGTATGAAATGTCTAAATAAATAGCCCCCAAGAACAAGAAGTCTAATAGCATAATGGTCAGAGTACTGGCTTAAGAGCAGAGTGGGCAAGGTTCAAATCCCAGTACAGGCATTTGTGATTTACAGTAAGGCTAGTCACTTAATTCTCCATCTTCTTTACACTCTCTGGATGTTTTAAGGTGAAAAAAGATGTTAGCAATAGAAACTCCAGGAACCAAGATGACAGCTGACAGAACTCTGTGCTATAATGCTCTTTTCTGATGGGCAAGAAGAGAAAAGTCAAGTCAGGCAGGCTGCCCTGCCAGCTTCCTCTTCATTTACCTGTGGTCCAATTGATGCTTATGTCCGATGCCAAGAGCAGCAGTCAGTGCCTTTAGGAGCAGATAGCCCGGCTTTGAAGTCTCTGGGACAGAATAGTTCAGAGTTTCTTTAGGGTGAAGATCTCACACCTCCTGATCTGCGGAGATCCACTAAACAGGCACACTCTGGAGTTCTTCCAGGCAGCGTGGCGAGTCCTCGGCCTTCTGTGGTTGGAGATCCTGGTCCTCTGTTGAGGGCGCAACCTGGATGAGATGTGGGAGTTGTTGGAATCTCACTGGGTCAGCTTCTGAATCGCTCATGCTCTCTGAGTGGTTTGGTGACAATGGCAGCAGGAGAAGCCGCTTTGCCTCCCCCTACGGAGCTTGTAACCTCAGCGGCTATGGCGGACACTGACCAGGATACTTCTTTTTCCTTCATTCTCCAGCAACCTGAGCAGTTTTCCTTGAAGGTGATTTGGACTGTGATCAAGTCGCTTGGAAAGGCTATAACTCTTTAGATCCAGTCTTTGCAAACAAAGTTCCAGAGTAATGAAGGGTTATGTGTTAAGTCCAATGAAGTAACTGAAATTTTAAAGGTTACTGTTGAAGAACTTTCTCATTGAACAGATCGATTAGAGACATACTCTGAGCCTTTTATGAAAGATGCTAGTTATTTGAAAACTAGGATGGAACAGCTTGATACCATAGCAGATTAGGAAAATTTATCAAACGTAAATTAGCCAGAGTTGCTAATATTTCTGCTAAGGAATTTTTAAACTATACATGTCAGAGATTTTGGGAGTGCCTCAGGCATCACATCTACCTTTGATAAAAGCTTATCATCTTCCCGCTGGCCAGAAGGTTTTGGTTGGTGCTCAGGTTTCTGGCCCCCAAACTGCTGATGTGTTAAATGTATCATCTTTTTTGGAAATGTCTGATACAGCCTTAGCTCTCCTTCTACTTGTCTGGTTACTACAACTACTACTATTACTGAGCATTTGTATAGCGCTATAAGACGTACACAGTGCTGCATAGACACATGTAAGAGATGGTCCCTGCTCAACAGAGCTTACAGTCTAGTCAGATTGTGCTGGCTCTGGATAGGGAATAGCTTCTCAAGTTGTTGTTTTTTTTAAAGAAAGATCTTCGCTTCAGGGGCTGCTTGGTGCGGGTCTTTCCTGACCTAGATAAAGCAACCCAGCAGCGCAGAGAGGGAGTTTTGACCCTCTGGCTTCCGGTTCTGCAGCTAGGTGGCTTATTTTTCTGAAATATCCATGTAAGTGTCCGGTGAAGCTGCAAGGGGTTTCTTACATTTTTTTTTTCTTTCTCTCACAGTTAATTTATTTTTTGAATGCTCGTGAAGCCTCGGGGTTGGATTTAGGTGCCACCTTTACTTCTTTGTAATTATATAACGGACTGCTTATGTGCTTAGAGAGCACCTCTTTTACTGTTTGTTTCTCGTTGAGGTTCCCCAGTTGTGAGCTAGAGGAGAGATAGCTTACATTATTTCTTGCTAAATGATTCCTATTTGATGGAATGCCTAAGTTATACCTTATTTCTTATGCAAGTGATTGTATACATGTCTGTATGTATAAATGCATAAATATAAAATTAAAAGAAAAAAAAGGTGTAAACAAGCACTTTTCTGATGCCTATTTGTGTCTGGAGCAGGTATAAACATTGACGTGCTGCAGACGTCTCCACCTTTTCTGAGATTGAACGGAGACATGCAAGTCCATTGCTCCTCCCCAGACACGTCTCGGCCACACCGCTGTGCCTTCTTGGACGTCCCTGTACTAGAGATGTCTGTGAATGTCATTTGTGGAATGTCTACGGAGAGGTGTCTATGATTTCAATATCAAAATCACGGCTAGACCTTTTAGAATGACCCTCATAATGTCTATGAAATAACAGCACAAATCCTGCAGAAATCTGGGATCTACGTACATTTACAGCTCATTCAAGTATATTTTATAAACACAAATCTGTCCCTAAACACTCCTACACCTGAGTCACGCAAAAGTACATGCATGTTGTCATTACACGTACCGGCATCTACAGTACGTGTGAAACAGACTTTATAAAATTACTAAGAGGGTAATTTTATAAGGCACTTTTTTTCATGCCCATTTTATAAAGTCAGATCTGTGTGTAGCTGGTTTTATAAAAGAGGATGCGAGTGTGAGGGTACGTGCACTCGTTTAAGCCACAAGCCCTTATACCACTCCTAGGGCTGATGTGAATGGGCTCACCTACCTTTTTCAAGAACATGTGCAAATTATAGGATTTTATAATTGATGTGCATAACTGCGTTCCACTCACACTCCTCCCAAACTCTACCACAGTTAAAGTGAATGGCCCAATGCATGTTCTTTCAAAATAGCCACTGCATCAAATGCACACGTAAATGCCCATTTACTTACAATACCTAGATTTTTCACTTAAATCTAGGTGCAACTTAAAAGAATTACCTCCTAAGTGGATAATGCTCTCCCTTTCTTTACCTCTCTTCCCCACTTGTCATAATATTCATGCTGCAGCCAACCCTGCTCCTCCCTTTTGCTTCAAAACTACTTGAAAAAGCAGTTCACCACCACTTTCCTCTCAAGCTCTTCTACATTCACTGCAGTCTGGCTTTCATCACCAACATTCCACAGAAATAGCTCTTGCCAACACGGCTGCTGCTACCCAGGAAGCCAAGTAAGCGTGGCAGGAGGGCTCCGCTATTTGGGGGTGCCGCAATTGCTTTCAGCAGCACAATGGTGTTCAGTGTCCATGGGAACAGCCTGTCCCGCGGACTGAAGAAGAGAAGTAGGCCACAATCGTGGCCAGCAGCACAGTGGTGTTCAGTGTCTGTGGGAACAGCCAGTCGCGCAGGCCGAAGAGGAGAAGTAGGCCACAATCACAGCCAGCAGCGCAGTGGTGTTCTGCTCTTTGGCCTAAGAGATAGGCTGTTCCCCCAGGCACTGAACACCATTGTGCTGCTCTCCGCAATCGCGGCCTTCTTTTCTTCTTTGGCTTGCAGTATAGGCTACTGAAGGTTGAGATCGCATTCAATAGTGCAGTGATCAGTGCAAACAGAATAAGCTGTCCTGCAGGCCGAAGAGGAGAAGGTCACTATTGCAGTCAAGAGCACTGAAGAAAGAGGAGCTGGGGCCAGAGACATATAGGTAGTAGGAGGGACATTTTTAAAGGCATAGTGGATTTGGGAAAGAAAGACAGAGGGAAGGGAATGAAGGGCAAGGGGTGAGAATGCTACTGGGCGGGAGAGGGAGAAAGCAACAAAGTCTGGGAAGGGAACAGAGTTGGGGGAGACAGTAGAAGAGGGTCTGTAGTGAGGGGTGTACAATTGTAAGGGTTGGAGGTTGAAGAGAGGGTAGAAAAGATCACAATGAATAAACACTAAAAGGTGCTGCACCCACCCCCATCAGAAGACATCCAGGCACCCTAGTCCAACGCCACACATACATACACACAGAGGCACGCCACCCTCACAGCATATGCACACACACACAAAGGCATATGCACACACACACAAAGGCATATGTACACACACACACACACAAGAGGGAGAAGTAGCCTAGTGGTTGGGGCAAGGTACTTCAGGCCGGAAGGTCGGAGGTTCAAATCCCACTAGAGGACAGCAACCTTGGGCCGGAAGGACTGGGGTTTCTAGTCCCACAGGTGCTCCTTGTGGTCTTGGGCAAGCCACTTAACCCTCCATTGCCCATGTTCCCTGTAAGTATTAGTGTGTTTGTGTCTCATATCCCCGCGTGTTAAATGTATCCCCCAACTGTGTTGTGACCGCTTTGATTGAAGGATAAGGCGGTATACAAAACTGTCTAAATAAAGGCACCTGACCCATGCAGCGTGCGCACACATAGGAACCCCACCCCCAGACTGCACCACATGCACAATCACACAGGCACTGCACCCGCACACCACACACCAACTATCTGAAGAGAAAGACATGTATATAGACAACACTATTATAAAGATTCCCCATACAGCCCCTACTACCATAACGAGGCACACTTTATTATCTCCCTTTGGACTCTTCCTCCACACACACACCTAGATATGTATGACTGTGCAAATGAAGGAATGGGAAATATGTCAATAGGTGTGCTGTTTCACATGCACACAAAGTCCCGAACAGATTAACATCTCATGACACACAGATGCACATGCATGCAGCCCCCAACACTCTTCATGACACAGACTCGCACATCGCCCACAACAGGTCCCATGACCCATGTGTATATAGCACCTGATAGTCCCCATGGTGCACACACACACTCACATGTGTATATACAGCCTCCAGCAGTCTCCATGACGCACAAAAAGATACAAATGCACCCACCCATTGACAATCACATACACAGACCCCCCTACACTTCCTATGACACACACAGATGAAAGCCCCCGAATTTCTGATCCCGTGAGTGAGGGAAATGCACCAGTGTGTCACACTATAAAGCAAGAACTTTTCAACTTGTTTCAGCTTCGCTGCAGGGTACCAAAGATGTCAGACCTCCTTTTCCCTCTCATGGCATGCCGGTAGGGTGATATTTACCTTTATGTCTCAGTCAGGCATCTAGGCACAGAGAATAGAGGAACTAGGGGGGTCTCCGGTGCAGCGTGTTGGTCGGTTAGAATCACTACTACTAATAATCATTTGTATAGTGCTACAAGGCATACAGAGCGCTGTACAGACACATGTAAAAGACAGTCCCTGCTCATCAGAGTTTACAATCTACTCAAGACAGACAATACAACGCCGAGGACAAGGATTTATCTAGGGGAATGGCAAGGAAACATAGGAAAAATTAGTGGATCGGGATCCAAAAGCGGCCTCAAAGAGATGAGTTTTGAGCCTGGATTTGAAAAGGGCCAGAGATGAAGTCTGACACACAGACTGGGCTGATGGGGAGCTAGGACTGGAAATGGGCTGAGTGGAAGGGGGAGGGGCTTGAACTGCAAATAGCCCTCCATTGCCTCAGGTACACACAGATTGTGAGCCCTTCGAGGACAAGGGAATAAAAAGTACCTGTTAGTATATACATGTAAACCGCTCTGATGCGTAAGTAAAGGGCGGTATATCAAATGCCTAAACCTAAACCAAAAGCCGATTTGGACAGGGGCTTGGAATGGAAATGGGCTGAGTGGAAGGGGGGGCTTGAACTGCAAATAGCTGATGGGGAGGGGGGCTTGGAATGGAAATGGACTGTGAGGGGAGGGAGCTAGGATTGGAAAAGGGCTGAGTGGTGGGGGGATATAGTACAGGAAATGGGTTGATGGAGGGGCTAGGATAGGACTGGAAATGGGCTGTTGGGGGGTGCTAAGACTGGAAATGGGATGTGGTGGGGGCTTGATTTGAAATGGACTCATGGAGGGGCTAGAACTGGAAGTAGGCTCATGGGGGGCTTGGATTGGAAATGGGCTGAGTGGAGGGGAGCTAGGATTTGACATGGGCTGATGGTGGGGCTAGGAAAGGACTAGAAATGGGCTGATGGGGGCTGGGATTGGAAATGAGCTGATAGAGGGACTGGGATAGGACTGGAAATGGATGGGGGAGCTAGGACTGGAAATGGGCTGATGGTGGGGCTAGGATAGGATTGGAAATGGGCTGACGGGGGGGCTAGGACTGGAAATAGGCTGAGGCGGGGACTAGAAGGGAGCGGATGATGGGTGGGGCTGAACTAGAAGGAAGCTGATGTTGGGGGAGGATTAGAATGGGATGGAGCTGGGAGAGTGAAATGGAGAGGGAAAAATATTTTGTGTGGGAGGGAAGACAAATCTACAATTGGTCGGGTATTGGGAGAGTAAGTGGGAATTGAGGATGGAGGGGTAAAATTTGAGTGGATGAAATAGGAATGACGAAAGAGCAAAAGGAGAATGATTTGTATGTTAAAGCAGATGTAGAGAGAGAATGGAAAAAAACTAGCAGAGAGAAGAAAGGACAAATGGACAGCAGACGATGGAGAGTTAGCAGAAGACATGAAGAAACCAGAAGAAAGTGGATGGAGAAATTGCAACTGAAAAAAAATGCACAAAAAGGTAGAAAAATATCTCTTTATTTTGAATTTATTAACTGGAATATGTCAGCTCTGGGAAATATGCATCATTAACGTCTGCGCTTTGTTTAGTACAAGAGGAAATTCATTTACAGTTTTATTTCTACAGTGTTGTTGTACATTCCAAGTTTGGCTTTTGGGGTTCCCAGTTTAATTATTGTCTTCCTGTTTCTAAATTGTGATTTCTTGTTTGGTGATGGTCTATGTTCTGTTCATGTGTAACTGAGCTGAGGTATTCTGTTTATGTAATTCCTATTTGACATTGCCACTTGTTCTCTTTCCCCAGTAGGTCATGTATTGTTATTCTCTGAAATGTATTGGTTTAATATTTGCAGTATTGCCTTTTGATAGGCAGGGTATGGTGCTTTGTGAGTCCTGGTAATGCTGTCAGGATACGGCGGGTTTGCTATGGGTTCTAAATGGGCAGTGTTTGTAGTAGTTCCTAATGTGCCTGGCGGTTGACACTGGATTATAGTAATGTAGAAATCTTTTAGTCTTTCTTTATCCATACACTCATTAAGAGGCACGTTTAATAAAAGTTAGTGTATGGTAACATTATGCAAATATTTATGCAAATGAGGCCCCACGCCCCCCCTTGGGCCGCCCCTGTTCTCACATTGATACCGCTACTGTTGACTGTCGAAACTGCCAACCTTAGCTCTGGGATTGAGCCCTGCCTCTTAGCGTTCACCGCAGTTTCCATTCAACTTACACACAGGATTAGCAGTGGCTTTCCCCAGCTCTGTCTTAACAGTCTATTGACCTTTTCTCCAGGAACTTATCCAATCTTTTTAAGCCCAGCTACACTAACTGCTTTTATCACCTCCTCCTTATTTGGTGGATTTATGAAAGAGCCGCGCAATCGTGGATGCAGAGATAGAGCAGCGGTAGTGTCTGTGGAACAATAACAGGTGGGAAAAGAGGCAGAAAAAGCTACAGCACAGTTTCCCCAAACGGGTTAGTTTTGCACATACCATGATAGTCATGAACCTCACTTCTAAGCTAGGGCATGTGGACTATGATCTCAGTCTCTCAAATTTACTTTTACTGCTCAGCATAGTACTTGCATCGTGGCAAAGGGAGCCTCCTGCTGGAGTTTGTCAGATGTATCAGGTATAGGTAGTTTCTCAGGATGTACTTGGAAATTCTTTTATATCAAGCCTGTGGCTCCCAATACAAGGGGAAATATTTCTGTATTTCTACCACATGTTCATGGTCTCTGACTGCATTTCTTGGTACTTCAGGATCTTCTGCCTCTCCACGCATTTTACAGAATCATCACTTGGAACCAACATCTCTATTATCAATGCCGTTCTGCTGTTTTTCTCCTTTACCACTACAGTATGTCAGGTTTCCTCAATCCAGTTTCTTATCCATTGGAATGGGAATGTCCCAGGTGATCATAACCTCTTCCTTCTCTGTAATTTTCTTAGGGTCATGATCCCAGGGCTTTTCAGGGACAGTGATATTATAGTGTTTACAGAGTTTCCAATGGAGGAGGCATGCTACTTTGTTGTACCTTTTTGTGTAGCCAGCTCGGAGGTGAGTCATTATTTACAGGTCTTTCTTACAGAATCAATATATGTCTGCTTTTCCAGTATTTTCAATGTTCGCTGTAAACCATCTCATCATAGCTCACTGTCCTGGGCTGCAACTATCAATTTCTCATCCTTCAGTTTCAGTTCATCTCTCCATAACTATTCATGTGTCCGTTCTTGATCGACAAAGAGTTCCTGGAATGACACTTTATATTTCCCACTGTATTTGTGCATTTGCCACTTGTTTTTCAGCGTTTGCTGATCTAATTCTTTGAAGAGATTTTTCTCTTGTTTTGCAAATTCTGTTGCTTCCTTTCCTGTGCCCACTTGTGGATTCTAATTCATTCCTTTTAATCATCAGAACACTTTTCCAAGTTTCATGATGGACACAGATTCTGTAGATCTTTTTTTGTTTAATTAATAAACACACTGGCACTCCTTGTGGCTTTCGGCAAGTCAGTTGACCCTCCATTGTCTCGGAAGAAAATGTCTGCCAATCTACCTCTGGTGATACCTTGCCAAGAAAACCCAGGGGCTGCTGGGTTGCCAGGAGTCAGCATTGATTCTACTCAAGGTCATTCAGCAGAGACTACAACCATATCTGGTATGAGAACTGCCTGAAGTGCAAGCAGGGTTTAGGAAAGGGAGAGGAACGAGAGACATTATCACAGATGTGAGATGGATCCTTGAAAAGACAAAAGAATATCAAAACTATATCTATATGTGTTTTATTGACTACAGCAAGGCTTTTGATTGTGTAAAGCATGAGAAACTCTGGGCCACATTAAGAAGCACGGGTATACCAGAACACCTGATCATTCTCTTGCACAACCTTTACATTGATCAAGAAGCAACAGTTCGAACGGAACTAGGAGAAACAGAATGATTTAAAAATCAGCAAAGGTGTATGACAAGGCTGCATACTTTCCCCATACCTATTTAATTTATATGCAGAACAAATCATCAGAGAAGCAGGACTGTATGAAGACAACCAGAGGTGTGAAGATGAAACGCTGATGATACCACATTACTGGCTGAAAGTGAAGATGATTTGAAACACCTGCTTCTCAAGATCAAGGAATATAGTCTTAAAATGGGTCTGCATCTTAATGTTAAGAAGACAAAGATCCTGACAACTGGCAAAATGAATAAGTTCATCGTTGATGGAGAAGAAATTGAAATAGTTGACAACTTTAACCTACTTGGATCAACTATCAATAAAGAAGCAACAAGCAGTCAAGAAATAAGATGATGCATTGTTCTTGGCAGAATGGCTATGACGAACCTAGACAGATTCTCAAGAGCAGAGATATCTCTCTCCATACAAAGATTTGACTTGTTCAAGCCATGGCATTTTCAGTGACATGATATGGATGTGAAAGTTGGACAGTGAAAAAGATAAGACAGGAAGAAAATGGAGAAATAAGACCTTACCAGCTAATTGTCTTTCCTTGAGTTCTCTCCGAGCCAGTCCAGGAACTCTCGGGTAGTCAACCTCCTTCAGCAGCTGATGACTGAATTCTGAAAGTTTCTCTGACAGGCTATCCAGCTCCCCCTGGAGTCAGAGGCTCAGTCTACTATTGTCAAAGCAGCCTAAACTACCATAAATTTAACACTTTAAAAACTTCAAACTAAACGAACATTAACTTTAAGTAATTCCTTCTCTTTATTGTTCCTTTCCCTTTCCCTCTCACTTTTCTTTTTTTTTTCTTTTCTTTTTATGGGAGTAAATATTTCACCTTACAGGATCCAAAATCCATCCGTTTAGAAGACAAAAACATTTCCAACATTTGCTGCCAAAAACGAGATCCTACTCTTCTCCACCTCCAGCCAAATGCCGCCGAATTTCTATACCTATTATTTATCGGCCGAGCCCTAGCCCTTCTGAAATATTTCGAGACGGACTGGGTGGGACCTGGACTGGCCTGGAGAGAACTCAAGGAAAGACAATTAGCAGGTAAAGTCTAATTTCTCCTTCCTCTTTGTCTCTCCAGGCCAGTCCAGGAACTCTCGGAAAGTACCAAAGCAGTTCCTAACCTTGGGAGGGTCCAGCGAGCCCCGCCATCATGATTGAGACTCCGACTCTCGTGTCTCCCCTTGCCTGAAGATCTAAACGATAATGCTTCGTGAACGTGTGGAGCGTCGACCAAGTTGCCGCTCGACAGATTTCCACCTGGGGGAATGAATGTGAATTCTGCCCATGACGCCGCTTGTCCCCTAGTCGAATGAGCTTTGAGCCCTTCGGGAAGCGATCTCCCCCTTGATACATATGCCACTACAATGGCTTGCTTTACCCAGTGGGCAATTGATGCCTTGCCCGCCGCTTCCCCCTTACGGGCACCTCAAAATAACACAAACAATCTGTCTGATTTACGAAACGGCCTCGTTTTTCTCAGGTACCTACGCAGCACTCTTCCCATATCCAACTTGCGAAGCGAGCGATCCTTCGCCCCAGTTACACTATCCGAAAAAGTCAGAAGAGCAATTGGTTGATTCAGGTGAAAACTGTAAACTACTTTAGGGAGATAGGACGGTACCGGTCTCGGCAACACCTTCTCTGCCGAAAACTGCAAATACGGTTCCCTACAAGAAAGCGCCTATAGGTCGGAGATCCTTCTTGCTGAACACAAGGCCACCAGAAATGCCATCTTCCACGACACTTCTCTCATACTTACAGCTGCTGCCGACTGCAAGGGAGGCTGCATCCACGCTTCCAGGACTAAGTTCAAGTCCCAAGCAGGGGCCACCTGTCTTATTGGGGGCCTAATATTTCTTGCTGCCCTCAAGAAACACTGAACATCCGGATGCAAGGACAAAAGAACTCCCTGCACTCGTCCTCTATAGCATGCCAGAGCCGCCAGATGAACCCTGAGAGTACTAAGCGCTAGTCCCTTTTCTAGTCCCCCTTGCAGGAAGGACAAGATGTCCGGCAAAGTAGTACCCATCGGTCTTCACTCCCTGTCCTTACACCAATCATCAAAAATTCACCACACACGAACATACGCTAAGGAAGTCGATCTCCTTTTTGACCGCAACATGGTACCAATTACCGACGCTGAGTACCCCCGCCGTCGCAATCTTTCCCTTTCAAGAGCCAAGCCGTAAGCAAGAACCAATCCGCTTACGGCATGAGAATGGGTCCTTGATCCGGGCTGGCAGCCTCCACGGCCGATCCACTAGAAGTCGCACCAGATCCACATACCATGGCCGCCTGGGCCAATCTGGGGCAATGAGAATCACTGTACCATTGTGTCCCGCAATTCTCTGGATCACCCGGTCTAACATTGGCCAAGGAGGGAACACATACAGCAGACTACGCACCGGCCAGGGCTGTACTAGGCCGTCGAGGCCCTCTGACATGTGCTCCCTGCCCCTGCTGTAAAATCGGGATACCTTGGCATTTCTGAGGTTAGCTATCAAATCCATAATTGGTTGCCCCCATCGCAGCGTGATGTCGTGAAACACAGTCAAGTTTAGCTCTCATTCTCCGGGTCCAGGACATGACGACTGAGATAATCGGCCTGCACGTTGTCTCTTCCTGCTACATGCGCCGCTGATATCGCTACCAGATGGGCTTCCGTCCACTGCAACAACAATTGACTCTCCTCCAGCAGCACTGCACTCTTCGTGCCTCCTTGCCTGTTGATATAGGACACCGTTACCAGATCGTCTGAGAACACGCAAACCGCTTTCTGGACTAACAGATCTTTGAACTACCGCAGTACCCAACGTACGGCCCTGAGCTCCAAGCGATTTATCGACCAAGCGCTCTCCTCCGCTGACCAGCTGCCCTGCGCTACCCGTGTCAGACAATGCGCTCCACAGCCTGAAAGACTGGCGTCCGTGATGACCAACACCCACTCTGGGTCTTTCAACGGCACCCCTGCCCGAAGATGCCCTGGGTCTAACCACCACTGCAGACTGTTGCTGACGTCCTCCAGGCATATCAGCCTTCGGGACAGAGAATGATCTTGAGGAGACCATCTGGTCAACAAAGCTCACTGAAGAGGCCGCATATGCGCCCTGGCCCACGGCACTAAGTCCAAGGCCACCGCCATGGACCCCAGAAGCTGCAAGTATCTCCAAGCCGTTGGTGCCTGCAACCGCAAAAAGGCTCTTACCTGATTCAAAATCTTTTGCACCCTGTCCTCAGGCAGGAACACTGACCCTATTTCCATGTCGAACAAGGCTTTGAGGTAAGTAAGACGCTTCATGAGATACAACTTGCTCTTGGCCTGGTTGATAACCCAACCGAGATGTTCTAGAAACTCTACCACTCGTCTGGTTGAGATCACCACCTCTTCTACCAGTCCCGCTCAGATTAACCAATTGTCCAGATAGGGATGTACCTGAATGCCTTCCATTCGCAATGCCACAGCCACCACCACCATTACCTTTGTAAAGGTTTGCGGTGCTATAGCTAGCCCGAAGGGCAACGCTCTGAACTGGAAATTCCCATGGGCACGGCAAAATGCAAAAACCTCTGATAATCCGCTCTGATGGGAATATGCAGATACGCTTCCGTCAGATCTATTGAGGAAAGCAGTTCTCCCGGCTGCACTGACTGAATTACCGATCTTAGGGTTTCCATTTGAAAATGTGGTACGCGTAAACATCTGTTAACATGCTTGAGATCCAAAATTGGTTGAAAAGACTCTTCCTTTTTGGGAACCACGAAATAAATCGAGTATCGACCTAAACCGCACTGTTCTAGGGGCACCGGAACTACTGCTTGGAGCTGTAACAACCGCTGAAGTGTGTTGTTGATTGCCTCCGACTTTGCCTGAGACCTGCATGGGGATCTCACGAAGGCCTCTGTCAGCGGTTGAGAGAACTCCAGTGCGTAACCTTTGTGAATGATTTCCAGCACCCACTTGTCTGTAGTTATAGAGGCCCAATCGGAGAAGAACTCCTTTAATCGTTCTCCTACAGGAATCTCCGCCTGGGCCTGCCGCCCTTCATTGCGGTTTCTTATTAGAGTTCTGCTGGGCACTGAAGTACCCCCTGCTGAACCCTCTAGTCCCTCGAAAGGACTGACCTCTGGACACAAAACGACCCCTTTGATACCACACAAAGCGAGACCCGTGAAACCTGCCCCTACCTTGTCCTCTGGGGATCGACCCCCTGCTTTGCAAATTTAGGACGGTCCTCCGGAAGTCGACCACCTTTGGAATCTCCCAAATCCTTCACAATCTTCTCCAGTGCCTCCCCAAAGAGCAGCTTGCCCTTATATGGACGCTTACTAAGCCGAGTCTTAGAAGAAGTATCTGCTGCCCAATTCCTAAGCCAGAGGAACTGTCTAGCGGCAATGACAGATGCCATCAACTTTACTGCTATCCTAACCAAATCATAGAAGGTGTCCGCTAAATAAGCCGCGGCGGACTCCAACTGCTCTACCTCTGGGGACGATCCGTCTTCTTTGTCTGGCCCCAGCTCCCCTTGAAGCCACCGGATAGAGGCCCTTGACACATGTGCCCCACAGATGGAGGCCTGCAGAGACAGTTCACTGGAATCAAAAGCCTGCTTAAGCAGTGCCTCTAACTTACGATCCTGAAGATCTTTAAGGGCTGTCCCCCCTTCCACCAGGATAGTTGTCTTCTTTGTCACCGCTGCCACCAAGGCATCCACCTTAGGCATTCGCAACAACTCGTTTTCCTCCTGCGGCACCGGGTAAAGGTGCCCAATGGTCCAGCTACCCCTTAAGGTAGCCTCCGGACATTCCCATTCCGACTCAATCATTTGCTTTATCACCCTATGAATGGGAAAACAGCACTGCTCCGGCTTGAAGCAATGGATCCTCCAGGGGCTCCTGCTGAACCACTGGAAGAGCTACATTTAGAGCCACTAGTGACTGAGAAATCAAGGCTCCCAGCTCCTCCTTACGAAACACCCTAAACACATTTGGGTCTTTGCCAGGTAAAAGTTCACCTTCTTCAAAATCACCTGCCCAGGAGTCTAAACCTGCCTCCGAGAGGATCTCTCCCTCCTCTCCTGCCTGAGGCATTGAGACCTGCATTCCGATGGCATCCTGGCCTGAATCTGGACCTCTCTCCCGATGAGAGGGCCCCTCTCCCGGGTCTGCCATGCTGCTTTCCCCCTGCTGTACTAACAGACTGGGAGAAACTTCCTTGCCCAAAGCCTGTCCAACCTTTAAACAATACGCCCTATGTAAAGCTAGTATAAAATCTGCCAAAAAAACGGACAGTAAACCTTCAGGGGACCCCCCAGCCTGTTCCTGCACATGGCTCCCTGCATAAGAGGCCTTTTTTGCTCTCACCTTTTTCTTTCCCGCCAAATAAACAAACTAAAAACACCAAAGGAATTCATAAAGGCTAAAAAATCAACGAACATGAAAGCATTCTCCCATGCTGCCCCTATAATTTGGAACAACATTCCATCGGAACTCAGATCATTACCTCAAATTATGGAGTTCAGGAAAAAACTCAAAACATATTTATTCACAACACACTACAGTTCTTTGACAAACTCACCTTTTCAACAAGAAAAAGGATAGATTCACCAGATAACCTAACCAAAGCTGAACTAGTATAAGTACCAAAACCCCAAACCGATGCTTTTGAATCATACATACCTTGTACATAGTTTATAATCCTGTTCCTTGTACATAGTTAAAACTGTTAATTATAAGTTTGATGTTAATTATAAGTTTGATCTGAATTTTCTTTGTAACCTCACATTGTTATATGTAAAAACAGCATTGCCTTGTTTACTGTTGTTCAATGTAAACCGCAACTGAACATTGGAAGGTGCGGTATATAAAAACTTGTTAATTAAATTAAATTAATTAAATTACTGTGAGTCGCCGGAGGAACGACTGCTCCCTCCAAAACTGCCACCGTACCCGCCTTGAACTCCACATTCTGAGGCTTATCTGAGGTTGCCCCCGATGCCGCATTGGACTCCATCAGGCCCCCAAATAGACGTTCAATGCAAGTGCTTCCCCTAACGCACGATCAGTAGAAGCCTGGCCGGGACAGCCCCCGGCAATTCCCACACTGCACTCACGGAGCTGCCGGTAACATGCGCTCTCACCAACTGTGATTAAAACAAAAACAAGCCCCCGACTCCACCGAACAGTCAAAAAACGTGGCGCCGAGGCCAAACCCGATGTTAGGCGCACGCACTCGTTGCGCTTCCCCGACCTACCTTAGAGAAGCTGTTTGCTACTGCGCGATCCCCTTCAACCGCTGCTAGCGGGAAACGGAGACGGCACATCAGAGAGAGGGGTGGATTCTGGGGTTCCCAGTATCTCCCTCAACCTCTGCGGAGTGACAGACCTGCCAGTTTTTACCTCCACAGGGCAGGCTCTGCCCTTACTGCAAGACCGTCAGCCCGTTTCTCGTTTTTTTTTTTTTTTTACTTTTAAGCAGCAATCCTTGGCTTAATTACGCTGCTAGGGAAAACCACCAGGTATCAGCTTCTCCTGCCTGTATCCAAGCACTAGTGCCTAATTCCTCTTCTTCTCTCCAGGGAGCCTGTCAGCTCAATGTCCTGTTCAGCTGCTGAGGACTGAAAGACTGAGCCACTGACTCCAGGGAGAGCTGGATAGCCTGTCAGAGAAACTTTCAGAGTTCAGTCCTCAGCTGCTGAAGGAGGTTGACTACCCGAGAGTTCCTGGACTGGCCCGGAGAGATGAAGAGGAATGATGCCTTTGAATTATGGCGCTGGTGACAAATACTGCACATACCATGGACTGCCCGAAGAATAAACCAGTCAGTACTAGAAGAGACCAAACCTAAGCTTTCTTTAGAAGCTCAAATGACAAGACTTCGACTTTCATACTTTGGACACATCATGCGAAGAGAGAGATAATTAGAGAAGGACATCATGCTTGGCAAGGTGGAAGGTCAACGCAAAAGAGGAAGGCCAGCAATGAGATGGATCGATCAATAACAGCAGCTATGGGTGCCAGTCTGTCAACAATGAGCCGACTGACTGAAGATCGAACACAGTTTGGGACAACTATCCAGAGGGTCGCCATGAGTCGACACCGTCCTGACGGCACTTAACAACAACAACAACAACAAAAATCACTTGCTGATCATACAATGTTAAATATTTACTCCTCTGTAATTCTTTTTATTCCATCCATGCATTTGCCTCTTCACTGCAATTTTCTTGTTACAACTTTGATTATAAGGAGAAATATTAGCATCATGTGAACAGAGTTCACAAAGGAGTTTTGGGGAAAGGAGGGGTGAAATCTGCCATTAAAAGTAATGAGGCTGGGGGCACCGATCAATAGGTCTGTGCCCCCCAACCGCAATCTAACCCTGCATGCCAAAGTCTCCAGCGACTTGTTCCTTGCCAAATCTGAGGGCCTTTTCTCGATCCTCATCCTTCTTGACCTTTCTGCTGCCTTTGACACTGTTGATCACTACCTTCTCTTTGATAACCTGTCCTCACTTAGATTTAGGGGCTCTGTTCTGTCCTGGTTTTCTTCTTACTTCTCCCATTGCACTTTTAGTGTACGTTCTGGTGGTTCCTCCTCTATCGCCATCCCGCTTTTAGTTGTTGTACCTCAGGGCTTTGTCTTGAGAACTCTACCTTCTCTCTGTACCCTCAGTGCTTTAGTGCACTTATTTTCTCCCGTGGTTTTCAGTACCATCTTTATTCTGACAACTCTCAGCTCTACCTCTCTGCACTCGAATCTCTCCAGGAATCTAGGCCCAGATCTCTGTCTGTTTATCCGATATTGCTGCCTAGATGTCTCACTGCCATCTGAATCTGAACATGGCCAAAACTGAGCTCCTTATCTTTCCCACTAAAGAGGGAGGCGTGGTCTAGTGGTTAGGACAAGGTACTTCAGGCCGGAGGGTCGGGGGTTCAAGTCCCACCTGGGGACAGCAATCTCAGGCCGGAGGGATTGGGATTTCTAGTCCTATAGGCACTCCTTGTGGTCTTGGGCAAGCCACTTAACCCTCCAATGCCCATGTTCCCTGTATGTATTAGTGTGTGTGTCTCATATCCCCTCATGTTAAATGTATCCCCCAATTGACCGCTTTGACCCGGTGAAAAGCGGGATATAAATACAGCTAAATAAATAAACCCACCTCCCCCTTTCCGCCCTTCTCTATTTCTGTGGATGACACTACACTCCTCCTCATTTCCTAAGCTTGCAACCTTGGGGTCATTTTGACTCTACTCTCTTTTTCTCTGCACACAACCAACAGATAGCTAAAACCTGCCACTTCTTTCTCTATAACATCAACAAAATTCATCCCTTCCTTTCTACTCACACTACTAAGATCCTTATCCATTCACTAGTCACCTCCCGCCTTGACTATTGTAACCTGCTCCCCACTGCTCCCTTCAATCTGTTCAAAACTCAGCTGCACATCTAATCTTCCACCAGTGTCACTATGCTTTTGTAACCCCTCTTTTCAAGTCACTGCATTGGATCCCTATCCATTTGTGCATCCAGTTCAAACGTCTACCAACCTACAGGTGCATTTATCCTGCGGCTCCTCACTACCTTTCCTGTCTTATCTCACTCTAGACCCTCCTCAGGAACTCTGCTCCTTTGGCAGATCCCTTCTATCTGTGACCTTTTCTGCCACTGCCAACTCCAGATTTGGTTTGTTCCATCTTGCTGCTCCATATGCCTGGAACAAACTACCTATGCATCGGGCTCCTTCTCTAGCCCTATTCAAATCCAGGTTAAAACCCCACCTCTTGAAGCCGCTTTTGGATCCTGATGCTCCTCACTCTCTAGTCCTGAGTTTTGTGGTCTTCATCATCTTCATTAGATTGTAAGCTCTGATGAGCAGGAACTGTGTCTTACATCTATATGTACAGCGCTACATACATGCAGTGCTATACAAATGATTAGTAGTAGTGGTAATCTTAATACCTTACCTCTTTGCCTGAAATTCCTCATTCCTCTCCTTCCCCATCTTGGTGTCTCTGGACTTTTCGTAGAGCTGAACCATCCCCCCCCCCCCTCCCACACACACCTCCTATTTCCCCAAATCAGGCAGAAAACAAGAATTGCTAATCACACAATAATTAAAAACAGAATCATTAGTTGTTTAGAGGCAAGAAGCTGGGAGAGGAGCTCCAACAAATTTGTCCTTTTTGAAGAACACCAAACAATGCCATATGGTAAAAATCCATTTCCCAGAAACGTTAGCCTCCTCTCAACCATAAACACTGCATTCTTTTCACTTCATTTGTGACATAAAAGGTTTGAAGGCAAACTGCAGAGTGAACTCCACAGTAACACATGGCATGCAATATGGTGATATTTATCACCTCGGACTGAACCTCAGAGCGGCAGAGATTTATCACAGGATCCTGGAAACCAGATCTTTCGGGACAGGAGGAGGAGAAGGGGTGAATAATAAGCCAACAAGTTCTGTGTCATAAGGGATAGGCTGAGTTAATCCTGCTTTTAATGCCGTCGTGTCTGTGCCCTTGCTAGTTTTACCTTTATTTAGAGAACTTGACGGCAGTCTTATTTATTTATTCGACCATATTTCTATATTACTCTCCTGTTTATTAAGCATCACTTAAAGTACAAAATGCATATAATACAAACTCACAAATCATGAAAACTTATAAATGCAGAAATAGTGAGAAAATACATATTTTAGGCAATCAAGGCTTCCTCCGCCATCTACCCGTTTCTCCTAGAAGTGACACAGGGCAAGTACTGGTAACAGAAAACATGCCACAGCTCAAGTGCTCTTCTTAACTCTATGCCAAGCCATGTTACATACTCATATCCAGTCAAGTGATCTTGCTTTTTTGGGCAGCAGGATCATTGGTGGGGCCCACCTTTCTCCAAGGTAGGCCTCACACTGCTTGGATCTTGCTGCAAGCCCAAGCTGGGGGTCCAAACTGTTATTGTTACCCACAAACACAATGGGCCACTAGCTGGGCCAGTTGTTCTGCACTGCTGTTCGCACACTTTAGGCCTACTGTCGTAGGTAGAAATAGTGTTGCCATCTGTTCAAAGAAAAACCCAACACCTCTTGTCCATGGACTACTCCTGCTCTGCCCCTGCCCACCCCTTCCACGCCCCCAATAACTACAGTGATGACCGCAGTGCAGGCTTTAGTGCTTGCAGGCCACATAGAGGGGGTGGAATACAAGAAGTTGCAATCTTCAGCCTTTGTTGAACCAAAGTCCTCTCCTCAATACCCCAAAACGCATATGCTCCTTTATACTGTGTTAAATCCAAACATACGTATAGTCTGCTTTCATAGAGCTCCCCCCACCCCTTCCCCGGTCCTCTCTCAACAATGAGTGCAGAACAAAGCTAGGACATTTTCTCACAGAACTTACCATACAAAACAATTTCATATTCCAGTGTGTCACTTCAGTAGCAGCAATATAAATCCTCTTAATGCCAGGCATACCATGAATAAAAAACTCTGCAAACATCACTCAGGACCTAGAGAAAATCTACCATGCCAACACTAACTTCCAAAACTCACACAACGAGGACCCTACTATTTCGCAATCAATGAGGAAGAATTATTGTCTTTGATTTCTTGAAGACAAACTGAACAGTCCAGATTTTGCCTCCATGTATGCAAATATTATCAGTAGTATTTTTACTATTGTTAATTCTATAGAAAGCATGGGCAGCACAGTACAGAGACCATAAGAGAGAGTCCCTGCTTCTTGGAGGTTACGATCAAGTCAAGAGAGATAATAAAACAAGCAGATGAAAAACAAGTAAGAGTTAAAATGTGAGGCATCATTACTTTAGAAAACAATACAACTTCAAGCTTGTAGGGATATAATCAAGGCCAACAGTGTCTCATGATTTCATGACTGTGGTAGAGGTTGCAAAATTCGCCCCTTGGCTGGTCCCTGCGGAATCTCCATTGCAGACTGGGGACACTGTCCAAACTGAAATTTCAGTGGAGCAAAGAGTAAAAGTCCAGCCCTGACAGCAAAGAGGACACAGCCCAAAGCATTGCATTGCTGTTAGCCTCCTTTAAGCCCCCTAATGAATGGAAACATGAATCACAGGGATAGCAAAGTTCTCGGGGGATGAGGGAAGATGAGAGGGGATTGAGGTGGGGCAGCTCAGAAGAAGAGGAGAGTAAGCAGCTGTGGGAAAATCGAAGGTGAAGCGCTTGAAGGGAAAAAGTAAATGAAGGGTAGTCAGGGGACCGGAGGAGAGAGAGGCAGCCTCTAGGATTAGTGCTTAGTTGAAAGAGAATGAGGCCTTTGATGAGGGGCCATCAGGATTCTGGAAAGGGTCAGGAATGGAAATTGTACTTTTGTTTATTTATCTTAACATTTCTTATATACCACTTTTCATGATATCAAGGCGGTTTACATTAAACAAACTGAAATTACATTGAACAGGGCATTATAACTTGGAGATAACTATTTTACAGGGAATTTTACAGGGAGTACACTTCATAGTATATTCATATATGGATAAAACCATTCCAATACTGCTACTTGCCTTAGACGTAAGTTCAGTCAACAAACCGTGATCATATTCAGGAGGTCAGCTCTAGCACATAAAACGGTAATCTTTTTTGTCTGACCAAAGAACATAGACCCAGCAGTCTTACTACTACTGGGTTTCTGAAATGGTCCTCAGACATTTTCTATAGCGGTCCCTCCCTCTATCACTCCCAGTCAGAGGCAAATTTGATGATCCAAAATAAAAAATTAAAAAAGTATGGGGGAATATTAAAAGACAGACAGGACTCCGTGGGATATTCAGTAGCATTGACGTGGTCGGCATTGGAGAGGCTCTTGCCACTGTGCAGTTGGTGACACGTGTTGAAAGTCCGGTTCAGAAAACACCACAGGAGCTAACTGGTCAGCAGCTGAATACTGTCACTGTCTGGTTACTTTTGCAGGTATTCTTAAAGCTAATTCTTAAAGGATTTTGCTGTTCATTTTGAAAGGATAAAGTCTTTTTTTCTATACAACAAAGGGGAACTTTTTTGTGTGCTTGTGGGCTTATCAGTTCATTCACAGTTAACTATTGGAAACCACTAACCTCATCAGGTGTTAGATTTCTTTGACTGGTGACCAGGGAGTTGGACCGAGGGAGAGCCCTAGATGTGGTGTATTTAGATTTCAGTGAAGCCTTTGACACCGTTCCTCACAGGTGAGTTATAAACAAACTGAGCATCCTAGGGATGGACCCTAAAGTTACTGCTTGGGTTAGAAATTGGTTGGGTGAGAGGCGACAAAGGGTACAGGTAAATGGAGCTCACTCTGAGGAGAAGGAAGTTACCAGTGGTGTACCCCAGGGATCAGTCCTTTGTCCGATTCTTTTTAACAGCTTTGTTAGTGATATTGCAGAAGGGTTATCGGGAAAGGTTTGCCTCTTTGCGGATGATACCAAAATCTGCAATAGAGTAGACACCCAGTAAGGAGTTGACAACATGAGGAGGGATCTAGCTAAGCTTGAAGAATGGGCTAGAATTTGGCAGCTGAGATTTAATGTTAAAAAATGCAGGGTCATGTACATACTTGGGCTGCAAAAATTCAAAGGAGCAGTACAGTGTAGGGGGTGAAGTACTTCTGTCCACAAAAGAAGAGTGGGAACTGGGCATAATTATGTCTGTCGATCTTAAAATAGCTAAACAGGTAGAAAAGGCAACTGTGAAAGCCAGAAGGATGCTTGGGTGTATTGGGAGAGGAATGACTAGCAGAAAAAAGGAGGTGATAGTGCCTGTGTATAAGTCTCTGGTGCAACCTCATTTGGAGTATTGTGTGCACTTCTGGAGACCGCACCTTCAGAAGGATATAGGCAGATTGGAGTCGGTGCAGAGAGTAGCTACTAAAATACTTAGTGGTCTTTGTTATGAAGCATATGAGGACAGACTTAAAGATCTTAATATGTATACTTTAGAGGAAAGATAGGATAGGGGCAATATGATAGAGACATTGAAAAACCCTCGTGGCATAAATGCACAGGAGGATCTCTTTTAATTGAAGGCAAGCTCTGCTACGAGGGGGCATGAGATGAGCGTGAAGGGGGATAAATTCAGGAGTAATATGCGGAAATATTTTTTTACAGAAAGAGTGGTAGATGCGTGGAATAGTCTCCCAGTGGAGGTGGTGGACACAAGGACAGTATCTGAATTCAAAAAAGCATGGGACAAACACAGAGGATCTGTAAAGTTAAAAAGGGGACTGTGGTAATGGTTGATATGGAAGGGCAGACTAGATAGGCCATGTGGTCTTTTTCTGCCGTTATATTTCTATGTTTCTAATCCAACTATTTTTTTTAAAGTGCCATCAAGTCAATGCTGGCTGTCTTGGCAAGGTATGGCCAGAAATAGATTGCCAGGCCTCTTCTTCCAAGGTAACAGAGGGTAAAATTACTTATCCAAAGTCAGAAGGAGCACCAGTGGGAATTGAACCCTGATCTCTTGGATAGTAGGCTAATCACTAGGCTACTCTTACACTCCATTGAACATTTGAAGGGGGTAAAATTCAGCACCGGTGACTAGCCATTTTAGCAGTGCCGGCTGCCAAGCGCTGAATATCAGGTCCTATCTGTTTTACGTTCATTTAGTGTAACTGCCGGGTTATCTTGCATATTGTGGTAATTATAAATAGCAGAGAAGCTCTGAGGTGCCTGAAGGATCACAGTCCTGGCTCTAGAGAGCACTTGAGAGCGTACCTGGTCTCACAGCAGAGAGAAATTTCTATTGCTCACTAGAGTCCTGCCTTAGCTTGGTCCTGTAGTTATGTAACTAGTGTGAGTGATCCAGGAGGGGATAGAGAAGATTTCCTTTAGTACAAGAAACATATCTGGGCAGGGATGGCCGCCTCATTAGCACTCATCCCAGCCTCTTGCTTGTGTCCTTGCTTTCTGAAAATCTGTTATCACTGGGAACTCGCTATTTGGAAAGAAATTTCTATTGGGAGCAAAATCAAAGTGACTATGAATGCAGAGCTGAAAAAGAAAAGTGGCTTTTTGCCTATTCTGCTTTCTATGGTTTCTGAATTCTCACTATCAACCCTTCCCCTGCATTTATCCCTTGCCTTCCAAACTTACCCCATGCCATCCTGTCACTCTGCCTTTCTCTGCTTCTTGTCAACCCCTATCCTATCCTTTTGCCCTTTTGTGGTCTCTTTCTGCTCTGCCGGTCTCATTTTTCTGTCTCTTTCCTATCTCTTTTCTGTACCCCATTACATCCGGCTACCCTTTTCCTGCCTATCTGTCTCATCCTGCCTCCACTTTCAATGCTTCCAAATTTATTTATTTATTATTTATTCTCTGGTTCTTGATATCCCACTCACAGCCAATTAAGAGTAAGATCCTAGAGCAGCTCACAATAAAAGCCCAGGTAAAATCATGCGTGGTTCCAGAGCGCTGGAGACCGGCAGATGAGGTTCCTCGCCATGAAAACGAACGTGAGGGGCAGGCTGATGACTACAAACCAGCTAGTCTGACCTCAACAGTGTGTAAATTACTGGAATCACTGCTAAAACTGGATAGTGCACTTTCTGGAATCCAATAGATTACTGGATCCGAGGCAGCATGGTTTTACTAGAGACGTTCCTGGAGGTACTATTAGAGGTATTGTCCTTGCAGATAAATTTGATCTATTTCTTTGACTGGGTGACTCTGGATTGAGTGGAGCGCTGGATGTGGTTTACTTGGATTTTAGCAAGGCCTTTCACACACTTCTGCAAATTAATAGACTGAGTGCTGTTGGTATGGGCCCAAAAATGATTGACTGGGTTGGAAACTGGTTGAATGGGAGATGTCAGATGGAGTTCACTCTAGGGAAAAGGGTGATACCAGTGATATGCCATAACAGAGGATCTCTGAGGGAGAGGGAGGGACTGTAGAACTGAGCATTTGGTGTCGATAAGCAGACCAAGTAGACCATTTGATCTTTATCTGCCATCATTTTTCTCTGTTTCATCACATTCCTCTAAGTCAGACATACATCCATTGAGCCAAGCATCTTGTGTCTAGGCACGCCCCTTTCCCCACCTCCCTCACTGGGGATCTCCTCTCTCCCTCTTCCTGCTTCATCAGGTACTTCCTTCTCCTCCCCCCCCTATCAGGTGCTTCTCCTTTCTCTTCCCCATCAGGTCCCTCCTTCTCATCAGGCACTTGTCCCTCCCCTCCTTTCTCCCTCCTTCCCACATAAGGGGAGTGGAGGAGTAGCCCAGTGCTTAGAGCAGCAGTCTGGAACAAAAAAGACCAGGATTCAAATCCCACTGACACTCCTCATGGCCTTGAGCAAACCACTTAACCCTCCAATGCCTCAGGTACAAACGTAGATGGTAAGCCCTCTGGGGACAGGGAAATATTATACCTGAATGTAACTCATCTTGATCATCTACTGGAAAGGTGTGAGCTACTGTAAATAAGGCATCTCTTTTCTTATTAACAGCCTAATAAATGATGGCAAATAAAGAGTAGCCTGCTCCATCTAGTCTGTCCAGTAAGGAGATGAAAGGCTATCCTCTCAGTGCTGAAGATTACAATGTTATTGTCTCCCTCAATGCACCTAACACCAGCTACAGCATTAACAAGAAGTCTCTCTAAGCTTCGCACAAGGTATGCCCCCCTCAGAATGTATTTATTTATTTATTTTATATACCGCCTTTCATATTCTCAAGGCGGTTTACAGTGAACATAGCATTGTTTACATTAAACTTACACAGAACGTTTCATCAGAACTATTTACAATGTCAAATATCAACAGTGCTTACAGATAACATTTTAACTATTTACATGGTAGTTTGAGCTCCTACAGGAGCTTAGAGTTTTAACAATTGTCTATATGCTGCAATAGCCAGTACAATTACTTGACTAGAATGGTTTTGAAGTGCTCGGTAAATAGATGGGTTTTCAAGTATTTCCTGAAGTCTGTAATATCAGTGGTTGCTCTGAGTTGGTGTGGAAGAGAGTTCCATAGGGAGTAGAGTTTGAACACTATCTGTAGGGCATTCTGGGAGGTGCCCGTTGATATCGTAGAGGTTTCAAGGGAGTTTTGGTGCTGTGTCCTCCTTGATCTGTTGTCTGGGACTTTTCTGATTAAGTTTTTTAAGCAGCTAGCAGATTGATTGTGTAGAATTTTGAATGCCAACATTATTGCCTTGTATATTTATACGTGAACTTATGGGGAGCAAATGGAGAGATTCGAATATGGGGGCGATGTTTTTTTAGTTCTAGTGATTAGTCGGGCTGCTGCATTTTGTGCCAGTTGTAAGGCATGGGTTGAGCAATTGGGTAACCCGTGTAGGATTAGATTGCTATAGTCGAGGTACAGTGTAATTAGCACCTGACATATGGAGCGGAAGTGGTTCTGCTCAAGTAAAGGTCGGAGATTTTGCAGGAACTTCATTTTGTAATATACTTTTGTGGTTGTTTTGCTGATGTGGGATTGGAAAGTGAGTCTCTGATAAAGGTATATTCCTAAGTATTTTATCTCGCTCTTTACCGGGATTGATCTGTTTCCTACTGGTAAGTTGTGAGGGGGGTTAAATGTGGTGTCTCTCGTGATTATGAGGGCTTCCGATTTACTGTAGTTGATTTCCAGATTGCGTTGTGTTAACCATTCGGTGACTGCTGTCATGCACGCTGAGATGGCGTAGTAGTCAGGTTTCTTTATGTCTAGGGTGGAGTATATCATTAAGTCATCTGCGTATAGGTGGTAGTGTATGTTGTGGCTCTTATAATATTTTGCATACTGGCTGTATGTACAGATTGAAGAGGAGAGCTGAGAGTGCAGAGCCTTGTGGAAGACCTTGTTTTAATGGGAAAGGTCTAGATGTATTGGATTTTATCTTGACTTGTGATCTTCTGTCAGATAAGTAGGAATGAAACCAAGCGAGCGGTGTGTCACTTACTCCTATTTCACTTAGTCTGTCCAGCAGTATGGAGTGAATTATAGAATCAAAGGCAGCTGTTATGTCTATGAAAATGAGGATGAAGCTTTCCTGATATCTTCTATTCCTTTGAGAACACTGTTCAGAAGGGATGTTAATAAAGTTTCTACCCCGTGAAGTTCTCGGAAACCATGTTGTTGTGGGTCAAGTGGAAAGGTAGCATCAACATGGTCTTGTAGCTGGCGTTGGACCGTCTTTTCAATTAATTTGGATAAGAGCGGGATCCTAGATATGGGGCGATACGAGGCAGGAGAAGTTGGGTCCAAGGTGGTGCTCTTGCTAAGCTGGAACTAAAACAAAATAACTTTTTGTGACACCTCTATTAGAGTCCTAGTAGGCAGAAGAGTTGGAATTCCTACACACTACCACTTCCAGTGGCTCAGTTGCAGATGCTATCTCTTTTGGTCTCACAGAGATGGCTGATCCTTTCAGCTTAGACTCCTTCTCTGTAGTTTCCTCTCAAAGACTTGGCCTGGGGTCTGTCTCTCTCCCACTCTTCTGGGTCTCTCTCTGCTTTTTTTTCCTTTTACCCCTTTGGACTGGGAACCAACAATCTGAAGTACTTCTCACAACTACAATCTTTGGTCTTTCTTTCTACTGGCTTCTGGTCACTGCTGCAGCCCCTCACTGTGTCTGTCCACAGTTTGCCTCTCCAAGTTGGACTCCCAGGCTTTAGGGCTTCTCAACCTTTCTTCTGGCACTGCTCCAATGCAGGCTGCAAATCTCTTTTCAGCTCTTCTGCATTTTTTAGCATCTTACTTCTTTCTTTCTCTGCTCTCCCTTCAGCTACTGACTCTTTCATCCCTCTCCCTTAAGCTGCTGACTTTCTTCCCTCCCTCTCCCTTAAGCTGCTGACTTGCTTTCCTCTCCCTTCACCTCCTGAATTTCTTCCCTCCCCCTCCCTTCACCTGCTGACTCTTTCTTCCCTCTCCCTTCAGGGGTTCTACTTATCTTCTATCTCCGTGGGTTGTCTATCTTCTAACATGAGTCCACATGCTCTCTATCTTCTGCAAGCTTCTCTCTCTCAGCTTTCCATCTTCCTTCTTCTTCCTCAATTGGTGTCAAAGGTCTTCCTCCTCATCTGAGGACCCTGCTCCTCCATGGTCAGTTGGGGGTGGGGGCTTCCTTCTTTCAGGGGTGCACCTAGGGTTGGATATATTCCTTCTTCTTGGCTGCTGTTCTATCAGACACTGGAGAAGGGGGGGGAGCTGTTTTTTCTCCTGCTCCTGTTCTGGCTAGGGTTCTTTCGGGCTAAACGTCCTCCTTTCCCCTGGTCCTAGTGCTCTCAGCTACTGACCATCACTGATCCCATGCTCCTTGGCTGCATCGTCTATCTTCCTCCTCCCACGGCAGCAGCATCTGCTCCTGCTGCCACTGTGATCATGCCTTCCTGGCAAAGCTCTGTTTCTTGGCATGGTCTCCTGCTTCGGCCGTGGTCACTGTTATTTGCATCCCACATCACTGGCTTTGCTTCCTCTCTATCTCTCTCATCCCTCCCTGCCTTGTTCATGGGCCTGGAGCAATGCTATGGGGTAATGTTATGCTTGGTCTCCTCTGCTTCAGACTGCCCGGAGGTACATCAGGAGAGCCCCCCAGGTAAAAAAAATATATATATATTTAAACTGTTTACAATAGGTTTTAATATATAGCCTGTATGTGGTTTTCTTCTTTAATTATCAATAAAATGATTGGTAGTAATGCCCGTCGCCCTTCTTGACAAGAAATTGCTCCCTGTTGCTTGTGCCAGGTCAGCACAGGAAAGCAACGCATGTGTCTGGAGCCAACTATTTAGGAGAAGGCCTCTCAGTTGTGATAATTCAATGGATCCCATGGTTGGTTTTTACACTGGTAAGTCAGTCGTGGACAGAAAGAAGAGCGGAGGGGGACAAGCACCACTGCTACCCACAGAGGTCGGTCTGTTCTTCCCACTCCCTGTGTATTGCCCTCTTGTCAGGTATCATCAAGCAGCGCTCCTTAACTTTTCTTCCTCTTCTGCCAAATCTTTTCTGCAATCAAGGCCCCAAGTGTGGGATTCTTAAAATGTATTTATTTAAGATGGGAGCCCAATGTCTTGATTGCTTAGGACTTACAAAAGGGTTACGTCTGTCCTGGCAAGTGCCAGAGGAATGTCAGGTCAGTCCACTGGCTGTGGGTCATGCACTGTCAGGAAAACCATACATTGAGATACTGAAATATACAGATGACAGATTACATTACAGTCATGCATGAAATCAAGTCCTTTGCTTGAATTGTTCCTTGGATAGGGCTTTGCTTTAAGTTCTAAGATTAATAATGTTTTCATGTGTCTCTAATTGCTTCAGACTCATTGCTGCTTATATTCGGACTAGAAAAAAACTGGAGAGTGAGTTTCCCACAAATTCTGGCACAACGAGGCTCTATCCAGGAAAGGGATTTCATTCCTGGATTAGTGGACTTAATGCATGTGAATGGAGTCTACTTCAACATGAAGTGCCAATTGAAACTGAGCTGCATAGGGATTGTTTTCTAAAGCATTTCTGTGGGTAAAGCTGTGCTTTACAAGCAGAAATGGCTTGTTTCAAAATTGCCCTTCAAATATGTGGGTAAACCTATGGGCATTTTATATAGTTAAGCCTGCTTTATGCACAGAAAAGGGCTTATAAAATTGCACAGTCGCATGCATGCACAGAACGTACGCACACAGAAAGATTATGTAACGGTAAGAGCACATTTTGTAGGTATTCCCCGAGGCGTAAAGGCCGGTTTTCCATAGCACACCGAGATTGGAATTGAGCTGTCAAGGTTGAGACATGCTGAATGCCAGAAGTCTTTTACAGAAGGCTGTGCCGAACGTGGAGCCTTTTGCAAAACAGGTGCGAGGAAGTGGAAGAGTGCACGGGAATTTGCCATCACATACAGAGGAGCATCCCTGACACTGCAGCTTCCACATGGACGGAGCGATCTTCCGTCTTCCACTTGTATGTGCTGACACGTACACGTATAGCCAGACTATATTGTATGTAGAAGTGCTGACGATTAAGCCCCAATTTTTTTTATTGCATTAATTTGGAGGAGGAATTAAATAATGGGGTATTAGGAGAATCACTCTCTTTGTCCCTCATGTAAAGCCCTGGCCGAAACAAGCGCTTTTAAAATCTATGCTTGCCTTGGCGCAGGTGTAAAACCCCATATGGAAATTTTTGGATGTATACGTATGTGGATTCCCTTTATAAAATGGGGCACACACACGTACATTTTTGGCCTGCTGAAGCTACACCCAACTCATGCCCCCTTGCAATCTCTACATAGTATGGATGTCCACGTGTAAAATGTGCCTTTCTAAAATCGCCATTTACACATGTATGTGATCTACACGGTCGGCCCATCCATTATGGGGGAATGTTACCTGCACATGGCCCCGCGCCTGCCCGACCGGCTTCAGAGGACGCCCAGGAGCCTGACGCCCGCACTCCGGCTCACCTCTGCACAGCTGTGAGAAAGAAAGAATCCCATTTTCCTTCTTTTCTGCGACTCTGTTAAAGTTGAGCCCATCAGCGCGCTGAGTGTTGGGAGGGTAAATGAGGGCATTTCCTGTCTCACGTGAGACCACAGGAAAGAAGGAAAACACCATTCTCTCTCACGGCACTGTAGAGGTGAACCAGGGCTTCGAGCTTCCCTGGCTCCCTCTGAAGCTGGTCAGGCAGGCACGGGGCTCTTCCGGGGTGAGGGTGAGGGGGCTCGGACTGGAAATTGGCAGATCTGAGGGGGGGGGGGGTTAGGACTGGTAATGGGCTGATGGGGGGGCTAGCACTGGACTAGACTGATGGGGGGGGAGATAGGACTAGAAATAGGCGGGGACGTGAAATGGGCTAACGGGTGGGAAGGAGAGGAGAGAGCTGCTGGCCCTGGAAGAACACTGGGGACTAGAACTGGAAATGGGCTGATGGGGAGGGGAGGGGAGGGGAGGAGAGACCTGCTGGCCCTGGAAGAAAACTGGGGGCTAGGGCTACAAATGGAGGGGAGGGGAGGAGAGGAGAGAGCTTCTGGCCTTGGAAGAAGAGGAAATTAATTTATAGTTTTATTTCTCCAGTGTTGTACATTCCAAGTTTTGCTTTTGGGGTTCCCTGTTTAATTATTGTCTTCATATTTCTAAATCGTGATCCCTTGTTCTATGTTTGGTGATGGTCTATGTTTTGAATGTGTAACCGAGTTGCAGTATTCTGTTCATGTAGTTTCTATGTGACACAGTCCCACTTGTTCTCTTTCCCCAGTAGGAGATGTATTGGTATTCTGAGCTGTACTAGTTTAATATTTGCAGTGTTGCCTTTTGATAGGTATTGTTTGGTGCTTTGTGAGTCATGGTAGTGCTATTATGATACGGCGGGTTTGCTATGGGTTCTGAATGGGCAGGGTTTATAGTATTTCCTAATGTGCCTGGCAGTTGGCATTGGAAGTATAATAATATAGAAATCTGGTAGTATTTCTTTATCCTCATTGACCATGCAAATGGTATTCAGATACTCATTAAGAGGCATGTTTACTGAAAGTTAAAGCGCATTCACAAATTTTAATATGCGTTAAGTGCAGGAACACCCATTTAGTTCTATTTGCGCAGTGGCACGTAACGCACATTAATATTTAGTAAACATGCCCCTAAGTCAATGTCAGGAGAAAAAAGAGGCCTGTGAAGGGCTCCTTTGAAGGCTACTGTGGATCAGGAACTGGTTAAAAGATAGAAAGCAGAGGGGAGGGCTAAATGGCCAATTTTCCCAATGAAGAAAGGTGAATTGTAGAGTACCCCAGGGATCTGTGCTGGGTCCGCTGCTTTTTAACATATTCGTAAATGACCTGTAAATGGGAATAATGAGTGAGGTAATCAAATTTGCAGATGACACAAAATTATTCAAAGTAGTTAAAACCCAAGAGGATTATGAAAAATTGCAAGAGGACCTTGATATATTGGAAGATTGGGCATCTAAAATGGCAGAAGAAATTTAATGTGGACAAGTGCAAAGTTATGCACCTAGGAAAGAACAAACTATGGTTACACAATGCAAGGTTCCACATTGGGAACCACCACCCAGGAAAACGATTTAGGCGTCATCATGGATAACATGATAAAATCCTCTGCCCAGTGCTCAGCGGCGGCCAAGAGAGCAAATAGAACGCTAGGAATCATTAGGAAAGAAATGGAAAATAAAACAAAAGATATTATAATGCCTCTGTATCGCTCCATGGTACGACCTGTGTGCAATTCTGGTCGCTGTATCTTAAAAAGTATATAGCAGAATTAGAAAAGGTACAGAGAAGAGTCACCAAAATAGTAAAGGGGATGGAAGGATACCCCTATGAGGAGAGGCTAAAAAGGTTAGGGCTCTTCAACTTGGAAAAGAGACGGCTGAGGGGAGATATGATAGAGGTTTATAAATTAATGAATGGAGTGGAACGGGTAAACGTAGATCAATTGTTTACGCCATCAAAATATAGAAAGACTAGGGGACATGTAATGAATCTATAGTGTAACCCATTTAAGACAAATAATAGAAAATATTTTTTCAATCAATAAGTAATCAAACTCTGGAATTCGTTACCGGAGGATGCAGTAAAAGCTGTTAGTGTTACTGGGTTTAAAAACGTCTTGGACAAGTTCCTGGAGGAAAGGTCCATAAACCATTATTAAAGGGGGCCCGTTAAATCCACTGCTTGCCCTAATACAAGCATTGTGGAACCTGTGTGCCTTTTGGGGAAACTGCTAGGTACTTGTGACTTAGATTGGCCACTGTTGGAAACAGGATACTACTACTACTACTACTACTACTATTTAGCACTTATATAGCGCCACACACGCAGCGCTTTACAGACAAACATACAAGAGACAGTCCCTGCTCGTCAGAGTCTCGCTCTTCCGAGCTTACAATCTAGTCGAGACAATACAGAGCATTAGTCAATTCGGTGCAAAGCACAATATGGTTTTTACAATTCGGTCATGAAAATTAACGGGAGTCAGGTTAAGGTAAAGGATAGAAGTCAGGATCTGAAAGTGACAGTGAAGAGGTAGGTCTTCAATCTGGATTTGAAGAGGGCCAGGGAGGATGCTTGGCAAATAGACACAGGTAGGCTGTTCCAGGCGTAAGGTGCAGCAAGGTGAAAGGAGCAAAGTCAGGAGTTAGCAGTGCGCGTGAAAGGCCTAGATGGAAGTAATTTGTTAGCGGAGCGAAGTTCCTGAGAGGGGATGTAGGGAGAGATAAGAGATGAGAGGTATTGAGGGACCATAGAGTGAATGCATTTATAGGCCAGTAGGAGAAGTTTGAATTGGATGCAGAATTGGATAGGGAGCCAGTGGAGAGACTTGAGAAGAGGTGTAATGTGGGCACAGCGAGACTGGCGGAAGATTAATCGAGCAGCATAATTTTGTATAGATTGAAGGGGAAAGAGATGGCTCATGATGAGACCAGCAAGGAGTAGGTTGTAGTAATCGAGGCGAGAGGAGATTAAGGGGTGGATAAGCGTTTTGGTAGTGTGTTCAGAAAGGAAGGGGCGGATTTTGCAAATGTTGTAGAGAAAGAAGCGGCAGGTCTTAGCTACGAGCTGGATTTGTGTGGAGAAGGAGAGAGAGGTGTCAAAGATAACCCCCAGATTGCGGGCCGAGAGAACAGGAAGGATCGTAGATTCATCCATGGAGACTGAGAAGGGGGGAAGAGGAGGGGAGGTGTTGGGGGGAAGACAAGGAGTTCAGTCTTGGCCGTGTTCAACTTCAAGCGGCGATGAGACATCCAGGCAGCAATGTCAGAAAGGCAGGCAGAGATCCTGGTCTGGATTGCTGGAGAGATATTAGGTGTAGAGAGGTAGATTTGGGAGTCATCGGCATAGAGATGGTACTGAAATCCATGGGAGGAGATAAGCGCGCTAAAGGGATTGGGTATAGAGAGAGAAAAGGAGGGGGCCCAAGACAGATCCTTGGAGTACACCAACATGGAGCGGGGTGGGAGAGGAGGAGGAGCCACCAGCGCATACATTAAAGGAGCGATGGAAGAGGTAGGAGGAGAACCAGGATAGTACGGAACCCTTGAAACCAAGCGAGGAGAGGGTGGTGAGGAGAAGATTGTGGTCAACAGTGACAAAGGCAGCGGAGAGGTCAAGAAGGATGAGGACTGAGTAGAGGCCCTTAGATTTAGCCAGGAACAAGTCATTGGAGACCTTTGTAAGAGCCGTTTCAGTGCGTGTAGGGGACGGAAGCCGGATTGTAGTGGGTCCAGGAGGGCCTGGGAGGTGAGGAAGTCAAGGCAGCGGCAGTGGACTGCTCATTCTAGTAGTTTAGATAACAAGGGAAGGAGGGAGATGTGTCGATAGTTAGAAGGACAGGTGGGATCGAGTAAGGATTCCTTTAGGAGAGGTGTGACAATAGCATGTTTGAAGTCTACAGGGACAGTTGCAGTGGAGAGTGAAAGGTTGAGAATATGAGAAATGGAGGGGACAATGGTGGGGGAGATGGGGTGTAGGAGATGGGTGGGGATAGGGTCAGAGGAACAGGTGGTGGGTTTGGAGGAGGAAAGAAGGAGTGCGGTCGCCTCCTCGGAGATCGTAGGGAAGGAGGAGCGGGTAGCAGAGGAAGTATGGATGGGGGGAAGAATTGGGGAGGGGGGGAGGTAGATGAGGAAGTAGTGAATTAGAGGGTAATCTTGTGGATTTGTCGTGGAAGTAGTCGGCTAGGGTTTGGGCAGAAAGGGAGGGCGGGACCGGGGGTGGGGGCACATTGAGGAGATTATTGAGGATATTAAAGAAGCGGCGAGGATCAGAGGCGAGGGAGTTAGTTAGATGGATGTAGTATTCTTATTTGGCTAGTGCTATGGCTGACTGGAAGGAGCCAAGCATGAATTTGAAGTGTAGAAGGTCTTCCGGGGAGCGGGATTTGGTCCAAGCATGTTCAGCAGAATATGCACAGGTGCGTAAATAGCGGGTTGTGGATGAAAGCCATGGCTGGGGAGCAGAACATCTGACAGGACGTGAGGTGGGTGGGGCAATAGTGTCAAGAGCCAAGGATAGTGCAGCATTATAAGAGGATACTGCTTCGTCGATGGACTTGGAGGAGATAATGGAGGAAAGAGATGGAGAAATGGTGGAGGAGAGAGTCAAAGGATCAATATTATAAAGGTTTCTAAAGAGGTTGGAGGAGACAGGACGAGGTTGAGACCACGGAAGCTGAAGATTAAAGGTTAAAAGGTGATGGTCAGATGATGGAAGGATTGAGTTGCGGAAGTTCGAGGGAGAGGAATTACAGAAGAGTATCAGGTCAAAGCAGTGGCCGTGCAGGTGGGTGGGGGCAGTGGAGCAAAGTTGGAGGTCAAATGAGGAGGTGAGGGCAAGGAACTTTAAGGCATGAGGATCAGAGGTTATTAACATGAATGTTAACATCGCCAAGAATAAGAGTGGGGGAAGAGGGATCCAGAAAGACGGAAAGTCAGGAGTCGAAGTCGGTAATGAAGGTCGATTTGGGTTTGTTGGGTGGGCGATAGATAACAGCTACTCGGAGGGGAAGTGGTGTGAAGAGGCGAATGGAGTGGACTTCAAAAGAGAGGGAGGAGTGTGACTGATGCAGCAGTAAGGGTTGGAATTGGCAAGAAGGAGAAAGTAGAAGCCCAACACCACCACCGCGGCCAGTGGATTGAGGTGTATGGGAGAACTGGTAGCCCCCGTGGCAGAGAGCAGCAGTAGATGCAGTATCGTCTGGGAGGAGCCAGGTCTCATTTAGGGCAAGAAGGTGTAGTGCATTAGAGATAAAGAGATCATGAGTAAAAGCAAGTTTGTTAGAGACTGAGCATGCATTCCATAGGGCATATGAGAACGGGAGCGTAGAGGGGGAAAGGAGTGGGATATGGATAAGGTTGGACAAGTTATGTGAGGATTTCTTTTCAGAGTAAGACAGAGGCCTAGGGGGGCCATTACGTGAGGATCTATTTTCAGAGTAATACAGAGATCTAGAGGGGTCAGGGTACAGTTGGGTGTCTCTGGATGAGTGTGCCCTCCATGAGGGAGGGGGAGTGAAAGGGGAATGAAGGGGGATATTGATGATATTAGATAGGTTATGTGAGGATCTCTTCTTAGAGTGAACTAGAACTCTAAGGGGGATAGGGATGGGGTTGATATCTCTGGATGAGTGATTGGGGCATGAGTGAGGGAGGGTGGAAGGGGAAAGGAGAGGATATGGATGAGATTAGATAAGGTACATGAGGAGCTCTTCTTAGAGTGAGAAAGAAATCGAGGGGGGCCAGGGTTGGGGTTGATATTACCTGATGAGAGAAGGAGAAGGAGTAGTAGAGAGTGGGGTAAAGCGGAGGCAGTACGGCAGAAGTGAGGGTGGAGTTGTCTTAAAGAGAGAGGGGTTGGTTGAATGAGGGGGAGGGTGTGATAAAGCTCAAGAGCAGATGATAGGTTAGAAGACAGAATGGAGGGAGAAGTGAGGAAGGTAGAGGGAGAGTAGGTGGCAGAGGAGTGAGGGTGCTGGTAGGAGGGGAGGCAGTTGGGGAGTATAAGGAAGAGAAGGACAATGTGATGTGGGGCCATAGAAGAGGAGTATTGGGGGCTGTGCAGCATATGTTATCTTACAAGCAATGAGGTGGCCAAGGATTCTATACACTAAGCAGTATATGTTGAGTTACAAGTGGGGCCTACACGCTATGCAATATACTGGACTTGATGGACCTTGGTCTGACCCAGTATATAGCATATCCTACATTCTTAAAATTTTAGATGCCCAACATATATATTTTAAAATAAAATGCATTTATGCAAATTAGGTCCAGTGAATATGCAAATGAGGCCTCTCAGTGAGTCTCTGCACATGGCCATGCATCACCCTTGAGCCATACCCAGTGATCTACACTTTTAAATGCAGGTATTTCCATGTTGAAAAGGTGCAGAAGGCTTCTAAAATAACTCCCAAACTTGGGAGGAGAAGAGGGATGGACATACGTATTTTTATAAAATGCTTGTATATGTACATAAGAGTACATGTATACATATACACGTTCTTCGGAGAATATGTAATTTTGTGCATCAACATTTGTGCACTATTGGAGCTGGATGAATTGATTTTATTTATAAAGGCAAATAGGTGCTTATATTCTTTATAAAATAGGTTTAAAATAGGCACCTTTTTTGGACTTCTCATACAGGTGTTCTTTTATAAAATCAAGCCTTGATGAATCTTTGCTTTGACCTAGTAAGGCAGATCTTATATTCAAGCCAATAGTGTACAAAAATTGAAAGTCCCCAACAAGGCACCTAGAAAACCAAAATATTTATAGAAAAACCCCTGAAAATAAAACAAAAAAAACCAGACATCAGATAAGAGTTTCCAAGAAAAAATGCCCAAGCAACTGTATGTTTAGGCTTTTAGGTAAGAAGCTGAAATCCAGTACTTCCAGGATAGCATTCTCTGAAATGCTTCCCGTTCCATGCGCAAGACCCAAAAGGCAAGCAGATCTCCAGAGTCTCAATGCATGAATGAGACTATATGTTGCATGGGTGTTTTTTCTTGGAAACTCTTATCTGATATCTGGTTTTTTGTTTTTTTTCTGGAGGGTTTTCTATAAATATTTGGTTTTCTTGGTGCCTTGTTAGGGTCTTTTGAGATTTTTACGTCATTTTGGCTCCTTAAGGAGACTGTGTTTGGATTCTAGTAAGCTAATAGTGTAGCACAAAGGAAGACACCCCTCCTGCAAAATCCAAGGAAACAAAAATAGCAGGAGAGCCATGCCACTGGAAACCAGAGCTTTACTGTATATCACCAGGTCAGCCCTGAAGAAGGCCATTGGCCGAAACACGTGCAGGGCTAACCTGGTGATACACAATAAAGCCAATAGTGTATACATGTATAGTTTATATGCTATTTGAAGAGAAAATTGTAAGGGTGGGGTGGGCATGGAATTTGCAAAGACTGTGTAGAGACCCCTTAGATTCTGCCCCTTTAAGCTGAAGAGACCTCCAGTGGTCCTACTAAATTACTACAATGTAACCTGTACATGTTCTGGTAATTTTGCCTACTGTCATAAGCCTGGGAGAAGAGTCGTCTAAGAGGGAACACTCAATCACTATATAAACCGCACCCAAAGACAGAACCCTGTCTTTGACTTTGCCTATCATTGGCCATTATAGCTGATGATTCGATCATTACGCTGTAGATAGCTGGGTGGCTGCTGGACATGAGAATTGCATGGTACCATGCCTACCTGATGTGAAGGTAACAGACTTATGTGCCACCTAGACAAGGTTTTAGCTAGTGCTGGGAAGAAGCCTGCTGCCTTGGTACAATGACATAGGAAAGTGCAGGAGGGAGGTTCTGGAGGTCAAAATTTAGGCTTTTAGGTAAGAAGATGAAATCCAGAACTTCCAGGATAGCATTCTCTGAAATGCTTCCCGTTCCATGCGCAAGACCCAAAAGGCGAGCAGATCTCCAGTCTCAATGCATGAATGAGACAATGGTGCAAGGAAGAGGGTTTTGGATTTGTTAGAAACAGGGCAACATTCTGGAGAAGGGAGGGGTTTTTCCAAAAGGATGGATTCCACCTGAGCGTGGTCTTCTTTTTAAATTTGCTGGCAGCTGTTGATTGACCGGGTATTGGGGAGTAGCTTACCTCTCCTGCTCCCTGCTGCTCCTCCGATGGGCGGGCAGGCTGGCTAGCTGGTGATTAGCCGGATCTGATGTATGCCCCACTAAATGCCCGGTTGCTATTTCAGGCCATGACCTCCCTGCATGTACATCCAAGATTTACGGGGAGCTCTGGATGAGGGCACGAGGTGGCAGGCCAGAGGAGGGGCAGAAATGGGGTGCTCGACCCGGACGTGGAGGGCTGATTCCAGTGACGGCCCTGTATGTCCGGGCTGTGTAATTTAGATGGAGGACTTATTCCACCTTAGAGGTGGAATAAGTCCCCCCCCCTGACAGTGGAGAACAGTCATGCCAGGACCCCAGAAAGTGATCAGATGGACAGGGGATTCCTGCAGCCCGATACCAGCCTTGGAAGGCCCAGTCGAGAGTTGGGCGGTGGGGAAACAGATCTATTTTGGGGTTGTCCGGGCAATCGGGGCTCACCCAGACTGGGCTAGTTGGTGGGAATTCTGGATGTTGGCCCTATGCCCTGATTCTCCTCCCGTGGGGCCATCTAGCTCCCGTGGGAGCAGAATTGGGTGCAAATCTGGGCCATCTAGATTTTGGACATCCAGATGGTCTGAACGTACCCTGATCAGAATTGGCCTCCACATCAACTGGCTCACCTTTATCTACCTGTTTATTCATACCTTCAAAAATATAGCAGATTAGTAAGACAAGATCTTCCTTGGCTAAATCTATGTTGGCTTTCTCCCATTAAACCACTATTGTCTACATGTTCAATAATTTTATTGTTTATAATGGTTTCTACCATTATGCTCAATACTGACATCAGGCTCACCAGTCTGTAGTTTCTCAGATCACCCCTGGAACCCTTTTAAAAAATTGGTGTTACATTGTCCATGCTCCAATCTTCAGGTACAGGCACAAGAGAGCAACGGCTCTTCCAGAATGCAGCAGGAAACACACAGAGCAAGAGTAATGATGACACAAGCGCTTTTATTGGTATCCCCAACGCGTTTCGGCAGGTTGCCTTCCTCAAGGGGTCATATAACTTATAAAAATAAAACAAATAGATACAGGATATTAAAAAAACAATTACATAAAACTGAACAAGAAAGCATAAAAATAATAATAATGATAATAAAAATGTTAATAAAACAAAATTAAAACTAACCGGGCATGGTAGAGATAGAGATGATAGCATTAATCAAAACGTTTCCAGACTTCTTAAACCAGTGTTGTAGAAATTCAGTACGTCCCTATTAACCAGGAGAATTTGCTGCTTCTCATTATCGTTATTTTCTTTTGTCAGTGACTATTGAAATTTATTACATCAGCACAATTCTGCAGGACCGTGACTTTTGTGTCAAAGATTCAATTTGGGGCTGTGAGTAGCGGTATAATGCTATTTTTTTTAAGAATAATCCATTTTAAGGCTCCTACTAAGCATTAAGTATTTTGAAATCCAATTTTAATTATTTATTTTTTTAGTCCGTTGTTTTTAGCACATTAATTATGGTGTCCACATATACATTTACATAAGATTAAATTAGACTTACCTGCTAATTGTAGTTCCTGGAGTCACTACAGTCTAGTCCCGGAATCTTTGGGTTGTCAACCTACTCCAGCAGCTTTGGAGACTGAGAAACTTCACTCCTGTGATGTCACCAGTATATAAGGACTGGAACCGCCTCCTCTCACCAGTTAACCTATTGACAAAGCAGACTCACCGGAGCAACAAATAAGCAGAAATACAGTAAAACAATCGCCCAACTGGGCTCCATAGGACCCTAAGCCCCAACTATATACAAATCCCCGTCACTCGGGGCATGCCCTGAGGTCCCCCTATCTTCCACTGTGAAGAAGGAACCTCCAACATCCCCCGCCCCACCGGGAACTACGCCCCCAAACTCCCTCTGAAATTGAGGGGTACTTACCAGTAACTCACCACATGCTTCAGGCGACAGTCCCACAGCGAGACAGGGCGGGATACGGGACTAGACTGTAGTGACTCCAGGAACTACAATTAGCAGGTAAGTCTAATTTAATCTTCCTGATCGTCCCTCCAGTCTAGTCCCGGAATCTTTGGGTATGTACCAGAGCAGTGCAGATACTCAACGGGAGGGACCGGCCAGTCCAGCCTGAAGCACCGCCGCTCCAAAACAGGCGTCCCTGCCCGCCTGAACATCCAGACGGTAATGCCTCACAAAAGAATGCAATGAGGACCATGTCGCTGCCTTACAGATTTCCACCGGCGGGACTAAGCTCTGTTCCGCCCACGACGCCGCTTGCGCCCTGGTGGAATGAGCCCGCAGACCATCAGGAACCCCGCGGCCTCCGAGCAAATAAGCTGACGCAATCGCTTCCTTCAACCACCGAGCAATCGAGCCTTTAGAAGCTGCCTCACCTTTCCGCGAACCGGCAAACAACACAAACAAGTGGTCAGACTTTCGGAAACCAGCCGTGCGAGCCACGTAATGCCTCAAGGCCCGACTCACATCCAAGCGATGAAGGCGATCCGCTTCCCGGCCCTTCTTCTTGGTAACAAAGACCGGCAAAGCCACTACCTGGTTCAGATGAAAAACCGAGAACACCTTAGGTAAGAAAGACGGCACCGGCCGTAACACCACCTTAGAAGCGGAGAAGGACAAAAATGGCTCTCGACACGAGAACGCCTGCAGCTCTGAAACCCTCCTTGCTGAGGCAATGGCCACTAAAAATACCACCTTAAGGGTAAGATCTTTCAAAGACGCGGCCGCTAATGGCTCAAACGGCGCTTTCCCCAACGCCTCTAAGACCAACGGCAGATCCCATGCCGGGACCATCTTCTGACGCGGCGGTTTCAGGAGCGCTACCGCCTTTAGGAACCGTTTCACATCTGGGTGACAGCCCAGCGAACTGCCCCGCACCTTCCCCCTGTAGCAGGACAATGCTGCCAACTGCACCTTCAAAGACGCCGCCGCCAAACCTTTCTGAAAACCGTCCTGTAAGAACGCGAGCACTTGCGGAACAGACGCCCGTAAGGGAACAAACGCCCGTTCCGCACACCAGGCCTCGAAAATACGCCACACTCGAACATAAGCCAAGGAAGTAGACCGACGTCTTGACTTCAGCAAGGTAGTAATCACTGCCGACGAATATCCCTTTTCTCTCAACCGAGCCCGCTCAATGGCCAAGCCGTAAGCGAGAACCGATCCACTTCCGGCATGCACAGGGGCCCCTGCATTAGAAGATCCTGGCGAACCGGAAGCCGCCAGGGCTCCCCCACCAGGAGCCGGACCAGGTCGGCGTACCACGGCCTCCGCGGCCAATCCGGAGCGATGAGAATCACCCGGCCCCGGTGAAGCTCGATGCGCTGGAGGACCCGACCGATCAATACCCACGGAGGAAACACATACAGAAGCTGACCCTCCGGCCAAACCTGAATCAGGGCATCCAGGCCTTCCGACATCCTCTCTCGTCGTCTGCTGAAAAAACCGACTGACTTGCGCCGACTGGAAGGATGCCATCAGATCCATCACCGGTGTCCCCCATCGCTGCACCAACAGAGCGAAAACCTCTGGATGCAGGACCCACTCCCCTGGGTCCACCCGCACGCGGCTCAAGAAATCCTCTACATTGTCCACTCCGGCGACATGAGCCGCCGACAAGGCCAACAGATTTACCTCGGCCCACTCGAACAAACTCTCTGCTTCGGTCTCCAGCGCCACGCTGCTGGTACCGCCCTGACGATTCACGTAAGCTACCGCCGTCGCATTGTCGGAGAACACCCGAACGGCCCGCTCCCGGAGATAAGGACCTAATTCCCTTAAGGCCCGTGCCACCGCTCTTAACTCTAATCTGTTGATGGACCACGTCCTCTCCTCCGCGGACCACTGACCCTGAACCAGCTGACCTTGGCAGTGAGCACCCCAGCCCTGCAGACTTGCATCGGTCGTCAGGGAAACCCATGGGGGAGCTTCCAACGGCATTCCTCTCTCTAAGTTCTCTGGCTGCAACCACCACAGCAGAGCCTGTGCCGCCTGCTGTGGACAAGCCAACTTTCGAGACAGTGGATCTTTCTGGTGAGACCACCTCCTCAACAACGCTCTCTGCAGCGGTCTCATGTGCGCGCGCGCCCATGGCACCAATTCCAGGGTCGCCACCATTGTCCCCAACACCCTCAGGTAATCCCAGGCCGTGGGACACTGCATGCGGAGAAACTGCTTCACCAGTCGCCGGAGGCCCAGCCCCCGCTGCCTGGGCAGAAACACACGCCCAACGCAGGTGTCGAAGCGTGCTCCCAGGTACTCCAGAACTTGAGACGGCTCCAGGTGGCTCTTGGCCACGTTCACCACCCAACCGAGGCTCTGCAGAAGCTCGACCACCTTGGCCGTTGCCGACACACTCTCCTCCCGGGACTTCGCCCTGATCAACCAATCGTCCAGATACGGATGAACCAACACCCCCTCTTTCCGCAAGGCCGCCGCCACCACCACCATCACCTTCGTGAACGTCCGTGGCGCAGTTGCTAAAACAAAGGGGAGAGCCTGAAACTGAAAATGGCCCATGGGAACCGCAAAGCGGAGAAATTGCTGATGCTCGCGGCGTATGGGAATATGCAGATACGCTTCGGACAGGTCTAGGGACGTCAAAAACTCTCCTTTCCTCACTGCTACAATAACAGACCGGAGGGTCTCCATGTGAAAGTGAGAGACCCGAAGACAGCGGTTCACCTTTTTCAGGTACAGAATGGGCCGCCAGGACCCTTCCTTATTTGGCACTACGAAATAAATGGAGTATCGACCGCAACCTAATTGGTCTGGAGGAACGGGAACAATGGCCTTGAGATCTAGAAGCCTTTGCACTGTGGACTGCATCGCCTCGCGCTTCGCGCTGGCCCTGCAGGGAGACAGAATGAACGAATCGGCCACAGGCTTCTGCAACTCCAACGCATAACCGTCTCGAACCACTTCTAACACCCACTGATCCGACGTGAGTCGGGCCCAGGCCGGATAAAATTCCCGCAGGCGACCCCCTACGGGAATCAGATCCCCCCGGACCCGCCTGGCATCATTGTGATTTTCTGAAGGTGGAGGACGAGGAAGCGGCTGTGAAACCCCTGTTCGCCCCTCGAAACCCCCGAAATGCCTGGGACCTCCCCGGAAAACGGCCCCGCTGGCTCTGCCCAAACCTGGGGGAACGGAACCGGCGAAAATCCCTTTGCGGACCCCTAGGACTGATACTGGGGCGTGCCTGCTTAGCCTTATCTTCCGGCAACCTACCGCTCTTCGACTCCCCTAAGTCTTTCACCAACTTATCCAAATCCTCTCCAAACAGCAACTTGCCGCGGAAGGGGAGTTTACTCAAGCGTGCTTTGGACGAACCATCCGCTGCCCAGTTGCGCAGCCAAAGACATCGCCGTCCCGCGACTACTGACGCCATGCTCTTCGCGAGTCCCCGGATAAGATCATACTGAAGATCGGCTAGATAGGCCGCCCCCGACTCCAAACGGGCCGCCTCCTCGGACTCTTACCCCGAGGGGGCCCCCTGAAGACGCTGCGCCCAGCGTAAGCAGGCCCTCGCCACCCAGGCCCCGCAAATAGACGCCTGCAAGGCTAGCGCATTGGCCTCAAATACCTGGTTCGTCTCCAACCTCCGATCCTGAGCATCCTTGAGTGCCGCGGCACCCTCTACCGGGATCGTGGTCCTCTTGGATACCGCCGATACAGCTGCATCCACTCTAGGTGCTTTAAACAACTCGCGGTCCTGATCCAAGAGCGGGTAAAGCCTCGCCATAACCCTAGAGCCCTTAAGGGCGGCCTCAGGCATATCCCATTCCTCCTGAATCATTTCTTTAAAAACCCTATGCACCGGGAACGCCCTTTGCGTCTTCCGAACAGCCTGTAGCAGAGGGTCCTCCAAGGTAGAATCCTCTGCAGAGGGAGCAACCAGAATGTTGAGTGCTTTAAGGGATTCCAGAATGAGTGCCGGGAGTTCTTCCCTACGGAAGACCCGCACCACCCGTGCCTGATCCTCTTGCTCCTTAATCTCACCTTCCTCTAGCTCCTCTTCCTCCAGGGCCCCCAAGTCCACCTGATCGGACTGGATATCCTCCGAAACTACCGACTGCTCCAAGAGGTCCAGTCCCCTAGGACGCTTTGCACCGACTACAAGCTCTGGCGCTTTCACAGGCGAAACCGGCCTCTTACGCCCCGGCTCAGCCCCTGAGGGCTCCACTGCCTGCCCCCCCTGGGCACCGCTCAACGCCTTTTGCAGAAGGGCCATGAAATCAGTAGAAAAAATCGCCGCCAAACCCCCCGACACAGGGAGCTGCGGAGGAGGGTTTTTGGATCAGAAATTGCACTGGGCCCTGGCTCTGAACCTGACTGTGAAGCAGAGATGGGCTCGGGACCCTCCACCGAGGCTACTAGACCCCCCAACTCAGTTTCTGCCAACAGCTCTTTGGTCTCTTGGCTACAGCCCCGGCAGACCCCGTCCTGCGAGACGGAGCTCCGCTTGGCCCCACACAGCAGACAGAGCTGCCTGGAAGGCATTGCACACGCTCCCAAAGAAAATGTAGAAGGAACCACAAGCCGAAACCAAAAACGGGGTCTCTGAATTTTTTTTTTTTTTTTTTAGGTGAGCGGCCCGCAGACACGCTGCCCCAGCTAACCCCCAAGAGATCCGCTGTAAACGAGGCTCCCGCAAGGCAAAAACAGCCCCAGAAGCCCCAGGCCGACTAACGGCGTTTTCGCCGTGCTGCAACACGCGGTCTAGGCTGGGCCTGCCAAACGGACATTCCCGCGCAAATTACGCCGGTCTACCTCAGCGCCGCTGTGCAACACCGGCAGATGTCTTCCCCTTGGTCTCCTGCTCCATGCAATCCGCCAGGGAGAGAGAGAGCGAGGGCTTGCCGGAACCTGGAGACAGTGACTGGTCCGTGGCGCGGTGATCTCCCTGTCAGCAAATGCCGCAGTCGCAGCTCACGGCTCAGAGCGCTAGCAGGCAAGTCATCTGCACGCGCTGAGCCCCACACAGCTGCAGTTCCTGCTCCTTCTTAACCGGAGCGGTAACCAGCTGGCGGTTCTTCCTGCCCTTGTCCACCCGACCCGTCTTAGAGGAGGGGGGGGGGAGGGGGGAAGGAAACAAAACAAAAAACTACCTCAGGAAGAACAGAGGACCTCAGGGCAACAAACCCGTTGAGCCCTCACAGGCAGACAGGGAAAATGGCAACACTGCCTCAATTATTCCTTCTTAAGCCCAAATAAAGTTAAAGCTAAAGTTCTTCTTAATCGTTCCTCTAGTGAGCCCTGCAATCCCTGGGCTCACACCTCCTTCAGCTGCTTTGGAGACTGATTAACTGGTGAGAGGAGGCGGTTCCAGTCCTTATATACTGGTGACATCACAGGAGTGAAGTTTCTCAGTCTCCAAAGCTGCTGGAGTAGGTTGACAACCCAAAGATTCCGGGACTAGACTGGAAGGACGATCAGGAACCTATAGTTTATATATGGATTTTAATTTTTTTGGGACCTCAAGTTTTATGGCATCAGTTATTTATTCATCATTTTTAACCACTCTCCATACTTATTGTGATCCTGCCATCTAGCTTAATTTTATTTCATCTCATGCCCTATATGGTTGTATTGGGTTTTGATCTTCACGTCTAAGTTTAACTTATTGTATTTTCATTTGGGCATTCCACAGTCGATGCTTTGGCAATTTGCCCCTTCCAATTTCACCGTCTGAAGATTTGCTGTTGTGTGCGCGTTAAGTGAGTACGATCATGACCCTTGATTCACTCAACTCAGCTACCACAAAAGGTTTTATATAGTTTAGCTTTTTATGTATATTCAATCAATTATCTGTTTTAACTCTTCTTATGCCCTGCGTCTTATACAACACTGGTTTAAGAAGTCTGTGCACAATATTATTTATTTATACACATGTTTGTACATGTTCCTCATCAGTTTGTTTTAACCATATCACATTTATAACTGTTTAGTGACCTTATCACAATTTAATCGTAATTGGTTATTAACAATTTGTATATATGTTTTTAATTATTTATTATCTTATTCCATATAATTTTTAACCTTTGACTATTGTATTATTTTGCAAGTGTTTGTTGATTTAATCATTTGATCACAGCATTATAAAATTTGGAAACGTTTTGATTAATGCTATCATCTCTATCTCTACCATGCCCGGTTAGCTTTAATTTTGTTTTATTAACATTTTTATTATCATTATTATTATTTTTATGCTTTCTTGTTCAGTTTTATGTAATTGTTTTTTTAATATCCTGTATCTATTTGTTTTATTTTTATAAGTTATATGACCCCCTGAGGAAGGCAACCTGCCGAAACGCGTTGGGGATACCAATAAAAGCGCTTGTGTCATCATTACTCTTGCTCTGTGTGTTCCCCAATCTTCAGGTACTACAGATAACTTTAATCATAGTTCACAGATTACTAATAGTAGGTCTGCAATCTCATATTTCAGTTCTTTCAGCACTCTCAGATATATACCATTCGGTCCAGGTGATTTGCTGCTTTTGGATCCTGATCCGCTTAGTCTCCTATGTGTTTCCTTACTATTCTCCCAGATGTATCCTTCTCCTCAGCTGTTGTGTTGTCTTTCTTGACTAGATTGTAAGCTCTTAAGATCAGGAACCATCTTTTACATGTGTCTGTACAGCACTGTGTATGCCTTGTAGCGCTATACAAATGATCAGTAGTAGTAGTTGTAGTAGTAGTCTTTTATCAAATAGATGTAATACATCTTCCTGGTTTATCAATATTTGTTCTTGCAGGACCTTTAAAGGATGTTTTTAATAGATCCTTAGAGACAGAAGGGGGGCTGATGTGGTACCTCTCCACAAAAGTGGTAATAAGGAATAAGTGTCAAACCACAAGCCAGTAAGCCTTACCTCAGTGGCAGGAAAAGTAATGGAGGCGCTCTTGAAAGAGCGAATAGTGGACTTCCTCGAAACCAACAGGTTGCATAATCTGAGGCAACATGGTTTTACCAAAGGACGATCATGTCAAACAAATATGATTGAATTCTTTGACTGGGTGACCAGAGAACTGGATCAAGGGCATGCGATGGATGAGATCTATCTGGATTTCAGCAAAGCCTTTGATACTGTTCCTCATAGGAGGCTTATCAATAAACTCAACAGTTTGGGGATGGGTCCCAAGATGGTGAACTGGATCAGAAATTGTTTGTATGACAGATGGCAGAAGGTGACGGTAAACGGAACTCACTCGGATGAAAGGAAGGTGATTAGCGGTGTGCCACAGTATTCAGTCCTTGGACCGGTACTTTTCAATATATTTATGAGTGATATTGCTGAAGGACTGAATGGAAAAGTCTGTCTTTTTGCAGATGACATGATAATTTGCAACAGAGTGGACTCCCCGAGGGAGTGGATAACATGAGGAAAGATCTACAAAAGATGGAAGAATGGTCTAATGCTTGGCAGTTAAGATTTAATGTGAGGAAGTGCAGTGTCATGCACTTGGGAAGGAGAAATCAAAGGGAATTGTATGAGATACGGGGTGAGAGATTGGTGTGCACGTATCAGGAGAAGGACCTCGGAGTGAATGTTTCTGATGATCTCAAGGTGGTGAAACAGTGTGACAGGGAGGTGGAAAAAGCCAGAAGGATGCTGGGTTGCATACAGAGAGGAATTACCAGCAGAAAAGAAGAGGTATTAATGCAACTGTACAAATCGCTGGTAAAGCCTCACTTGGAATATTATGTTTAATTTTGGAGACCGTATCTCGCAAAGGATATAAAAAGGCTGGAAGCAGTTCAGAGAAAGGCAGTCTTTACTGAGGAAGATGTAGGGATGTTACCCATGACTGAAGTGGTATTTAAAGGTGCGGAAGAATTGAAGGAAATATTAATACATCATTTTGATGTATTACAACTATTTGATAAACTGAAGAGTAGCAAATCACCTGGACCGGATGATATACATCCAAGGGTGTTGAAAGAACTGAAATATGAGATTGCAGACCTGTAAACTATCATTAAAATCATGGGTAATACCTGAAGATTGGAGGAGAGCCAACGTAACGCCAATTTTTAAAAAGGGTTCCAGGTGTGATCCGGGAAACTACAGACCGGTGAGCCTGACGTCAGTACCGGAAAAAATGGTAGAAACCATCATAAAGAACAAAATTGCTGAACATGTAGATAGTCATGGTTTAATGGGAGATAGCCAACATGGCTTTAGGCAAGGAAGATCTTGTCTTACTAATCTGTTATGTTTTTTTTGAAGGTGTGAATAAACAGGTAGACAAAGGTGAGTCGGTTGATATAGTGTATTTGGACTTTCAGAAAGCCTTTGACAAGGTCCCTCATCAGAGACTTTTGGCAAAACTAAAGAGTCATGGGATAGGAGGCAGTGTACTACTGTGGATCAGGAGCTGGTTAAAAGATAGAAAGCAGAGGGTAGGGCTAAATGGCCAATTTTCCCAATGGAGAAAGGTGAATAGTGGTGTACCCCAGGGAACTATGCTCGGTGTGCTGCTTTTTGACATATTCATAAATGACCTGAAAAGGGAAAAAAAGTGAGGTTATCAAATTTGCAGATGACATAAAGCTATTTAAAGTTGTTAAAACCCATAAGGATTTTGGAAAATTGCAAGAAGATCTTGAAAATTGGAAGACTGAGCATCCAAATGGCAGATGAAATTTAATGTGGACAATTGCAAAGTTATGCACCTAGGCAAGAACAACCCAATCTATGGTTACACGATGCAAGGTTCCACATTAGGAACCACCACCCAGGAAAAAGATTTAGGTGTCATTGTGGATAATATGTTAAACCCTCCGCCCAGTGTACAGCGGCGGTCAAGAGAGCAAATAGAATGCTAGGTATCATAAGGAAAGGAATGGAAAATAAAACAAAGGATATTATAATGCCTCTGTATCGTTCCATGGTGCGACCGCACCTTGAATATTGTGTGCAATTCTGGTTGCCATATCTTAAAAAGGATATAGCGTTATTAGAAAAGGTTCAGAGAAGAGCCACCAAAATGGTAAAGGGGATGGAAGGATACCCCTATGAAGAGAGGCTAAAAAGGTCAGGGCTCTTCAACCTGGAAAAGAGACGGCTGAGGGGAGATATGATAGAAGTCTATAAATTAATGAACAGAGTGGAAGAGGTAAACGTAGATCGATTGTTTACGTCATCAGAATATAGAAAGACTAGGGGCATGCAATGAAGCTACAGGGTAAACTATTCAAGAGAAATAAGAGAAAATATTTTTTCACTCAATATGTAATTAAAATCTGGTATTTGTTACTGGAAGATGTAGTAAAAGTTGTTAGTGTAGCCGGGTTTAAAAAAGGTTTGGACAAGTTCCTGGAGGAAAGGTCCATAAACCATTATTAAAAAGGGACCCAGGATATCACTGCTTGACTCCATACAAGCATTGTGGAACCTGTGTCTTTTGGGGAAACTGCTAGGTATGTATGACCTTGGCCACTGTTGGAAACAGGATACTGGGCTTGATGGACATTGGTCTGACCCAGTATGGCATATCTTATGTTCTTATGATTTGTAGCCTGCATCAGAAGACTTATGAGAAGAGACTTGAAGACCTAAATATGTACACTCTGGAGGAAAGGAGGGACAGGGGAGATATGATTCAGACCTTTAAATACTTAAAAAGTATTAAAGAACAAACAAACCTCTTCAAAAGACAGAGAAGCTGTAAAACTAGAGGGCATAACATGAAAATGCAAGGGGGTAAGGTGAAAGGCAATGTCAGGAAATACTTTTTCACTGAGAGGGTGGTGGATGCCTGGAATGCCCTCCCAATGGAAGTGATGAGGGCAAACACAGTGACAGAATTCAAAATGGCATAGGTCAGACACAGTGGGTCCCTTTTATAGCAACAAGATAAAATCAAAATAAGCATAACTATCTCTTATATCTGAACAAATAGGGGTGACCTACATGGAGCGGTGGGTACACTCCTAAACAAAGGCATGGGGAGAGGTGATCTGCACAGAGCGGCAAGTGCACCTTCCTTTGCCACTGTTAGGCAGACAAGATGGACCATACTGGTCTTTATCTACTGTCATATACTATGTTACTATGATACTATGTTGCATCACCTTTAAATACCATTTCAGGCATGGGTAAATTCTCTACATGTTCTTCAGTAAAGACCGAAGCAAAAAATTCATTCAGTCTCTCCACTATGGCCTTGTCCTCCGTTAGTGCCCCTTTTACCCCTCCATTATCTAATGGTCCAACTGAGTCACAGTTCTTTTGCTATGAATGTACTTGAAAAAGATTTTATTGTACGTTTTTGCTTCCACGACAAGCTTTTTTTCAAATTCTCTCTTTGCCTGCTGTATCAATCCCTTGTATCTAACTTGCCAGTGCTTATGTTGTTTCCAGTTTTTGTCATTCGGCTCCATTTTCCATTTTCTGAAAGATGCTTTTTTGACTACAATAGCCTCTCTGACCTCACCTTTAAACGATGCTGGCAGTTTTTTGGACTTCCTTCCATCTTTCTTAAAGTGTGGAATACAGCTGGTCTGGGCTTTCAAGATAGTAATTTAAAACAATGCCCATGCATGATGTAAATCTTTAACCTTTGCAGCTGCTCCTTTTAGTTTTTTCTTAACTATTTTCCTCATTTTATCATAGTGTCCCTTTTGAAAGTTAAAAGGCACTACTGTGGATTTCCTGGCCATCCTCCCTCCATTTATTAAATCAAATGTGATCATGCTATGATCACTACAATATTGCCAAGTGGCCCCAACACCCTTATCTCTTGCACCAGATCTTGTGTACCACTAATGCCTAGGTCCAAAATGGCTTCATCTCTTGTTGGTTCATAAACCAGCTGCTCCAAGAAGTAGTCATTAATTTTATCTAGAAACTTTATCTCCCTAGCACGTCCTGCTGTGACATTGACCCAGTCAATTCCAGATTAATTGAAATCACTGATTATGTTGTAACTTTTGTTAGCTTCCCTAATTTCTTTGAACATTTCATTATCCATTGGTTCATTATGGTCAGGCGGCTGGTAGTACACCCCCACTGCCATCGCCTTCCCTTTTTACATGGAATTTCAATCCATAGAGATTCTACAATGTATTTTGTTTCCTGCACCACTTTAATTCTGTGTTACTCAATGCCCTCTCCAACATAGAGTAAATTAAATTGGTGGAGTGGTTGTGCTCTATCATTGCGATATAATTTAAATCCAGGTATCACAGTGTCCTACTTGTTGTCCTCCTTCCACCATGTCTCTGAGATACCAATCATATCTAACCTCTCATTTAGTGCTATATATTCTAACTCTACAATCTTATTTTTTAGACTTCTAGCATTTGCATATAAGCATTTTAGAGGTTGTATTTTATTCATATTAATCTGGTTATTGGTAGGCAGGAGTAATTTGGAATCTTTAAGCTCTGTATACTCTGTACGTAAGGGCACTTGGGTTAGTTTTGTCTTTAGTGGAATCTCTCTGTCGATATGCCCTAACTTCAATCTTTTGCTAGTATCCTTCATGGATACATCATTCCGAACCATGCACTCTTGGGCAACTGTCAGCTATCCCCTGTTATCTAGCTTAAAAGCTGCTCTGTCTACTTTTTAAAGGTTAATGCCAGCAGCTTGGTTCCATTCCAGTTAAGGTGGAGCCCATCCCTTCAGAAAAGCCCCTCCTTTCCCCAGAATGTTCCTCAGTTCCTAACAAATCTAAAACAGTGTTCTTTGCAACATCGTCTCATCCATGCATTGAGACTCTAGAGCTCTGCCTGACTTTTGGATCTTGCACGTGGAACGGGAAGCATTTCTACCCTGGAAGTTCTGGATTTCTTCTTCCTACCTAAAAGCCTAAATTTGGCCTCCAGAATCTCCTTACCAACATGTACCAAGATAGACGCCCATCTATCTAAAATCTGTCTAGGTGACATATGAGGTCCGTTACCTTTGCACCAGACAATCATATTACCAGGCAATCTTTATGTCTTGCAGCCACCCAGCTATCTAGATGCCTAATGATCAAATCATCAACTATAATGGCTGTCCTAACCCTCCCTTCATGGGCATATAGCCCTGGCGAAACCTCCTCAGTGCGAGAGGGTTTTACATCACCTGAAGGACAGTTCCTAGCTACAGGATAACTTCCTGCCATACCAGGGTGATGTTATCCTGTCACGTGACCTCTCTCTTCCATGGCAACAGGGAGGTTGCCAGACTGGAGGTGGGACTTCAGTACTATGTCCCTGTAGTTCTTGCCTTCCTTATGTTCTGTAAGTCTGCTACTCTAGCCTCCAGAGATTGGACTCATTCCCTGACAGCAAAGAGCTCCTTGCATCTGGTGCACACGTAAGATCCCTCAACAAATGGGAGAAAATCATACATGTGACACTCAATGCAAAAGACTGGATAGCCCCCATCTTGCTGCTGGACTGCTGTCTGCATCTTAGTTTTACGGTTTGGTTCAGATATTAAAGTTATTTACTTACTTAGTATAAGTAACCCCTGCAAACCTAATACAACTATACCTTATATGTTAAATGGACTTTGTTCATCTCAAGAATAATTAATCTCAGGTCCTTAATTAATGGATTCCTGATGAGGATAACCAGCTGCACCTGAAAGTGATAATAGGTTTTAACGTCTATAAAGCTAAGATTATCCGGGGGGGGGGGGGGGGATGGAAAGGAGACTTAAAAGCTAGCTTGTGCCCTGTGCTTCTAAGGTAAGTCTTACCAATTTCCTGAGTGATTCATATAGCCCTTGGTTTGATAGAGGGGGGGGGGGGGCTTTTAAATTGCCCCTTTGATTTGTCACTTGCCTTTAACACCTATTTAAGACAACTTCACAGATCATTTGCTTCCTAATTGGAAGGCCTCTTTATAAAAGGTCACTAGAAACAAGTTCAGTTCTTTGTACTCAGAGACTATTTATTCTACTTGTATGCTAAGCTATACTCCAATTTGATTTAAATGAAAAGGCTCTCTGATGGTATTGACTGACTCAGCAAATACACTGAATTCTAAAATACACAGATTTATCTGCTTTAACCTAAAGATTACCCTTTATATTCCAGAAGATAAATACTTACAAGTACAGATCTATTTCCATTTGTAGCAGTCCCTCTGGGTAGTCCTTCAAGACTTTTATATACTTTTCTTACATTTAGATCTGTTGCCCTTGTTATGGCTTCTTTCAGTTTAATCCACTGCCTTTCGACTGCCCTTATCTCCTCCCATCCGGACAACTCCTCCTTTGGATACTTTCCCATTTTACTGGTCAGCATTTTTTAAATCTAGTACTGAGTTTGCTGCCATTGGACTCTTCCTTGGCTTTTACCTCCAATCACATCATGCTGCTCAATTGGGCACCCACCCGGACTTTAGATACACTGTCTCCGTTATTGAGCACCATATCCAGAGTTGACCCTTCCCTGATGGGTTTCTTTACCAGTTGTTTGAGCAAAGCCTCTTGTAGGGCATCCATGATCTTTCTACTCCTTTCCATATTTGCAGATGGGATACTCCAACCACATCTGGCAGATTAAAGTCACCCAGTATCACCATCTCGCCATTTTTTACTACTTTTGCAATATCATTGATTGAGTCTCTGAATATTTTCTCCATTTGAGTTGGAGTTCTGTAGACTATACCAGTATGAATGGTAGTACCATCTCCTCTTTCCAAAGCAATCCACAGTGCTTCTTCTTTTCCCCAAATCCCCTGCATTTCAGCTGCATTAATACTGTTTAATACTCCTCCTTTCCTGCCCTCTCTGTTCCTCCTCAATAGATTATTTCCAGGTATGGTAATATTACATTCATAAGACCGATTAAACCATGTTTCTGTGATGGCCACAAGGCCAAGTGCATTTCTACCATCAGGGCTTCCAGGTCAGAAACTTTATTACCTAGACTGTGAGCATTAGTGCTCTTTACCTTCCAGCAAGTTTTGGTAGGCTTGCTTTTATTTTGTATGGGTTTTATTCCTGATTCCTCTTCCCCTTTTTTATTGATGTATTATCTAATACTGTGTCTCTTTCTATTTTTACCATTACTGTAATACCTTTGCTGGAGGTGACATCCTGAACTTGTTTTCCATCCATCACCCCGTTTCCCTAGTTTAAATGCCTGTCTACATACGAGTTGCCTGAATTTTTCACCTAGGATCTTTTTACTTGTTACAGAAAGATGTAGCCTCTTGTTGTTCCATCTATTGCCTCAGCCACCTATATATCTAAAGCCTTCATGTTTATACCAGGTTTGGAACCATACATTAAATCTGCTTATGAAATGCAGCCTATCTTCCCCCTTACCATGAACAGGTAGAACTTCTGAGAATGCTATAGTGTTGACAATGGGTTTAAGGTTCTCTCCCAAAATTTGGAAGTCCCTTTGCACTCCAGATGGATAACAATATCAGTTTTAAAACCCTTACTTTCCTCTGCGACTTTCCTAACAATCTGGTTCATATTCTTGCTGGCTGAAGACCCTGGAAGGCATTAGACCACATTCAGACCCTGGAACCCAGTTCCTAAGTTAATGCCTCTGATAACAGAATCACTTAGTATTAAGAGCTTATTGTTTTGAAATTTTTTGACAACCCCTGAAGCATTTCTGGGACACTGTGTGTCATCTTTGTCTAAAGCCATCTCAGTTTCCATTAATGGGGCATCCTCATTTACCAAGGCAGAGAAGATATTATGCAGGGGTATCTTGAGGTGGAGTAGGTGTCTCCGTGTTACGGGCCATAACTTTCAGAACCCACTGTGATCCATTTATTTTTAGGTTGCTGAATTCTTTGTGGGAGTGGTAATGGATTGATTTGAAGTTATATCTTGGGGGAGGTTTGTTTTAATGCAGCTAATTCTTCCCTTAATTGAATCAGTTCAGAACAGTACCATTCGAATTCTGGCACATGCTAAAAGATCATATCATATCACACCTCTTCTAAAATGTTACCATTTAGTTACCCGTCATCTTCCACATCCAATATAAACTTCTGACCCTTGCACATAAAGTACTCTACACTGATATTCCTGCATATCTGACCTTCCATACCCTCCTTCAAGCCCTACGATCATTAGAAACATAGAAACATGATAGCAGATAAAGACCATATGGCCTATCCAGTCGGCCCTTCTATATGATCCACTTAGCTCTACAGTCCTTTTTTCCTTTAGAGTCTCTGTGTTTGCCTCATGTTTTATTGAATTCAGATAGTCTCCCAGTGGAGGTAGTAGAGACAAAAACTATGCCACACATCTACCACTCTTTCCGTAAAGAAATATTTCTGTAAATTATTCCTGAGTCTATCGCCTTTCACTTTCATCCTATGCCTCCTCGTTACATAGCTCTCTTTCAGTTGAAAGAGGCTCTCCTCCTGTGTATTTATGCCACAGAGATATTTAAACATATCTATCATAGCTCCCCTCTCCCGCCTTTCTTCCAAAGTATAGATATTGAGATCTTTAGGTCTTTCCCCATATGCCTTATAAAGAACCCACTGGCCATTTTGGTAGTCACCCTCTGCACTGACTCCATTCTCTTTATATCTTTTTGAAGGTGCAATCTCCAGAATTGCACACAGTACGTACTCTAAATGAGGTTGCACGAAAGACTTAACTCATAACATCTAACCTCAAAGAACTAGCTCTGCAGAAAAGTATAGTAAGAAAAAGTATAACCCAGCTCTAAATTGCAAAACAAACAATGAAAAGAAGGATAATTCAAAAAGGGAAAAGAAGAGCAAGGAGGAAAAAGACCTCAGTGGTATGCAAAAACCAACTTACACAGATGACTTTGCTTAACTGTACTGCCATAAACAGGCTCAGTTACAAGCAACCATTATCATGTCACTGATCATAAAAAACCTCCTTCTCCATTTATCATATGAAAGATATGCTTTCACAGTACTTCAACAACAGGGCAAAACCACAATACTTAGCTTGCCAGGTTAATATGTGTAATCATTCCCACTCCAACTCCTGGTGTTTCGCTATTTGCTTCGTCAGGGAGTTGGACTACAGAAGAACCCTTGCCAGCTCAACTCCTGTAATAGACCAAATGCATATCAGAAAACACATGAACACCATCTATGACCTCCCTTCTCAACAGAGTAACAGGAGCTACCTTTCAATATCTACCCTCTAACATATCTCTAAGCTAGTAAGAGAACCCAACTAATGGCAGATCAGAGGAACCACTGCCTAGATTCCTACCATAAGAAAACTCACATGCTCGCTGAGAGACACTATAATAAAAAGAAAACATTATTATACACCCATGGAAACCAAAATTATATCAGATAACCACATTCCATCAAAACGCACATTAAAAAAAACTTTGTAAAAAAAAAAAAGTACCACATGCCTGAAAGTACAGAATCATAGATGGATGACTGCCGTTCTATCTACACTGGCCAATAGTGTTAAAAAAATGCAGAGCAGGCGCTCTAAATCCCAATCCCCCCACACACAAACTGACGTCAGAGAAAATCACTATCATGGGGGCCATCCAACTCAGTGCTCTCATGCGGTAAAAACCTACTACAATAAGAGCCGGATCACACTCACACACAGTGAACTCTCTAGATTGACAGATTACAGCAGCATTATAATCCATCTTCTCTTGGGAGTCTAAACTAACCCCAATTTGAGCAGATTATCCACCAATGTACTGTAACTATAGATAATATATAATCGCCAAGAGGCTGATTCCGTAGTGACTGTCCAGCCCCTGTACGGCCGATCAGAATCAGGGCATACAGAGGTAGACCCAATTCTGATACCACAGGGGCTTGCCCATGGAATCAGAATTGGTCTACGGCCTTGACATGCACACCAGGCCCTGATTCTGATCAGTCACATGCCCAGACCATATACCCGGCTTACTCTGCCAGGCTCTTGAAAGGAGCCACAGTGCCATGGCATCCTGTCGTCATAGTACTCAGAAGCCGTGATCTCCAGCCAACAGCGACACCATCCTTTCCCCACAGCCCAACCCCCGATCTGGCCTCCCATGGCTAGGGTCATGCTACAGGGATCCCCCTGTACCCCCTCACCCTCCGTCTCTGCCAAGCGCCGCGGTCCCCCAATGTCGAAGGGAACTTATTTTACCTCTGAGGTGGAATTAAGTCCCCTGTCTCTGTGGCCAACCCCAGATGTACAGGGCTGACCTCAGAATCAGCCCTATAAGTCCGGGGTCACTCTCCACCCTTGCTCCGTCTCTGTTCCAACTCCTCCCCCCCCCCCTCACCCCCCAAGAACAGAGCTCCCCATACAAATCACCTATTTGTACAGCCAGCTCTGTCCCCGGCAAGCTGCCCAGCCATTTAGCAGGTCTGGACATCCAGATTGGATATCCAGGCTCGCTAAAGGGAGCTTAGAATGACCCCCTAACTGTAACCGTCAATAAAAACTAGATGTTCTCAATATTGAGTGATAACACAGAACCAAAAAATTCAAAAGAACCAAAAGAATTACTGTAAAACCACAAGACCACAAAGACATTAAGTACATTCCTTCGGAGACCTAACCAGACTCCTACTGAAAAAGATAACACCACAATACATCTAATACCAAAAACTTATACAGAGGCACTATCACCTCCTTTCTTCTGCTGGCCATTCCTCTCCCTATACACCCAAGCATCCTTCTGGCTTTTGCAGTCACCTTTTCTTCCTGTTTAGCTACCTTAAGTTCATCAGAAACAATCACGCCCAGGTCGCATTCTTCTTTCATGGTCAGAAACACTTCTATCCCTTATACTGTAGCCCAAATGCCTGTACCTGCATTTTTTTTAGTGTTAAATCTCAGCTGCCAGATTCTCGGCCATTTTTCAAGCATGTTATCTACACCTTCCTGGGTGTCTACTCTATTGCAGGTTTCTGTATCATCCGCAAAGAGGCAAACCTTACCTGACAGCCCTTCCGCTATATCACTATCAAAGATGTTAAAAAGAATCAGAACAAGGACAGATCCCTGCGGCACACCACTGGTAACTTCCTTCTCCTTAAAGTGAGCTCCATTTACCTGTACCCTTTGTCGCCTCCCACTCAACCAATTTCTAAACTAGTCAGTCCCTTTAGGATCCATTCCTAGGGCAATTTATATATAAGTTGATTGTGCGGAACAATGTCAAAGGCTTTACTGAAATCTAAGCACACCACATCTAGAGCTCTCCCTCTAGAATGCAAGCTTCTCTGCCTCGGCCTTTACCCTCCAAAGGGAGTATTGAGGAGAGCCCTATCTGTGCATCTATTTGCTTCACCCTCTTTCCTAGAGCCATGAAGTCACTCTTGATACACTCAGAGGGATACCTGGCAGTATCATTTGTTCCAACATGGATAAGCAGCATTGGATAATTTATTTTATTTATTTATTTATTTATTTATTTACAGTCTCTTTTATACCGCGCTATTCAACATCAGTACGGTTTACAATGAACACAGAACTACACATTTCCTTAGGTACTCTGTGTTTACAATGAACAGGTATTAAAAACTTGGATAAAAGGGGTAACTATTTACAGTAATGCAACAGTGAGGGTTCGCACCATTGGTCTAGCCGTGGGTGTTTTGTGAGGTACATGTGGGTGAGGCTTTTATAGCATCTTCTACCGGGTAGTAGAGGAGGAAGAGGTGATGCTTCAAGGCCTTCCTAAACTGGAATAGGTCGGGGATTGCACGGATGTTGGGAGGTAGGGTATTCCAGCATCTTGGTGCAGAGAACTTGAAGGCCCTGTTTGCTGTTGACTGGGTGCATTGGGTTATTGATTTCGGGACTATCAGTGTATTGAGTGCTACCGATCTTCTGACCCTGTTGGTGGGAGTGGTCTGGATCAACTCAGATAGTGATGAAGGTGAGAGCCCCTTGATGGCTTTGAAAGTCAGCAGTAGGGTCTTGTAAGTGAGTCTACTGTGTATCGGGAGCCAGTGGAGGTGCTTCAATATGGGCGTCACATGGTCTTTCCTGGATGCCCCGTGTAGAACCCTTGCTGCGGTGTTCATCGCCAGTTGCAGCAGATTCAGGGTGGCCTGGGGGAGCCCATGCAGGATCACATTTGCATAATCAAAATGTGGTATGATCAGTGCCTGGTAAATTGTCCTGAAGTCTTCAGGCTCTAGCAGGGATCATAGAGGTCTGAGGGAACGTATCTTATGGTACACTGCCCTGACTATGTTTCCTATGTGAACCTTCATGTAGTAAATAGGCTTGATGAGTATCAGCAAACTCTCTGTAAGATCTCAGATTTTGGAGCCTGGCAGACAGCACACCTCCTGAGACATCAAATCTGGTCAACAGGTGGACATCTCACCACCCCTCAGAAGAGAGTCACCAGCCACCACTCCCCTTTGCTTCCTTGTGGTCACTGATTCTTCAACTTTGAGGTGCTTGAGCTGTGGTTCTTCTTGTACACACTGATTCTTGTACACACTGATTCTTCAATTAAGGAATGGTGGAGTTGGTGATTGAGTATTGATTCTGCAGCCTCTGGTGACTCGTGTCCAGCTCTCTTCTTTTTGTGGCATATCATCTTCACCTCTGTTGGAGAGCTTGAATGCCTCAAGAAGCATTTCATCGATGTACTTCTCACTGTCACAGATGCTTCTCAGCCTTGCCACCTCTTCTCTCAATTCCTCCATTTTTTTCATGAGGGATGCAGCTTGCCGGCATCATGCACATGGAACTAGTCCCTTGCCTGGGATGAGGCTGTCCATCTGAACAGAGGCAGAAGACGTAGGAAAATTACCCATGCCAGAAATGATATTCCAAGGTGATGAATCAGAGGAATTGAAATAAATCTTGATAAATCTGGAAGATGTATTACAGATATTTGATAAACTAAAGAGCAGCAAATCATCTGGACCTGATGGCATTCATCCCAGGATGCTGAAAGAACTGAAATATGAGATTACTAAAATTAGGCCTGCAATCTGTGAACTATCATTAAAATCATCTGGAGTACCTTTACAGCAACAAGAAAATATCAAAATAATCTGAACCATCTAATTCCTTAACAAATAGGGGTGTACTACAAGGAGTGGTGGGGATCACCCCTAAACAAAGACATGGAGAAGGGGGGCCTGCACAGAGTGGCAGGTGTACCTACTCTTGACATCATACTGGGCAGACTAGATGGACCATACTGGTCTTTATCTGCAGTCATTTACTATGTTACTATGTTACCTGAGGATTGGAGAGTGGCCAATGTTATGCCAATTTTTAAAAAGGGTTCCTGTGGTGATCAGGGAAAATACAGGCTGGTGAGTTTGATGTCTGCACTGGGCAAAATGATAGAAACCATTATAAAAGAACAAAATTACTTAATACATGGATAGTCATGGCTTAATAGCAGAAAGCCAGCATGGATTTAGCGAAGGAAAGTCTTGTCTCATTAATCTCCTATATGCTTTCGAAGGTGTAAATAAACAGGTAAATAAAGGTGAGCCAGTTGATATAGTGTATCTGGATTTTCAGAAAGCCTTTGACAAGGTCCCTCATGAGGAAATTAAAAAGTCATGGGATAGGAGGCAGTGTAGTATTGTGGATCAGGAACTGGCTAAAAGAAAACAAAGAGTATAGCTAAATTGACAATTTTCTCAATAGAGAAAGGCAAATAGTGGAGTACCCCAGGGATCTGTGCTGTATCCACTGCTTTTTTTTAGCTTATTTATAAATGACCTAGAAATAGGAATAATGAGTGAAGTGATCAAATTTGCAGATGACACAAAATTATTCAAAGTTCTTAAAAAGCAAGAGAACTGTGAAAAATTGCGTCAGGACCTTAAAAATTAGGAGACTGGGTGTTCAAATGGCAGATGACATTTAATGTGGACAAGTACAAAGTTATGCACTTAGGGAAGAACAACGCAAACTAGTTACAAGATGCAGGGTTCCACATTAGGAACCACCATTCAGGAAAAGGATCTGGTTGTCACTGTGGATAGTACATTGAAACCCTCTGCCCAATGTGCAGCCGCGGCCAAGAAAGCAAATAGAATGCTAGGAACCATAAGGAAAGGAATAGAAAATCAAGTCAAGGATATTATAATGCCTCTGATTCGATCCAGGTGCAATCATACCTTGAATACTCTGTGAAATTCTGGTTGCCATATCTTAAAAAAAGAATATAGCAGAATTGGAAAAGGTACAGAGAAGAGCAACCAAAATGGTAAAGGGTATAGAAGAATATCCCTATTTATTTATATGCACTTATATACCACCTTTCCAGAATCAAAGCGGCTTACAATGAATTTAATAAAAGAATTACACCCAACAAGATTTTACATGGAACTGTGCTAACAAGGTGAGTAGGGGATTAATGGATCAAATAACTAACAAAATTAACAGCAGGATTTAAAAACCAATTACATGTTTCGAACATATATGAAGATGGTTAATTCTATCCTTGTTCTTTTATTGTGTCGCTTGAGATAAGAATTGTGATCTAATTTAATGCAGATATTGTATAAAATGCTGAAATTATTGAGGAACATTGAAACCGGGTGCTGACCTTGTGTAACTTGTATAATCCCTATGAAGAAAGGCTTAAAAGGTTAAGGCTTTTCAACTTGGAAAAAAGATGGCTGAGAGGATACAGGGCTATAAGATAATGAAATGAGTAGAACAGATAAATATGGATTGATAGTAGAAAGAAAAGGGGACAAGCATTGAAGCTACAATGTAGCCATTTTAGACTAATTGAAGAAAATATTTTTTCACTCAGCATGTAATCAAACTCTGGAATTCATAACACAGGTCTGCAAAAAAACTTTTTTTGAGAGCTGTTTTGGTTATTCCACGTAATCTTTATGTTTTTTGGTGCGCTGAATCCAAAAATGACCTCCATTTTGTCATAGGACATCATGTTTCCTGACAATTTAGGTAACTATGTTAAATAAGGCAATACCTCAAAATAAATGGAAATAGACTTATAAAATTAAAGTTTTATTACAATATTTTCATGAAAATCCTTTTTTGAACTGAAATGAGCTCACCTACACACACAAAACTTGATTCTTCTTCCTTGTGAGGCTCCTCTTGGTGCATTTACGCTTGTGAGTAGCATCTGGAATGTCTCTCTGAAGCATCCAACAGTAGTCTGCCATCATTGTAATGCTCCATTTTCCCTGGCATCTCCTTTCCATCTCTTTAATGTCTTGGTGGAATCGTTCACCTTGTTCCTCACTCACAGCTCCCAAATTTTCAGGAAAGTAGTCAAGGTGGGACTGGAGGAAATGCACTTTCAAACTCATCAGGCAACCTAAAGCTTGAAATGCTTTCAGCATTCGTCCGACGATCTTTTTGTAGTGAGGATCTTTGTTATTGCCTAAAATTTTCTGTAAGACTTCTTGAAATGCAATCCACCCTTCTTTTTGAGGATCCGTCATGGTATTGACAAACTCTTGATCAACTATAAGCCTTCTAATGTCTGGTCCGACGAACACACCTTCCTTCAGTTTTGCCTCTGACAGGCCTGGAAACTTGGTGACCAAGTATTTGAAGCATTCTCCATCTCTTGGAAGTGATGTTACGAATTGCTTCATCAATCCCAATTTTATGTGGAGAAGTGGTAGAAGAACTTTATGGGAAGCTACCAAAGTTTCTCGGAGGACATTTTTTTCACCGACTGTTAGCACCCTCGGCTGCCAACTCTTCTTGGTCCAGTGATTTTGTCAGTCTCGACTGTCCCATAGACACAGAAAACAAGACCTTCAAGTCCCCACACACTTGCCAACCATGGTCTTAATATTTAAGTTTACGAAGAACCAATTCCAAGTTCTCGTAGGTTTCCTTCAAGTGTACGGAATGACCTACAGATATGGAAGCATAAAAGCCATTGTGGAGTAAAACTGCTTTGAGACTTCTTTTTGAAGAATCTATAAAAAGACGCCATTGCTCTGAATCATATTGGATTTTAAATTGACCCATCAGACCTTTGACATCGATGCAATAAACCAACTTGTCTTCCTGGGCGAAGTAAGGAATGAACTCCTTTTCACAATGTCTGAACCATGAAGATGACAATCCTGGCAACAATAAATTCCTGCTTTTCAGCCTTGATCCGAGTAACTCAGCGGCATCTTTGGGAAGATTCAAGTCTCTTACCAAATCATTCATCTCCTCCTGAGAAAACAATTTTGGTCTTGTATCATCTTCAAAGTCAGAACTTGATTTGTCATCTGGTTCAGGTATGACTTCACCTTCATCAGACTAGGTATCTCTTCCAAGGTAGCAGGGGGCTTGGGTACTGGTATATCTGTGCCATGGGGGATGGGATGATTTGCCGAGTGAAGATTGGGGTATGAAATGGTATGCTTCCATTTGGAATTAAACCCTTTCACATCGCATGAACAAAAGTAACAGTCGTCACTATGGTTCTTTTGCTCTCGCCATACCATAGGAATCCCATAACGGAAAGATTTTTTCTTACCCTTGAACCAGTTTTGGAGGTCCTCAATACACCGTTTGCACACTTTGAGGCGCCCAGACTTTATCTTGATCTCCAATTTTTAATCCAAAGTATGCAAAGTATACTTTTTCACAAAGTCTGTAATATTCTGCTGTTGCTTCAACACTGTATATTCACCACAGATGAAACAAACTGTCTGGCGAATTAATACACTTTCGCGGAGCCATAACATAACGGTTGAAGAATGACAAGCTAACACGAATTGCGATGAAAAAGTGTGAACAGCCTAGAACCAAGAACCTGATGATGATGATTCGTGCACAAGTGTGGCATGCAGGAGAGAGCAGCTCTGTGTCTGTACACAAGACGTCTGAGCTGCTGCTATCTGCCCTGTGTCTCCCTCCCACTGGATTCTTCAGGAAAGATTAACCCCTTCTACCATTAGAAGCACGGACTTAAAACTTGCTTAGCTTATGTATATATTGCTGACCATCAGATTTACAGTGCTATATTTTTTTTTACATAACTCGGACAACTCCTTTAAGGTTTTTTTGGCATTTTATATCTTAAATGCATTTATGTGAATTAATTAATAGTAATTTTAAAAAATTTGATAAATTTGAAGACAATTTTGCATGTTGTGGCAAATCATGACGTCTAGGAGTTTTTTCAATATTTTATTTGTTTTCAGCACACCAAAATACATGGAAACTAGATGAAAATAATCAAACAACTTTTTAGTCGCAGACATTATCGGAGGATATAGTAAAAGCTCTTACTGTAGCTGGGTTCAAAACAGGTTTGGACAAGTTCCCGGAGGAAAAGTCCATAAACCATTATTAAAGAGGACTAGGGAAATTCATTGCTTACCCCTGGGACAAGCAGCATGGAATGCATATACCTTTGGGAACTTGACAGGTACTTGAGACCTGGCATGATTACTGTTGGAAACAGGATACTGAGCTTGATGGACCTTGTTCTGACTCAGTATGGCATATCTTATGTTCTTAGGGGCAACAGTTTTGGAGCTGGGGTGGGAAAGGAGGAATCTAACTCCTGGGGAGTGCTGTGACTTCAAAGAGCCTGCCTTCCCCTTTGAACCTAAAGGTTTGAGGAGAGAAAGAAAAAGACCAGCAGAAAAATAAATTCCCTTTCTATAATACAATTACAAAAACAAATCTGTTGGAAGAACAGCAGAAAAAAAGTTATTAAAATAAAATTAACCCCCTTTTAAGAACTCTCAGGCAGAGAAGTTATATCTAGAGTCCAAAATTTACCTCGCTTGCAAAGGAGACCCTCTAGGACTACATGACAACCGCCTTCCTAGCCCCCTTCCATCCCAGGCAAGGTTGGAGTCTGCTAGACATTCAGCCCCTTTTTCCCTGTGTGCCTATTCTTTGGAACTCTTTGCCATAACATATCCAGTTAGAACCTTCCTTTTCTTCTTTCAAATCACAACTTAAAACTTATCTATTCCAGTAGCCTTCGGGACCTAGATTGTACAGCATCATAACTTTTCTTTTCCTTTGTCTAGTAAATCTGTGCTATGTCTCCTTTTTGTCTTTTCTTTTCTACTCTTCTTTCTTTTTCTGATGTTTTATCGAGTTCTTTTCCTGATTTCCAATAATTTAATTGATATAAACTGCTTTGCCTTTACAAAGAAAGGCGGTATATGACATCATTAAAAGCATAAACATTTTTCCATAGCAGATAGCTTAAGACAGATGGGACAAGCTCAAAGACTCCAAATAAAAAGGTTTTGTTGATATTTCCCATATTGTTTCAAATGAACACACACCTCAAATAATGACTATTACCAAGATGTGTGTCCTGAATCTGTTTTATTCAGATTCTGTTCCAGAGGTATCCCTGATAATAAAGAGAGATATACCACAGGTCAGTGTAATTATATACTTAGAACAAGCAATCATTCTGTCATCAGAATTCCCACAAGTTATGCAAACAACTGGAGCTAGCTACCTCCCCCTAGTGAAAACAGTTCTCATATAGTATCTCTGCAGGTTGGCATGCAGTTACTGGGCCATCAAACAGCACTGGTCAACTTGGAGGGAGAAAGAGGCAGGCACTTAGCAGCAGACTGCTAGCAAGAGATTTCCTCTTGTGAGTCTGGGTGAGAAAGAGTGAGAGAGAGTGGATTTACATACAGAGGAAATTAGAGTCAGAGACAAAGAGAGAGATTACCAGGAGTATCTTGCATCTTCTTGGTTAGTGTTGGCCACGGACAAAGATTCTATCTTTCTCTTGCAGTCCTTAGAAATGCCTTTCCTCTGCTATCCTGTAGTCAGCCAATTACAGATACGGTTCCAGGTGATTGGCCCAGGCCTGGGTCTGAGAGCTTGAATCAGCAATCAGAGAAGGTCTCCTTGGCATCAGTGATTTACATGAAAAGTCATAGTCTGGTAAGGACTGCTAGTCGGTGTATGGTACTGGGCCTCATGAAGCACATACCCAAGGTGTATGTTTTCCACCTCAAGTCAATGGCTTCATTGTCTCTGGCCCTCAGATCCAGCTTCTGTACGTGCAGACTGTCATTCTCTCTCTCAGTATGGCCAAGCTGGCACAGACTCCATTTTGTGTAACTTTTCTGATGATGTCCTCCATCTTGTAGTGCTCCCCTAGATAGTGGCCTGTGTAGGCTATGCCATTAGCCCTGCATTCCAGTCATTCATAACAAGCTAAGAGTTTTAGTCAATGACTTGAAAAGTACAGTTTCTTAGTTGACAAGTACAGTAATGGAGGATGGTGGATGTGAGGAAAACGTGTCATCCCTTGATAGCTAGGGTTGATTTGGCGATTTGGCTGGCTAGATGGGGCAAGTTTGACTATTCTATTAAAAAATAACTTCCACTATAGACTTTAATGAGAATGAATAGGACAAATACATGAATGCTTCAGTTCCTGAAGACTATCCAAATGGGTACATTCTGATAAATAAAAATAAGCCTGAAAATCTTTGGTGTGCACATCCCTACTGGTGTTCAATACTTGAGCAACTGACAGCAGCTGAGTACTACTGACCACATTGCCTACTAAAACATAAACAATCCCATAACAACTCTTGGTCTGAATACTCCTACAGCAAACAGGTTGTCGATGATACCCTTGTTATTGGACTAAGGCAATACATCTATGATGGGTTTTGAGAGTCACTTTCTCTTCATTAGCTTGGCTTAGCTTCAAACAGAAACCAAAACAGAAGAAAGTGGTAAACCCCTGCAAAGCATTTATTAATTTATTCTAATTAACCAGTTATCTTATTAGCTGTAAAAATGTTATACTGTTATAATGTCCTATGGAAGGCCCTTTTGTTCTCATGTGGACTGCTTAGACTTGTAGCTTCAGCAATATAAAAATAAAATGTAAATAAAAAAATAAGTTCTGACAGTGCATTTCATGGGATCCTACAACTATTCCGCATGGGAAGGGCATTCAAAGTAAAGGTTCACATTCTGCTGTTCTGTAAATGCAGTATACTGTACATACGTGTTTTAGGGATATGCATTTATGGACATGCATTGTTTCTTTGGGTTCATTTGGGAATCTGATGGTAGAAGAAGCTTTTGCGGGTAAGTGAGCATACTTTGCTTGTAAATTTTGGTGACTTAAAGCTTGGGCCAAAAGAGATTGTGGACTTATTGGGAAAATTCCTTGTTATTGGCTTGGCCTAAAGCTTTAGAATTAATTTGCCCTAGTCTGTAGGCAGGCCTTTTAGAGGTTTAAAAAAAAAGAGACAGGTAGTTAATTTTTTCCCATCCATCATTTCTAACTCCCACCCATCCCAGGCACATTCCTTAATTTATAGTCTGTTTTCCCAATTAAGAGTGAAATTGGTTATGATGAGATATTTTAATCAGCAAGTGATTAACCATTAATAGATTATTAGTGGTTCAGTGAGAAGAAATGATATAATATTAGCAGATAATATACCAAAAGATCCTGAAGTCCTTCCTTTAGTCTAGGTATTCCTACTCCCTTAACAACTCTAAACAACCAAACAGCTCATCAATGCAAAGATGCATATAGCAGTCCAGCAGTGAGATGGGAGTTATCCAGTCTTTTGCACTGAATGCCACACGTATGAGTATCTCCCAACTGGTGAGACGAAAATTGTGTAAAATGGAAAACATCTACCTGCCTTTGGGCTGCGACATCAAGCCCTGCCCCCATCTGCAGTGCTCCATATAGCAACAGTCTAACGGAGCTGCTCCCACTCTGTCCTCCCTGATCTGCCATGGAGACATGTAACCCCATGCAGGTCCCCTCAGGCCCCCCTCAAGCTCCTCCCAAGCACATATCCACTGGTGCCATGGATCAGATGATCTGTGATGCCAACACATGTGATTTTCAACCCCCGCCCACTTCAGTCAACTTTGCCCAAGACAATACCCAGACTCTAGGGTTAGGCTATCGGGGGAGGGGTTGTCCAGGCCCCCCCCCCGAACCCCAGCAACATTCATCCCAGCTAGCCATCTGAGTGCCCTGGTTGCCCCGTTCCTGGTAGTCCAGTGGTGCACAAGGCAGGAGGGAGCTCCCCCTGTGTTGCTGCCCCATCTCCGGCACTCTTAAAAATGGAGTCTTATTGCTAGGGAACAGCACTGAGCAATTTTCTGTTATCTGAATTTTGCACATTCGAAGAGAGTCGGGGAGAAGGTGTGGTGGCAACAAACAAGAGAGTCGGGGAGAAGGTGTGGTGGCAACAACAGTGTGTGAGCAATTACCATGCGCTGGCTATCCAAATTGCCGATAGTGTGGCTGCGGATAACGCCACCTCAAGTGGCGACATTAAGTGCAGCCAAACCATTGGTGGTGCCACTGTGTGGCTGCTGCAGATCGGCAGAGAAGGCATGCCACCCTCCCATTGCCCACACTAGGATGCGCCAAGTACAACTACTCCTGCTGTGTACTAGCACTAGCTCTACACGTCAGTTTACAGAGGGTGAACAAACTGAAGATAAAGGTAGATAATCCCTCCAATTTTCTAAGGCTGTGTTCTCAACTATTGTCCGATTTTCCAACTCTAAAATAACATTACTTCAGCGCATTCAACAGTGTACTGTATTGTTAAATAAATTTTCATTTTTCGTTATCAAAGACTCTTAGTACTAAGTGTTGAATGACTTATTTATAGATTAATAAGGGGTACATAGGTCTCAGACTTCTCCTGGCACCAGCTAATCAGACGATGTCCTTTGCCGTAGTGCCCGTTTGCATCAACGACCTATGCAGTCTGGTCCCCTCAAGTGTTTAGTGTTGAATAAACATTTAACGCCATCAACCGGCTCCGTTCCTGCGTTTCACAAGTGAGTTTCTTCAGGGGGAATTTTTTATAATTCAAGCACTTCATGCAATAACTGATACTCCATTATCTGGCGGGTGTAGATGTTCTACTTTCAGAATTTGCTTATTGTCTCTGCTTCTCACACTCCTTCTTATGATCAAAATGTTTTTTCAACACTAAACACTTAAGGGGACCAGACTGCATAGGTCGTTGATGCAAACGGGCACTACGGCAAAGGACATCGTCTGATTAGCCGGTGCCAGGAGAAGTCTGAGACCTATGTACCCCTTATTAATCTATAAATAAGTCATTCAACACTTAGTACTAAGAGTCTTTGATAACGAAAAGTGAAAATTTATTTAACAATACAGTACACTGTTGAATGCGCTGAAGTAATGTTATTTTAGTGTTGGAAAATCGGACAATAGTTGAGAACACAGCCTTAGACGATTGGAGGGATTATCTACCTTTATCTTCACCAAGTACAACTACTGTCATGTGAAGGATCGGGCCTTCAAACCCCCCTTCAGAACCAAACCCTCCCCCCCCTGGACAGGCTGTCTGGGCTCCCTCCAATTCTAGCATCAATCCTCCTAGCTAGCCAGCTGGGTCCTCTGGACAGCCCCAGTGACACTTGGACCTTACCAGCCAGTCAATGGTTGTCCAGTGGTGTACAGGGCAGGAGCGATCTCCCGGGACTCCTGCCCCCATACCATTATGGCTGTTTAGTAAGCCCAATATCCTGCTTCAAACAGTGGTCTATCCAAGTTTTAATGGCATATGCAGACAGTCTAAGGCCTAGATTGTTCCATGCTATCTAAACCCGGTGTAACTGCGTTGCTTCTTTACTGACCAGACAGAGAGAGCAACTCTTGAAAGCTAGTCAGAGATACATGTAGTCCATTAAAAATGTTATCTACAACTTGTCTGTTTACCCTTATCCAAGTGGACTAACATGGCAACCACAATTCTTTATTAATAAATGCAGCCTGGGTCCACTGAAGTGCTGTTTTGAGATGCTTCTCCAGGGCATACAAAAACTAATTTGTTTTAGCTCAGCAATTGGGTCCTGATGGATTGGTGGGGGGTAAAGTACCCCAAGTCCTTCACAAAAATTCTACTCCACTCAAAAAGCAATGAGCATACTGATGTGTGTTTTTAAATAAAAGTTCATTTTTATTGTGGTGAAATCCCCACTTTAAAAGTTCACTCAAAAAGATTCAAAAGCAGTTTAGAGGGTAATTTTATAAAGCTTTTTACATATGCAAAACTGGTTTTAAATACATAAAAGGTATTTTATAAAATTGCATGACTGCATATTGTCACCAGTAGGGGCGCTGCATGTTCAATGCCAGGGTATGAGGTTCCTCCAAACGGGGTCACTAGTTAAACAGGAGACTCGACCACAAAATGCTTAAACAGCAAAGAATATTTGAATAATGCAAATAAATGTTTCAAACCGCAGAAATAGACTGACTTAGTTGAATGCAGTTGCAGACAGAGTCAGTCCCCTCCAGGTAACGTAAATCTCAGTCTCTTGCTTATAGCACAAACTTACTTAAAATTCCCCTCTTAAGACAGTCCGCACTAGCTCTCCAGAGGTTTTCCTTTTGCTTTTTACTAGTGCAACAACGCTACCATTTAAATAAACTTGCTGCTTCTCCGCAGTGCACAATGTTCACTGGGTGGCCTGGTTGCAGGATTCTCTTCTCTCTCAAACAAGCACCTGTTGCCTGAAATTCCTAACTCACTGTCAGTCAATTTAAAAACCAAAAGAAAAACCAAAACAGATTGACTCACTTAGTTCCTGAATCCATTCTCTGCTTGCCTGTGCTCCTCAGACTATGGCAGTGATTAGTAGCAAGTCCAGTCCAGGTTTTGGCTGCAGTCACTTCTGCTTGGCTTAGGCTTCATTTAGAGCTTGTACCTTGGCTAACTGCTTCCACACAGGAAATCAAATATTCTCTACCACAATTTCTCCAGTTCCAAAGCAGTCTCTGTTACAGTTACCGTGTAATGCTTTCAAAGCAGTCTCTGTAAAAGGTCGATACTTGCAAATTCAGTCTCTTTAACAGTCCCTTTAACAGCCCCTTTGCTGTTTAAAGTCAGCAAGGAAGACAGTCAGGGCCAGCCCAACCATTAGACAAACTAGGCAATTGCCCAGGGCAGCAACTTTTCAATGGTGGCAAAGAACACGGCATTCAAAGCTAAACAATAAATTCTGAAGGCCATAGGGGCCAGAAGGACTTTGGTTAGAGTGCCACACCTTAAACCAACTCTGTAACTGGTCCTGAAGAGAGCCGCCACCCTCTCGCAAGCTAGCTTTGCTTAGCTTGTGCCTCCCACAAACTGTTTTCAACATAAGCCGTTTCATTCAAATAGCTTGCTGTATTTATCGTTCACAAGCGTAGGCATCACTTCTGCTTAAAGAACAGCCCATAGGTCCTGTACCTAGCAGCAGATATTCCACTGAAGCTTGATCTACCTCCATTTGCTCAGTTTCACAAGGCTTTTCTTCAGCCATAGATACTTCTGGTACATCTGCTGCTGAGGAAGTGATGTCACTGAAGGCTTGCCCCGGGAACTCCTCCCCTCCTCTCAATTCTCTCTCTCTTATGGTCACTGTGGCTGGGCAGAGGACTGAACACAGGTTGGGAAGCCTTACCTTTAAAAGATGTTTGTTTCTAGCCCTTCTCCCCTTTCCCTGCCAGAGTTTTTCCTCGGGCTGTGACTGAATATCTGGCTATGATAGGAGTTCCTCTGACCATTTTGGGTCACAACATGTGCATAAAGAGTACACATACAGAAAACTTTAAGCAAGTTGTGTATAGGTGCTCCCAAAGAGGGGAGGCAGCGTGCTGATAAACACATGTATTTTATGACATATACATGTGCACATCTAGATTACATGCACACATTTACACCTTCTTGGGCAGGCATAAATTAGTATCGTGCAGTTTCTGTACTCTTGGAGCGGAACCTGGGAGCCATTTTTTAGCTTTATTGTTATTCATTTCAAAAACCAAGCCAAGTCGGTACCACTTGTGCAGAAATAACTAGAGAGTTACAAGTAGTAATCTGGAGATAATAAAACATAAGGCAAGAATTAAATTATTTGTATCCCCCAGTCCCCACTATGTGGGAAGAACCAAGAATTATGCACAAACAGAAATTATCCATAAAAATTAAGTAAAAGAGGACAATAATGCCCATGATATAAGCCATTCACACCTTACAGCTCAAGAAGATGCTACTAAAAGAGGATCTGGGAACATTCTAGCATTGATAAAATGACAGGTTGAGTAAGTTCAGAGAAAACATATTGAACAGAATTCAATTTGATCAAACACTTGCACAAAGACTTGAGAAAAAACCCTCCAAACTGGAAACAGAAACATAGGGGTATGTTTACTAATCAGCGGTAGCGGCTTCCATGCGATATCGCAATGGGGCCGCATACACCATAGAAATATGACAGCAGAAAAGTCCACATGGCCTATGTAGAAATTCTTTCTTCCTTTTTTTTAGAAACGTGAAGGCACATTTTAGATATAATGTCCGTGTGAAAATGTGTCACATCCAAGTTCAGCCACAATTTCAGAAATGTGGATGTCCCCGATATGGATGTTGTCAGGGAATATCTACACAGACATATCACCACAGCAGTATTCCAGAACGGCGGCATGTCTCCATGGCCGTTCCATAAGCGGCAGAGGGAGAACGGCAACACAAGTTTCCCCAAGTTCTATTAAAGGTCATTGTGACTGTGGATAGTACTGAGAATACCAGAATATTTTCTCCTTTATTTATATTTATTTATTTATTTATTTATAATACCCCTTCCAGAGATCAGAGGCGATTTACATTATAACAAAACTGAACTTTTACATAGAACAATAAAACTGAGTTAAAAACTCTAAGTAATTACATAGAAGGTTTTGAAGAGGTAAAAGTAAAACAACTAACTATTTACAACGATCTATGTACAGATGGATATCAGTTCATAGTTGGCTTTTTGGGTATTATAGCGTTGGGAGGATGTGGGGGTGGCCGGGCGGCAAGGGGAGGGAATAAGACCGAGGGGAGTAGGGATATTTATGTGCTCTTGGTGTTGGGGTTTGGTGTAATGTTCGTTGAATAGGTGGGTTTTTAATTCTTTTTGGAAAGGTTGGAGATTCAGTGCTTTAGGGAGGGAATTCCATTGTGAGGGGGCTATGTAAGTAAATGCTCTCTTGCTAGTGAATTGTTTGGTTTTGCATTTAGAAGGAGGTACCATGAGAGAGTTTGGGTTGGACGTTCTTCTGGCTCTGTTGGTCGATTGGATTTGGATGAGGGACGAGAGGTGGGAGGGGGCTATGTTATGTATCAGTTTGAATATGGTCATTATTATTTTGTATCTTACTCTTGAGGATATTGGGACACTTTGGGCGATATACCAGCAAAATGAGCACTTTTCCAATGCTTAATCATACCATGGACATGGGTCAAGGTGTGCCAACCATTTCTGAAATCAGGTGTGCATGTCTAAGCTTGGCAGATCACCCTGAACACACCCTCACTTCTCCTACTGCTGTTTTTAGATGTGCGCATGCCAGGGACATTTCTAGACCCATCTCTTAAAATGGTTCCAAAGATGTCTCTGTGATTTAAATGTCCACATGCACTTTTTCGGACATCCAAATCACAAATCAGACTTCTAAAATGACCACCAGAGAAACATAGAAACATGATGGCAGATGAAGACCATACGGTCTATCCAATCCGCCCTTCCATTCCAGCTACTAAGCTTTACAGTACCTTTTTTTTTTTCCTTTTGAGATCTTCTGTGTTAGTCCCATGCTTTTTTGAATTCAGATGCAATCTTTGTCTCTACTACCTCCTTTGGGAAAGTATGCCAGGCATCTACCACTCTTTCCATAAAGAAATATTTCTGCAAATTACTCCTGAGTCTATCCTCTTTCATCTTCATTTTGACTTTTCTTTACCACATCAGGATACTTCTTAATCAAAAAGTCCAAAAAAGAAAAAAAAAACATCTCTTTTTTTAAATACAATCTCAAAAGTCCCTGTCAGAAGGCAAAGCAAAAGTCACCAAAAGAATAGCCAAAGTAGCCAGTTCATTTCTAGACGTTTCCAAAACATCTGTCAGATTTAACATATTCATAGACTGCTCCTCTCTAGAACTTCTTTCTTTGCAGATAGTAAACAATATGCTTGTACGATTGTCGGTACTGATTCAGGGAGAATCTTTAAAACATCCAGCATATATCTCTTAAACATTTCTCTAGGCGAGATTACAGGTAACTTTAGAAAATTAACCAGTCTCAAATTGCACCGCATTTTCCCGGAGATTGAATTTTAGTCTTGTTAATCGTATTATCTTTCATTAAGGCAGCGTTAAAAGCCCGCAGGCTCTGTATCTTCATTTCACTCTCTTTTGAAGCAGATTTCACTTGGAATACTTCAGCCTCATTATTCATAATTGAGTTGGCAACCCTTGTATTTGAGAGGACAATGCCAACCCAACTGGGAATTGGCCTCCCATGTAAAGGACTTTGGCTGAGACACAAGAAATACAGAATCAGAAGAAGAAATTAAATTGTTTGTACCAGCAGGCTGAGTCTTCTCGACCATGAAATAGTGAGAAACAGTATCTTACCGTGGGGTTGTCAAGACGCCTCCTGCCTTATTAGAATCTCCTGCTGCACTGTTCTGCTCCCAAGCTGCACCTGCAGAGTTGGCCAAACCACTAACCCAATGCTGACAGCTTCCTCAGTGCTGTTTGACACCTGGGCATCACCTCTTTGTGGCATCTCCCTAAAGCTTATCTAGGGAGTTCCTCAGAAGGATGGAATGACGGCAAAGGAAGCACCCACTGTCTGGGAATAAAGATGTTTCCATCTCCAAAAAAGATTTTCAGCTGCCCAACAGCAGCCTCAACATTGTTGGAGTTCCTCTTGATAAGGTTCATCTATCCTAGTGCTTCACAAATGGGTCCATTGGCCCTAACAAGATACTGAGGCTCTCTTCCCAGCTTGCCTATCTTTTAGCCCATTCACGAGAGAGGTAGGAAACATGGTGCTAGAATATGGACATGGTCGCCATCATCTTGGTTCTGCAAAGCTTCCTTTCCCAAGATTGAAGCCTATTTTTTAAAGGCATATTGGTGCCTACATTGCCTTTATAAAATTTGCTTAAAATAGATGCCCTTTTGGACTTCTCACACAGGTGTTCTATTATCAAATCAAACCCTTTCAGAATCACTTGGCGGTAACTTAAATTCCTCTTTTAAAGTCATCTCTTCAATGTCAGAAAAATATTTTCTCTTTATAAGAACATAGGAAATGCTGTACCGGGTCAGATCAAAGGTCCATGAAACCCAGTATCCTGTTTCATACAAAGGCCAATCCAAGTCACAAGTACCTGTCAGGTTCCCAAAAGGTAGACAGATTCCATGCCAGGGATAAGCAGTGGACTTTCCCCAGTCCACTTTAATAATAGTTTATGGACTTTTCCTCCAAGAATTGTCCGAACTTCTTTTAAACCGAAATACACTAACAGCTTTTACTACGTCCTTTGGCAATGAATTCCAGAGTTTGATTATGAGCTGAGTGAAAAAAATATTTTCTCCAATTAGCCTTAAATGTACTACATTGTAGCTTCATTGTGTGTCCCCTAGTCTTTCTACTTTTTGAAGAGGTAAATAACCAATCTACATTTACCCATTCCACTCCAGTCATTATTTTAAAGACCTCTATCACATCCCCCCTTGGCAATCTCTTTTCCAAGCTGAAGAGCACTAACCTTTTAAGCCTTCCGTCCCCTTTATCATGACACTTCTCTGTACCTTTTCTAATTCCGCTCTATCCTTCTGAAGATATGGCAACCAGAATTGCACACAGTATTTGAGGTGTGGTCATACCATGGAGCAGTACAGAGGCTTATAATATCCTTTGTGTTATTCTCTGTTCCTTTCCTTATGATTCCTGGCAATGTATTTTCTTTCTTGGCCACCGTTGCATACTGGGCAGAGGGTTTCATCGTATTATCCACAATAGTGGTGTTCCTAACCACCTTGGCCCCAGGGGTGGGTGCCCCCCCCCCCCCCACATCCCTCACCCCCTTTGGCCAGTATTTCCCCATGGCATGCCTCTATGGCGCTTTACATCCCCCCCACCCCTACCGGGCCCGCACCTCTGCAGCAGCATGGCAAACATGCCTAAATACTGGGTGGCTTACCGTACTGTCTCCAGCCCAGGCAAATAATGAGACTTCAGCTGGGAGAGAAAGCCAGTGGGCCTGGATTGGAGGCATCGCAGCAAGCCATCCGCTTTTAGGTAAACGTTACGCACTGCTACGGAAGTGTGGACCGGGTAGGGTGCACCCTCCTCCCGGTCAGCACCTGGGCGGGCTGCATCCACTCCCCTGTCTTTGGTATGCTAGTGATGCATGATGACTAGATTATTTTCCTGGGTGGTGATTTCTAATGTAGAACCCTGCATTGTGTAGCCATAGTTTGGGTTGTTTTTCCCTATGAGGCAAATTCCACAAAATCCACATCCATCCTGTGGATATGTTTAAATTGCACATGGGCACGATTCCATATGAATTCCATGTCCACGAGTACAGATGCGCCCGTGTTTCTGGACTCGGACTGCAGATGTGTCCAGCGTGGTACACACAAACTGCTGTTCAGTCAGCCCATGCATGTATCCAGCACGACACTGGCACATGAATGTGAAAAAAAGGTACACAGGTTCCATAATGTTTATCCTGGGGCAAGCAGTGGATTTCCTGGGTCCTCTTTAATAATGGTTATGGACTTTTCCTCCAGGAACTTCTCCAAACCTTTTTTTAAACCCAGCTACACTAATAGCTTTTACTACATCCTCGGGTAACAAATTCCAGAGCTTGATTACTCATCGAGTGAAAAAATATTTTCTCCTATTAGTCTTGAATGGGCTACATCGTTCTCTTTGTTATACACTCGCATGGAGTTCGATGGTGTCTTACTATTAGTAAGAGCTTCCAATACATTCACTGAGGTCTTTGTCCCCTGAAGAAGGTCCCCTGCCGAAACACGTGCCAGGCTGACCTCATGTTTTGGTAATAAAATTTCCCTTTCCACGGTGAACCTGCTGTCCTGCTTTTTCTGTACCTGCCAAACCTTTTTTAAACCTAGCTACACTAATAGATTTTACTACATCCTCTAGCAGTGCCATACTTAGCCTTGTGTGAGTGGTGCAGCCACAAAGGGCGCAAAGGCTTAGGGACACATTTCGGGCTGCCGGCCACCGGCAGTAGCGAAACAGACCTGACTTCCAATTTAAAACAAAAAAAAAACCTCACACAGGTTCTTCAACACCACGCTTGTATGCAGTTCTGGTTCCTCCCTCCTTTATCTGATGTAGGTTGCATCAGAGGAGGGAGGGACCAGGCCAGCCATTCAAACGCAGGTCTTTGCAGCTCCGCATTTGAGTGTTGGCCTGATCCCTCCCTCCTCTGACGTGACCTACATCAGAGAAGGGAGGGAGGGACCAGAATTGCATAAGCGCAATGTTGAAGGACTTGTGTCTTTTTTTTTTTTCACCGGATTCAAGTCTGTTTTGCTGCTGCAGCCTCCGAGAAGACAGAAAGTGGCAGCAGCAGGGCAAGGGTGAGTAGCTGACTGGCCATGAAGACGGTAAGATGATGATGGGGGAGGGGGGGTTGAGGTGTGCGCCAGATGTGCAAGTCACACATGGCGCAATGATGGCTCAGTACGGTCCCATCCTCTGGTAACGAATTCCAGAGCTTCATTACTGACTGAGTGAAAAAATATTTTCTCCTATTAGTCTTAAATGAGCCACATAGTAACTTCATTGTGTGTTCCCTAGTCTTTCTACTTTTTGAAGGAGTAAACAACCGATCTATGTTTTCCCGTTCCACTCCATTCATTATTTTATAGACCTCTATCACCCCGTCAGCCATCTTTTTTCCAAGTTGAAGAGCCCTAACCTTTTAATCCTTTCCCCTTTACCATTTTAGTGGTTCTTCTCTGTACCTTTTCTAATTCTGCTAAATCCTTCTTAAGAAACGACCAGAATTGTACACAATATTCAAGGTGAGGTCGCACCATGGAACTATACAGAGGCATTATAATAGCCTTTGTTTTATTCTCCATTCCTTTCCTTAATATACCTAGCATTTTATTGCCTCTTCACTGTATCTTTGGGATGCACTGGTCCAGACCTCATATTGCAGTCTGGACTTCTTAAGATGTGATGTGGAATGCACTCACTGGGTCTCAACAACATCTCAAGGTTTACAAAACCCACTATTTCTAGCTTAAATGTTTTGCTCTATCTGAGTCCCTTATGGCTTCTTTGACTGCTTCCTATTGTTTCTAGCTAGAACTTTCTGATCAGCTCTCCCCTATGTCTGCACTACTCTTTACAGTTCTTTGGTTGGTCAAACCAAGCTGGTCTGGTAAAACTGTTTCCTTTTTACTAAGGCCTGTCCTGAAGGGCTCCTTCAGCTTCATGCCGTGATGGGCAACTGCTCCCACTCAAAGCACAAGATAGGAACATGGAATGCCAGTGATGGACGTCTAGGCCCATCCTCCTTTACATCACCGAAAACACACAAGGGATTAGTGGCAGGCTCCTGATGGTTCCTCAAAAAAATTAGAGACAAGTTTTGTCCTGCTACATATAATGTTTATGCTCCACAAATTATACATACATCATAAAACCGCACAAAGAGGACAATTTTGTAAGGAGCTGCCTGTATTTAGGTGCCACGTGCACACATAAATGATAGCATTTTAGTCATGTATATGAGTAAGTGACACTTATGCACGTAACTGGCCTCTTTTATAAGAATCTGACTAGGGTGGTAGTCTGCGCCTTGTTTGGGATGGCATCCACTTTCACTGCAGAGTCTAGGCAGAGTCTGCAGTTACACACATAGATTATACAGTACCTTAATTTATACACACATTTGCGGCCCTGGAGCTGGTGCAACTGCTGTGCTCTTGAATTTATAAATTAGGCACGTAAGAAGGCACATTATTTAGGCATGACTTTATAAAATTGCCCTCAAATTACAAAAAACAATCATTAAAAATAATAAAATAAAAATCAGCAGAAGACAGCAAGCCTCCTACCTGTAAAATCGGAGTTTCTCCTCTATCATTCATTAACAATTCCCCACTTCCAGGAAAAGCCACCTATTTATTTTTTTCTGGAACTTACGCTTTTACTTTATATCTTATTCATGTCTCTAGCACACATTTCCCCCTCTCCAGTTTGCAAATGGTAATCTAGACCTGAAGATTTGTTCTCTGACAGGGAGAACATAAATTACCTGATTGCCAATGTCCTTTGCTAGTTTCTGGTTGACTTTCATGTTTGAGGTTAATTCCAGGAAAGACCGTGACAGACCGGGATTTGAGACAGAACAGATGTCCGAACTGCAGGACCCTCTACTAGAGTAATTTATTCGGGATGTTGTGCGTATGAATGTCTATATGTTTACAAATTTTGATTGAAAGAAGACTTTATTCTCCTGGGCCCACCATTCTTCAAACTACCCTAGTATGGGCAGTTGCTTTTTGGGGAGAAGGCAAAAATCCTGCAAAAAAAATCAATCATGTTTACCAAAATGAAGTAAAACATTTCTTCCCTGACCACGAGATATCAGATCTACTCACATATTGACATGCATTCATCACCGTGAAAAAGGAGGGTAGCAGGCAGTAGAAGCATGGCGTGAAAGACCTTACCCTTACACTATACAGTATAAGGCAGTGGTGTTTACTTCTGGTCGTTGAGAGTCCCAATAGGTTGAGTTTTCAAGTTATCCCTAATAAATATGCATGATACAGATTTGAATACAATGGAGAAAGTGTGCACACATATTCATTGGGGGTAGTCTGAAATCTGACCTGCGTGTGGCCCTCGAGGGCTGAAAGTGAATATCAGAGGTATAAGATCTTCACCAGATCACATTTGGAACGGGGGATTACTTTTAAGCACCCAACCTCAATGAAGACATCTAAATGTTAGAAAAGGTACAAGGATGGGCCACTATGCTAATAAATGAAACAATGGCTTAGATTTGCTTAAAGGGGGCAATTTAACAACAGTGAAGACGTAGAGGTGCCTATGCAGCAGCGATATGCTCTTACCTGCTGAATGGAAACTGTTGTGGCTCCGCGGCACAAGAACACTATGCTGTCATCCCGTTGGCTTTAATACGTTTTTTGCAAATTATACATTTTCAAAGCTCTTGTGGTTTTCATTATTGGATAATGAAAAAACTGTATAATTTTTAGCGCTATAAAAAATGTTTTGTAGGAGGACGTTGTACTTCGCCCAGAATTGCACTTCTTTGGTTCTTTAGAAAGTATATTCAGGATATTCGTCCTTAAAACGAAACAAACACACGGTGCTGTTCTATAACATTGATTTTATCAGTAATACAGATCTTTGAACTAGCACAATGATTAATACGTTGGCTTCCACAGTTCATGCATCATCAATGTTATTCTCTTCATGTACTTAAATGTTGGCGGTTCAGTTAATCCTGTATTTTCTTATGTGTTCACATATGCGGCTCTGCAGTTCCTCGGCACTCACATTACCTCTTTTATCATGTTCATTAAGGTTTCTTTGACGCTTGATAAAACATATTTCCTCACATGAATGCTTTTTAATAGTACCTCCTCCAAATTGTTTTCATTTTTAGCATGCTTTTCTATTTGTTAGATACTTGATGGCTTTAGAAGCATCATTACATATGTTTTATTATTTATTATTTATTTATTTATTCCACCTTTTGGGTATTTTTGATGGGTTTTTTGGATGATTCAATAGTTTTTTTAGATTATAATTGGCACTGTTTTTAATAAACCTTATTGTTCATTTTAGTTCCTAGTGTACTATGTGACAAACTTAAGATATTTATTCATTTTATAATTGTCCTCATCTCTCCTTCCTGTTATTTTAAATGTGTGTACTTAATTCACTACCTATATGTTATTATTCTTTTTAATTATGATTCATATTCATAGTCACATTCTTAATTATGTATTACTATTTATAGTTTTATGATTTTTTAACATCACATCTACATATTCATATTTTTTATTTTTGTTTCTACATCTTCTACATGCTTTTACTATTTATATTCGTTGGCTGGTAACATGTTTTATATATGGATTAAAATTTTGTTCTTATATATGGATTAAAATGATGTTTTAACTGTAATATATGTATATATAGATGTTTATAATTGTTCATTTCTTTTGAGGTGTGTTCTTTTTAAGACCCCCTGAGGAAGGCTTTTCAGCCGAAACGCGTCGGGGCAAAAATAAAACGTTTTTTCACCTATTATCGTCAGTCCTTGTGTACCTGCTTTGGTCGTCTCCGGTTTCCTGACCTCTCCAAGGGTACTTCCACACACCGTCAGGCACATGTGGGCCCCTCACACACACTTACTGGTTCCCTACTCTCACTGATGTAAATTCTGCCCAAGGCTCTTAGAGGATATCTCTATCCCCAATCCTCTGCAGTGTTAGCATCAGACAGGTGAGGCACAGGCGGCAGGGTCGCTTTTCATCCCTCACAGACGAGTGCAGTCACAGGAGAGGGGTGAACGGCGGCAGCCATCAAAAGTCCTGATCTGGTGCCCCTCCTCAAAAGCAGAGCTGACCAATCAGCGGGAGATGAACTGCCTCGTGGTTGGTTCTGTTTACCCCTATATTTATTGTTGGTTAAATGTAATGTAATTTATGTACTGTAGTTTCATGTTGTCATGTTTTTCCCTGTGTGATGTTTTCCCACTTTCCTGCATCCTTACCCCATACTTTGCTTTATGCCGAATTAACTATTGCTCCGTGTCACCATAATTGCTTTCACAATCTGTGTTTGTTCTGTGTTGTCTTGACTAGATTGTAAGCTCTGACGAGCAGGGACTGTCCTTTTGCTTATATTTCTGTACAGCGCTGCGTACGTAGCGCTATATAAATGCTAAATAGTAGTAGTAGTAGTAGTAGTTCCCCCTCGTTCAGCATGACTCCAGTCTCAATCCACTGGGCTCCTTACTGCCAGCAGCAGGGCTGGCCCTTCCACTAAACAAGCTAGGCAATTGCCTATGGTAGAACATTTTTAGGGGTGGATCCATAGCAGAAGCCAGCCAACTTAGCCACCACCACTGCCCTGACACCCCCCCCCCCCCCAAATGTTCCCTTCTTTCTGCTATTCCTGAATGTTGGCACTGAAAAGGTAAATGAAGCCCCTACGGAGCTTTGAGTTCTACACGCTCAACGCCCTCCCAGTCCTGCCCCCATGGCAGCAGAGGGTATGTCAGAGTGAGGTTAAGGTTAAGGGCAAACAAATTTCACAACCTTCAGAGGAAAGGATGTTTCAGTGGTGCAATTATGGAACATTTTGTCGACAGCTCTCATTGATCCAGGCCTAGGTAGGGATGTAGGCCGCATGGGACAATCTGGGGATTGTTGGCACAACATCAGCCATGTCTCCCAGTACGTGGCACAGCGGATGCATGGATGTCTCATCACACTGTCAACAATATCAGATCTTACTAGAGTACCCCATGAAAAATAATCCAGAGGGAATCAGTATAGGCCCCCTATGGCTAAATGTTAGAACATATCCATGTCAATAATAGGGGACCTTCAGAATAAGAGCATTCAGCAGTGCAAACGGCACTAATACATGCTCAAAAGCAATACCATTGGTCCCACAAAATGTACATTATGGGCATGCATTAGTACTGTTTTCACTGTTGAATGCCTTTATTCTTAGGGTTTCTTATTATTGACGGGGATATGTCTTGACACTCAGCTATAGTGAATCTTCTGAGTTTGACTCCCCAATCACACTGGCACCTGGTGATGCTGCAGTCATCCATATAGTCCAGGTACTGGCCAGGCTTTCATATCCCCCCTGAATTGCAGATGAGCACAGCAGATCCCAGGCAACCCTTAAAACACACAAAGACACACTCTCACTTTCCGTCACAACAACATAATTCTGTCAAAAAGATGCCCTGAACCTATGCATAACAGCTATCATATAACATAATAGCATGGGGTACCAGGACTGAATATATGATCTCCGTTTCTCACCCAAACAAGAATCCTTTCCCTGCTCATGCCCATACTATCCCTACATCAGCAGTCCTATTTTTCAGACCATGTGAATTGTTAGGGTCCCCTAGCTTGGCTCCTTTAGCATAAACAGCACATTTGACCCTGGAATTACCGAGATTTTTTGCACACGCTGAATACCGTTGGGGGTCATAAATAACCCTACGATGAATTTTAATTGTTAGCCATGAAAATTTTAAACTAAACAGACAAAATATTATTCCGAATTAATTATTTATTATATGAAGGTTAAATGTTTTGAAATTTTATGCTTTATCATAAAATTACATGAAGAAGAGTTGCCATGAAAGCAGTTTTTGCATGCACTTGATGGACACAGTAAAGTACTACAGTCATTTGCATGAGACACAGACACTTTCTGAATGTTCTTTGCAAACATTGCGCTTGCAGGAAGTGCAAACTATGTTGCTTTTCTTGTCTTTTTCTCTGGCATAGCAGTGACACCTTGCCCTTTTCTTTGGGATCCAGACATTGCAAACAGCATCAGTGGCTTCTTCAATGCTGGAAGAAGTCTCGCTGCAATTACTCTGAAGCAGCTGCTTTCCTAATTCCAAGAGGAATAGACGACGTCTGTGCTTTGACTTGGACTGCCGTTCTGGATTTAGTGACATCCAAACAATGAAGGCGTTCAAAGCACTGATGTCCAACATGTTGTATAAGATTGTCACTGGCCAGCGTCTTGTCATTTGTTTTGTGGTATACGTGCGCAGCATTTGATCTGACGTATCTACTCCACCTTTACTAGAATTATAGTCCAAGATCATGCGTGTTTTTTTGTCTGGACGTGTGTTATCTACTTCTTCTTGATCATGCAAACTGCTCAGAAGAACAACCACTTTTCCTTTCTTTCTTTGGGCAATAGGAAACCAGAGTGGCGTCATTGCGAAAGGCAAACAGTGAAGTGAATACCTCTCGGCCCTTTGCTGTTACAAATTCTGGAGGTAATTCTTTTCTGTTCTTTCAAATTGTCCCCAAAAGTGTCATTTGTTTTTCTAGCAATTTCCGTGACAGGGATAAACTGCAGAAGAAATTGTCAACAGTAACATTTCTGCCAGATTGTGTCAATCCTTCAGTGAGTTGCAGCACAACCCTTTCACCCTGATTCTGTTCCCTGTTTTGCCCGAGTTCCCTTCCTGTATATACTTGAAGACGCAGAACATATGACGTTGCATTGTCACACAACATCCATAGCTTTATGCCATATTTCCCAGGTTTGCTGGGAATATATTGTCTGAATGGAACACGGACACGAAATGTAAGCAGTTGCTCATCCACGGTAACATTTTCACCAAGAACAAAAGGTATCACTTAGAATTGCTTCCCAGGTATCAAAAACGTGTCTGACTGGAGCAAGCTTATCCACGCCTCGTTGATCACGTCTGTTGGTTGCATCATCAAATCTGAGAGCACAAGAAATTTGCTGAAAATGGTTACGGGCCATATTTTTGCCAAAAACAGAACAACCATCTTCAAAGTTCCACAACTGAACTATGGATTCATTTCGTGACTTGTACACGCCTGAGAGGATCAGAAGTCTAAGAAAACATTGAAATTCTCTGTCTGTCAAATCTTTCCAGGTGTCATCATAAATGTGTCTTCCTTGTTTGCTCGTCCACATCATGATTTCATTCAATAAGTTCTTCCTCATGAACAAGTGGAATGCTGCGAGAGGGCCATCAACATTTCGTACAGCATACCTTGTAGGACCTTGTTGTACGGTCATGACATTAGCTCTGGCGTATCTTCCAGCAGCTTGCTTTATAAGTTTCCTGTTCCATGATGTGGCATCCCTAGATACATAGGCTTCAATGGCAACATTTGTGCTTATAGTTGATAACCTCTTAGCTCCTCTACGACCACAACTAAGATTCCTCACAGATGATACTGACACCGAGGACTCCTGTTTTCTTCCCCGTCCAGCACAGCCTCGACCTGTAACTTGACTCTTTGCTGCAGGCGATGTTACCGGCTCAACATCAGTCTCACATTCACTTGGCGACCAACTGCTGTCGCCATCTGAATCATGACTGTCATCATCAGATTTATTGCCCGAACTTGGCTACATTAAGGTGCAGGCCCATTTTGAGACTATGTTCTTTGATTGTGAGAAGCAAATGTTTCAGATCATCTTCACTTTCAGCCAGTAATGTGGTATCATCAACATAGCGAAGGTTGTTGATGATTCTTCCACCAATCTTCACACCTCTGTTGTCTTCATACAATCCTGCTTCTCTGATGATTTGTTCTGCATATAAGTTAAACAGGTAGGGGGAAAGTATGCAGCCTTATCTTACACCTTTGCTTATTTTAAACCATTCTGTTTCTCCTTGTTCCGTTCGAACTGTTGCTTCTTGATCAATGCACAGATTGCGCAAGAGAACGATCAGGTGTTCTGGTATACCCATGCTTCTTAATGTGGCCCAGAGTTTCTCATGGTTTACACAGTCAAAAGCCTTGCTATAGTCGATAAAGCACAAATAGATATCCTTTTGGTATTCTTTAGTCTTTTCAAGGATCCATCTCACATCCGCAATGATGTCTCTCGTTCCTCGCCCTTTCCTGAACCCTGCTTGCACTTCAGGTAGTTCTTGTTCCAGGTATGGTTGTAGTCTCTTTTGAATAATCTTCAGTAGAATCTTGCTGGCATGTGGGATCAGAGCGATTGTGCGATAATTTCCACAGTCAGTTGGATCACCTTTCTTTAGTATTGGTATAAACACAGATCTTTTCCAGTCAGTTGGCCATGATGTTGTCTTCCATATTTCTTGGCAGAGCCTTGTGAGTATGGTAACAGCTGCATCAGATTGCTGCAATACTTCTATGGGAATGCTATCAATGCCTGGTGCTTTGTTCTTTGATAAGGCTTTCAATGCTGCTTCAACTTCTTCTTTCATCACCAATGGTTCCCGATCATAAGGTACAGGTTGAAACGGCTGTTGGTCCACTTGATCTTTATCATATAAAAACTCTGTATATTCCTTCCATCTTTTCTTGATCTTCTCAGCATCATTCAACATAGAACCTTGAGCATCTTGTAACATTCCAATTCGAGGCTGGAACTTTTTCTTTAACTCTCGTAGCTTTAGGAAAGCCGATCTTGTTCTTCCTCTAATAGTTTCTGCTTCTATTTCCTTGCAAGTGTCATTGTAGTACTTTTCCTTGTCCTGTCTTGCTGCACGTTGGAAATCTCTGTTGAGTTCTGCGATTGTCTTTCTTTCTCCTCTGGCTTCAGCTTCTCTGCGTTTCTGGGCAATTTTCAGAGTTTCTTCCGTCATCCATTTTGGCCGTTTTTGCTTTTTCACCTTTTGTAGAGACTTCTCGCTTTCTTCCAACACAACCTTCTTGATGTCATTCCATAACTCTTCCGGAGCTCTGTCATTTGTATCTAAAGCAGCAAATCGATTTTGCAGGCAGTCTTTAAATTCCAGTGGTATATTCTCAAGGTCATATTTTGCTGCATTCATGAGTGGTTTGCTCTTTTTCAACTTTAGCTTGAGTTTGCATACTAGTAGTTGATGATCTGTACCACAGTCAGCTCCAGGTTTTGTCTTTGTTGATGTTACAGAGCTTTTCCATCGTTGACTTCCACATATGTAGTCAATTTGATTTTTATATAATCCATTGGGTGAAGTCCATGTGTACAGTCGCCGCTTGTGTTGCTGGAAGAAGGTGTTTGAGATGAATAGATCATTGGTCTTGCAGAATTCTGTCAGTCTTTCTCCAGCTTCATTTCTGTTGCCAAGTCCATATTTTCCAACTACTTTGCCTTCTTCTTTGTTGCCAACCTTTGCGTTCCAGTCACCCATGACTATCAGGATATCCTGTTTGCATGTTCTGTCAATTTCAGCTTGTACTTGTTCATAGAACTCTTCAATTTCATTCTCTTCAGCAGCTGTTGTTGGGGCATATACTTGAATTATAGTTGTGTTGATAGGCAATCCTCGTAGACGAATAGAGATTAAGCGTTCGCTGACTGCATTGTATTTCATTACAGTTCTTGCAAGTTTCTTCTTTATTGTAAATGCAACACCATTTCTTCTTTGTCTTTCATTTCCAGCATAGTAGACCATGTGATCATCTGATGCAAAGTGCCCCATGCCAGTCCATTTCAGTTCGCTGACACCCAACAGATCAAGTTGTACACGTTCCATTTCATTCTTGACCACCTCCAACTTCCCTTGGTTCATGCTTCGTACGTTCCATGTTCCAATGTGTAAGACATCTTTACAGCTTCTGACTTTCATTTCATGCTCAGCTACATCAGCAGTCAGACTTCCCGAGGGCTTTGATCCAACCACATCATAAATGCTGGCTTTACTCTGAAACGTCTTCAGCTCTTCCCCAGTAGCTAGTTGAGTGCCTTCTGACCTGGGGGTCTCATCTTCCAGCACCATAGCACAATTTGTTTTGTTGTAACTATCCATTGGGTTTTCATGGCAAGATACAGAAGTAGATTGCCGGGCCTTTCTTCCACGCAGTTTAAGTTTGGTGTTGTTGCCGTTGTCACAAAAATGTGATCCTCCGCCGTCAACACTGTCCCATTCTGCTGCTGCCCAGATGGGTGGTTTGTCTTGGTCTTCCAAGATATGCGTTGTGAAACTTGCAATGGGGTCACTTTTTACCCCATCGGTACTCCCAGGGTTAAGCATAGCCAGAATAAATACTATTGCTCTGTTTAATAGTCCTGTAAGGGTGTTTATTAATGTGTCTATACCTTACAATATTCCCTCACCTCTGCTCCCTGTACCTTACAACTGCATCGTGTTTTTCCAGACAGCAGTCACATCAGTTCAAAACATACTTTCATAGCCATTCTTCAATATGGGACACATTGCAGAGAGGAGCAAAACAATGTTTTTTTCTTTATTTCTTTATTTACATTTTCAAACAAATTACAACAAAAGCAAAAACTGCAATTAAAATGACAATCCTCTTTAAACATAAAAGCAAAAAAACAAGGCTTTAACAGCCTATCCCAACCTTACCCCTCCCTTCACCATGCGATCATCAAAAAAAACCTTATGAAATGAGCACAAAAAGGGGGACCTGCAGGGGCTATGACTCCACACCAGCTCCTCACCATGTGCTAACATGAAGGCATGGCTACATTACCCCTTAATTTACACCATATTGTGCTTTAGAGATGTAAGTATTTAAAGGTTTCCACTTGAGGAGGGTGGAAGGCATGAGAGTTGTGCCATAACGTGCCATTTATTCATATTTGCAGCATAAGCACAAGCAGTTCCACCATTCTTGCCAGCTAAGCTCTGCAGTATGTTTCCAGTTTGCACTAACGAGATGCAGAGCCACTCCCATCATGAAGCCAAATAAAAAACGACAATCCCTCTGTAATGACGAGATGCCAATTGCTGACCGAAAAACGACCACAGACCAGGAGAGAGTGGCCCTGAATCCTAAGACCTCTTGGATTCGGCTCCAAATTGAAATCCAATAGGACTGAATATTAGGGCAATCATATACCACATGTCTTAAAATGCCAACATCACTCTGACAAGACCAACATTCATTTCCAACTGTTTTATCCCACTTAGCAACCTTTATCAGGGTAAAATGAGCTCTGTGTGCAAAAAAATATAAAGCTTGTGAAAGAGATACTCTATTTGTCTTGCTCCAGAATGTCATCCATGATTCCGGAGAATGAGTCTCCCCTGTGTCATGTTCCCATATCTGTTGAACACCAATGGACTGTGGGGTATGGTTCTGAACGACCAATTTATAATAGTAAGAAGCCACCCCAGTTGCCATTTGGGCTGAACCTATAATGTTCAACAATCCCCATTCTTCAGGTAAAGATTTAATATCAATAAGGGATTTCTCTATACAATGTCTCAGCTGAATCCACTGGAAATATAAGGATTTAGGCAAGTCAAACTCCCTTTGTAGACAAGCAAAAGGCTTCCACTTGCCATCTAATACCACTTAGCCGATGGCCCAAATACCCCTACTGAACCATTGTTGCCATGCAAACGGACTTTGATGAATTTTTAAAAAAGGACTGTGCCAGATGGGGATTAGCTTTGATAAGCATTTCTCTTTAGGAATAGCCTTCGCTAGCTGCTGAAAGGCCCTTTGAGCGTCTGCTATTACCCTGTGAGACTACAACCTCTAACGACTCCTTCACATTTAAATGTGTGTCTTGTAAGAGTAGGATGTCAGCACTTTCCTTGCGTCCATATAAAAATATCTTTTTCCTCTTTATGGGATTGTTAATGCCCTTAACATTCAGTGAGACTGCCTTAAAGGAAGACATATTGACAATATAGTACAAAATGACACTCAACTGTTACAGAAACATACCAAGTTGTAACATATGATTTTACATTGTTGATCCACACCTTAAAAGGTCTCACAATGATAGCTGCATTTATAGCCCAAGAAAAAAAACACAAAAGGAAAAGCCACTGCTTAGCCATTGCCCCTATGGAAGATCGCTCAAAATAAAAAAACATAACCACCAAAACCCTGGAGGGCTATAACAGTAGGTGAGCCCAAAGAGACAAGACAGGCATGGAGGGAAAAATTAACTAGTTTACTTCAACTCCTCTGCCACTTAAATCAACTTAAACTACACACTACCCATTCCAGAAACAGGAAACAGCGTCCCCAAACCCGGAGCACCAAAAGTTATAATGAAACTGCCCTCACCAAAACAATCTATGTTCACAAAAGGCCACATGTATGTAAGCAAGGGCCATCCCACTCCTCCAAGCCTCGCTGCCCTCCCAACCATGACAGACATCACAAACAACACAAAACACAAAAGAAGAGAGAAAGAAACAAAGAGTAAGACATTATTGACCAGGGCGATACCCTGGAGTTCCTTCAAGAGAGTCACACTGAATGGCACATCAAATGTCAACTCTGCATGATTGAATTTCAATTCTGTATGGATGAGTCGCTACTTCACGACCTCAGACCAGTCAAACCACCCAAATAAGAAAGCATTGAAGAACTTTTACAAGCCACTGATTGCAAGGCAAGCTTTCACCGCATCAACACCAACTCCTTGTCCTCCAAGAACGCGTGCAACTCCCCTGGATCATCAAAAGTCCTAGTCTGGTTGTGCAGCGTGACTCTCATGCGAGCAGGGTAGAGTAACCCAAAACGGTCCTGCAGCTGCAATAAGTGTGGACGTAGCGCCAAAAACACTATCTCCGATTTACCGTCACCTTTGTGAAGTCAGGGAAGAATAAGAGTTTGTGCCCCTGATATTCCAAGGGAGAGTGCGCTCTGGCTGCTTCCATTATTTGTGTTACTTGTTGAAAGCGCAAAACTTTGAGGATAATTGGACGTGGATGCTTGTCCACAACCACGGACTGAGTAGGAACTCGATGGGCACGGTCGATCTGAAAAGGTATGGCGAACTTCACCTTCAACACACCCGGGATCATTGACTGCAAAAAGGCTATCATGTCAGGACCCTCAGCTCCCTCTGGAACTCCCAAAATTCTTATGTTGTTCCTTCGAGCACGATTATTACCATCTTCCAACTCTCTTTGCAGTGACCGTATCAACTTTGCTTGCTTCTCAACCACCCTGAACCGCTCCCCATGTGTTGCCACCACGCTCTCCACCTTCTCCAATCTGACCGTAATTGACTACAAAGTATTTTTCAAGGCGTTGATATCCTCCTGCATTGTGCACGAGTCTCTATTAGCTTTGACCAAGTCCTTAACAGCGCAAATCTCAGCCAGACGTTCTTGTAAGGCCTCAGGACAATCTCTGATGACCGCCATCTTGTAAGGTGAGAGAGGCTCCTTTTTTGTTCTCTTTGCACTGGCGTTTTGAGGTATTTGGTAATCCAGCTGCGTCGGCTTGGGGCCAGACATATCCAAGATCAAATAATATCATAGTAGGTAGGAACTACTTAGTTAAAGACTGCAGAAGTCAGGATTCTTGACCATTGCCCTCCGGAGCACAGCTCTTACACGATCATCTTGCCCGATGCTAGGCTCGGAGCAAAATTATTTCTAAGTCCTGGCTTTATTCCATGTTTCAGCAGGAATAACGTGGAAATTTCCAGAAAACACTTCATGTGTACACAGGCCTTTCCTGAATACGCTTTATATGTCTCCACAGCTGACCACGCCCCCATTCCGCCCCTTCTGGCCACGTTCTGAGATCCCCGTGCTAGCACTGTGAACGTGCAGGTCAGCAGTGTTTTAGAATACGGTTGGAGACGTTTTTGGCACATAAACATCCCGCTGCACATGCAAACCCCTTATCCCAAATGCTCAAGTTATAAAGCACCACATAATTTTAGTCAGATTGAGGGAATGACTGAAAATTCCCCTGGCTGTTTGTCTACTCTCCTGTTCTTGGTAGTCTTTCAGAATTCTCTGATACTTTGCTTGATATATAATACTCCAAACTGATTCCTACCCTCTAAGTATATCCTGACAAGAGTTTTTAGACTGGTATATTTTATTTTCTTTCCTTGCACATAGTCCTTTGTCACATACACACATTCCGCCTTGGACAATGCAATCTGACACCGGGCAATCAAGGTTTGTTTATAGTTCTTAATGACACCCAAATTCTATGCATTATTTATTTATGTGTGCGTTGACCCATTAAGTATATAATTTACTCTACCATATGGTGGGGGAGAAAGAGCCTATGATAAAATTTGGAATCCAGCATTAGACTACTTTGGTGTTAGTCTATTACTCTATAAAATAACATTTGCCGTCTTGCATTACTCCCTCTGTGGTCTGCCTAATGAGCTGGGAAAAAATCTGTATAATCCTTGTGGAAGCAAGTAAAACAGAGGCAAAATCTATCATAGCCTGTGAGCAGGCTGGAAACATGATGGAACAACAACAGAATCCTGGAAATATAGGCCTCGATTCTAAGCTGAACAGTCGCCACGTTAATCTAAGTGCCGTATAGGTAGCGGCACTGAATGTACATATAGCTCTGTGACAGCACTGAAACTATCCGTTGAATTTAGCTGTGCAGTCTAAACTAAACATAATTATTTATTTGGTGACTGAATATTACTGCTAAATAGATAGGGCCGTTGTAAAGAGGCTGACCTTCACCTCTGAACTGAAGGCCCGGATATTCATTGCTAGGGCTGTTTTCAGCTACTGGCAATGAATATACGGGTCGGCCAGATAGGAGAGAAGCTAAGTGGGCAGCGGCAATATTGAGTCACTGCCCAGTTCTCTCTAGGTGCCGCCTCCACGCTGGCCCCAGAATGCCAGGATCAGGGCATATTCAGCGGCAGTAACTGAGTCTGCTAACCATGCTAATCGCTTTCAAGATCGGGTCCAAAACTTTAAGGCCACCCCCCCTTGCTTCTAACTCAGGCCATAATTTTATGGACAATATCTTGCTGTTTAGCTATTTAAAAGGCCTGATATTATCTGAATAATTTTTAAAACCTTGGGGTATGTTTACTAAACCAGACTAATGGTTAACCCGGGTTATCTGCAGCTAGGTCCCATGAATAGCCGTTAACCCAGTTTAGTAAATATACTCCTAATGTTTGTATTTATTTTTGCAATGCACATACAAATTGTCATGGCAATAAAGGTTTTGAACCTGAATCTTTAAGCTGTGTGTGTTGGGAAAGCACCACTATTCTGGGTCAGTCCTGTTATTCGTGGTCAGAATCAGGTATGTGCAGCAAGGAACCTCGCACCACCAGAAGAGACACCTAGGGTCCTGTTTACTAAGCTGCACTAAGGTTTTGCCAAAATTAACACATGGCAACTGCAAAAACCTCAGTGTTAACGGTTGAAGCATTCCCAGTAGTTTCCAATTCAGTTCAGAAAGATTTTTTTAACACACTCTAATTCAATTGCAGAGAATATGATATAGTTGGCTGCATTAATTGTGCCATATTATCTACCATCTTCGCATTTAGTGCATGGCAAGTACCTCTGTGTTACCTGTAAGACACAGTCCTGGCCATTCTCTGTCCCCTCGCATTGCAGCTGTTCATGCGGAGATGACTGCATAGTAACTGCTAAGGTATTGTGCTAACCGGGAGCCTGTATTAACAGCTTGTGATCTAACCCGAGGCGATAGAGAGTTAAGTGACTTGCCCAAGATCACAAGGCGTGCCAGTGGGATTTAAACCCTGCTGTACTCCTCCACTCCTTACTGTGAAGCAGGAAATGACTCAGCTCTCTTCAGTGATTGCATGTCAGGATACTATCCTTGCGAAACTGCCCCAGAAAAATAATCAGCATTATAGATGGTTATGTGGCTGTGTAGATAGGGAGGAAGGGCAGATTCAGACTAACTAATATAGGTTACTAGATATATTGATAACCTTTACAGCTCCTCTCCAGGAATCATATGAATGACTAAGGAGAGGTGAACCGCAACCAATGGATGAGAGCCTGATAGCTGTAGCCCAGGACAGTGGATTATGGATGAGACGGTTTACAGCATGTACAGAAGAAACATGGAAAACCGACATATGGAGATTCTGTAAGAAAGAATAGAAATAGCTGTAAATACTACCTCATTTTACTGAAAAAGCACTGGGATCATGACCCTAAGAGAATTATAGAGAATGAGGAGGTTATGATCACCTGGGATATTCCAATCCCGACTGATAAAAAGCTGGATGCAAGGAAACCAGACATAGTGGTAAAGTAGAAAAATACTAGAATGGCATTGAGACGTGTCGGTACTGAGTGATTATTCTGTGAATCATGTGGAAAGGGAGAAGATCCCAAAGTATCAAGAAATGCAGTCAGAGACCTAGAAAGATTCTGAAATATTCCACATTGTGCTGGGAGCCATAGGCTTGATTAAGAGGAATTTCCGCGCACTTTCCTAAATTGCCTAAAAAATGTGACATCGTATGAACTTCAGAAGGAAACTCTCTCTGGCACGAATACTACAATGAGCATAAGTAGTAAATTGGAGAGCCTGAGATCATACTCTACATACCCTGGCTTAGAAGTATGTAATTATTATCATAGTCAGGACCGGTGCTACCATTAAGCGAACTAGGTCTTCGCCTGGAGAGTCGGCTCTCCAGGGTGCCCATTGCCGCTGCTGTCGCCCCCCTTCGGGACTGACAGTGAAGGCAATAACTGCAAACAGCCACACAGAGCTTACCTCCAAGCTTTGGTGCCAAGGGGCTGTTTGCTTCCACCACTTTCCGACTCTCGATGACGATTTCCTGTTTGCACAGGAAGTCGGCATCGGGTGTTGGAGAACAGAGAAAGCAAATGGCCCCATGGTACCGAAGCTTGAAGGTAAACTCCTCAGGGCTGTTTACAGCTACTGCTGCTACTGTCGGTCCCGGAGAAGGATGGCAGTGGTGGCAATGGGCACTGCGGGGGAGGGAGGGGATGTAAGGGATGAGGTTCGCCTAGAGTGCCTCATCTCCTTTCGTCGGCCCTGATCATAGTATGCACAAAAGTAACCCATTTGGAGAAATTGCCCTCTGACAGAGACCTCTCCGCTTCTCATGCATGGTTAGATGTTGCAGGTAGGGAATGTTAACCCTTTGTGATCTGGCTTGGGGGATTACCTTCCCTTACTGGTCTTCCAACAGTAGTCATATAGCCCTGTAGCACAGTGCAACCAGGTGCTACTCCTATACCTTATTGAAACAAGCTTGTTAGACACTTGTATGTGTAACCCCTGCCAGTCTGGGAGGCCTCAGTGTCCCTTTTTCATCATTCAGTAGGCAGGGAGCACAGCTTCCAAGAGCCAGCACTATCCTTCAAGGTCTGACTACCAGGTATTTTTAGGGACCAGCATAAGCTGGGAGGTCTATGGCTCTCAAAGTCCACTCACTCTTAATATCATATTTGTCAACTCAGTCCAGACCAGAAGATTTGTTCTGAACCAAACATTTTTTTTTTTACTGAAGATTCATTGAAAGTCAGTCATACAGTCACAAAGCCAATGAAACTCACAACTTCACAAATGATGATAGAACTCCAACAAACTGAATACAATAAGAACAAAAGAACATAAGATACGAGTGTCATACTAGGTCAGGCCAAGGGTCCATCAAGTCCAGTATCTTGTTTCCAACAGTGGCCAATCCGTCATAAGGACCTGTTAGGTTCCCAAAAAGATACATAGATTCCATGCCGTTTATTCCACGGATAAGCAGTAGATTTCCCTGGTCCTCTTAAATAATGGTTTATGGACTTTCCTCTAGGAACTTGTCCAAACCTCTCTTAAACTCAGGTACACTAACAGCTTTTACTACATCCTCTGGTAACGAATTCCAGAGTTTGATTACATGTTGCATGAAAAAATATTTTCTCCAATTAGTCTTAAATGTGCTATAGTGTAACTTCATTGCATGTCCCCTAGTCTTTTTACTTTTTGAAGGAGTAAACAACAAATCTACCTTTATTCGTTCCACTCCATTTATTATTTTATAGACCTCTATCATATCTCCTCTCATCCTTCTTTTTTCCAAGCTGAAGAGCCCTAACCTTTTTAAGCCTTTCCTCCTAGGGGTATCCTTACATCCCCTTTATCATTCTCGTTGCTCTTCTCTGTATCTTTTGAAATCCCACTATATCCTTTTTAAGATATGGTGGCCAGAATTGCACACAATATTCAAGGTGCGGTTGCACCGTGGAGCAATACAGAGATACATTATACATTATAATATCCATGGTTTTATTCTCCATTCCTTTCCTTAAGAATGCTAGGAATCAATTTGTTTTCTTTGCTGCTGCTGCTGCACACAGGTCAGAGGGTTTCAATGAATTATCCATGATGATGCCCACATCCTTTTCCTTTGTGGTGGTTCGTAATGTGGAACTTTGCATCGTGTAACCGTAGTTTGGGTTGCTGTTCCCTTAGGGGGTCATTCCAGAACAGGAATAAGCCCTTGGACATGTGACATAGACATTTTTCTAGCAAAAGCGTCTATGACCGTAGTTGAAACACCTGTGCCCCTTCTTGTACACGGCATTAGCACGGAGATCTCAGAACGTGGGTAGAAGGGGGTGGAATAGGGGCGTGGTCAGCAACTTAGAAATGTAATGCGCATTCCGGAAAGGCCTGTGTACTTCCTGCTTATTTCCTGTGACATCCATGTTATACCAGCAGAAACATGTAATCAGGCCAGGACTTAGAAAATGTTCTGCTCTGCTCTGCTCTGCATCCCATATAAATGAATGGCTGTGACAAAGATGTTGTGAATCGGTGTGGCTGCAGTCTGGAAGACCACAAGATGCAGTTGTAAAGAACAGAATGCAGAGGTGGGAGAAGGTTGTATGGTAAAGACATATTATTAAACACCCCTACAGAAATATTCGGAGATGCAATGGTGATTATTCCAGCTATGCTGACAGTTGCTGTGTGGGCTAGAGGAGGCGATCTAGGGCACCCTAACAATCCCTGTCATCTGAGAAGTGGAACTGTTGATGTAGGGATTGTATGTGGATAAGTATAGAATGAATGCACGTGTGGGTAAAAAATGCAGATCAGATGATAGTCCTGGGACCCCATGCCATCATGTTATACCAGCTGTTTTCTAGAGGTGTAGGACATCTGTACTGCAGATGTATGCTTTGTGTGCCTGTGAGTGAGTGTGTGTGTGTGTGGTTAGAGGGATGCATGGGGGGACATGGTGTGTGCAACTGCAATTTTGGGGGGACATCAGAGCCTGGCCAGTACCTGGTCCATAAGTCTGACCACAGTGTGGCCATGTGCCATTGTGATCGGCCAGGTTACAGCAGAATGTGGTCTCTTTGGCTAAAAGTCAAAACATATCCCTGTTAGCAATAAGTGACCCTCAGAACGAGTACATGCCACAGGGCACACAGCACCATGAACGGTCTCACAAACGTGCACATTTGTATAGACAGATGCTGGTGCTCTTGGACATCTAGCAGTGCTATTTGTGCTGGTGAATGCACTCAATCTGAGGGTCCCTATTTAACGTCAGGGATATGCTCTGACATTTAGCTATAGAGGACCATTTCTGATTTTGTCTGGTCCGTACATAGCATTGTTCAGACTGTTGTCAAAGATGACCAGTGCAAAAACAACTAAAATGTTCACCTACTGCCAGGTATGTTGTGCTGCAAGGTATGTCAGGACGATCATATCACTTTCTACTTGCTGTTGTAACATCTCTGCGTGCACAGAGATCACTCTGCAGTGTTCTGGTCATGCGATAGATTATAGTAGCTGATATGGTTTGTTTTGCAGCAGCACATCTGTACCATCCGTTTTCATGGGTAGTTGGCATGGGTACCACATCATCAATGTGAGGAGCAGCTTCGGGGATGCACATTTTAAATGAGGAGGTGTGGCCACATGGAGACGGGCAGCAGCGGAGCCGTACATCTTTTTTGGAATTCGCTGAGGGCGGGGACGTCCAGGCTGCTTGCTATGTATACCAGTGTCCTGAGGTTTGTGCGTGCCACGCCGAATGCCTCTATGTGACTGATTCTGGACCTGTGAGCACTTCCAGACCCAGGCATGCAGAATTACGGTCTAACAGGGTCCATTTTTCATTCTGACATTTCACGGGCTGGACATGCATGTTATAGAATCACACGCCATGTATATAACTTAATACTTGTCCACATTCAATTTCATCTGTCATTTGGATGCCCAGTCTCCTAATTTAATAAGGTCCGCTTTCAATTTTTCACAATGTTCTTGTGTTTTAACAACTTTGAATAATTTTGTGTCATCTGCAAATCTGATCACCTCACTCGTTATTCCCATTTCCAGGGCATTTATGAGTATGTTAAAAAAGAAGTAGGCTCAGCACAATCCCTAGTTTGCTCCACTCCATTGAGAAAATTGGTTATTTAGCCCTACTCTCTGTTTTCTATCTTTTAACAAGTTCCTATCTCATGACATTTTAATTTCCTCGAGTCTCTCATGAGGGACCTTGTCAAAGGCTTTCTGGAAATCCAGATACAATTACAATCACTATGTCCTTGCCACAGTTCAAGTCCTTCAGCCTTCTCTCGGGTAACAGCAATTCTCAGGGAGCAATTATACTGGACTCTGACTTGGGAAAATTTATAAGTACTGTTTCCACTAGGTACTTGGCTCTTGTTAAATAAGATTCCCAGGATGCTGTAACTCTCTTTGATAGGGTTGGCCAAGATTGCACAGATCCTTCTTCTTCTCCCTGGTGCATGGCACATATGCCAGTGATACCCGCTATGGTGCAGTGGCTGTGCAGCCAAAGACCAGAATTTGGATTGGGGCTGAGTCTTTATACCTCTAGCAAAACTGCCAATTTTACAACTCCCCCTTTGCTTCACCATTGGCCAAGCACAGAGGAGTCAGGAAAGCAATCTCTAGTATAGTCCCTAGAGGTCCTTGCATAAGTTGATAAAGTAGGACCTTAGGGGTCTCTACATATGTTTTTGCGACTTCCTCCATTCAGTCTGTAGGGGGAAGCTCTCTTTTGGTGAGCTCTCGTAGTAAAGGAGAATTTCAACTTTTCATTAGATCCTAGACTAAGATTATCAGACCCTCAGAGTACACTTTAGAGCTAGAATCCCTACACTATAGCCTGTGCAGTCCTTAGAGCAAGTTTTCCTGGCCCTCTATGATTTTCCTGCCCCAGATCTGATCTATCCCATGGAGAAAGTTCTTTTGATTTTGTTGCCTATTTGCTCCATCCTACCTTTTTCTCTCTCTCTCTTCTCCTCTCTCCCGAAGATCAGGGATTTCAGCTAGCAGCAGTGGCATAGCTAGGACTGATTTTTTAGTAAGGCTTGGGATTAACATGAATGGGCACCAATTAGTGAGAATGTTGATACCACAGCCAGTTCTCCTCTCATTCAACTATTCTGTTGCCACTGACGGTGGGAGTAAGGCCAAAGTGGAGGGACCATGGCCCACCCAGGCCCACCCTTGGCTATGCCCCTAGCTAGCCGATTGTGAGTGGTTCAGCTTCAGTCTTAGTGGCCCTTCCCTCTCTATCTCTCCCTGTTAAGCTTTCCTGCTGCTCATACCTTCTCCTTTCTTCTGGCAATGGCCCCAGGAATAAGGCAAGAGCGGCAGGTCAGAAAAGGACAGTTTACTGGATCTTATCTCTTCCAGTGTACAGCCAGAAGATGCAGTGAAATAATTGTTTTGTAACAATCTAATTCACCTATTGTCTGTTACAGCAGCTGTGGAGGTGGGAGGGAAGGCAGAGATGCCAAGTCTAATTCTCTGGAAATGTGTTGCACTCATTTGAAGGATCTCTCACTCTCATGCTCTTTGAGCCCCTTCTCTCATTCTTTAGAGCCTCAGACTTAGTGCACTGAACATCATCACTATCTTTATGAGAGGCACATCTAACAGGAGAAAAGCCAAATCCGAATACACCTTTCTTCCCACTGCCTTCCCCTGCCCAATTTTTGCCCCTGCACCTACAAGTGTTTATGTGCATTTTTTAGCCACTCAGCAAATTACTTTGAAAAGTTTCTCATGTTGCTTCCAATCTATCTATATCCTTTAAGAGGCAGAAAAGAAAAGCCTAATCCAGATCCTGTTTGGATCAGACCAAGGTCCATCAAACCCAGTATCTTCTTTCCAACAGTGGCTAATCTAGGTCATAAGTACCTAGCAGTTTCCTCAAGACACAGCTTCCACAATGCTTGTATTGGGGCAAGCAGTGGATATCCCGAGTCCCCTTTAATAATGGTTTACGGGCCTTTCCTCCAGGAACTTTTCCAAATCTTTTTTAAACTCGGCTACATTAACAGCTTTTACTACATCCTCTGGTAACGAATTCCAGAGTTTGATTACACGTTGAGTGAAGAAATATTTTCTCTTATTAGTCTTAAATAGTTTACCCTGTAGCTTCATTTCATGTCCTCTAGTCTTTTTATATTCTGATGACATAAACAATCGATCTACGTTTACCCGTTCCACTCCGTTCATTAATTTATAGACTTCTATCATATCTCCCCTCAGCCGTCTCTTTTCCAGGTTGAAGAGCCCTAACCTTTTTAGCCTCTCTTTATAGGGGTATCCTTCCATCCCCTTTACCATTTTGGTGGCTCTTCTCTGTATCTTTTCTAATAATGCTATATCCTTTTTAAGATACGGCGACCAGAATTGCACACAATATTCAAGGTGCGGTCTCACCATGGAACGATATAGAGGCATTATATTATTCTTTGTTTTATTTTCCATTCCTTTCCTTATGATTCCTAGCATTCTATTTGCTCTCTTGGTCGCCGCTGCACACTGGGCCGAGGGTTTCAATGTATTATCCACGATGATGACCAGAGTTTAAGGCTGGGAGGATGTGGCTCACAGGGAGAGGTTAAAAACCCAACAGGCTGCAGGAAGGGGAGAGGCCCATGGAGTAAGAAGTCCTTTCAAGGTCAGTCATGCAAAGGACTTCTGAGGTAGGAATTTTAACTGGGGCTGGAGGAAGAGCCAGGAGAACCAGCTTGTGGAGGTTTAACAAGCTGGAACTGAAGTAAGCAGACTTTATTTTCCCTGAACTGCTGTCTGTTCTGGGTTTTGCTTTGTGGAGGTTTAACAAGCTGGGACAGAATAAAAACTGATTTTGTTTTCCCTGAGCTGCTGTCTGACTTGTTTTTTAAAGAAAACCTTTACCCATCACATGCCAGACTACCACAGGGATCTTGTCAAAGGTTTTCTCAAAATGCAGATATCAACCAGTTCACTTTTACCTCCTTGTTTATTCACGCCTTCAAAAAAATATAACAGATTAGTAAGAAAAGATCTTCTTTGGCTAAATCCATGTTGGCTGTCTCCCATTAAACCATGAAGCAAAAAAAATATACCTCATTCAAATTTTCACCAAAAGCTATCAGGTTCAGTTTTTAAATTGTCACAACATTAGCCTCAGAAATAACCATAGGCACTAATAAACTCTGGGCTGATTTTGTTCTACTCCCAGACATGTGCCGGTTTAACATCAATGGCTTTGCATTGTGCAAACAGTATCACAGTTTATCATGAGCAATATAAATATCGTTAAAAAGAATATAGTTAGCTCATGTAGAAACGTGATGTAGTGCAAAGTGCTCCATGATTTTTTTTGAAATTTTCATAAGAGTTTTTTTAGTGGGGTGCAATTCCTTCCACTTTCAACCTGTGACTAAAAACTTGTCCCTTGCTGGTGTATTGAAACAGTATCGGGACCTGTTTTAGGAAGAACTCGCGATCAGTGGTTGATCTACAGAGAACAGAGGTGGATCTACCTGCTTGCTACAGTGCAACCCGGAGGCTTAAATCAGAGCATCGATTGGGCAGCATGCGCATGACGTGAGGACCAATGAGATTAAGCCCCAGGGGACATTTAAACTGGGACAATGCAGACAAAAGTTCGCATGCGCGGCGTTCTTTGGATTCTCCGGTGTACCTAAAGGAGCACGTTTCATAGATTTGTTCAGCTGCAGCGTTGCCAGGTTTTTACCATGCTATTCTTTAGTTCCATTTGTTGCAAGATGATTGTTGTGGTATATGTGTTAAGCATAACAACAGCACAGATCAGTTATTTTAATATTTTAATATTTGTTCTAGGAAATATATCTTCATGATTTAAGTCCCTTGAGAAACCCTACATGGCGAAATGCATGGGCGCCTCACAAGGTTGGCGTTACAAGGGACAAGTTTTTAGTCACAGGTTGAAAGTGGAAGGAATTGCACCCCACTAAAAAAACTCTTATGAAAATTTCAAAAAAAATCACGGAGCACTTTGCACTACATCACGTTTCTACATGAGCTAAGTATATTCTTTTTATCGATATTTATATTGCTCATGATAAACTGTGATACTGTTTGCACAACGCAAAGCCATTGATGTTAAACCAGCACATGTCTGGGAGTAGAACAAAATCAGCCCAGAGTTTATTAGTGCCTATGGTTATTTCTGAGGCTAATGTTGTGACAATTTAAAAACTGAACCTGATAGCTTTTGGTGAAAATTTGAATGAGGTATATTTTTTTTGGTTCATAGTAATCATTCACAAAGAAAGACCACTTTTTTGTTTAGAGTCCCATTAAACCATGACTATCTACATGTTCAGTAATTTTATTCTCTATAATGGATTCTACCATTTTGCCCAGCATTAACATCTGTAGTTTCATTGCACAGAAAAATCCAAGGAAATAAATCTACAAAAAGCATATCAGGACATTAGCCTGATTCTTAAATTTTGCCCTTAGAGGCAAAATTTTCAGCCATACATACTGGAGATTTTTCATGTGCAATTTCTCTCGGTGGATTTCCCCAATCCCTGGAGTCACAAGAAACTATTAGATACATTTTCAAAGGCTTAGCTGGTATTTGTGCAGTAAAAATAGGGATGACATGGTCAGAATGATTGTAAGTAGCTTTCAGCAATTTAAAATTATGCAAATATGTTTTTTAATGTGCAAACTTTTAACTTTGATTTAATTATCTTTCCAAATCAGAGTTCGAGGTGAGTTACAGATTCAAGAAAAGTTAGTAGATTTGTGCCCCTGATGGCTCACGATCAGATCCATTTTAATATTTTGACTCAGCTTAGTAAATGGGGCTTAGGTGTGTACCTGAAGTAATAGAGAACGAAGTGACTGAAAGGTGAGAAGGAACATGTGAGGCAGAAACAGGAAAACAGCTTGCTGTAATCACTAAGCTACTCCTCCTGGCAAGGCTGAAGGGTGGGGAGGGCTGGGGGAGGGTTTTTTGGAGGTGTGGTGGAAAACTACATACTTACATTTCATTTTCAAGCATGTTCATGCTTAACTAACGTGTGTAGTGTGCACCTTCAGCTGAAATGAAGTACACCCACACATTTTAGCCACATAACAACATGATTTCCAAACACAAGCTGTGTGGGTAGTTTGTGTTTGAATATCAAGTTGGTTTGCGTAGGTTTGAAAATATGTATTTACTTTCATTATTAAGTGCTTGAATAAACATTTACCCCTAGGCAAATCATAGGCTATTTCAAAAGTGTTGAAGGAAACCGATTGCAGGCTTTTAGCTTTTTTTTTTTTTTTGGATTACCATTACCCAAAATCAAATCTAGTAGATATGAAAATATTTAAAGGGAAATAGATTTGCACAATAGGGAATATCTGCTTGGTCTATATTTTTCACACATCAGTGCAATAGAGGCCTTCAGATGAAAGGCCTCTATCTTTTCCAACCCAACAGAAGTTGGGAAGAATTATACAAAAGGGGTCAAGAATGTCTGTCTGGAGGCAAAATAAGGTGAAATTAGACGTACCTGATAATTGTTATTCCTTAAGGAACTCCAGGCTAGTCCTGAACCTTTGGGTCTTGCTCCTCCTCCAGCAACTTGGAGACTGAGAAACGTGACTCTTCTTGACACCACTGGTATAAGTACCCAGGATCCGCCTCCTGACATCAGTAACCTATTGACAAAGCAAACTCACCAGAGCAACAATTAAGTAGTAACCCTACTAACAAGTCACTCATAACCTAACGAATAACAGTACTAAAGGGGCCGAACACGATGAAAAAATCAGCGCGTTCCCTCCCAACTATCTCCTAACCTTTGAAACATGCTGAGATCCTCATTTTCTAACAGGAAAGAGATAGAGCGCCTACCCCCACCCGTAAGAAGAACCCCTCCTCCTCTGGACCACACCCGGTAACAGCACCCGGGCCGCTTACCTGTTACACATCCGCTGCTTCAGGCCTTAGTCCATGACAAGATCCGGGAGGGATACAGGACTAGCCTGGAGTTCCTTAAGGAACAACAATTAGCAGGTAAGTCTAATTTCACCTTCCTTAGCGTCCCTCCAGGCTAGTCCTGAACCTTTGGGGATGTACCAGAGCAGTGCAAAGAATCAACGGGAGGGACCCACTAGCCCAGCCTGAAGCACTGCCGATCCAAAACAGGCATCCCGCTCTGCCTGAACATCCAGATGGTAATGCCTGATAAAGGAATGCAAGGACGACCAAGTAGCCGCCTTACAAATTTCCACCACCGGAACTAAACTACACTCCGCCCATGACGTAGCTTGCGCCCTAGTTGAATGAGCCCGTAAGCCGTCCGGAACTATCTTACCTTTTAACAGATACGCGGACACAATGGCCTCTTTAAGCCACCTGGCAATGGAAGCCTTCGACGCTGCCTGCCCTTTGTTTGGACCTCCAAACAACACAAACAGTCTATCTGATTGACGAAACGAAGCTGTAGACCTCAAATACCTCTTTAGAGCTCTCCGAAGGTCCAACCTATGCAACTGCCGATTAGCAGAAGCCTCCCCGCCTTCCACAAACACCGGCAGAGACACTACCTGATTTACATGAAACGGCGACACCACCTTGGGCAAAAACGACGGCACCGTCCTCAACACCACCTTAGAATTAGTAAAAACCAGAAAAGGTTCTCTACAGGACAACGCCTGTAACTCTGAAATTCTCCTTGCGGATGAAATGGCCACCAGAAACACCACCTTTAAGGTAAGATCCTTTAACGACGCTCTCACCAAAGGCTCAAAAGGTGCTCGCACCAAAGCTTCCAGGACCAAATGCAAGTCCCACGTTGGAACCACCTGCCTACACGGAGGACGCAAAAGCACAACCGCCCTCAAAAACCGTTTGACATCGTGATGTCCACCTAGCAGTTGTCCCCTTATCTTACCACTGTAACAGGACAGAGCCGCCAACTGTACCTTCAGAGAAGCCGCCACCAATCCCTTCTCATAGCCTTCCTGCAAAAACGCCAGTACTTGAGGAATCTAAGCTTTCAAGGCCGTCACTTTGTTGACCACATACCACGCTTCGAATACACGCCAAATCCAAATATACGCTAAGGAAGTTGATCTCGTCCGAGCTTTCAACAATGTGGCCACCACTGCCACTGAATAACCTCTCGCTGTTAACCTTGCCCTTTCAATAGCCAAGCCGTAAGCGAGAACCGATCCACCTGAGGCATCAGCAGAGGCCCCTGCATTAACAGGTCCTTCCGCACCGGCAGCTTCCAAGGCTCGGCCCCCAGAAGCCTGACCAGATCCGCATACCACGGTCATCTTGGACAATCTGGTGCAATTAAAATCATGCACCCTCTGTGAAGTTCTATACGCTGTAGAATCCGCCCTATTAACACCCACGGCGGAAACACATTGAGTAGGCAGTCGTCCGGCCACGGCTGAATTAAGGCATCCAGGCCTTCTGACATCCGTTCTTGCCGCCTGCTGAAAAATCGACCGGCCTTTGCGTTTTGAAAGGTCGCCATGAGATCCATGACCGGTGGGCCCCACCGCCGTACCACCAGTTTGAACACCTGTGGATGAAGGGCCCACTCCCCCGGGTCTACTCTTACCCAACTCAGAAAATCGGCCTCCACATTTTCCACTCCTGCGACATGTGCCGCTGACACCGCCAACAGATGCAGCTCTGCCCACTTGAACAACTGATCGGCTTCGGCTTCCAGTGCTATACTGCTGGTGCCTCCCTGCCTGTTGATATAAGCCACTGCTGTCGCATTGTCGGAGTACACCCGCACGGCTTTTCCGTGAAGGCACTCCCGAAAAGCTCTTAACGCCAGAACTACCGCCCGCAACTCCAAGTCCTCTTCAAACTCTAAATCCTGTCCTGGATCCTCCGAATCAATGCTCTCTGAAATCACGGACTGACCCGACCGATCCTTCCCAGACCGAACTCTCTTTGCGGGAATTCATGGCCCTCCTGCGCTCAGAGGAGTCCCCGACCACTTTTCCCCCAAGTCCCGCACTGCAGAACTTGATGTGGCTTGCCACTGCGCTCTCCTGAACACCTGTTGAATCAGAGAGACAAATTGTGGTGAAAAAATTGCTGCCAAGCCCCCTGGGACTTGCACCGGCGACACCATATCCCCGTGCAGGGAAGATGGTCCCGCCACCGGTTCCAGAATGGGGTCCCCCGAAGTCTTCAGCTCAGAGAGGTTCGAGGAGCCCTCTTTGGGGCTCCCCCCCCCCCCTTCAAGTCCCTGCTCCATGGAAACCTCTTCCTTAAAGCAGCTTTTACAGACCCCGTTTCGGAAACCGCACCCCTTTTGGAACCACAAAGCAAACAGGGATTTTGAAGGCATACTGCCTGAACAGGAAAAACAGGGAACACCTTCCCCTCCTCTCCCTGAACCACTTCCACCAACCGTGTAGACGTGATTCCCCTTTAAAGACAGCTTACCAGCAAACCACTAAAGAGCTGAGTCTTTTTTTTTTTTAACCGGGAGGGCCCCCTCTCACGTTACCCACCTTTTCCGCCAAAACGAAACTGGAAACCGAGGCCTCCCTCACCAAAAACGAAGTCTCAAAAACTCCATCTCTACCCGGGAAAGGATTTCCCACGCGCGCACGATTTCCATGAGGCGAGGTGCGGCCTACCGCGGAGTGCACACACGGCCCGAGAGCCCCGACACTGAAAGGAGCAGTCTCGATGACCCCGGCCCCTTACCTTGCCGCCGAAGCTGAAAGTTGCTGCGATACAGCCCCTCTGCGCTCAGCCGTGATCGTGGCTTCAGCGCCCTGTAAGAAGAGCAGAATGCAGCACAGCCTGCAGAGTCCCGCCGGCACCAGACCTCGGCGTTCGAACTTCAGGCCAGTAAATGTCTCTTCTCCGACATTACTCTGCCGGTTCCTCACCCATATTAGCGGGTTAAGGAACTGGAGATCAGCACACTCTCTCAGTATGTAGGTCTAGGTAGACTCCCCGGCAAGGCAAGGCGGGGGGGGAGGGGGGATGTCAACAAAAAAGGGGGTTAAAAGCTGAAAATAAGCAGCTCAGCACGGCTTCTGCACTAAATAAACCAAATGAACTACCCAAACCAAAACTTTAAGATCTTTAACATCAATTCTCCCACTGCTGGAGTTGGCTGTAGGAAAGAAGGACACAGATAAAAATGATTTGCCTGATGAACAGAGTTCCCAAAGAGAGGTGTAGTGAGAGATAAGAGAGGAACGGTAATGTAGAGCTATAGAATGAATGCACTTGTAGGTCAGTAGGAGAAGTGTGAATTGTATGCAGAAACGGATAGGGAGCCAGTGAAGTGACATGAGAAAAGGGCTTAGGTGAGTATAGCTACACTGGCAGCATTGCTCATTTCAAACTCCCTTTTCCTGTTCTCTATTCTTCCAACCCCCAAACTCTCCCAACCCCCAAAACCTGCCTCCCCCCACAATGGCCCTACCACCCTACATAATTACCCACCCCTTAAAAATACTCCCTTGCAACCATGCTACCAACCCACAAAATGTCCCCACCATGAAAAAAATACCCCCTTGCAGACTGCTCCATCTCCAAAGACTAGCCCCCCTCAAGTGCCCTACAATACTGCACGATGTCTCAAATCTAAAAAAAACAGCCTCACACAACTGCCTCACCACCCTGTAAACCTCTCCATCACATCGCAAACTGCTCCCACTCAATAAACAATCTCCCTCAACTGCCCAAATCTCCACCCCAAAACAATACTCCCTCTCAACTGCCCTACCACCTTACAAACCGCCCCATTTCTAAAAATCGTCTCTAAAACTCCCTCACCACCTCCACAATTTGTTCCCACGCCAAAAATACTCCCACAACTGCTGCATAACTTTTAAAAAATTTAACAGGTTTTTTTATAGTGCTTTATGATTTCAGTCAAAGCAGTTTATATTGTAACAAACTTCGCAATGTACATTGATTAACTTGGATTTTTCTGAGGCAAAGGAGGGTTAAGTGACTTGCCCAAGACCACAAGGAGTGCTAGTGGGAATGAAACGCTGGTCTCTAGGTTCCTAAGCCAGAGCTCTAACCATTAGGCTAATCCTCTACTCCAACTCTGCTAAATGCTCCCTTCCTCCAAAATACACTACTACAACTGTCCCACCAGCCCACAAACTCCTCCACCCTGAAAAAGCATTCTCTCGCAATTGCTCTAGCATCCCATAAACTGCCTTCACACCCATAACCTAACCAGCCTTGTCTCACCACCTTGCCAACTGCCCCTGCATCTGTCCCACCACCCTACAAATTGCCCACACTCCCCAAAATGTGCCCCACAATTGCCCTATCTCCAAAAACTATTCCATCATAATAGCCTCAGCAACCTGCACACTGCCCCACCCTTAAAAATCAGTCCCTTGCAAATGCTCTACCACCCCACAAACTGCCCTCACCCTTAAAAATACTCTCACAACACCCTGAAAACTACCTTCAACTCCAAAAACTACCCTCGCAACTGTCCCACCACCTTGCCAACTGTCTCTTGTATCTGTTCCACCCACCCGCAAAATGTCCCACCCCCAAAAATTACCCCTACAACTGCCCCCACCCTGAAAATTTCCCCATCAACCGAAATAGTCCACCTCCCAGAACTGTCCCACCTTCAAAAAAATCTCCCCATGCAAATGTCTCAACCCCCAAAAATTCTTCACTGCAACAGCCCCACCACCTTCTATTATTACCCCCACCTCCAAAACTGCCCCTACATAACTGTCCCCACATCCCAAAACTATAGGGGTCAAAAGGGGGATAGAATATTTTTCTCCCCTTCTTGCTGAGACCTTCACGCAGTGACCCTGTTGTATAAAATGTATACCAAATTTCAACAAGGTGACACTATGATAAAAGTATGGTAGGAAGAAAAAAAAGGAAATTACATACTGTCCACACATCGCCCAGGATAAAAAGATGCCCACCTGTAGCTTATGCACTAGGGCTAATGATGGTGGTAGCGAGAGTGCAAAACCTTCAGGACAAGATACCATCCCTGGTGCAGCCATAGGCCATGGTGAACTTGTTCAAGGATCTACTGCAACAGGAGATGAACCACAGAAACTAATGAAAATCTGAGGACTTAGAACTGTTAGGTGAACTTCTGAAAAAAAAAGAGATAATGTACTGCTACTATTATGCCACAAACTCTTTATTTGGTTACAGAGGATACAAAGAGAGCACACCAAAAAATGGAAGAAAGAGATAAATCCTAATGTCTTCTGAACTCCAGAGGGAAGCTCTCTTTTGCACAATGCAAGTATTACGGCGAGCGTTAGCAGTAAATTTAAGAGACTGAGATCATAGTCCATCTTAGGAGTGAGGTTCATGACTGTCGTGGTGTGCGCAAACTGAACTCATTTGAAGAAATTGCCCCCAAATCTGTATCCTGCAGAAATGCCCCACTATCTCCAGCAACCCCACCAAATATCACAACACATGCACAGCACAGCAGAGCACAGAGGTACACAAACACACACACAAATTGCACAAACACAGAGATTATTCATATATATATTTCATTTTCTTTTATGCTATTTCTACTGTGAACGCCACTGACTGAACTGTACTGCTTTCTTATTGGTTGCTACTTGCTATGTGTATTGCCAGCTAGTATCTGTTGAGCCACAAAATAGCATAATTACTCCACCAATATGAGAATTCTTCACAGTTAGTCTTAAACTTCCCAAATAACTATAAACATATACATTTTTTGAATGTTTTTTTACTTTTCTATAAAAGAACCGGGTCTCAGACTTGTAGGAGCTACGGTAATAACTTTTCAACCAAATGCTCCAATTTGCATCAATGACCCCTTTTATCGTTGCTCATTTTTCTAATATTCAAAATTCTCCCCCTTGCTACGAAAAAACGCCGCACATGCGTATACAAACCCGAATGCGCCCTTTTAAAGTGAGATTGGCTGAACATCGGAGTAGACTATGGTGTAAAACCCTGGCGGCCCCGATAGTAGATCATTGTCTTACCTATCACCATGCTTTTGGAGATCTCCGATGTTTTTGTGTGGATCGTGTCCATAAAGGTAGCGGTGGGAAATCCTTAGATCAAACTTTGATATTTCGAGAACAACGTTGGATTTTTACTTTGCAGACCGTGATCCCAGATGGCCTTAATTCACAAATTGATTGGAATCTCTGTATATAAGCTGATTACGATAGTAGGGTGTAGCAGCAGATAAGCATGCAATAAATAAAACCAGGAGTCTTTTCAAGGATCCAAGCCAGTTTAATGTGCACAGGCTCAAGCAATAATCAATTTCAAAATGGCTGAGTGATGTTCTCTGGCAATACAACAACTTTTATAGACTTTTGCTCCATTCTAGGTATAGAAAAACATTTCATTGGTCCCGGTAACCTCCCGTACCTCCCGTACCCCTTCTATTGGTCCCGGTACTGATATGATTATCCAATTATGTTCTTTGAGTGGGCTCAGCACCTGCTTTGCCCCCCTCCTAGTCCCAATTACAATGGCCAGTTCATCAACTTGTTACTTTCATACTTCCAAGGCCATTGAGCCAATTTGAGCGTGTAGGGGAGCAGGGCTCTGCAGCCTTTCTGTCAGCAGTTTCAATTAAATCCCTTATCTGGTGCAAGAAATAAGGGTGTTGGGACCACTTGGCAATAGTGACCATAATATGATCATGTTTGATTTAATTATTGGAGAACAAATAGTAAAGAAATCCACAGTACTACCTTTTAACTTTCAAAAGGGAGACTATGATAGAATGAGGAATATAGTTAGGAAAAAACTAAAAGGAGCGGTTCCAAAGGTTAAAGACTTACAGCAAGCTTGGGCGTTATTTAAAACTACTATCCTCGAAGCCCAGACCAGCTGTATTCCACGCATTAAGAAGAGTGGGAGAAAGTCCAAAAAACTGCCAGCATGGTTTAAAGGTGAGGTCAGAGAGGCTGTTGCTGCCAAAAAAGCAACCTTCAGGAAATGGAAAAAAGAGCCAAATGATGAAAACTGGAAACAGCACAAGCACTGGCAAGTTAAATGCAAAGCATTGATAAGGCAGGCAAAGCGGGAATTTGAAAAGAAACTTGCTGCGGAAGCAAAAACACGAAATAAAGACTTTTTCAAGTACATTCGTAGCAAAAGGCCTGTGAGAGAGTCAATTGGACCGTTAGATGATAGAGGGGTAAAAGGGGCAGTAAGAGGAGACAAGGCTATAGCGGAGAGAGAGACTGAATGAATTCTTTGCTTCGGTCTTTACTGAGGAAGATGTAGGGATGTTACCCAAGACTGAAGTGGTATTTAAAGGTGATACTGCAGAGGAATTGAGAGAAATATCGCTACACCGGGAAGATATATTACAACTATTTGATAAACTGAATAGTAGCAAATCACCTGGACCGGATGGTATACATCCCAGAGTGTTGAAAGAACTGAAATATGAGATTGCAGACCTGCTATTGGTAATCTGTGAACTTTCATTAAAATCATCTGTAATACCTGAAGATTGGAGGGTCGCCAACGTAACACCAATTTTTAAAAAGGGTTCCAGGGGTGACCCGGGAAATTACAGACCGGTGAGCCTGACGTCAGTACCAGGGAAAATGGTAGAAACCATCATAAAGAACAAAATTACGCAGCATGTAGATAGTCATGGCCTAATGGGAGACAGCCAACATGGCTTTAGACAAGGAAGATCTTGTCTTACTAATCTGATATGTTTTTTTGAAGGTGTGCATAAACAGGTAGACAAAGGTGAGTCGGTTGATATAGTGTATCTGGATTTTCAGAAAGCTTTTGACAAGGTCCCCCATCAGAGACTTTTGGCAAAGCTAAAAAGTCATGGGATAGGAGGCAGTGTACTATTGTGGATCGGGAACTGGTTAAAAGATAGAAAGCAGAGAGTAGGGCTAAATGGCCAATATTCCCAATGGAAAAAGGTGAATAGTGGAGTACCCCAGGGATCTGTACTGGGTCCGCTGCTTTTTGACATATTCATAAATGACCTGGAAAAGGGAATAACGAGTGAGGTTATCAAATTTGCAGATGACACAAAACTGTTTAAAGCTGTTAAAACCCAAGAGGAAAGTGGAAAACTGCAGGAGGACCTGGATAAATTGGAAGACTGGGCATCCAAATGGCAAATGAAATTTAATGTGGACAAGTGCAAAGTCATGCACCTAGGAAAGAACAACCCACACTATAGTTACTCGATGCAAGGCTCCACATTAGAAGCCACCACCCAGGAAAAAGATTTAGGAGTCATCGTGGATAACATGTTAAAACCCTCCACCCAGTGTGCAGCGGCGGCCAAGAAAGCAAACAGAATGCTAGGTATCATAAGGAAAGGGATGGAGAATAAAACAAAGGATATTATAATGCCTCTGTATCGCTCCATGGTACGACCGCACCTTGAATATTGTGTGCAATTCTGGTCACCGTATCTTAAAAAGGACATAGCGTTATTAGAAAAAGTACAGAGAAGAGCCACCAAATTGGTGAAGGGGATGGAAGGCTACTCCTATGAAGAGAGGCTAAAAAGGTTAGGGCTCTTTAGCCTGGAAAAGAGACGGCTGAGGGGAGATATGATAGAGGTCTATAAATTAATGAATGGAGTGGAACAGATAAACGTGGATCAATTGTTTACGCTATCAGAATATAGAAAGACTAGGGGACATGTAATGAAGCTACAGGGTAAACTATTTAAGACAAATAAGAGAAAATATTTTTTCACTCAACGTGTAATCAAACTCTGGAATCTGTTACCGGAGGATGTGGTAAGGGCTGTTAGTATAGCTGGGTTTAAAAAAGGTTTGGACAAGTTCCTGGAGGAAAGGTCCATAAACCACTATTAAAAAGGGACCCAGGATATCAATGCTTGACCCAGTACCATTGTGGAACTTGTGTCTTTTGGGGAAACTGCTAGGTACGTATGACCTAGATTGGCCACTGTTGGAAACAGGATACTGGGCTTGATGGACCTCGGTCTGACCCAGTATGGCATGTCTTATGTTCTTATGTTCTTACAGCTGCATTCTCTTATCAGTGGGCATTTAAACATATTTTTCTGTATTTTTCCAGGTTCAGTTCTGCTTGTCTAAGCTAATTCAATTGCTTTACTGAATTCTAATTCTACAATAGCAGCATGTTGGGGGATGTGCAATTCCTATGGGCCTCTTCACAGGCTTCATTTACAGGTCAAGCTTGTTAAGCCTGTCTGCTTAGTTCAATTAGCATGGAGCATAGGCCTTCGCCTACCACAAGGGGACTTTTAATTTACCACCTGAATAAATTCGGGTTTGTATACATCCTAAGCCGCATGCGCGGCGTTTTTTCGTAGCAAGGGGGAGAATCGCCTATGGAGAACATGTTTGGTAAGCAACATCAAGTTACCTTAACTTTTGACAAGACTGATATGTTGACTTCTCTCTAAACCACTATTTAAAGTAAAGATTTTAATTGGAGAATGTTCTGTCTATTTTCCTAGTATAAGTTGAAAACATTGGAAGTCGGCTTGTAAGCCCCTGAAGAAACGAAGTAATCGTGAAACGTAGCAGCGCTGAGTCTGGCTTTGGGACTCTTTAACAAAGATAAGCCTGACTTTTTTGAAAATTTTGAATATTAGAAAAATGAGCAACGATAAAAGGGGTCATTGATGCAAATTGGAGCATTTGGTTGAAAAGTTATTACCGTAGCTCCTACAAGTCTGAGACCCGGTTCTTTTATAGAAAAGTAAAAAAACATTAAAAAAATGTATATGTTTATAGTTATTTGGGAAGTTTAAGACTAACTGTGAAGAATTCTCATATTGGTGGAGTAATTATGCTATTTTGTGGCTCAACTGTAATATTACTCTGAATAATAAAGACCAACTTGGATTATTAGCTAGTATCTGTTGCCATGGGAGGGGATAGGTTAAGGAATTGACAAACTAGGAACATACTTAGTCAAAGGTTGGGGGGGGGGGGGGGCACTGTTAGAGGTACTCAGCACTCAGGACGTTAGGATTGACAACTATCTGGCTTTTTCATGATTCTACAGATTTTTTCATTAGCATCTGGAAGCTAGAAGGAAGGAAGGTAACATGTCTGTACATTTTTCAGAGTTTAGAACCTCTATCTGCTGTTCTCTAACCCTCCCCCTGCAGGTCTGGCATTAGGGCATGCAGGGCAATTGCCCTGGGCCCCCATGCCACAGGGGGTCCTAGGTCTGCCTCAAGCTGAAGGAGGCATAGTCTGTAGGTAGACATTGGGGCCCCCTCACCAGTTTCTGCCTTGGGCCCCTGCATCTCTGCTCTACTGCCCCCCTGTGTGAGTGAGCCTACCCCTTGCCTGCTTCCAATGTAACTAGCAGCAGAGACCGTGGATAGGATCCAGCCAATGGGAAGGCTGTGGGGGCGGAGCACTGGAATGCTGCTCTAGTTACAAACTGTGGGTTGGATCCACCAATGGGAAGGCTGTGGGGGTGGAGCACTGGACTGCTGCCCTAGACACAGACTGTAGGTAGAATCCAGCCAATGGGAAGCCTGTGGGGGCGGAGCACTGGATGCTGCTCTAATTACAAACTGTGGGTAGGATCCACCAATGGGAAGGCTGTAGGGGCGGAGCATTGTAATGCTTCTCTAGTTACAGACCATGGGTAGGATCCAGCCAATGGGAAGGCTGTGGGGGCGGAGCACTGGAATGCTGCTCTAGTTACAGACTATGGGTAGGATCCAGCTAATGGGAAGGCTGTGGGAGTGAAGCACTGGAATGCTGTCTAATCACAGACTATGGGTAGGATCCAGCCAATGGGAAGGCTGTGGGGGCGGAGCACTGTAATGCTTCTCTAGTCACAAACTATGGGTAGGATCCAGCCAATGGGAAGGCTGTGGGGGCGGAACACTGGAATGGTGCTTTAGTTACAGACTATGGGTAGGATCCAGCTAATGGGAAGGCTGTGTGAGTGAAGCACTGGAATGCTGTCTAATCACAGACTATGGGTAGGACCCAGCCAATGGGAAGGCTGTGGGGGCGGAACACTGGAATGCTGCTGCTCTAATCACAGGAAGGGAGGAGGTGAGCAAGGGGAAGTTCCTGTGCTGTATATGTTTAGTTTTTCTTTGTGATGGGTGATGGAAGGCAAATGAATGAAAAACGTACCATAATGTTTAATAGAGGGTTTTTTAAGGACCCATGAGGAGTTATCCTTCATCCCTTGATAACTCTTTGTAGGAGTATCTAGAATTGCGGGTTAAATAATTTGGGCACAGTCTGAGCTCCCTTTTTCCCCTTTCTAAGGTGCAGTGTGCTATTGCAGTGACTTATTGTTTGATGTGATATTGATTTCACTGATCCTCACTGTTGTGTGATTGGAGACAAAGGAAGCCTCCAACCCCCCAGAAATACCTCTGTGCATTTCTATAGAAAAAGAAATTCCAGCAGCTGTAGCATACTAACACTGATTCACAGTAACAAAGTGATTTGGAATTGCACCTGTCAAACAGCCCTCTCTTACCATCTCCTCCCCTGATCAGAGACACCTGAAGAACAAACATACAGTATATATAAATACACACATATACTAACATATCCACACTGACACATATACAAACATTCACACACACACACACACAGGCATGCACAGATACATATGTGTATGCACACATACAGTGATTCACAAACACATGCATATTCATTCAAACACTTACAGACATACCCACCCACAAAGATATATACTGTACACATAACAAAAGAGATAAACATACAAAACAGAGACATGGAAACACACATACACAAGACCCATACACATAAGCAATGTAGATACAAACAGATGGATGAGTGCACGCACACATACGCACATGGAGGGGTTGGAAAGAATTCTACAAGCCATGCTCTGCATGCTTTCCCCACTTGTTAATTTAAAAATATGTTATTTGAAATCTCAGTGTTTGCAGTTAGCTCTCTGCATTCTCTCTTGTGGTCCTCCAGGTCCCTGACAAGCTTAGCAGAGCATTCGCCCAACCATGCATAAGTGCTAATGTCCCACCTTTCTGAAGGAAAAGAATGCCCTTCTGTGGACATGCAGAATGTATTCTAGCTCTGTGGAAGGTAATTCTATGACCGTGTGCCTAGACAGAAAGGCACAAAGTTGTTTAGGTTGCACCTGTTCATGTGCATCTGTGTGCCTTTTACAGATAATCTCCCTGAAAGTTCCCACACAAAATTATACCGGCACAGAAGACTCAGCTCATATGTGTGTTTTTTTTAAATAATTTAAATGCACAAGAGTTGATCCTGCTCCAAACCCACCTCTTCTCTGCCCCAGGAAAGCCTACAGATGTATTGTGCTAAAATATGCACCATGTGATATTAGTGCAGAATTTTGTGCATACATACCTCTGGGCACTTTTAAAGAAGCTATTTACATGTATAGAAAGCAGTTCAGTGTGCATAAATTGCCTATAAAATTATTCCCACAGAGGACACTGTTTAAATCCATTTGTGTGCATGGGGAGCTATTTAATAAAGATGTATTGGCATGCAAAACCTGTTTTTTCACAAGGCAAAGGTATTTTTAAGATTGTGGGATGTGCAGTGACCATAAGGTACCATATATCATGCTTTCCCCTGCACAATCTTTTAAAAGGTTTTTGTCTTGTGTAAAACGAGTGAAGCTGCGATGTATATGTCTATTTTATAAAATACACGAGTACATCCATGGCATATATACACACATTTATACCAACTTTGGAGCACATATACATTTGTGTAGGAGAACATCTGCACTCTACTGGGGCTAATTCCGGGTGCTGATTTTACAAAAGCATATAAATGACTAGTTGCACATAAATTGACTAAAAATTTCTTATTTCTCAATACAGCCAAAGGAGTGCGTGTTATGGAACAATCTTTCTACTTTTCACCATGGTGAAGAGAGAAGTTCCTGGGTGTGTGTTTGCGGTTGGGGTTGGAAAATAACACACATAGGGACTGATTTTATAACAGGACATCTATCCAAAACGTCTAGAAAGGCTCTGGTTTTATCAAGAAAAAGGGGAAGATGGAAAATCTGCATACAACACAGTCCAGTCTAGGAGCGGAGAAAGACCACGGCTACACCAGGTGTATCTTCACAAACCAACAAATTTATTGAAAGGACCCGACTTGGCCAAGGTTTGGCACAGAAGCCTACATCAGAGGTCTCTAATTCAGAAGCACTTCGATCAACCTTGAGCCTTGCTAGCTTAGAAGGATACTTAAGATTATTCCATTGCTATACAACAGGATCCAAATCTGGCCAAACTCGCCTTCTCCCACCTGCAGCACCCAATAAGATTGTCATGTGTCATACACGCTTTTGTCTTTGCAATGAATGAAACATTCATGCTTAACTGCTATCTACTTTTCTTTATAAAATACTAGTGTGTCAGAAACGCGGCATAAGCTAATGTGTGATCACTTGCCCTAGATCCGCTGTAAATGTCTGCACTTCGATGTTTGTAAGAATGTGCATAAAGTGTGTTCTGCCCAATGTCTGCCCATGTGCATTCACCACCAAGTGACACATGACTTTTACCTTGGTCAGTAATTTATAAGAGGTCATTAATACACATATGTGTATATTTACAAAAAACAGGTGCATGGTTGGTTCCTAAAAGTGCCTACGCCCATGTAAAATTAACCCTACGTGCACATACTTTTACGTACGTATGCAGTCATACAGTTTTATAAAAGCCTTTCCTGCATGGAAACCAGGCTTCGTATCCAGAAGAAACTTTGTAAAATTATCCCCCACAAACTGCATTTTCAAATCTGCGCTTATTACTTAATTTTTTTAAGAAAATATAGCTGCACAAAAAACAGGTGGAAAAGTCTGCTTTGTGCTCTTAGCAAGCTTCAAATTGAAAATGAACACATACTTTCTCTTAGGGATCTGCATAGCAAAAGAAAGTTTTGTTAGTGCACGTAATAAACACATTTTTCACAATTTTTGGGCATTTTTTCATGTTCTTTCACCTATTCATTCTTTGCGCATGCATGGTATACACACTGGGGGCCTGATGTTTAGTGGCAGCGGCTAGCACTGCTGAAGTGGCCAGCTGCCATCGCTGAACTTCAGACCCAGATGTTCAATGACGGGGCCATATCCAGGATTGCCCGGAATGCCACAACGCTAACCAGGCAGCAGTGATATTCAGCCGCCGCCCAGTTAGAGTCAGTGGTGAAAGTTATGCCAGTCTTTACTGTGCCTGACTTTCGCCGCGTTGCAATAACCGAGCACAGCTCAATATCGCCGTTGCCCAGTTATCACAGAGGGTGGCCACTGGAATGCCCCCAGAAGGTCCTAAAGCTATGCAGCAATGGCCGTCCAGGATATTCAGCAACACTGACAATGCTAGTGTTACGGACTATCCCGGGGGTCAACCACATGAATCCTTTTCAATATCGGGCCTTGGAACATTTTCAAGTGTGCAAATCAATTGTACACACGTTTGTTCTTAGCTACACATACATACAAGCGCTTTGCATGCACGTTTACGTTTTAGGCACCCAAATGAACTGAACGGGTGCTCCTGATTGCCTGCCGCTCTTTTCGCTTTGAAACTTGGTGCGAGTTGTGCAGGTGGAATATCCATGGACTTTAGCCCAAAATGGACCTTTGGAAAATTAACCCCATAGGGCGGATTTCAATCGGTTTTTAGAATCAGCAGAGCTGATTTTTCTATGGCTGGGTAAGAGAAGCACAAGTCCATGTCACAATATCTTTAATCCTCTCATTCTTCCAGTTCATTTTTCTTCAGCGCGTGAATCATGCTTTGCAATTTCCCTCCTCCTGGGCATTTGGCAGAGCAACCCTAGAACACAAGCAGCACCCTGGCTCCTGACTTTCAGATGCTTTTGTGTCACCCCTGCATGTGCTAACTGGAGGAATGAATTTAAGAGGCCAGGAGTAAAGTATTTGATCTTTCCTTCTCACGTCTTCCAAACCCAGCATGCCTATATTTCAGCAGAGTGCAGCGAGCGAGTCTTTCCATGCACCTGTGAACAGCAATAGAGACGTTTTGCCAAAGCATATTAGGTGGAGGGTGGATGTACGGTGGCAGGATGGAGGGGGTAAGTAGGAGCAAACCAAAATGAACTGGTGCTCATGAGAATGGTAATAAGAGACTGCGTGTCCCTTACTGTTGCTGCATAGAATTAAAAGAAAACTAAAGGAAAGAGGACTCTGTCAGGTCAAATAGTATTAATGGAATTAGCATTGAAATTTGGGGCTGTCTATAAAAATAGTACTGGGAAGCTGAAGTACAGTGGGAGCAGCAGAAGAAATTTGGTGCCAATCGGAAGGGTATTGGGTAGTTGGGAATGCAGAGGTGTGGGAAGAAAAAAGGTTAATAAAGAGGGGCATGAAATTGGGAAGCCGGGGCACGGATGGAAGCCTTGAGGTGGAATTTGGAGGTTGGGGTACAGTTTGAGCAGTAGGGGAAACTTTGCTGTAAACAGGAGTAATACTGGGAGATTGGAAGTTCACCTGGGTTGTATTCACATGGGAGTGGTGCTGGGGGGAAGATGGGAGTAGTATTGGGAATTGGGATGCAGATAAATGTGCTAGGACGAAGTTGGCGTGCAGACAAGAGCAGGAGATAGACGGTGTGAAAAGGGTAATAGTAGAAGGTTAGTGAAAAGTGAAGCAGCAGGCTGGGGTTAAGGCATAAAGGATGAGGCCGCGCACTGTTGTAGGTAGAAACAGTAAATGAAGTGTTCTGGTTAAAGCAGTACTGATATGCACAGAGGAACATTAGCAGCGATAAAAATGCAGAGGAAAATACCATAGGGCGTAGATAGGAGCTGAAAGAGGAAATAAGGGTAGAAAGAAACTGCTGAGGAGTAAAGTAATAGGAAGCAGAAACAAAATATTATTTATGCACCCTTGCCTCCGCTTCCTTCTCCTCCTCCCCCTTCCAGAATGTTCCAGGACAAAGGGGTGCATCTGGGAACAGCTGAGCTATGATGAGTCCTATGGAGTTTCATGGCTTTCCTCTAGTAGGGGCAAATGGACACACACCTACTATCTTGAACCAATGACCATTCCACACTAGACTGTGATTTTCAAAATGAAAAGGATTTACTGATGTATAACTTGCTGTACAGTGATCAGTTGACAATAAGAACATTTCTTCTGGTGATGTCCATAAAACAAATTGAGATAGTCACTCACAGAATTCAAATACACTTAGGGACCACCCTTGACTTTTGATGCTTGTTCCCTTGAAAGTCCCCTTTGTACCATATTTCTTCTTGACTCCTCTTTGTGTGACTCCTTCTCTCCTAAATGTATTCTATTTTTTTTTTAATTTTTTGTTATTCACCAGTTTTATATTTTTGTCAGTCCAAAAACATTTCTTAGTAGATTACAAGTAACATTCATAAGAGCAACAAAGACAGAATAAGCAGGGTATAACACTGTAGACAAACTTGCTTCTCTTTCACTCATTTAGGGCCTGTTCTCTTTTTTCTTCTGATTATATACATCACTGGAGAAGCTCTTGCTGCATTCATTCCTTCATAACAGACCTTCCTCACCTTTAGACAGTGACACACTGGACACTCCCTGGTCCCTTCTACCTGCTCCCCTTCAAAGGTTCACAAATCATTGTAAACAAAAGCCCAGTGGATATTTGGAACTCTGATTTTCTGAAGGCTTGCCTGAACTGTCCATCACAAACTTGAACCTGGATTTTTTTTTTTTTTTTTTAAGTGCCATGAACTCATCATTGACTCCTGGTGATCCAGCAGCTCCTGGGTTTTCTTGGCAGGGTATGACTGGAAGTAGATTGCCAGATCTTTCTTTTGAGGTAATGGAGAGTAAAGTGATTTGCCCATGCCTGTAGGAACTGAACACTGATTGCTTGGGTTGTAGGCCACTCCACTCCAGTTGAAAATCTGGATTAAAACACATAAATTATGGCTTAATCCCACCAGTCTGAAACCCTTTGATTTAGTAGGAAGAAGACTATGCCCCCTTTTCACCCAGTCATGTCATGCTCCGGTGTTCTTTAGGAGTTACATTAGATAGAATGTTATCTTTTTCGGCTCACATTTCCCAGATGGTCGGTAACTCTTTTCTTTCCCTTAGGCACATTATCAGTCTCAGATCATTTCTAGATTTTAAGGCCTAAAAATACTTCTTCATGACTTGGTTTTATGTACACTGGACTATGGCAACTCTCTCCTTGCTGGCGTCCAATTTTTAGTCTTTAAGGGCCCAATATTGGAAGCCGTTGGCGTTACCAAGGGACCAGAAATGGCGACTTATCTTTGGATGTGCACCATAACCAGGCAATGAGGATGTTCACATAGCCGGGTAGCTATGAAAATCCCACAAATACAGGTAACAGTAACAGGATATGGTTGCAACTTACCTGTGTAATGCCGATATTCTATGGTATTGGGTGGCGGCCCAAAACCCCATAAACTGCGGAAAATCCAGTTGACAGTTTTGTACTGTAGAACAGCGGGAATGAATGACAGCAGAGGACCCGTGTAAGAGTTACACCCATGTACTAGGAAAGACCCATGCAATGTGGGGATTCTTCATGATAGTCTATAGGCAGAGACGCCACCAAAGAGTTCAAACACAGCATTATGTGCTGCAACAGCAGTAGGGAGTGGCCAGATGTTCAGGCCAAGGATAAGCTACCTCCAACTGATAGAGGAGGAGGTGTATCACATAGACAGTGCCCCCATCACAGAGCTGTGTGCCATCCTGAGCCGGGATCTGGAGCCGAACACTGCCCAAAGCCAGGCACTGGAAGTTTTCAGCATATCATCGGTGCTAACCCTGGCTGCTTAGCAACACATGTACTACACCTCAAAGGAGCCGCGTCTGATGTCGTGCTTGCAGCATCCTCCCTAGAAAGTTAGCCAGTATCTACAGACGCAGCCTCATCTGGAGGTGTGGCCGGATCAGCCCTTTGCCCAGCGCTGTTCCCTGCTGAACTGCCACCTGCTGCCGACAAGCACTGCGATATTAGCCATGTAGGCTGCCATCTCATGCATGAGGTGTAACTGTACCTGCTGATAACATTGCTCTCTGCTGTTCTGCTCCTGCAGGAGTTCATTGGTGTCCTGGAGATCCTGGCACAGGCCATGCGGCTCCTCATGCATGGTCTCTGTGGACCTCGGGATCTGTTCCCCCTCCCGCAGAAGCTCCTTGATCAGTGTCATCTGGGCCACTGTCAGCTGTTTCTTCAGGGACTGCCTGACCACCTGCCACTTCTTCTTGATGTCCTCTACATCACGATTGTGGTGGTGGACTGCATTAACCCCGCAAGCAATGTCCTGTCAGCCCTGCTGCTGGGTATTCGCATCCTCAGAGATGAAGAGGGTGTCATGGTTGCACGTAATGAGGCACAATGCCATGGAGATCTCCGAGGGAGAGAATTTTGCCTTGCGTGTCCCCTTCATTGGTTTGCTATGGCTTCAGGCTAAGGCGAATGGGACGAGACGCTACCTGCATAAGGTTTACAAAATGTACAAATATGACGTCCTAGCAGGGCCATGATCCACGCAAACCTACAAGACTAACCCATGTAAGATTTAACCGGCAAAAAAACAAATATAGAAGCCAAGCCATGTTGCCAGCTGCGTCGCTAACTGGGTAGCACATAACACAGGGATATTGCAAACGGTAAGAAGCTATCAATGAAAACCACACAAATCGGGTATATGAGTAGCGCATGCTCTGTGTTTTAGATTCCTGCTGAGCATGCCCTTTGGTTGTTTATCTGTCCTTGGGAAAGAGTGGTGAGGTGAATTAGGTTTTGCAATTTGTGGTCCTTATGTGGTTCTCATATGCCTTTATTCCTTATTTTGGCTATGTGAGGGTTATTTTGATTGCTGGGATTCTGTCTGTTTTGTGCTCACGGTATGTGTAATCATTTCACTCAACGTGTACTCAAACTCTGGAATTTGTTACCGGAGGATGTAGAAAAAGCTGTTAGTGTATCTGGGCTTAAAAAAGGTTTGGACAAGTTCCTGGAGGAAAGGTCTATAAACCATTATTAAAGGGGACCTGGGAAATCCACTGCTTTCTCCAATGCAAGCACTGTAGAACCTGGGTCTTTTGGGGAAACTGCTAGGTACTTGTGACCTGGATTGGCCACTGTTGGAAACAGGATACTGGGCTTGATGGACCTTGGTCTGACCCAGTATGGCATATCTTATGTTCACCATTTTCCATTGCCACATGCCCCTTCACAGTCCCTTACAATCACCCCCAGGCTCTGACACATGCCTCCACCTGCCTCCCCAGCATTTCCAACCAGACCCGCTGTCCCATTTCTGCTCAGGTATTGCCCTTAGTTGGCTGCACTGTCCCTCTGGCCTTCCTGTACTGCCCATGTGACCACCATGCCAACTTCTGGGCCTCCCTATTGTGGCTCCACTCTTGGGCCAGCTCACCTTGGAGTATGGTTTGCGGTTGCAGCGGTGGTCATGTTTGCATGGCACCTGCTGTATGCCACTGCACACAACTCCCACCCCTGCAACATACACCTCCTCAACAGGCCCCAGATGCTGGGATTGTTCCAATCTGTGTGGAGGTCATTGTTGCTTATGCATTTGCCATATATCCTCTGCCAGGGGAGCTCTAGCATCCTCCCAGTCTTTTAGGCATCCTAGCATGGCAGGGATCTCCATTGTGCACTGCAGTTGCTAGTAGGTACAGGACCCGGGGACATGACTCTGGGGACTGTATGTGTCATGAGCCATCCTCATTGGTCTGCACTCTTTCACAGCTGGGCCAGTGGCAGTGTGTTAGCAATGGGCTGCTCAGCCCATCCCCACTGTGTCCTCCCAGGTTCTACATATCTCACTGGTTGCTCACCTGCACAGCTGGAGCTGGATCCCCCACCAGATGGCTATCAAGAGACGCAGGATTGCCCTGCGGTTTCTCCTGGAATAGAGCACCCTTTCATACCACAGGACTTTCCTGGCTAGGGTCTCTGCCTCAGCAGGACTGAAATTCTCTGTCCTCCTGGTGGCCATGCTACTGCTGTGTATCAGCCCAGCCAGAGGGGGCTCCTGCAATAGCAGAGTTGTTACCCAGGTTTGGCATGGGCGGGCCACCATATCCATTCATGGGACGCCATATTCCTATGTAACCCCAGCTCATATTCCATTTTGCCCATGTTTTACTGTTACATGGTTTGTCCCAATCTTCAGCACCTTTCACGGTTCTGGGCTGATACTGTTTTGGGTGTGTCTGCACATGTAGAGCGAATATGCCCTGCTCCACACTACCCAGGTATGTGGATTTTGCCACTGGCTGCAATTCTTCCAATACATGGCAATATTCTCATCTTGCCCGCAAGTATGTCGCCTTACTCGCGATTTGTGCCCCCTTCCTGAGTGGAATTTCTTACCCGCTTATTGGCTGCTTTGGTGCCTTGTGCAATATTGGGCCCTAAGAAATTACAATTAATTAAAAATGCCGCAGTGAAAATTCTTTATTTTCCCAATTGCGCGATCATGTCATTCCACTTCTCCAGTCATGAGTAAGATTAAATATAAAGTCCTAATCCTAGCCTATAGGACTTTTTACACTGGCATTTTATTCTATTTATATTTGCTTGTTACGCCTTATTGCTCAACCCATACCTTATGGTCTTCTCAACAGAATTACTTGAGAATCTCTCCTCCCTCTTGTTTCCATCTGGAAATTACTCCTTTTGCGCCATTCAGAATTTTGGCCACCACCTTATGGAATACATTTCTGTTTGATCTGCAGTTAGAAAGCGCGTTCACCAAATTTAAAAAGGGAATCAAACTATGACCTTTTCAGAAATCATTTTCTTTAACAAACTTGTTTTCTGTTAGTAATTTAGGCGTAGCCTGATTGGTATCACCCTCCCTCTTGCTTCTTCTGTTACTTATCATTATCTTTGGTATGATATTGTAGTGCTATGTCTTTCAGGAAATGGAAAAAAGAGCCAAACGACGAAACCTGGAAACAGCACAAGCGCTGGCAAGTCAAATGCAAGGCATTGATAAGGCAGGCAAAGGGAGAATTTGAGAAGAAGCTTGCTGCGGAAGCAAAAATGCGAAGTAAAGACCTTTTCAAGTACATTCGTAGCAAAAAACCTGTGAGAGAGTCAGTTGGTCCATTAGATGATAAAGGGGTTAAAGGAGCACTAAGAGGCGACAAGGCGATAGCGGAGAGATTGAATGAATTCTTTGCTTCAGTCTTTACTGAGGAAGATGTAGGGATGTTACCCATGACTGAAGTGGTATTTAAAAGTGCAGAAGAATTGAAGGAAATATCGATACATCGGAAAGATGTATTACAACTATTAGATAAACTGAAGAGTAGCAAATCACCTGGGCCGGATGTTATACATCCAAGGGTGTTGAAAGAACTGAAATACGAGATTGCAGACCTGCTATTAGTAATCTGTGAACTATCATTAAAATCATCTCTAATACCTGAAGATTGGAGGATCGCCAATGTAACACCAATTTTTAAAAAGGGTTCCAGGGGTGATCCGGGAAACTACAGACCGGTGAGCCTGACCTCAGTACCGGGAAAAATGGTAGAAACCATCATAAAGAATAAAATTACTCAGTATATAGACAGTCATGACCTAATGGGAGACAGCCAACATGGCTTTAGACAAGGAAGATCTTGTCTTACTAATCTGTTATGTTTCTTTGAAGGAGTGAATAATCAGGTGGACAAAGGTGAGTCGGTTGATATTGTGTATCTGGACTTTCAGAAAGCCTTTGACAAGGTCCCTCATCAGAGACTTCTGGCAAAACTAAAGAGTCATGGGATAGGAGGCAGTGTACTATTGTGAATCAGGAACTGGTTAAAAGATAGAAAGCAGAGGGTAGGGCTAAATGGTCAATTTTCCCAATGGAGAAGGGTGAATAGTGGTGTACCCCAGGGATCTGTGCTGGGTCCGCTGCTTTTTGACATATTCATAAATGACCTGGAAAGTGGAATAACGAGTGAGGTTATCAAATTTGCAGATGACACAAAACTATTTAAAGTTGTTAAAACCCAAGAGGATTGTGGAAAATTGCAAGAGGATCTTGATAAATTGGAAGAATGGGCATCGAAATGGCAGATGAAATTTAATGTTGACAAGTGCAAGGTTATGCACCTAGGGAAGAACAACCCAAACTATGGTTACACGATGCAAGGTTCCACATTAGGAACCACCACCCAGGAAAAAGATTTAGGCGTCATTGTGGATACCATGTTAAAACCCTCGGCCCAGTGTGCAGCAGCGGCCAAGAGAGCAAATAGAATGCTAGGTATGATAAGGAAAGGAATGGAAAATAAAACAAAAGATATTATAATGCCTCTATATCGTTCCATGGTGAGACCGCACCTTGAATATTGTGTGCAATTCTGGTCGCCGTATCTTAAAAAGGATATAGCGATTTTAGAAAAGGTTCAGAGAAGAGCCACAAAAATGGTAAAGGGGATGGAAGGATACTCCTATGAAGAAAGGCTAAAAAGGTTAGGGCTCTTTAACCTGGAAAAGAGACGGCTGAGGGGAGATATGATAGAAGTCTATAAATTAATGAACGGAGTGGAACGGGTAAACGTAGATCGATTGTTTACCTTATCAGAATATAGAAAGACTAGGGGACATGCAATGAAGCTACAGGGTAAACTATTTAAGACTAATAAAAGAAAATATTTTTTCACTCAACGTGTAATCAAACTCTGGAATTTGTTACCGGAGGATGTAGTAAAGGCTGTTAGTGTAGCTGGGTTTAAAAAAGGTTTGGACAAGTTCCTGGAGGAAAGGTCCATAAACCATTATTAAGAAGGGACCCAGGATATCAATGCTTGAACCAATACAAGCATTGTGGAACCTGTGTCCCTTGGGGAAACTGCTAGGTACGTATGACCTAGATTGGCCACTGTTGGAAACAGAATACTGGGCTTGATGGACCTTGGTCTGACCCATTATGGCATATCTTATGTATGTTATGTTATGTTCTTTTTTTATTATTTATAAATTTACAATTAATGTCCAACCATAATAATTTGTACAGAAATATGAGAGCCATGATGAAATACCAAACAAAAGAAAAAATTACAAGAAGAAAAAAAAACTGGAAGCAATTTCTCCAATTCATGCCCCCTAATTAAGCCCACAATGAGGGAGGAGTACAAAAAAGAAATTAAACCAAATTCAATAAGAAATTACTCAGACACAACCAGCTAACATCAAACTTACTATGGAGTAACATCACCTGTCAGTGGAACTATAGAGCTTTGTGCATTAATATAGGCAATAAGCTGGGAAGGTTCAAAAGCATATAACTCACAAACTGGTACTTGACCAGACATTTGCAGGGAAATTTAAGAAAGAATAAACCCACCATTTGCAAGACTCCTGGCTTCAGAAAGAGGAAAACCTTCCTTCTGAGTCTCCCCGGCGAGGTCTGGAAGTATACAAACAGTACAACCTTTGAAAGAAACATTCCTTTTCTTATAAAACATTTTCAGAAGCCATTCACGACCAGATGAAAGAGCAAATGTTATTATCAGTGTAGCAGGGACCACGGAGTCAACAGCCGAAGATTCTAATATAGCAGAAACATTTAAGACATCCGTCTGAGGGACTTCAGCACTCCGACCCCCTCCAGAGTCTTTCTTTGCAAGAGGCAGGTAAGAAATTGAGGTCCATGGAGGATGTGACACCAGAGGCACCCCCAAAAACTCCAGACAACGTTTAAATATGTCTCTAGGAGAGGTCAACGAGGATTTGGGGAAATTAATCAGCCTCAAATTAACTGAGCATGTGGCATTTTCCAAATGTTCATTTTTAAACTTCACAGCTTTCATGTCCACAATAAATGCACCACTAGCGGTCTCCACTCGAGAAAACCTAGAATGCATCTCAGAAAGAGACCGCTGAACTCCAGCAATCTCTTCTGAGGTTTTAGAAATAGCCACCATATTTGTTTGAAATTGTCCAGGCATTGTATTTGTGCAAATATAGCCTCATCCGGTTTGGAAATAGCAGACCAAATAGATTCCAGAGTAAAGATTTCAGGTCGAGTCAGAGAGAAGGAAGCCAACTTCTGCAAGCCCTAGTCAGGAACAGAAGAAAAAGCAAGTTGCATTCTACCGCTGCTGGTCTGTGAAGCGGCATCGTCCAACACATCGATGCCAGAGGCTCGAGACTGCATTTCCTCTACTACTATTACTACTTATCATTTGTAAAGTGTTGCAAGGCATCCACAGCGCTGTACAGACACATGGAAAAGACGGTCCCTGCTCATCACAGCTTAAAATCTAGTCAGGACAGACAACAGTGGCTCAGTGGTTGGTACAGGCTACCTCAGGCCGGAAGGCTGGGGGTTCAATTCCCGCATGGGGACAAGCAACTTCAGGCCGGAGGGACTGGGGTCTCTAGTCCCATGGCCACTCCTTGTGGCCTTGGGCAAGCCACTTAACCCTCCATTGCCTCAGGTACACTTAGATTGTGAGCCCTTCGGGGACAAGGGAATAAAAAGTACCTGTTAGTATAGATGTAAACCACACTGATTCTAAATAGCGCGGTATAAATAAACCCTTCCGGCATATTTTGCCTTCTGAATCTATTGGCTCCTGCTCTAAAGACCTATTCTGAAGACTTTTCTTGAGCACTGTTCCTAGCTCGTAAGTGCATGGAAAAGTATCCTAGAACCCTTGTTAAAAATTTTCCCTTGCTGAATTCTTGGACTTACAATCTTGAACCCTTGTGTAGAGCTGCCAAGTTATCCAGTTCCAGAAGGGAGATTTTTTGGCTAGTCCTGGTTTTAAATTTACACCCTACAGCACTAGAGCAATGTAGTATTCATAGTCCTTGATTTCACCCATGAACTCAGTGATACGTCCCATAATGCACTATAATAGGACTCTCAGAAATCCAAGAATTTCTAGCAGAAGAGTATGGCACAAAAAGGTCTTTGGAGTAAGTCTCTAGAGCAGGAGCCAATAAATTCACAAGGCAAAAAATCCAGGAAGGGTTTTCCATGGAGCTCAAGACCAAACACATGTCTGTCCAATAAGGAAACAGGAACTATTTCCAGAAATATGTAGGCTGAATAGAAGCAGTCTTCCAGAAAGCATAATAGCTCCTCCTAGAAGACCAGTGTCCTCCAACCCAAGGGATATTTTCCAACCCAAGAGACACTGGTTAAGGTTTAAGGTTTAATCATTTGATAAAAAACGCCTTTCTATATCAATCAAGGCAGTGTACAATAATAAAATACATAAAAATTTGGCCGAAGCCGGTAAAAAGAAAGGAAATGTACAAAATTATAAAGAACAGAAGAAGAAAAAGATAATAGAGACAAGACAAGATACAAAAGGCAGATCTAATATACAAAAAAGGGGTAAACTCATACAAAAGGAGAAGGGACATTAAATGCTAGGGAGAACAGATGTGTCTTGAGGTTTTGTTTGAAAGTGACATATTGTGGTTCCAGACGGAGAGAAGAGGGGAGAGAGTTCCAAAGAGCAGGACCAGCAAAATAAAAAGCAGAAAGACGGGTGAGCTGCAAGTGGGCACGGGAAGGGGAAGGAAGGGCAAGAGCGGGGTTGAGGTGGAAAGAGCGGGGTGTATACCTAGGGGAGTGAAAGGAGAGGAGATCAATCAGATACGATGGGGTGCTAGTGTGGTAAACTTTATGGTTCAGGCCAGGTCATGACACTCCTGGGGGGGGGGGGGGAATCCCAAAATATCAGTTTTTTAAATGTTGTTTCACATTTATAACAATATGAATGATATAGTAATACCCCAACAGTTAGCATTTGCAGTTCTTGTGTCTTGATTTGGGCAATTAGCACATGTTAACTGCAAAATCTTACCACATTTTAGTAAATATGAGTCTGTGTGCTGTTGCTTTCCCTGTTCTAACCCCACCACAGAAACATTTCTGCTAAAATATGGGGAGAAGTGAGCACTTTACAGAACATCATGCATATTTTTTACCCATATATAGGGAGGGGACAATTTTCAAAAAGTCCTTTTACCCGGGTAAATAGCCATGAGTCCTAAAGTCAACCACATGGCTATATAGATAGCAGCTGAATATCATCACTATCAATGCTTCACCCTAACTCCACCCAGATCCTTGAAAATCGTCAGCCTGAGAACTTAGACTATTATGTATACTAAAAAGAATGGCTTCATTTGGGGCTTTGTCTGTGCACAAGTGGATTTTGCTGCCTACATATGTATGTAGTGGCAAAACTACCCGTTAGCAGAAACACATACACCTGAAATGAGGCATGCCAAACTTTATTCCTACTGAAGTATTTATAGCATGGGTTTCCCATCACTTCCCACTGCATTCTGCTCCAGTTCTGGTTTTCTTTTCCTATAAAAACTATGCAAGGAATTTTTCATTTCTGCATAGAACTCTACTCCTGAATATATACCAACCACACGTACCCAGCTATGGCTATAGCAATGCTAAATATATACAGTATATACTATCACACCATATACACTCATGGAGGGTAATTTTATAACAGGAAGCCCAAGAATTTGCCAATGCCGGTGAACAAATTTATACCTGCTCCAAAATTGGTGTAAATGAGGATGCATGTTACATATTTACCCAATGCATTTTTAAAGTATATGTCTACATTGCAACTCTGCCTCCAGTCCACCCAACCTATGCCCTTGGGAACACTTATGTGCTGCCCATGCACTTATACACAGGTAAATGGTTGCACAGTTTTATAGAAAGCCTTTATGTATGTAAAACAGGTTTTACACATGCAAAAACCTTTATAAAATTACCCTCCAAATGACTCACCGTATGCATACACTGAAGGAAACACCCCTTCATACACTCATTCACCACACCAAAAAAGAAACAAGACGCAGATTCTATCACATCAACATTTCTTCATTGTAAGAATTTCTAATAAACTGTCATTGGTATGACACAGAACTCTCATTACTGGACAATTACAATTATCAACAGGAAGAAAAATGCTTTAATTGTAACAAAAAAAAACATAAAAAAGGCAAACCAAAGGCTCTAACTTTGGCTGTATTTGGTTCATTTCTAAGCTTGGAATATGTTAAGGGCAGTAAATGCATGAATTGGAACTGTGGAGTGCACTCGTTCTGACAGCAAGGGAAGGCTACAGGATATACAGTAAAGGGGAAAGAAATTTGGAGGCACCGTTAATTCAGAATATGAGGCCTAATACCCCATTACCGGGTTCTGCTATAAAGTCTCAGAGGTTACTAGGCAGGTGGGCAGTTGCGTATCCACTGATATATTTACAGTTGCTGCTCTGAATGAGAGAATTCTAATATCCTCATGGCTGCCGCTGCTGCAGCTGTGCTCTGAATAATCCCGATAGTGCCAGAGCCATGCAAAATGCCAGCGTCACTGCTCCCGCTGTTCATGCAATAATCGGGATTCACGTCCGACAGAAGTGCCACTGCTCCAGCTGTGCTGTGAGTAGTCCTGAGCCACGTGAAACCGAGGTGTCAGTGTTGCTGTTGTGCGTGGAATAATCCTGAGACCAAGGTTCCTAATAAAGTCTGCAGCTGCCGCCATAGCCATATGTTTGGACAGATGAGAAGCCCTCGTCTATTTCCTTTCCCTGTGGAAGCTGTCCCTGGACCTCAGTGTTACATGACGGCAGAGCATGTAGACCTTGACAGTGCACATCTATGATTCAATGCCTCGGAAGATGGTTTTCCCTCCTTCTCTCCATCCATCCTTCCCCCGTCACCCGTTACTTGTAATTCAGTCAGGGATTTCTCCATCAGCGCTATAATAAAGTTTTCAGCATCTTCACATCCATCCACTATGGCAAATTATGGGTGGCAATGAAGGCATTGAACTTGGGGAGAGGTGCAGGAGCTTACCTTAAGGTGAGAAAAGGGGCCAGAAAGACTTTGGAACAGGGTATCACTGAACCTCCATGCAACTTCCAGGAAATCTTCAAAATATTCACTAACTTTACTTCAAAGATATCCATCCTACAGTTAAACACATTGACACATTTGGGACACCATTTATAACGTCCTATATGCACTTAAATGACTTTGTAAAAAATAATGACCAGTGTAAAAGTACGCACTTTGTAATGAAGAAGTGTACTTTCCCAGCAGGGGAGCCGGGGCATAGCCCTGGTGGAGATTTCATGTACGCACATAGATTATAAAATGCCTTGATCTATGTGCATTTACTCATAAAGTACAAACAAAGATTTACACCTGCTTGCAAGCAGGTGTGAACACACCCACTTTCAAGGTGCATTCTCGGCCATATCTGCATGTATTTTACAAAGACAAGTCGGTGCCTATGCAGATGGCTATCTACAGTGGCTATCTACAATGGCTATCTACTCATGGTGCCCTGTTATAAAATTTCTCATTTAGGGGGTAGTTTTATAAATCTTTCCTGTGTGTAAAACACCAATTTATGCAAAGAAAAGAGCTCACAAAATTAGGCCACATCTAAGAGTAGGTGCGGTGCAAGTAGGTGCATACCTTTTGAAAAAACGTGTTCAGGGGAGGAGTTTGGGTGTAGCATGGGTGAAATCACAGTTTACATGCATATTTTATAAAATAATATTTTTTATACTTGCTTCTGGGCAAGTATAATATCTGCACCTTCGATTTAGGTTCAATTTTTGCAGGATTTGTGCTAGCATTTTATAAAGACATATAGGTGCCTATGTGTCTTTATAAAATAAACTTCAAATGCACACCTTCTCCGTGTTATTTATAAAATACGTATAAACCTCCTTCCAGGGAACCCATTCAGAGTGATTCAAAGCATCCCGAAAATTAGGCACCCTGTTATAAAATTACCCTCTTAGGTTAAAAAAGTCAAAATCAGGTCTGCATTAATATCCAGAGCTAAAATCACGCTTTTTTTATTACTGTCCCTGAAAATTTGCTGCAAGAGATTGTACCTTCTCTCAGTCTTCAAATAAAAGTGCTTGCATTGTTGATCATACCTACAGTATGATTATTTTGATTGTACCTTGTGTCGAACTATGCTAAATGAACGCAAGTAATAACGCAAAATAAATACAATATATGCATAGATTTAGCAGGAGCAGTTACTAAAACACCCTGTTCCACAAGGAAAACACTGAATTATCCTCATCAATACCTTTGACTATTGCCCTCCCCACATATTTAAATGCTGTGCACATTTGATGTTACAAATGTGCTTCTGAAGAGCTCTTTAAACAAACATGGACGGGGATCATTTCCAAACCCCACAAGCCTCCAAACAAATTTCAAAGGGTAACTCTCTACAGAGTTTCCTTATGAAAATCCTGGACCAGCGGCACCACAATACATTTATCTTCGCATTGTAATGCAAGTGCAAGTCACTCATGAATGCTGCAAACTATGAGCTTGAAAATATTCCACCAGAATTTAAAGATTGCCTGCAAAATTCGTTTGCTGCTCTGGATACAAATGACAGAATACCTGCAAAACTATGAGATGGCATCAAGAAAGCTGTGCTCGAAGAAAGTGAAAAGCCTCTGCAAAAGATGAAAGGTCAAAATAATACCAAACAACATCTATATGTATGTGTTTCATTGACTACAGCAAAGCCTTTGCATAAATCAGGAAAAATTCTGGGCCATATTAAGAAGCATGGGTATTACCAGACCACCTGAGAGTTTTCATGCACAGACTTACATTGACCAAGAAGCAATGGCTTGAATGGAACAAGGAGAAACAGAATGATTTAAAATCAGCAAAAGTGTACAATAAGACTACATGTTTCCCCATATCTGCTCAATTTATAAGCAGAACAAATCATTAGAGAAGCTGGACTGTAGAAAGAGAACTGAGGTGCAAAGACTGGTGGAAGACACATCAACAACCTTTGCTATTCTGATAATATCACATTACTGGCTGAAAGTGAAGATGATCTGAAACATCTATTTATCAAGATCACGGAACAGTCTGGAAATGGGCTTGCACCTTAACATGAAGAAGAAAAGATCCTGGTATCTATCAAAATCAATAATTTCGTCTTTGATAGAAAAGAAATATAAATAATAGACAACTTCAACCCGCTTGAATCCATAATCAATAATGGAACGACAAGCAATCAAGAAATCCAGGGAATGGCTACAAAGGACCTTGACAAGATTTTCAAGCTTTCCTTGGAGTCTCAAATGACAAGATTTCAGTTTTCATACTTTGGACACATCATGTGAAGAGAAAGATCATTAGAAGAAGACGACATTATTGGCAAGGTTGAAGGTTGATGCGAAAGAGGAAGACCAGCAATGTGATGGATCGATACAATTACAGCAGCTATGGATGCCACTCTGTCAACAATTAGGTGCCTTACTGAATACAAAACACGGTTTAAGACAATCTTCTACAAGGTCACCATGAATCGACATCAAATTGATGGCACTTATTGTCCCTGATGAAAGATAGTGTCCTCAGAGTAGAAAAAAATATGATCGAACTACTGAAGAGATTTGGAACCTAAAGGTCAGTAAGAAGTCAATAGAGACCCACAAGGATGGTAATCACATCACTCAGTTCTATTAAGTTCCCTGAAATGCTAGGATGTTTAATAGGAAGAGAATTTCTCTTAGAAAACCAGAGAATCCTGGATTTTTCAGGACTTAACTTCAACCTGTTCTTTATCAGCTAACCGGTAATGGCATCAAGGAACTTAATAATTATATTTTGGGATTATAATGCTAGATTCAGTTTATAGGCATATAGGCTATAAACTAGCGATGTGCATTGGTTTGAAATGACATGGGAAATATCAATAAAATTTCCTATTTCATTTCATTTTGTTTTTAATCTGAAAAGGACTCTAAAAAAATCTGAAATTCATGTTCCCCTCCAATTTCACCACAACATAACATAAAATATGACGACAGATAAAGACCAGTATGGTCCATCTAGTCTGCCCAGTAAAGTAGCTCGGGTGGTTGTACCAGCCGCTCCTTTCAGGTTACCCCCTATTTGCCTTTGTTTAGGATTGTACCTGCCAATTCGTGCAGGTCACCCCCTCTATTCGTTGAAGTGTAAAAGATATTTAAGTTTGTTTAGATTTCATCTTCTTGCTATAAAGGAATCCACTGTGTCTATCCCATGCCATTTTGAATTCTGTCACTGTTTTTGCCCCTATCACCTCCATCGGGAGAGCATTCCAAGTATCCACCACCCTTTCAGTGAAAAAGTATTTCCTGATGTTGCTTTTAAGTTTACCCCCTTGCAGCTTCATTTTATACCCTCTAGATTTACCGCTTCCCCTTCTTAGAAAAAGGTTTGTTTGTTCATTAATGCCCTTTAAGTAGTTAAACGTCTGTATCATATCTCCCCTGTTCCTCCTCTCCTATAGGGTATGCATATTTAGGTATTCAAGTTTCTTCTCATACATCTTCTGGCGCAGGTTCTAAATCATTTTGGTTGCCTTCCTCTGAACCATTTCAAGTCTTTTTATATCCTTTGTGAGATACAGTATAGTCTCCAACACTGAACACAATACTCTAAGTGAGGCCTCACTAATGACTTGTACAGGGGCATTACAACCTTCTTTCTGTTGATTATTCCTCTCTGGCCATTATAGAAACATGGTTTCATGAGTCGCATGAATGGGATATAATTTATTTAGAAGAGATAGAGAAGGCAGAAAAGGAGGAGGAGTAACCCTATATGTCAAAAGCAATATTGAAACTGCTGAAATGTAGGGGACATGGGGAAAAGAAGCAGCGCTGTGAATTGTGCTGGAAAGGGGAGATGGCACTAACATCCATACTGGTGTGGTCTACAGCCCTCCGACTCAAACTGAAGAAATGGATAAAGACTTGGTCACTGCTATTGCAAAGGTAGCCATAATGGGAAATGTGATCATATTGGGTGACTTTAATCTACCGGATATGGATTTGAGTATTCCTTCGGCAAATCTGGAAAGAAGTAAAAAGATTGTGGATTCCTTCCAAGAAGCATTGCTCAGACAAATGGTGATGGAACCAACCAGGAGAAGTTCCGTGCTGGATTTAGTACTCACCAGTGGTGACAGTATGTCAGATGTCTGGGTGAGTGCCCATGTGAGCAGCAACGATCATCACATGGTGTGGTTTGGAGTTAAAAGCCAAGGCAAAGTCTAATCACAACAAGCTCAAAGTCCTAGACTTCAAAAACACTGACTTTGGTAAAATGGCAAAGTGCCTGAAGGAGGAGTTGGCAGGATGAAAGGAGATAAGGGAAGTGGAATTGCAGTGGGCTAAACTAAAAGAGGCAATAAAAGGGGCAAGAGATGAATTTATAAGGAAAGTAAAAAAAAAAAAAAAAAAGAGGAAAAGGAAACCTGTATAATTCTCCAAAGAAGAGGCTGCACAAATAACGGCAAAAACATAGCCTTCACAAAATTCAGAAGATCGTAAACAGAGGAACACAGAGAAGAATACAGGATAAAGCTAAAAGAGACAAAGAGAAACATAAGGATCGCAAAAGCTAAGGCAGAAGAAATGATGGCTAAAGATGTAAAGTGTGGAGACAAAACTTTTTTCAGGTCTATTCAAGAGAAGAGGAAGATAAGAGGTGGAATGACAAGACTCGAAAGTGCTGAAGACGGATTCGTGGAAAGTGACATTGAAAAAGTAAGAATGCTAAATACTTCTATTCTGTATTCACTAAAGAAAATCCTGGAGAAGGACCATCTGAGATTGACAAATATACAAATGGGAATGGAGTAGATACCACACCATTCACAGAAGATGCTATATTTTGAACTGCTTGAAAACCTGAACGTGGACAAGGCCATGTGACCAGATAGGATACATCCCAGGATACTGAAAGAGCTCCGATTGATTCTGGCAGGGCCTTTAAAGGATGTTTTTAAAAGATCCTTGGAGACAGGAGAGGTTCCGCAGGACTGGAGAAGGGCTGATATGGTCCCTCTTCACAAACCCATCTCCCTCCTACTTACTCTCTCAATCTCTATGGATAACACTCTTCTACTCCCTTTCTTCAGCCCGCAGTCTTAGACTCCTCCCTCTCCTTCTCCACACATATTCAATTGATAGCTAAAACCTGTCGTTCCTTTCTTTATAACATTATTCACCCCTTCCTTTCTGAACACACTACTAAAACACTTATCCACTCTTTGATCAGCTCCTGTCTGGATTATTGCAACTTCCTCCTTGATGGTCTCCCTCTGAATCATCTCTTTCTCCTTCAATCTGTTTAAAACTCAGCCATATGGCTAATCTTCCACCAACCCCAGTACGCTCATATCACCCCTCTTCTCAGGTCGCTTCATTGGCTCCCCTTCCATTTCTGTATTCAGTTCAAACATCTCCTTCTGATCTATAAGTGCATTCTACTGCTCCTCACTATCTTTCCCATTTCATCTCTCCCTACACTCCTCCTCTTGAGCTCTGCTAATCTGGTGGATCGCTTCTCTCTATGCCCTTTTCTTCCATTGCCAACTCCAGACTTCAATCCTTTCACCTTGTTGCTCCTTACACCTGGAACAAACAGACAGGACAGAGAGCAGACAGGACTAAAAGCAGTGAGAGAAGCATAGCAAGGGGGAGAAGGGGCAGGGGACAGAGCAGTAGGGTTGCCAACCAGCCGGTTTTCAGCCGGCCTGGCCGGTTTTCCTGTGGTCGGGCCGGCTGCCGGCAGAGAACCGAAACCAGCCATTGAAAAGCCGGTTTTCTGCTCTGGCTGCGAGATCGGAGCGGCCAGAGCAGAAAACCGTCTTTGCGCTTGCGATCGCGATCACAGTCCTGGCCCCCCCTTGCAGCCGCTGCTGCTGCTTCTTACAGAGCAGCGGCTGCAATAAAGTTAATTTAAAAGTAAGGAATCCTGTGAGGGGCCTTCCGGCCCTATGAAACTCCTCCTGCAGTGCCCGCCCCTCTGATGTCACTTCCTTTTCAGCCAGGGACCCTGCAGAAGGAGTTTCATAGGAGCCGAGGGTTTCTCACAGGTTTCCTTACTTTTAAATTAACTTTATTGCAGCTGCTGCGCAGTAAGAAGCAGGAGCAGCAGCTGCACGGGAGGGGGGGACTACAAATGGGCTGTGATGGGGGGGGGACCTTACTGGAAAAGGGCTATGGGGGGGGGGGGACTTGGACTGGAAATGGGTTGTGATGGTGTGATGGGGGGGGGGGACCTTGACTGGAAAAGGGCTATGGGGGGGGGGGGGAACGTGGACTGGAAATGGGCTATGGTGGAGGGAGGAGGAACTTGGACTGCAAATGGGCTGTGATGGGGGACTTGGACTGTAAATGGGCTGTGATTGGGGGTCAGGGGCTAGGACTGGAAATGGCCTGTGATGTGAGGGCTAGCACTGGAAATGGGCTTATGAAGAGCTGGAATAGGACTGGAAATGGGCTGATGTGGGGCATGGGAGAATGGGACTAGAAGGGAGTGGATGCTGGGTGGGTCTAGAACTATAAGGGAACTGATTTTGAGGGAGGACTAGAATGGATGGGGAATGAGAATGGAGAGGGGAAAAAATATTTTGTGTGGAAGAAAAGTCTATGATGGGTCGGGTATTGGGAGAGTAAGAGGGGCTTGAGAATGGAAGGGTGAAATTTAAATGGATGATAAAGGATAAGGAAAGAATTGGGGGAAAGAGCAAAAGGGAAACAATCAATATGTTAAAGCAGATATATAGAGAGAATGGAAAACATCTAAAAGAGAAGAAAGGACAAATGGATAGCTCGCAGAAGACACGAAGAAACCAGAAGAAAGTGACTGGAGCAATTGCAACTGAAAAATGAAATGCCCAAACAGAAGGTAGAAAAATGCTTTTTACTTTGAATTTATTAACTGGAATATGTCTGGTCTGGGAAGTGTGTATTGCTAACATCTTTGCGTTTTTGTTTAGTGCAAGAGGAAATTACTTTATAGTTTTATTTCTCCAGTGTTGTACATTTCATGTTTGGATTTTGGGGTTCCCAGTTTAATTATTATCTGACCAAGGAAGTCAGCCTACACGTATCCTCGGTAATTTTTGTGGGTGGGGCAGGGGTGGGCCTAGGGGAGGAGAATGGGTGGAGCATGGCGAGCCAAAGGTGTCGGGTTTTTCTCGGTGAAAAAGTTGGCAACCCTACAGAGCAGGGAGGGAAGAAAAGAGAAAGGACATGGGCGAGTCATGATGGGGGATTAGTGGCATGAATAGCTAAACTGAAAAGGTGGGTTTTTAAAGCAGCCTTATACATAGTGAAAGAGGGTTCAGAACAAAGTGAGGGAGTTCCAAAGAGAGGGACCCAACCCCTGTACAAGTCGTTGGTGAGGCCTCACTTGGAGTATTGTGTTCAGTTTCTGAGATCATATCTCACAACAGTCCCATGAAAAGAAAATGCTATACTGACCAGGCAAAGACAAACCTTTGTAGGGTAGATGCCATAATCTCCAAACCACTAAGCATCAAATAGAAGCAGCACCATCCCAGTGCATTAAGAAATATTACTGCATTTGTTCTCAGTCCCAAAAATGCCAATGTTGTGAGTAATTTTTCCATTAAGGCTAACAGATTTTTTGAGGGCAAATCAGAGACACTATCTGTAGTGTGGGGGAGGGGAAATTCCAGGTTTGAGCAACAAGGCCCGAATGAGGGAAGAGGAGCGATTATTTTGTCTCCCCATTCATCCCATGACAGCAACAATATCACTTCCAAGCAGACAAATCGGCAGAGCAATAGAAATAGTGATGCATTTCCCCTTTACTGTGCAAAATATAACGATAATAGATGTAAATTCTAAAATCTCACATCTTCAAGTAACTAAATTGAAAATACATTTTTTTCAACCCCCTCTTTCCCCGTTGCTGGAATCAGGGGTGGGAGGCTGCCAAACAGGTGGGAATTGGGGACACAGCTCTAAAACCGGAGACAATCCCCCATCTGGTAAACTTATCCTCCACGTAAATTAGCTGTAGTGCATGAGTAACAGTAATCACATACCTGCAGCAATGCAAGCTTTGTGAAAATTGCCCCCTGCCTCCCAGTTGAAGAGTAGCTAAATAAATGTATGAAAAATATAGTTGGAAAAGTATAAAAGCAAGCAACATACTACAAGAATCCCCGTTATATTAGCTAGAGACTAACTAGCATCGGAAATGTATCTGTGTAAAGAGCGTAGGCCCTAACTTTGAGTATGAACCTTGCATTAAAATGTAACCTCTTGCCCTGCTCCTGAACTCTGACCATTGATCTCCACACACTGAGACTATGACCCCTGACCGCCATTCTAAGAATATGAACTATATATGACTGACTTTAAGCCTATGACCCAACCATCATTCAAAACTGACCCTAGCACTAGCTAAAACTATGACCCTCCATCAACTGTAGGCTAAGCCTCTACTGTAAGACATTGATCTAGACCCTTCTATCAAGAGGTAATACAATATTACAATCTACAAAGAATTACATAGGGGATTATTTGCTAATGATTAGCATGCTCTCAGCTGTAATTACGCTCAATGCTAATAAATGACCCCTATAGTGGTGTTTTTTTTACACTGAACACAGGCTGGTTCCTATAGAGTTCAGTCTTTGGGATATCTTTCAGACAATCCTAAAGTAACATATTACATCACCATATCCAGTGGTGTAAGCTCTAATGAGAGACACCCATGCAAACGTTTGCTGCGAGCTCCCCACAAGGGGATGGCAGCGCCCCCCTCCCCCTGGCAAACGTACTTGAAAATCTTTGTCGCGCCACCTCCCGCTCCTGTCTCCCTTGATTCTGCAGGCCTGCCAGCTGTCACTTGCTGCTACTGCTGCTGGGCTAAAGTCTCGCGATAACAATCATGACTCACAAACTTCAAAGTGCCTATTTTAGAAAGGCAACAAAACAGCTCATCTGGATAATGTCAGCACTCGTTCAAGGGCACTGTTGAGATACAGACCATCTCAGCACTATCTGGAAAGTTCCAGGGCAGTACCTGGCCAGAGCAAGACTGGACCAGGAAGTTATCTGGATATTCAGAGCAGGCTATAGTCCGGATACCGGTGCTGAATATCCAGTTTACATTTAAACACCCCAACTGCCATTTAAAAAAACACCAACCGCTATATTTAAATATCAACCCAACGATTACCTGTCCATCTGACATTCTGAAATTTAAAGCATGACTCTTATCTCAAAGGTAGACATGTGTAGGAGCTGCCTCAATACTTCCTCATATTGGAAATGTTAGTTCCTTTGCGCACCTTTAGATTAGTGTATTTGCTCGCATCTAAAGAACTGGTGATCCAGTTGGGTAAGGGTTCTCCTATGGGCTGATATTCTATGGGGGTGGGGGGAAATTCAGTAGCGGCTAGCCATCGCCGCTGAAACTTGAAGTCAGATTTTCAATGCTGGGTCATATCTGGCCACCAGCATGGAATAACTGGGTTGGCCAGATAGCAACGAAGCTGACTGGGCAGTAAGGATACTGAGCCACTGCCTGGTTAGCTGTGGTGACGAAGGTTAGACCAGCCATTAATGTGTCTAACCTTCTCCACTTTGCAATAACTGGGCAGCAGCTCAGAATCATCGGGTGCTGCCCCACGACACCCTGGGATGTGCAGCAGCGGCATCCATGGATATTCGGTGGCACTTAACAGGTGTGCTAACCACATTAATTGCTTTGAATATCCCCCATATAGATTTTTTTTAAATTAGCTCTTCTGAATATTTTTGCCTGGTTTCTAAAGTAATAGAGGCATACTACACCAAGTGAGCTCAGGCTGTCTTATTATTACTATATATCACTTTAGGACTGTATTTGCTTTGCACATGTGCAATTTCCCTTTGCTAGAAATGGGAGGCCTGTATAGTTTGCAAAATGTAGAGTGTTCTCAAGATCTCGACTGCTACTACTATTATTACTTATCTTTCTAGCGAGTGTTATCTGTCTGGGGATCAGTGACAGCACTAACCCTTTATCCAGCATTGCCTGACCCTGCACTAAAATTTATAGCCCTTTGTCCAGCATTATGGCCTTTTTTAGCACCACCACTAATCTCCCTATTGACTAGCTCATGAACAGGATGCTAACTACCATGGCCAAGCTCTTGTACCATCTACTTGTGCAAGCCACAAAGCTCTGTATTTGTTAACCTGTAGAATTTCATAAAGATTTCGAGAGGCACCAATGGCTTATTATTGAGAGTCTCATGGGGGAGATGCTGACACCCTTTAGGATTAGGCTTAAGTGGTCTGTTGGAAGATTAGCCCACACAGTGACCCATACAATGCGTTATGTAATATGAAACGGGCTACTCCCGAGGAATGTTCAAGAACTGGACATCCTTCCTGGGTCCTCCATTGCTGCAGTTCTGACATGTAGTATGATCCACCTGATGTGTCTCCTGGGTCCTCCATGGCTGCAGTTCTGACATGTAGTATGATCTACCTGATGTGTCTCCTCCTAGAGGAGCCACATTTAACACAGTGATATTGTGTTTTGCTCACTTAATGACTCACTAGTGCTTGAGTGCTAGGTATAACACAGTGATTGCTCTTTGCTTGCTTATTGGTACTAGGTATAACACAGTGCTATGCAGTTGTCCTTAGATTTAAGTCTATAGTTATTATTGTCATAATGACTGGTCTGGCCAACTGCTTTACTTTGTGCAAAGGATACCAAGTGCTTTCTCTCTGCTCTCACATGCAGAACACTGATTTTTCCGTGTCAATATGGTTATTTACAGTACATAATGGATATGAAATATATTACAGAGAGAAAGGCCTTGCCTTGTTCATCTAGGCTGATCAAATTGGCTAGTGCTTGAAGCCTGAGTAAAGATATGATTGTCGTTGAAGGTATTAGCCAATCTAGCTAAGAAGTCACAAAGAGCCCAGATTTCACAGGCTACAAGGGTGGAAAGAGATACAGATTGTATGCTAGAGGTACAGTAATAAGGATGCGTTTACATTTGTGTTCGTATTGTCCACTAATTGCATGTTGAAAGCTGTAAGGGTCTGTACAGTCTGTGCTATATCGGTCTACAATCTGTACTGTGTGCTTAGGGAGATCACAGGAAGAGCAAAGGCAATTGGTTTGTTCAAAAGCAGTGTTCTGTGCAGTTGTTCTCTTGACCGGTGTGGTCAGACTTCCTTGCAATCATGCAGTAATGCACAATGTAACAACAACGCTGGTGCTCTGTATGGAAGCACTGTTTCCCTATGCATGATGATGTAAGCATTGATGCCCAGAGTCATATTCTAATGCCTCCATGCAATAGTGTAGCAGTCCTCTATGGGTGTAAGTAGTGATTCTTGCAGAGATGCTACAACTCCTCTCTCCCTCCCCTCCCAATGCAGTAGTGCAAGCATTTATCCCTAGAGCAATGCTGTAACCCCCATTTCCCCTATGCAATGGTGCAAGCCGTGATCTCACACAGATGTTCTGCCCTCCCCATGCAAATACAGTAATCCTTGCAATTATGTTGCAATCTCCCCATTTTTCATTTTGCATTTATGCATTTTTCATGGCTCGTCTCGGTGCCTAAAAAAAATGTTTGAGCATGCAAAATTGCCTGTGCGCGTGTATACCTATGCAATAACGTGTGTGCAATTTGCACATGCAAAGAAGTTCTTGTTTGCATAAAATGTGCGCAAAAAACACAAATGTGTGAAAAAAACCTACACAAAAAATATCACAAAACCTTTGTTTAAAATGAAGACAAATCAAACCATTTTTTTAGCCTACTTCACATGCAATGGTACAGGCAGTAGTCTAGTTTTTCAGGTATGCTGTAAAACCCTCCCCCTCCCCATGTAATGGTGTAAGCAATGATCCCTGCATCAATGCTGTAATCTTTTCATGGAGATGTAAGCAGCACTCATTATAGTTACAGCGTTCTCTGTATGAACAAGCACAGGAACAGGCAGCTCTCCTGGCAGCAATGCTACAAACCTTCATACACTGACCAAAGGTTGCTCTCCATGCAGTGTCCCCCATACTTCTCTGTGATAATGCAGGGGCTCTTTCTGCATTCTATTATTAGACAAGTGGACTGGCACAGACATGAGGAAGAGAAGGGGCAGGAAAAAAAGAGCTGGTAGGAAGCTGGAGGTAAGAGCAGGGAGAGGAAGAAAGAGGCAGGCAGGCAGCACAAGAGGGGCGACCTGGTGAGATGATAGCTAAATACTCTCCTTTGGTAACGCTTGAGCGTCTGTGAGACAGTCTATTCCTTTCCCTTTATCAGTTTTCCAGTCCTGAATGTACAAATGGGAGAAATAAGAGGGTGAAGACAAGACAAAGCAAAAGGAAGTAACAATACTGAACGTAATGGATCAGTGCATACAAGATTGTTGGTACATATCGGGTTCCAGTCCCCATTTCCTTCACATCTTTCCTCCTCAGAGTACCTCCCATGGTAAAAGTTCTGCAGACCTGGGAGGGAGGCAGGCAGCATGAGTACTCCCCTCCCCTCCTCCCCCTCACACAGGGGAAGTTGCAGTGGACTCGCTGTACAAACTCTCGACGATATCTTCACGCTGGATCTTACGCAAGGCAGAGCAAAGCGTATCCATGGTGGCGCTGTCCTTGCTGGACCAATCAGTGAGCAGAGCCCGCACTGGGTATTCTTCCTGAGTGAATGTGTCTATGAGGTCATCTTTGTACCCCAGCTCGCCTGCCAGGCTTCGCCAGGTGTCTTCCACAGAACCATTCAACAGCTTCTCTACCTCCTCCTGTTTGCTGGATGAGAGGCTGGTGTACAGGTGAGTGCTTCCTTTCAGAGCTGTGAGGAAAATGAAGATAATCTTACTTCCTGCACTTCAACTGCCTCTCTCTTCCCTTGCAAGAACTCTTGTTTTGCTTTTTCCCTCTCTATAAGATTTCCTGTCTGTAAGAGCCCTCTCTTAATCCATTCTTTTCATCCCTTTGAAGATGTGCCTTACTTCTTTCTTTCCTCCCCCTAAGGATGGTACTTTTATGAACCATTTTTGTGCATAAAGAAGTGTTTTATGTTCATAAAAGGGCTCTTTAAAAAATCAGGTCACGCCTAAAGGTATTCATGGTGGATACTGGTGGCTACTTGTAGATGTACTCAGGGGCAGAGTTTGGGCAGAGCCTGAGTAGAATCAAGATTTGTGTGCATATTTTATAAAATGTGTGTGTACAAGCATAAAGTACACGCTGATATTTATATCTTCTCTCCATGCTTTGAATGTAGGCGTTATGCTGCTGGATTTGTGCTAGTATTTTATGTGTTTTTATAAAATAATGCCAACATATGCACCTTCACGTGTTATAAAGTTGCCCCCAAGGTGCCTTGAACCTTTACATTCAGTGGAGGAATGGCCTAGTGGTTAGAGCACTGGTTGGTGACCAGGGTTCGATTTCCACTAATACTCCTTGTGGTCTTGGGCAAATCACTTAACCCTTCCTGCCTTAGAAAAAAGGCCTGGCAATCTGCTTCTGGTCACACTGCCAAGAAAAGCTGGGAGCTGCTGGGTTGCCAGGAGTCAGCACCGACTCGAAGGCACACACTGCTTTGCTTTGCTACAGTGGAGTACTGGCTCTTCCCAGTAGGCTACACCTCTACTATTCTTGCACTCCTGCTTATAAATGCAATATCAAGAATGTGGTCAAATTCTAGGGCACTGCTGAGATTCAAATTGAATAATTGTATATGTTTTGTATTGAGCATTTGTACTCATACCCATATTCAGATTTAGGGGCATTCAAATACAGCATAGTTACTCACCTGTAACAGGTGTTCTCGGGGGACAGCAGGAATCAGTGGGTGACATCGGTGCAGACGGAGCCCACATGGTAACTTCTCCCCAGCTTTCAAAGAAAGCCTTTGGGAGATGCACAGTCTCCTTCCCGCCCCAGGGTGCCATCTTGCTTCAGAAGGATGACATAGCTCAAAGGCAAAAAGACACAAAAAGCAACTCTACAGGGAGTAACTATGCTTTCTCCAGGAACAAGCAGAAAGTCAGTCCTCACATATGGGACTCCCTAGCAACAGGCTATTGAAACCCTGTAAAAAGTCACGGATGACCAGGAATAGGTGAGCCATGAACAGCAGCAATGAATCTTTGAGAAGACAGAAGGCCGAATGGTCCAAGTGTCCAGCAAGAAACCAGCACTGAGGTAGCCTGAACATATAAGGGCCAGAGGGCAGGAATTGTCTACACCACAAATAGATGACAAAATACTGCCTGGCCAAAGGCAACATCCCTAAGGGACTCCCTCTCCAAGCAGTAATGAGCTGTGAAGGTATGGACTGAGGACCAGGTGGCAGCATGGCAGATTTCCGACAGAGGAACGGAATGCAGGTTTGATACGGATGCTGCCATGGCCCTGACACTGTGTGCCATGACCCAGCACTCCAGCAAGAGTCCAGTCTGCTCGTAGATGAGGGCAATGTAGTCTGCCACCTATGTGAACAGAGTATGCTTGGTAGCCACTGCCCCCAGCCAACTAGTGTCATAGGAGACTAAAAGCTGTGATGCTTTGCAATGGCACAGGATACGTTGGAGGGCCCTCAAAGTCCAGAGTGTGAAGGACAGTCTCCGCCCTGCTGGCATGAGGCTGCAGAAAAATGTTGGGGAGTACCAACTTCTGATTGAGGTGGAAAAGGGACAGCACCTTGGGAAGGAACGGGGTGCGTGCAGAGCATGACCCTTGTCTTATAGAATCTCGTGTGAGGGGGGTCCGCCACCAGCAGCTGGAGCTCACTGACCCTGTGAGCTGACGTGAAGGCCACCAAGAATATGACCTTCCGGGAAAGGTACCATAGGTGACAGGTAGCCAGGGGCTCAAACAGTGGGCCAGTGAGTTGCGACAACACCACGTTGAGGTCCCACTCTGCTGTCAGCAGGCAGGCAGGAGGCTTGGACACAAGAATTGGACGGAAAGGTACTTGCCCTTGATAAGGTGGTGGTACACTATGAGTGCACTCAGGTAGACCCTAACAGAATTGGACTTCAGTCTTGCCTGAGACAAGGTGAAGCAAATATTGCAATACAAGCTACACAAAGCAAGAGAATGGGTTGACCCATCACTCTGCGCACCACAGTGAAAATCTGTGCCACTTGAAGGCATAAGCCCGTCTTGTGGAGGTCCTATGGGAGGCCAGGAGGACCTCCTCCACCTCCCCTGAAAGGTTGAACAAAGCCAAGGCTACCTTTTCAGAAGCCAGACCATTAGCATCAGAGACCCCAAGTTTGGGTATATGAGGGAGCCCTTCTCCTGCAACAGCAGCCCCAGGGCACTCTCCAGGGGGACCGGGGGCACCATGGATAAGCGAAGGAGCAGTGGGAACCACGGCTGCCTGGGCCACCTAGAGACTACTAGTATCAGCGATGCCCTGTCATGTTGAACCTTGAACAAGGTCTTGGCAATCAGCGACATGGGCAGGAAGGCATAGAGAAATCCCTCTGTCAATGGGCTGAGGAATGCATCCGCTGCTACCCGGGATGGGTGTGGCTGCCTGGAGCAGAAGCAGAGCAGCTGGACATTGGCTGTACTGGGGAAAAGGTCCATCCGTGGAATCCTCCAGAGCTGGAAGAGTCAGTAGGCCACTCTGGGGTATAGCCACCACTCATGCAGCTGGAGGACCCTGCTCAGCCGGTCTGCCAGGGCGTTGTCCTGGCTTGGCAGACACACCACTCACAGGAGCATCCCATGGCGGTTTGCATATGAGCAGAGAGCTACTGCCTCTTGGCAGAAGGTGTACGATCCGTGACACCCTGCTTGTTGGCGTAGAACATCAGCAACAGCACTGAATGATGTTGCAGGTGGTGATGGAAGGCTCGGAGGGCCAGGGATATGACATGAAGTTCCAAGAGGTTGATCTGCTGCAGACTATTTGTCTGCAACCAACTGCCCTGAGTGCAGAGGCCGTCGCAGTGGACTCCCCAGCCTAAGAGGGAGGCATCTGTAGTTAGGACCCTCTGGGAGGTGGGGGCCTGGAAGGGCATCCCGACCTGAAGATGCTGCGGGGCTTGCCACCAAGCAAGAGAGTCTGTCAGTTGGCTGATCACGACCACCCTGTCCTGCAGTCGGCCTGTGGCCTGGGTCCAGTGGGAGCAGAGGCCCCATTGAGTCGCCCTTATGTGAAGGTGGGTGTCCGGGGTAATGAACTGTGAATGCCATTTGACCTAACAGGCGGAGCATGAGGTGGGCAGGCATAGAATGTTGGTGCTGCATGGCCGCAGTCAGCACCCTGACGTGATCGGCCATGTCCCAAGGGAGAAAGGCTTTGGCCTGAACAGTATCCAACCTTGCCATATAAACTCCAGGCACTGTGCTGGAAAGAGATGGGACTTTGGGTGGTTTATTACGAATCTCAAATGCTGCCATTGCATGTTGAACCTCTGCGGCAGTGCGGCCCCTTATGAGCCAGTCGGTCCAGGTAGGGGATGACAAAGGCTCCCTGGAGACGAAGGTAGGCCGTGACTACCATCAGGCACTTAGTGAATACTCTCAGTGCGGAGGCTAGCACAAAGGATAGCACTCTGTGCTGATTGCGGCTACCTCCCACCACGAACTTGAGGTATTTCCTGTAGTTGGGATGGATGAGGATGTGTATGTACACATCTTTTAGGTCCAAGGAGCACAGCAAGTCTCCCGACTGGAGGTATGGCAGCAGTGTTCCAAGGGAGAGCATTTAGAACTTCTCCTTCACCAGGAACTTGTTTAGATCCCACAGGTCCAGAATGGGCCAGAAGCCCCTGGTCCTCTTGGGTACGAGGAAGTACCGGGAGTAGAACCCTTGTCCCTGAGGTGTGCGGGCACTGGTTCCACCACACTGTCCTTGAGAAGGCCTGTGAGCTCCTACAGTAGTAAGGTCTGGTGAAGGGGAGTCCTGGGGGGCTCTCCTGGAAAGAATGGAGGGGGGCACCTGTGATAGGTGCCCAGGAGTCAGTTATGATGGATGGCCACCGGTGGGCATAGAGAACCAGATGCACCCCTGTGGGCTGCTGGGATGGGCCTTCTGGGGGAAGAGAGGCTATGCTCAAGGAGTTAAAAAACCCCGCCAGGCTGGGCTGGAGCCTGTGCCTGGGGTTTGGGAGCCTTAGGCTTACAAGGGCCATGCCCTTGACTCTTGACCTGCTGCCCTTGTTAGGGAGCTGGGAAGGCCTGGTACTGAGGGTAGTTTCCATAAGCATTTCTCTTCTTTGGGTAGAAGGACTTTTTACGCGAAGACTTCCATTGAGAAGGTCAGAGGTCTTCTTGGAGAGCCTAGTCCTCATCAGGAACTCAGACTCCAACTCTGCAGCCTTATCAGTCATGGAGTTACAGAAGAGAATTTCTCCCTGGCAAAGGACATCGAACAACATGTCCTGAACCCATTGCTTCAGGTTGGAGGACTGTAGCCAAGCCTGGCATTGGGCACTGATGCCTGACACAGCTACTCTAGCTGCTGACTTGAAGCCAGCATAGACTGCCTGAGTCATAAATTTGGAGCACTCTCTGACACCCAAAGCCAGGGTCCAGAACCACAGGAGGGGTTCCTCAGAGAGACCAGCCGAGAACCCAGTAAACTCCTTTGCCAGGTTCCTCAAGTACATGCCCATGTACAGCTAGTATGCCAGCCAATAAGCATTGAGTCCTGGTAGCACTTCCTGCCCAGGGCATCCAAGGCATGAACCTCCCTACCCCGGGGCATCAAGGAGTGCGTCTTCTGGCTCTTAAGGCAATGCTTGGCCAACTCTACCACTATGGAATTGTGTGGCAGCTGTGCCTTTTGGAAGCCAGGGCTCCGGCAGATCCAGTATATGCATATGCTGACAATGGACACCGACGCAGGGGTCTCTCACATGCAGAGGAGCAACCGTTCCAGGATCGGGGGGAATGTATACTGCGAGTGCCTCCTTCGGAGGGGCCTCATACTTGAGGATCTCGAGTTTCTCGATCCGAGGGTCCTCCTCTGACTCTATCTCGAAGGCCTGTGACTTGGTCATATCCTGCACGAAGTCACGAAAAGCCATTTCCTTGGGCAGGGACCGATGCCAGGTCTCAGTGGGAGATGGGTCAGAGAGCACATCCCGGTGACGACGGGTATTTGGAGATTCATTGTCCTCGGTCTCCCAGTCCAACTCGTAGTTGATGGAGGTGTCGAGAGAGATGACCTTGGTCCCGAGGACCGGGTCAGAGATCAGGACCGGTGTCGAGGAACATCTCAAGGTTGGTGGCACTCGAGGACAGACTTGACATCTGGGGAATTCCTCACGGTCGAGGGCCCGGTAGTTGGAAGTGATGACCCAGGAGAGTCGGGCATCAGAGCCTGCTGCTGGGCCATGAAGGCAGACAAACTGCGCTCCAAGACTGCCATCCTGGTCTTGAGGCCAGATGGCTCCATAGCTTTTGATGTGGGCACCGAGGGACTCGGGCCTGACGCCAGTTGCGCAGAGGAGGAGTCCAAGGCCGGTCATTGGATGCCGATGATTTCTATCAGGGTAATTTGGTCGGCTGCTCCTGATTCTTCCCCTTGAACTTGCGATAGGGCCCGCAGGGTCAAGGCCCATGGAACTTGCCCTCTTTCCCAGGTTTGTCCACCAACATGGTCTTTGAGGGCTTCCGGCGCTTCATGGGCTCTTCCTCCAGGGTGTTCCGGCTGGAGGTGCTCCAAGGCAGTATGGTCTCCCAGGGGATCTAGGGTTCCAGAGGGGGTCCTGGAGTGTGGTATTGCCAAAGACTCCGGTGCAGAGTCTGTCTTGTAGAAGGACTCCCACTGCTGATGATGGTCCTTGATGGCCTTGGAGGTCATATCCTTGCAGAGACCGCAATCCAAGGGGTCATGGTCCGGCCCTAGGCATCGGAGGCAGCAGTCGTGAGGTCAGTGTGCGACATAGTGTGGGGGCATCGGTCACAGTGCTTAAAGCCACTGGCTGAGGCCATGGTGGGGAAGATGGCTCCCGCAAGGACGAAAGCCTCAGGCCCAGTCAGGGAAACAGGCACGAAGCCAGTCAAAAAACTCTTGCAAAAAGAAAAGAAAAAAGAATGGACCCAAGACACGATGCCAAGGCAAGCAAGCTCAGGGGCAGGAAAGGGAACCGGTATGTGACCGAAGAAAGAAAAATTCAAGAGAAAACCTTACATATTTTCCGGAGAAAACAGAAACGCATCTGGTGGGCTCCGCGGAAAAATGAAGACTGAGTCAAGATGGGCGGGAAGGGGACTATGCATGTGTGGTGCATCTCTCAAAGGGTTTCTTTGAAAGCTAGAGAGAAGCTACTGCACAGGCTCCGTTGGCGCAGACATCACCTATATGTGAGGACCGACTTCCTGCTTGTTCCCAGAGAAACAAGCATTTTGGAACAAGGAATAATCAAAGTTACTCAGGAACCACCACCCAGGAACAAGATTTAGGCGTCATCGTGGATAACATGTTAAAACCCTCGACCCAGTGTGCAGAGGCGGCCAAGAGAGCAAATAGAATGCTAGGTATCATAAGGAAAGGAATGGAAAATAAAACAAAGGATATTATAATGCCTCTATATCGTTCCATGGTGAGACCGCACCTTGAATATTGTGTGCAATTCTGGTCGCCGTATCTTAAAAAGGATATAGCGTTATTAGAAAAGGTTCAGAGAAGAGCCACCAAAATGGTAAAGGGGATGGAAGGATACCCCTATGAAGAAAGTCTAAAAAGGTTAGGGCTCTTTAACCTGGAAAAGAGATGACTGAGGGGATGATAGAAGTCTATAAATTAATGAACGGGGTGGAACGGGTAAACGTAGATCAATTGTTTACGTTATCAGAATATAGAAAGACTAGGGAACATGCAATGAAGCTACAGGGTAAAGCGTAGTTACTCACCTGTAACAGGTGATCTCCGGGAACAGCAGGAATTTAGTCTTCACATATGGGTGTCGTCGGTACCGACGGAGCCTGCGCGGGAATGCTCCCCAGCGTCCAATAGGAATGCTTTTGGGAGCATCCCTCAGCACATGCGCGCTGCCTTTCCGCCTTTCCAACTGTCCCTCTTCAGTTAAGTTTGTAGCTGAGTGAAAGGATAGAGGGAGAGAGGAAAGAGACAGAGAGATAGAGAGACAACTCCTAGGGGAGGTGGGTGGGTTGTGAAGACTAAATTCCTGCTGTTCCCAGAGATCACCTGTTAAAGGTGAGTAACTACGCTATCTCCAGGAATAAGCAGGAATGTAGTCTTCACTTATGGGGACTCGCTAGCTGAAGATGCCAGGGAGATAGCCCCAGGAAGCTGCCACCCAAGTAAGGTGGGCCATGCTTCCTCCCATGGATCTCTGGCATCCCACCAGGGTTGGTGGGTAGGAGTTGAATTAGGTCTGGAAGAGATTTGGAAGAACAGCTTGGCCAAAGAAGGCATCCCGATGGGAGGCTTTAGCTAGGCAGTAGTGGGCTGTAAAGGTGTGTACCGAAGCCCAGGTGGCTGCTCGACAAATGTCATCAATAGACACAGAGTGAAGGTTAGCCATAGAGGCTGCCATGGCTCTCACATTATGAGCTGTGACATGGCCTTGAAGAGGAAGACTCTTACTCTCATAAGCAAAGGATATGCATTGTGCAATCCATTTGGACAGAGTTCTCTTGGAGACTGGAAGTCCCAAATGACTAGAATCAAAAGCAATAAAAAAGTTGAGAAGACTTTCTATGTTGCTGTGTTCTTTGTAGGTAAAATGCCAAGACTCTTTTACAATCCAAAGTATGAAGGTTCTTTTCTGCATTAGAGGCATGAGGCCTCGGAAAGAATACAGGAAGATAAATTGATTGCTTTAAATGAAAAGGCGAAACCACCTTTGTCATAAAATGTGGATGAGTTCTAAGAACAACCTTATCATGGTGAAACCTAGTATAAGGAGGATCAGCCACTAAAGCTTGCAATTCACTAATGCGACGTGCAGAGGTGATTGCAATTAGGAAGATGACCTTCCAGGACAAAGCTTTAGGGTTGTAGTGGCTAAAGGTTCAAAAGGCGATTTCATGAGCTGCCCGAGAACTAGGTTTAAATCCCATGCCACCGGTGGTGGCCTGATGGGAGGCTTTGTTAATAGAAGACCTCTCATAAATCTTGAGAGGAAATTGGTTGTCCATTTAGAGGCTTATAGGTAGCTGCAATTGCACTAAGATGGACTCTTACTGAATTGGTCTTTAGACCACAATTTGATAAATGAAGCAGATACTCTAGTATCGATTCCAAAGGTATCATAAGAGGGTTTAACCCCTTCTGTGAACACCATATAGTAAAACGTTTCCACTTGAAGGCGTAAGAGCATCTTGTGGAAGGTTTTCTAGAAGCCTGAAGGATATCCTTTACCTGTTGGGAAAGGTTAAGATCCTGAAGGTCTAAGCTTTCAGCAACCAGGCCCTGAGATACAGGGACTGGGGATTCGGGTGCAATAGCATCCCATTCTCTTGGGAGAGGAGATATGGAGCATAGCCTAACTCCAGAGGTGCAGCTTGAGAGAGATGTAGAAGTAGGGGATACCACGTTTAGCGTGGCCACCATGGCGCTATAAGGATCATACGACCTCTGTCTCTCTGAAGCTTGAAGAGTGTTTTGGGGATGAGGGGAATGGGTGGGAAGGCACAGAGGAAGTCATGACCCCAGTGAAGAAGGAAGGCATCCCTTGCCTGGCAATTTTGAGCCGGAATCCTGGAACAGAACCGGGGAAGTTTGGCATTCAGTGGACTTGCAAATAGGTCTATGTCTGGGGTTCCCCAGATCTGAAATATCTTGGCCACCTGGTCTAGGTGGAGAGACCATTCATGAGGCAGCAGTACTCGGCTGAGTTTGTCTGCCCAAAGGTTTTGAATGCTTGGAAGATATACCACAAGAAGGTGAATTTGATGCTCTGTTGCGAGGGCCCTTAGTCGTAAAGCTTCGTTGCATAACGACAGAGAGCCTGTTCCGCCCTGCTTGTTCACATAGAACATAGCTACTTGATTGTCCGTTTGGACTAGGACTGTCTTGCAGCTGAGCTGGGCATGGAATACTCAAAGAGCTAGATAGATTGCTCTGAGTTCCAGGAAGTTTATGTGAAGACACGCCTCCTGTGGAGTCCAGGTACCCTGGGTAGAGAGATGATGCAGGTGTGCTCCCCATACCACCAGTGATGCATCTGTTGTTAGGGTGGCCTGGAATAGGGGTTGCTGGAAAGGAGACCCCACTAGAAGTTTTTCCAGTGATTGCCACCATTGTAGGGACAAGATTAGTCATTGTGAGTTTGATATCTTGTCCGACAGACGTCCTGTGGCCTGTGTCCACTATGTGGATAGGGTCCACTGGGCTGCTCACATATGAAGGCAAGTGTAGGGAACCACTTGAACCGTGGATGCCTTATGTCCCAATAGTTGTAGTAGTTCTCGAGCAGTTAGGGAGGACTTCACTGCTTGTTGAAGCGGAGTTGTGGGAGAAAAGCCCTCAACTGTCTGGTATCTAGACGAGCTCCTATGAATTCTAGGGACTGAGACGGAGCAAGTTGGGATTTTGGGAGGTTTATGACCAATCCCAAGTATTGAAGGATTCACATTGTGCGAGACAGTGCAGATCTGGCTTCTGGAACCGTGGGGGCTCGAATGAGCCAGTCGTCAAAGTAAGGGAAGACGAATATCCCCAGGGTTCGCAGAAATGCAGCTACTACTGCCATGCATTTCGTGAATACTCTTGGTGCCGAAGCCAGACCAAAGGGAAGAACCCTATATTGGAAATGTTTTCCCTTGAAAAGGAATCTTAAGAATTTCCTGTGATCTGGATGGATCAAAATGTGCGTATATGCATCCTTTAGATCTAGAGAACATAGCCAATCCTGACTTTGAAGGTATGGCAGAAGAGTTCTCAGAGAAATCATTTTGAACTTTTCTCGGAACAGATATTTATTCAATTCTCTGAGGTCTAGAATGGGTCTGTGTCCTCCTGTTTTCTTTGGAATAAGAAAATAGGGGGAGTAGAACCCTGCACCCTGCTGAAGAATGGGCACCTCCTCTATTGCTCCTTGAGCAAGGATTGAGACCTCTTGATCCAGTAGATGGCCTCTAGAGGTATGAAAATTGAACTGTCTTACGATTGTAGGAGGGGGCATACTGTGAAAATGAAGCTTGTACCCGTCTCCCACAATGGACAGAGTCCAGTTTTCTGTTGTTATTTGGTGCCATCTGTTGGCAAAATGACACAACCTGCCTGGAATGTTTAGGGGTTCTGGCCCAGTCAGAGGCAGGAAGGCTAAGTTCTCTATAAAGGAGTCAAAGCCCTTGAGGGGGCTGGGCCTGTAGAGCTGGTTGAGCTCTAAGGGCTTTTGGCTTCTTTTGTCTGGATTGTTGTTGTTGACCCTTCTGGGCAACTTGACCCTGAGCTTGCCCTTGCTGGGTATAGGATGGATAAAACTTCCTCTTTTTGCTGAAAAAGGTTTTTCTATAGGGTTTCTTTTTGGCTGGAGTGGCTGTAGATTTTGACAATCTGTCTAAATAGTAATTACACTTACCTGGTAAGTGTAGTTCCTTGAGTGGCGACAGCTTAGTCCTCCACCTATGGGTAGTGCACCTCCTCCTGCAGCTTGAAGACTGGACCAATCAAATTTCAGCATCACTGGAGGTAGCGTACTGGCATCCCTCTATAGCCCCAGTGAACTATTGACAAAGCAGACTCAACAAAACAAAAGGCAATAACAGTTAGCTAACCTTATATAATATTTTTGTAATGGTAAGAAAACTGGAATCTTCCCTAAAAAAGGGGAAGGATGAAATTACCCTCAAAGATAAAGGTTCCCCCGCCTGCCGAACCACAACCAGGTAGCGAGAGAAAAGAGCAGACAGACTACAAAGCGAACCAGAGAACATGTTCCATCGGAAATACTCACCTGGGCAGACAGCAGTCAGGACTGAACGCGTGCCGTGCCAAATCCTTACCCCAAGGGCAGGACGGAGGACTAAGCTGTCGTCACTCAAGGAACTACAATTACCAGGTAAGTGTAATTACTATTTCCTTAGCGTTCCTCCAGCTTAGTCCTCCACCTATGGGATGTAGCAGAGCAGTATTTACGGGAGGGACCCTGCCAGCCGGCACGCAAGACAGCTGATCCAAAACAGGCATCTGCAGCTGCCAGCACATCGAGCCAACAGTGCTTACTGAAAGTATGCAGCGATGACCACGTCGCCGCTTTACAAATTTCTACCGGCGGGACCAGACTGTGCTCCGCCCAGGACGCTGCCTGCGCTCTAGTAGAATGAGCCCTTAGACCCACCGGAGCCGGGCACTCTTGTAACATGTAAGCCAAGACAATCGCTTCTTTAATCCATCTGGAAATGGATGCTTTCGCCGCAGCTTCCCCTTTCCTGGGACCCCCAAACAGCACAAACAACCGATCTGACTTGCGGAAGGGCTCGGTGACCTTCAAATAATGACGCAAAACTCTCTTAATGTCCAAGTGACTAAGGCCTCGATCAGAAGCCTGCTCTCCCGCTGCTCGCAAGATGGGAAGAGATACCGCCTGATTCACATGAAAGGGAGAAGAGACCTTCGGCAGAAAGGAAGGCACCGGCCTGAGATCCGAAAAACAGAGGAAGGGTTCCCTACAGGAAAGTGCCTGAAGCTCCGAAATACGCCGCGCTGAAGAAATCGCCACCAGAAACACCGTTTTAAGAGTCAAATCCTTCACTGAAACTTGGGAGAAAGGCTCAAACAGAGCTCTGCCGAGCACCCGTAACACCAAGTTGAGATCCCACGGTGGAATGGAAATTCGACGTGCCGGACGCAATCTGGAAACCGCTTTCAGAAACGCACGACATCGGTGTGCTCCCCGAGAGCCAAGCCTTGGACCTTACCTCTGTAACAGGCCAGAGCCGCCAACTGCACTCTTAAGGAACTGGCCACTAGCCCCTTAACAAAGCCATCCTGCAAAAAATCCAATACCACTGGAACCGATGCTGTAGCGGCGCGGACCTGATGCCTCGAACACCAGCCCTCGAAGATTCGCCAAACGCAGACGTAAGCAAGCAAGGTCGACCGTTTACGCGCCTGAAGCAGAGTCGCCACGACGGACTTAGAATAACCTTTTCTTTTTAGCCGTGCCCTTTCAATGGCCAAGCGAGAATCTCTCCACTCACGGCATAAGGAGCGGACCCTGAATCAGCAGCTCCTGGGACATCGGGAGACGCCACGGAGTTCCGTCGAGAAATCTTACCAGATCTGCATACCACGGACGCCTGGGCCAATCCGGGGCTATTAGTAGCACCCTTCCCTGGTGCGCTTCGATGCGCTGAATCACTCGCCCTATGAGCGCCCACGGAGGAAACACGTAGAGAAGACCCGATGAGGGCCACGGTCGCATGAGGGCATCGATGCCCTCCAACATGGGTTCCCGTCTTCTGCTGAAAAACCGCGCCACTTTCGCGGAGTGAAACATGGCCATGAGGTCCATGACCAGCGCACCCCACTGACACACTAGTTGTACGAACACCGAGGGATGCAGCTCCCATTCCCCTGCATCCACTCGAACCCTGCTGAGAAAATCCGCCATCACGTTGTCTTTCCCGGCTATGTGCGCTGCTGATATCGCCTGCAACCGTGGTTCTATCCAGGCGAACAGCCTCTGGGATTCCTCCTCCATGCCCGCGCTTCCGGTACTGCCCTCTCAATTTATATAAGCTACAGTCACGGCATTGTCGGAAAGTACCCGCACCGCCCGGTGCGTGACCTGCCTTTCGAAGCTCTGTAGCGCCAAGAACACCGCTCTCAGCTCCAAGCAGTTGATCGCCCAGCCGCTCTCCTCTGGGGACCAGAGACCCTGCGCAAAGTCTACTCTGCAATGTGCTCCCCAGCCTGTTAGACTGGCATCTGTTAATAGCGGAGTCCACTCCGGCTGCTCCAACAGCATTCCCGCCTGAAGAGAGGCTGGCCGTAACCACCACTGCAGGTCCCGCCTGACCTGCGGCGGGCAGGGAAGCCGCATGCTCAATGAATCGAACTGATTGGACCAGCGGCGAAGCAGGGCCTGCTGCAACGATCTCATGTGAAACCTGGCCCAAGGCACCACCTCCAACGTCGCCGCCATCGTCCCCAACACTTGAAGATATTTCCACGCCGACAGGGCTGCGATCTTCTGGAAGCACCATACCAGACCCCGAAGAGCCAGGGCTCTCCGTTCTGTTAGGAACACCGACCCTTTCCGAGTATCGAATAGTACTCCCAAGTACTCGAGAGACTGAGTCGGCGCCAGATGACTTTTGACCGGGTTGACCACCCAGCCTAGGGACTGCAAAAGATCGACGACCTTCCTTGTGGCCTGCATGCTTTCGGCCTGGGACTTTGCTCGGATCAGCCAATCATCCAGATACGGATGGACTAAGACTCCCTCCTTGCGCAACGCCGCTGCCACCACCACCATTATCTTGGTGAACACGTGCGGCGCCATTGCCAACCCGAAGGGCTGAGCCTGGAACTGTTAGTGCCCCCAAGGAAGCGCGAAGCGCAGGAATTTTTGATGTTACGCCCTGATGGGAATATGGAAATAAGCTTCTGTGAGATCGAGAGACGTCAAAAACTCTCCTTGCCGAACTGCGACAATAACCGATCGTAGGGTTTCCATACGAAAATGCGGTACCCGGAGACAGCGATTCACACCTTTGAGATCCAGAATGGGGCAAAGAGTGCCATCCTTCTTTGGCACCATGAAATAAATGGAATAACGCCCCATGCCTTATTCTGCAGGCGGAACTGGAACGACCGCTCCTAACCGCAGAAGGTGGTCCAGCGTTTGCCGCACCTGAAGCGCTCTCTGAGGACCTCTGCAGGGGGACCTTACAAACGAATTCAGCACCGGCCTCGTGAGATCTAACGCATATCCGTCGCGAATGATCTCCAAGACCCACTGATCGGACGTGAAGTGGGTCCAGGCAGAAAGAAAACCCCGAAGATGACCTCCAATCGGTTGCAATTCTGCCGGAACCCGCCGCCCTTCATTGGGACTTCCGGAGGGCTGCAGGGGCCGCCGCTGCGAATCCTCTTCTGGCACCACGAAACCCCCGAAACCCCTGGGCTCTAGACACATACCGACCTCTTTGCGACTGAAACCTCCGAAAGTCTCGAGACTGCCCCCTAAAAGACAAAGTGGGTTTACCCCGTTTAGGCCTATCTTCCGGCAATCTGCCGCCTTTGGAGTCCAACTCCTTAACCAACTTATCAAGGTCTTCACCAAACAAGAACTTTCCCTTAAACGGGAGCTTGCCAATACGCGACTTAGAAGATCCATCTGCCGCCCAATTTTTTATCCAAAGAGACCTACATGCCGCTACCAAGGAGGCCATACTATTGGAGAGGGCCCTGATGAGGTCATATTGCACGTCCGCCAAATAGGCCGATCCAGACTCTAAGCGCTGGAGCTCTCGCACCTCGTCAGGCTCAAAGGACGCAGACTGCCGAAGGTGCTGGACCCAGCGAAGACAGGCCCGAGCAACCCAAGCCCCACATATGGAAGCCTGCAACGCCACTGTGTCCGCCTCAAAAGATTGCTTCAATAAGCCGTCCATTTTTCTATCTTGCGCCTCCTTCAAGGCCACACTGCCTTCTACCGGGATCGTGGTCTTTTTAGTGACTGCCGAGACTGCAACGTCAATCTTTGGGGAACGAAGCCTGTCCTTATCTTTATCTGCCAGGGGATACAGCTTGTTCATGATCATTATCCCCTTAAGTCCGGATTCGGGATTATCCCACTCCGTCTGAATCATCTGATCAATAACCTTATGGATAGGGAAAACCACCTGCGTCTGACGGACCGCCTGAATAATGGGATCCGTGCCATCCTCATCCTCGGCCGGTTGCTCAGCAGAAAGCCGAAGCGTCTGAAGAGCCTCCGCAATAAGGGCCGGCAACTCCTCCCGGCGAAATACTCTTATGATCTTCGCCTGATCCTCAGGCTCAGGGATTTCCCCTTCCTCTAACTCCTCCATCTCAGCATCTACATCAAAGTCGGCTTCCTCTCCCTCCTGCCAGTCCGTCTCGGAGAGAACAGTCTCAACCACAAGCAGTCTTTTGGCTGGTTTCACTCCTACAGATTCACGCTCCGCTATACCAGCCCGCGCGCTAGAGGAAGGAAGGGGCAGGGACCCTGCCACGAACCCCTGCCGTTTGCGACAAAACGCCTGATGCATCAGCAAGACAAAGTCTGGAGAAAAATCGTCCATCTGCAGCGCGCTGCCAAGCTCAGATTGCGTGTCAGAAGCGCCCAAAGATGTTTCAGCTACTGTAGCCGAAGGCCCCGCTACAGGCCCTGTACTCTCCGTTCCCGCGAGAGCTGCTGGAGCAACAGGGGTCATGGAATTCTCTAACTGCTGCTCCATGCTAAGTGACACTGACGCACAGCGCTGACATATGCCTGTCTCTGTGCCCGCGCCCCTACAAGAGCCACAGATGACGCACTGGGAGCCTGATGACATGGATCCCAAAGCTGTACGGCCCCTGGGGTCCTTTGACAATAGGAAGTACCAGGCCCTGGAGACAGCCTGGGCCTGCAACTCAATAACAGCTGCGGTTCTTCTGTCTTTTTTTGTATCAGTTATTTATTTATTTATGTAAGTTAGCAGTGTTTTACATCCGCGGGATGCCGAGCCCCGGAGATAACCGCCAAAGAAAGGAAATCCCCTCAGAACACCTGTCAGTGAACCCTGAGCCCGACTCTATCGACCGCGAAACCTGACAGAGAAATCAAACACCCAAACCAAGAAGACTCTAAACTAATAACTAATAAACTAAATTAAGAAAAGAAAAGAAAGATAAATGAGGCAAGAAAATACCTGGTAGAACTGCACAGACCGCGGTCCGGAGGAAATCGCAGCTCTGGGGAACCGCGCTGAGGCCGCTTGTGTCAGAAAAACTGTGGGAGCCGCGTGCTCAAAATGGCCGCGGCGTCTCACAGCATTTTGGCGCGCTGCTCCTGCCCGCTCTCCTGAGCCAAACAGTCAGGCAATTTCGATGACAGGATGTGCCGTGCTATAACTCCGCTGCCCCGCAAAACCAAGGAGCAGAGAGAGAAAATAGCCTCGAGCACTAGAACGGTCAGCCGGCTCTGCGTGCAGGGAAACAAACAGCCGAAAGATGCTGTCCCCCAAGCCGCGGACTCTTACCCCGGAGAAAGTGCGCCGCCGGTAGATCGATCAAGGAGCTCTGCCCCGAACAGTCCAGGGGCCAGAGATCCTTAAGAAGCAGAAGAAAATATGAAGACGGCTGTGGCAAGGCAGGAGGGAGAACTCTCCACAGGAGTCCCCGGAGCAACAGGGGGTCAAGAGCCGTTGTCTGTTCCAATTTTTTTTAAAGGAACAGTACAACTGAAAGTGCCCAAATACCTAAATCAGAGGGAAATGAAATAAAGTATGCCAATAAAAGAAAATTAAAAGGTTAGCTAAATAGCTTGTTCCTTAACTGTTTCCCTAGTGAGCCCAGCACCTAAGCTCACTACGTCCTCTAGCTGCATGAAGACTGGACACACTGGGGCTATAGAGGGATGCCAGTATGCTATCTCCAGTGATGCTGAAATTTGATTGGTTCAGTCTTCAAGCTGCAGGAGGAGGTGCACTACCCATAGGTGGAGGACTAAGCTGGAGGAACGCTAAGGAAAGTGAGATTGTCAGTATCTATCTCATTAGCCTTCTCCTGCCACTTCTCGCCAAAGAGGTTTTCTCCTGTGCAAGGGATGTTTCCCAATTTATCGTGTACCCAAATCTCCAAGTCTGATGCCTGAAGCCAGGCAATCCGACGTGCACCAATGGCAATAGCAGAGGTTCTGCTGATGCACTCAAAGCAGTCAAAAGCTGTACGGTTTACAAACTTGGAGATATCTTGAGCATGCTTGACCAGAGTGAGAAAGTCCTGTCGTTTGTCCTCAGGGAGAAGGGGGCTCATAAGCTCCAAATCTCCTGTGACCTCTTTGAGGAACATTCTCATATATAAAATATATGAGCTGATCCTAGCTGAAAGCATGGAAGCCTGAAAGGTTTGACACCTAAAAGCGTCAAGAGTCCTGCATTCACGACCTGGAGGATTGGATGCATGTCTCTTTGCACTTTTCATCCTACGCATGGCTGACTCCACTACCATTGAATGGTGTGGCAGCTGAGTCTTTTGAAAACCAGGACATGGTGGAACTCGATGCATGGTATCGAGTCTCCTAGAATGAGAAGATGTGGTCAAAGGTGTCTCCCACATTCTGAGCATCAAATCATGAAGAATTTCATGAATGGGCAGAGTGGCTGCTTCCTTGGGAGCCTTAGGATATTGGAGAATTTCTAATTCCTTTGCTCTAGGTTCTTTTTCAGGAGCTACCGTGATTGAAAGGCCTCAGGCCACATCATGAATATAATCCTGAAAGACATGTCTTCCGGAGGAGACATGCTGCGTTGGGGAGAAGAGGAGTCTTCCGGGAGAAACACTCTGGTACCGGCAGAATTATCAGAGTCATTGGAATTGGAGGATTCGAAGTATCTCTGATCCCGATGTTCATGCAAAGCACGGTCTCGGTATCGATTGAAGTCAGTACCGAATTGGTCCGGTACCGATCTGTCGATGCCAGAAAAGGTCTGCATGGGAAGGATTCCCACCAGGGCCGGTACCGTTGGTGCTGGTACCGGTATCTGTACCGGTGCTGGCACCGGCATCGGTACCGGTGTCAGTACCGGTGCCCATTGAACCACTGGTGTCAATGGTATCGCAGCTATAAGGAGAGCTGCAAGACTGTGTTCGATAGCGAGGAATCTCTGGACTATCGACGCTGCCGATGCCTGGGTATCGGTATCGGTAAAAGCGGCCGGAACCTCTGAGCATGGCACCAGTAGTTCTGCCGAGGTCGAAGCCTCGAGAACATCCTGGAACTCCACTGATGCTTTGGAGGCCGAAGCCTCCCGCCGGGGCTGTTTTGCTGGTGTAGTTTCCTCAAGGGCAATGCCAATGGCCTCTTGATGCTTTGAAGGAGAGCTACCCTTTGAGGACCGGCTCTTATGTTTAGTTACCTGAGATCTATGGGAGGAAGACGAGGCTGTTGAAGAGTCAATGCAATGGACCTGGTATCCGAAGAAAAGAGGGTACCGAGCTTTGCAGCTCGTTTCTGTCTTCCTCTTTTAGTCATCCCCATACAGGAGGAACACTCAGATGGAGAATGGTCAGGGCCTAAACATTTCAGACACCAGTCATGGGCGTCGGTGACGGAGATGGTACCGCCACATTTAGTACATTTTTTTTAAAACCACTAGCTGTTTTTTCCATCTTTTGGGAAAAATGGGGCCTAATGTCCAAAATGGCACCTAGCACCAAAATAAAAATTTTCTGAAGAGAAACAGTTCAAAAATAGATATATTTTGTTTTTTTAAAAAGAAGAAAGAAAGAACCGGCGGTACCAGTAGGTGTCATGCGGAGGCAGGCGCGACCACAAGAAAACAAGCTTAAAGAAGAAAGTTTCTGCGGTGACAGGGTATGTGTCCTGTCAGCTCTGTGGAAAACGAAGAACTGAAGAGGGACAGTTGGAAAGGCGGGAAGGCAGCGCACATGTGCTGAGGGAGGCTCCCAAAAGCATCCCTATTGGACGCTGGGGAGCGTTCCCGCGCAGGCTCCGTCGTTACCGACGATACCCATATGTGAAGACTGCATTCCTGCTTGTTCCTGGAGATACTATTTAAGACTAATAAAAGAAAATATTTTTTCACTCAATGTGTAATCAAACTCTGGAATTTGTTACCGGAGGATGTACTAAAGGCTGTTAGTGTAGATGGGTTTAAAAAAGGTTTGGACAAGTTCCTGGAGGAAAGGTCCATAAACCATTATTAAGAAGGGACCCAGGATATCAATGCTTGACCCAATACAAGCATTGTGGAACCTGTGTCTTTTGGGGAAACTGCTAGGTACGTATGACCTAGATTGGCCACTGTTGGAAACAGGATACTTGGCTTGATCGACCTTGGTCTGACCCAGTATGGCATATCTTATGTTCTTATGTTCTTATTGTAAGGTTGAATGAAGTTTTGAGTTTTTACACCATTACTGACTTCTGAAAGAAAGCAGGTACTAACAGGACAACATTCAACTGCCGCGGTCAGCCTTATATTACAAGCTGGTCATAGTGATTAAATGAAATACATCTATTCAGCGCCACAATCAGAGTAGCAGCTGGTGCTGAATATTTATTTATTTACATTCTCTTATATACCGCGCTATTCTGCATCAGTGCGGTTTACATTGAACAAACTGAAATTACATTGAACAGGGCATTATACTTGGAGATAACTATTTTACAGGGAACATGGGCTATGGAGGGTTAAGTGGCTTGCCCAAAAATAAATATAAATTATAAATTTATTACTGTCAGCACACCAGAATTATCCGTATAGCGTCAATATTCAGGCTACTATCAGACATTCTATCTGGAGAGGAAAATGAATATTCCTTATCCCCCAGCAACTTTTAATAGCTAAAGAAATCATTACAACTAAGATGCAGATAGCAGTTCAGCAGCAAAATGGAGGCTATCCAGTCTTTTGCACTGCATGTCACATTTACGATTATCTCCCAATTGGTGAGACACCTTATGTGTGCACAAAATCAAAGAGTTCCTTGCTCTCAGGAAACGAGTCTGATCTCTGGAGGCTAGAGTAGTGGACTTGATGGCCAGCAGAAAGATATATAGATGAGACTACAGAGATATACTGTAGTAAAGAAGTCCTACCTCCTCCGCTGCCATGGAAGAGAGAGGTCACGTGACAGGAAAGCAGCACCTTGGTGTGGCAGGAAGTGATCCTGTAGCCAGGACCTGTACTCTAAGTGATGTAATACCCTCTCGCACAGAGGAGGTGTTAGGGAAAGGTTAGGATGGCTGTTATAGTTGGTGATTCGATCATTAGGCATGCAGATAGCTGGGTGGCTGGTATATCATTTGGGAAACTGCTAGGTACTTGTGACCTTGATTGGCCATTGTTGGAAACAGGATACTGAGTTTGATGCCTTTGGTCTGACCCAGTATGGCATATCTTATGTTCTTACCAACAAATATGGAATTTTGCGGTGTCATTTATCCATTGCAGAGATTTTTCAAAAACTGCTTACGTGGCCAGTGCTGTATCTAACAGTATAAGTGACTTTGAATAACGGGCCCTGTGTGTACTCTTAGGCAAATGGAAAGCAGGCATTTGTGGGGATGTGCTAAGGCCAGGGGATGAGAGAAGTAATTTTCCATGGAAGTTTTACCCACAGAAGCATACAAGTGATCCTGAGCAGTCTGTACTCATCACACTTTTCTAAGTGGAAGTTCACACATATTTCCATTTTTAAGAACTGGTGGAAAACTCGCAGGTAAAACATTTGCTTGGTCTTTATGCCAATGCGCACCATCAGAGCCAGAACGAAATGCTTTATCTTTGAACCATAAAACAGTGAAATCTTCTCCAATTTGGATATGAGCTCCACCATTCCTCTTGACAATTGTATAGTTAGTTAGTTATCTCAGATTCATCAAGTTAAAAAAAATTGTCTCAAATTCCTATGATATTTACTTCTGTATGTACTGTTAATAATATATTGTTATGGTGTAATTTGATTTAAGTGTGCTCACCATGTTTTACAGTACAATGAAAATCTAAAAATCCAACATACACAGATATTGAAATAAAAACGGAAATGTCAAAAGACAACGGCAGTAGACATAACCCACATATAGCATATCATTACAAGAAGAAAAATGAGTAAACTGGATGGCCTTTAGGATTCTTATCTAAGATTATCATTTTTATAGTGCTCTTGGATGAATGCAGCAGTGTACTGTAGTGGTAAGTATCTAGGTACAATATGTCCCTCTGCAATAGGAGGTAAAGTGACTTGCACAAGGCCACAGGTAGTGTTAGTGATGGAAGCAGCATGCACTTCCTTGCCCTTGCTGTCCACATTCTCTACGTCTATCTTAGGAACATTTCTGGGTCATGTGTGAATGTTTTTCACATCCTAACTAGATCTTGCACACCTCACTCTCCAACCCCCTACCCTGCGTAATCACCTTTCTCACTATCCTTCCCTGGGTACCTTCCCTGCTCACAGATCCCATCAGGATGAATAATAGAAGCAGCACTTCTTAGCTATCGCTGCAGCCTGCCCTTTCCCTGTAAAGCCAGAGACCCTGAAGTCTTGTGAGACCTACAGGCCCTGCGCAGTCTGACTTCCCTGGTTCTCAGCCCACTGCTCTAACCATTAGGCGACTCCTTTGCCTTCACAGCAGTAGCTCTTCATCCCTCCCCCCACTCCTCTCCCCTCAGAAATTTGGTGCCCTAGGTAGTTCACCTAGTGGTTAGGCTGGCCCTGGTCATAAATATCCAAACTCTAAAGATGGAAGCTTTCAAAATATGCGCCGATCTCTACTAATCCATTTTAGGTCTCTGTTCCCCAAGTGAACTCCTCCACCCTTGGCCATGTTGTTTGTTACCTTGCATCTGTGGCTGTGTCTGTGACTGCTGGTCATGTAGACTCTGGCTGTCCACCGAGATACCACTGTCACTGTGCAGCTTCTCCCCTTCCGGAGATGGAGTCTGATTCACAGGCAGGTTATTGGCTCTGGGCTTGTTCTGCTTGCAGCTATTCCACCTGGAGAAAAAGTAAGAAATGGAATGAAATATACAGTACAGAACTACCTCTTAACATTGCAACAACCCTCCATTGTTCCCATTTTCCTTCTCCCACACAGTCTCAGTTGTGACCTGTTCCTGTCTCTCTGCCCTCAGCCAATCTCTGCTTTCTCATATGACTTGTGTCTGTCTACTACTGTCTGCAGATATCTCTCTGTGCTCAACTTCTTCTATTTCCCTTCACTTTTGTCCCATCTACCAGTTTCTGATACAGGTTTTTACTCACCGTTTAAACACAATGAATGCCACCAGACCAACCACCACGGCTGCCAGGATGGAACAATAAATAGGAATCAAGTTATCAGTAATTCCACGGGTCACTATGGGCTGTGAGCTGCCCATGACAATGATAGTTGTGGTTGTGACAGTGCTGGAGACACTATTGACATCAAATGTTTGGTTAGATGAAGGTTGGTGGTTAGATGAAGGCTGGTGGGTAGATGAAGGTCGGTGAGTAGATGAAGGTCGGTGGGAAAAACCAGTACGTCGGGGAGATGTAGGTTTGCGAGTAGATGAAGGTCGGCGGGTAGATGAACGTCGATGAGTAATCAAAGGATCGTGGGTGGGGGTGGAGGATATAAGGCTGTCAGAGGTCATCAGGGACGGAGTCTGTTGTGTCCATCTTGGATGAAAGGCTGAAAACACAAAAACAATTAAATAACATGGGCGTTTTCCTCCCTATAAACTTTTATCATCTATATTATATAACACATTTTTAGTAAGGTACCCGACAACATACATGAATAATTTTCAGCCTATACAAACTAACTTGATTTTCAAATACAAATTATCTGCCTTGTTCAGTGATTTCCACATCCCTGAAAGAGTCGGTTTTCAGAAGACTCAAAAATGAATATGGATGAAATAAATATGCATGAAATGGGAGAACTGTATGCAAATCTGTCTCACTAATATTTGTTGGGCGTAAACCTACGTTGGACGCACAGGTAGGATTGTGAAAACCAGACTTTCAGAGCATAAATCTAGATTAGCTATATCGACGGTGCAGCTCTTATAGTGCAGCATTTTTTGAGGTTTCTTATGACTGAGGTGATCTTTCCTGACAAATTATTGATTGCATTTCAGATATCAACAGCGCCAATAAGGAGCGACGTTTTAGCACAATTAGAGCAATGGTAGATTTTTCATTTGGACTGCATTCAACCAAAAGGACTGAATGAAGCAACTGAATGGTTCTCATCTGTGTGAATCAATGTTCTTCAGCTGTTTGATCTTTAACTGCTGATGTCATTGATTTATATATCCCTCGCTCAATCCTTTTTAAATGGTTCCTTTTTGCCGTTCAGTTTCATTCTACGGTGGTTACCTTCTGCTCCCTCATTTGGTTTGCAGCTTGTCGTGTTGTGAGGGCTTGTGTGTATCAGCGATGATGAGAGCTAAGCTATCAGTAGCTTCGCTACTGGCAGGGCCTCTCAAGATAGACAGGTCTCAGCTGAGGTACCAGACTAAGACAAGCCGCCCATCTGGGCAGCAGCAGAATGGGACAGTGTTTTAAGCGGAGGATCACATTTCTGTGACAAATGCAACAACACTGGAATTAACTGCGTGGATGAAAGGCCTGGCAAATCTACTTCTGTATCTTGCCACAAAATCCCAATGGATAGTCACAAAAAAAATTGCACTATAGTGCTGGAAGATGAGACCCTTAGGTTGGAAGCCACTCAAATAGCTACTGGGGATGAACTGAAGATTTCTCAGAGTAAAGTGAGCATTTATGATGTGGTTGGATTTACTGATGTAGCTGCACATGAAATGTGAGTCAGAAGTTACAAAGATGTCTTACATATTGGGACATGGAAGGTATGAAGCACCAACCTAAGAGAAGTTGGAGGTGGTCAAGAATGAAATGGAACATGTACATCTCAATCTGTTGGGTGTCAGCAAACTGAAAGGGACTGGCTTTGGGCACTTTGCATCTGATGATCATATGGTCCACTATGCTGGACATGAAAGGCAAAGAAGAAATGGTAGTGCATTTATAATTAAGAAGAAACTTGCGAGAACTATAATGAAATACAATGCAGTCAGTGAACGCTTAATTTCTATTTGTCTATGAGGAAAGCCCATCAACACAATTATAATTCAGGTATATGCCCCAATAACAACTGCAGAAGAGGAAGACGTTGATGAGTTCTATGAACAAGTACAAACTGAAAATGACAAAACATGCAAACAGAATATCCTGATAGTCATGGGTAACTGGAACATTAAAGTTGGTAACAAAGAAGAAGGCAAAGTGGTTGGAAAATATGGACTTGGCAACAGAAATGAAGCTGGAGAAAGACTGATAGAATTCTGCAAGACTAATGATCTATTCATCTCAAACACCTTCTTCCAGCAACACAAGTGCTGACTATATATGTGGACTTCACCCAATGGATTGTACAGAAATCAAATGGACTACATCGGTGGAAGACAATATTGGAGAAGCTCAATAACATCAAGACAAAACCTGGAGCTGACTGTGGTACAGATCATCAACTACTAGTATGAAAACTCAAGCTAAAGTTGAAAAAGAGCAAACCACTCATGAATTTAGCAAAATATGACCTTGAGAATATACCACTGGAATTTAAAGATTGCCTGTAAAATCAATTTGCTGTTTTAGATACAAAAGACAGCATTCCAGAAGAGTTATCGGATAAAATCAAGAAGGTTGTGTTGGAAGAAAGTGAGAAGTCTTTACATAAGGTGAAAAAGCAAAAAAGGCCAAAATGGATGACTGAAGAAACTCTGAAAATTGTCCAGAAATGCAGAGAAGCTAAAGTCAGAGGAGAAAGAGAGGCGATCGCAGAACTCAACAGAGATTTCCAACATGTAGCAAGACAAGGTCTGAATCATATCTCCCCTCTCCCTCCTCTCCTCCAGGGTGTCAGGGGTTTTCAACCCAGTCCTCGGGGAACCCCAGGCAAGTCAGGTTTTCCAGATTCCCAGAATGAATATGTATGAGAAAGATTTGCATGTTCTGTCTTCATTGTAGGCAAATCTATCTTATGCATATTCATTGTGAGAATCCTGAAAACCTGACTGGCCTGGGGTTCCCCGAGGACTGGGTTGAAAACCTATGGAAATGTACATATTTAGGTCTTCAAGTCTCTTCTCATATGTTTTCTGATGCAGGTTTCAAATCATTTTTGTCATCTTCCTCTGAACCGTTTCCAGTCTTTTTATATCCTTTGCGAGATATGATCTCCAAAGCTGAACATAATATTCCAAGTGAGGCCTCACCAGTGACTTGTACAGTGGCATTAGTACCTTTTTCTGTTGGTAATTCCTCTTTGTAGGTGACCCAGCATCCTTCTGGCTTTTGCCACCGCCTTGTCAAATAGTTTCGCCACCTTAAGATCCTCAGAAACAATCACTCAGAGGTCCTTCTCCTGGTCCATGCACACCAACCTCTCACCCCCTATTGCATACAATTCCCTTGGATTTCTGCTTCCTAAGTGCATGACACTGCATGTCTTCTCATTAAATCTTAACTGCCAAGCATTAGACCATTCTTCCAGCTTTTGTAGATCTTTCCTCATAGTATTCACTCCCTTATTCATAATATCTCAGACCTCTTGGGATGGAATTTAAGTTCTGATATTTTAAATGCCATGATATTTTAAACCCCACTTATGACACACTATCAGAATGTATGACTGAAACCTCCTCCTGGTTAGAATCTAACTACCTCAGCATCAACCTCAAAAAAACGGAAGCAATGTTCGTAACAAGGTCATCAATCACAGAGAACACCTTCCCAGAAACAATCACAATTAACAGAACATCCATACCTGTTAGAAAAGAAGTAAAATATTTAGGTGTGATAATAGATCACACACTCACCATGCTACCACACATAAAACAAACCGTAAAAACCATCTACTACAAACTAAAAACTATACAGCACCTAAGGCCACTCCTAGAAACTCAAGATTTTAGATCTGTAGTAAATACACTAATCACCCCCCACTTTGACTACTGCAATAGTCTATTAATAGGCCTCCCTCAAAAAAGCACATACCTTCTCCAAAGAGCTCAGAACATCTGTGCAAAAGTAACAGCTAAAGCACGTCTAACAGACCACGTAACCCCAATACTGCTAGAACTACACTGGCTCCCAATCAACAGCCGAATCAGATACAAAACTATCCTAACAACCTTTAAACTCATAAAAGACATAGCCCCCTCACACCTATCCACACTTCTGCAATCACCAAACAAAACTAGATCACACAGACAAAACGAAGCCCACTCTCTTATCACACCAAAAGCCTTCAGGAAGACAAAGAAAACTACTAGCTCCAGAGCATTCACATTCACTGCCCCTACGCTCTGGAATGACCTCCCAATTGACCTTCGCATCATAAATGACCTCTATCAGTTCAGGAAAGAGCTAAAAAACCTACCTCTTTACTGAACACTTTGAAATCACATATTCCCCAAAACACCTCCATAACCATGGTAATACACACACGAACCCCCTTACTCAAAACTAAATAACCCCCCCCCCTGTCTGAAACCCCAAACACACCCCCGGTTTACGTCATAAAAGGAAATAAATTCCAAAACATACACAACCACTGTAAATATCCAATGTAAATAAGTTAATGGATGTTTGTATTATTAATACATCTTGAAGTTGAAGTTTTGTTTAATGTAAATAGTTAAAATCAACCGTTCATTGTAAATAGTTAAATCTAATTGTTCAATGTAAATGTATACATCTGTGTACAGTTGTTAAAATGTTCCTTGTAAACCGCCCTTGATCGCTGGAAGGGGCGGTATGGAAATATATACATAAATAAATAAATAAATAAATAAATATCAGTGGGGTATTCAGCACCAGTGTCCAGATAAGTGCCGGCACTTTTCCGGAGAGTGCAATTTTCAGCCAGCATCTATCTGGATGGCAACTTAGGCCAGTTTTTCATAGACCTTCCAGAAGAGCTAGATGTACATGCTGAAAAAATGAAGTAGAGCACTGAAACCTGGGGTACCCTACAATTCAGTGCACAGAACAAAAATCTTTACTCTCCCATTGGACAAAATACATGATGCTCATTAAGAAGGCAGTACACCATTTTAGTGCAATCCATCGAAATCCCAGCTGGATGAAATCACATAGGATCCAACCCTTGTGTATATCCAGTCCCCAACTGCTGTGTTGTCTGTCTTGTCTAGATTGCAAGCTCTGATAAGCAGGGAACATCTCTTACATCTCTCTGTACAGCACTGCATATGGCTTGTATCACTATAGAAATGAACAGTGGTAGTAGAAGTAGTAGTAGCAGATAAAGATGTACTCCCTTTCAGAGGCTTCTTCCTTTAAGGACACAAATTCTGGCATGGATGCTTATTACAAACTTTGTGAATTACATATCTGAGCATACAGACTGCTAACAGCAAACCCCAAAGTGGATTACAATGAACTGCTAGAAAACTGGTTAAATAAATAAAAATAAATAAATATAAAATAAAATGCTGGACTGGCTTTTTAGTCAGCAATAGGGAGGTTGGCTCTTGCATTTGAATGTAGCTCTCTGTGATTGAAAAAAAATCTGAGATTTTAACCAATCAAGGCAGTTGATTGTTGGCTAGCTTCTGGCTAAGAAGCATCAAGAGACTACTCCTATTTTTGGGAGAGAAAAACCTGAGAGTTGGAACTCTCCTCCAGAGTTACAGGTTTTGGGCTTAGACTAAAAAAAAACAAAAAAGGAAGGGTTTATTCTGCTCCAGCTTTGGGTCAGAGTTCAGAAGGAAAATATTCTACATTTCCTAACAACTCTGCAACTTCAAGGTTCCCTTGGAACAGGTTGAGCCTTGCAATTGTCAGAGACCAAATTGAACTGCCATCCAAATGGTGAAAGCTAAGCATAAATAAACTAAAGAAAGTCATTTTTTTCTTAACAGACAAAGGCACCAAGGATTTGGATGGGACTGGGCATGTATCCAGATCTAAGCAGAATTGATAGTGCTTCTGCACCATTCTCAAAAATCATTGGGTTTCAGTTATCAAATTGACTACTTTAGCTGAGTTAAGAAAACAAACTGCCTTGGTTTCTGTGGTCAGCCAACAGTGCAAACTTTTAATTTATATATTCTATCAGTTTACCTTAATTGCTGCTTTATTTTGGAAGATATTGTTATTTAATAATTCTATTTCTCTATTTGGGTGGTTTTGGTAAATATCTGTATTGTTTTTTCTTTGCAAGCTGTTTATTGTTCATGAGAATAAAAGAAAAAGTTTGGTTCAAGTATTTTTTTTGTCTGTTTCTATTCCGAACACAGTACATTACACCACATGGATCCACTATTTCATTTAGAGTTAACCAGTTTCAATTCCATCTGAAAAAAGTGCTTTGAAACCTATAAATTTTCCAGGGGCTGGAGCACGTATCTAAGCACTAAAAATCTCCAGGCTCATAAAGGTGTCTTGAGGCTTATTTCCTGTAAGTTTTATGCAGCAGCAGAATAGAAAAGGCAACCCTGGGTGACATCAACATGATATTGTTTATAGCATTGTGAATGTGAGAAGTGTAAACTGCTTAGATGTGTAATGATATGCAGTCCTTAAATTCAATAAACAAAATGAAATGCAACACATGGTGAAATTAGGCCTTACCTGCTAATTGGCTTTCCTTAAGGAACTCCAGTCTAGTCCCGTACCATAGGGTTGTGCACCTCTTCCAGCAGCTTGGGAGACTGAGCATGTCATAACTTTGATGACATCAGGATACTTAGGCAGCTGGCACAACCCCCAGCCTTCCAGTATCCTACTGACAAAGTGGACTCACAGGAGAAACAAATAAGAAGTAATCTTCAGAAAACAAACCCTGCCCTATCCTATCCCAATTCCCCTCTTCTGTTACTTAATTAATATTTATCCATTTATCATTATTTATAACTTCATTTCTCCATTTCTGTCAATCCTGCAAGGTAACACATCAACTTCCGAACAACAAACACCATAACCCCCCCCCCCCCCCCCAATACCGAGCACACGCCGATGGCGGGAACAAAACAAAAGAAAATAGACCCCGCTCCTATCTCACGATAACACTTCCTAAGAACCAGGATCGCTAAACTTGAGAACTACAGAACCACAGAAGGGAGGGTTCCGGGACTTGACTGGAGTTCCTTAAGGAAAGCCAATTAGCAGGTAAGGCCTAATTTCACCTTCCTTATCGTCCCTCCAGTCTAGTCCCGTAACATAGGGATGTAACAGAGCCCTCTAACTCCGGGAGGGACCTGCGAGCCTGGCCTGAATAACCACTCAGCCAAACTTCACATCCTCCCTCGCTTGCACATCCAACCAATAATACTTCACAAAAGTATGCAACGAGGACCAGGTGGCCGCCCTACAAATATCCACCGGTGCCACCAAACTGCATTCCGCCCACGAAGCAGTCTGAGCCCTAGTGGAATGGGCCCACAAGCCCTGCGGAACCTGCTTACCTTTCAACAGATATGCCGAAGTAATCGCCTCCTTAATCCACCTGGAAATGGATGACTTGGCCGCTGCCTCGCCTTTGCGGGGACCCCCAAACAAAATGAACAAACGCTCCGACTTGTGAAACAAAGCTGTCCTCTTTAAATAGCGCTTCAAAAGCCGCCTGAGATCTAGCAGCCGAAGCTGTGGATCTGTTGATAAGCCTGTGAGCACCGGCAACACTACCGGCTGACTCAAATGAAAAGGTGAAAGCACCTAAGGCAAAAAGGATGGAACTGTCCGCAAAACTACCTTTTCCTTAGAAAAAAACAGAAAAGGCTCCTTACACGACAAAGCCTGCAGCTCATAAATTCTCCTTGCCGAACAAATCACCACCAGAAACACCGTTTTCAATGTCAAATCCTTCAGGGTACAAGAAACCAAGGGCTCAAAAGGATTCTCCACGAGCGCCGAAAAAACGACATTAAGATCCCACGGAGGAACCAAATGCCTACGAGGGCTACGAGGAGGGCATAACTGCTTTACCGCCCTCAGAAATCGCAGCAGCTCCGGGTGCTTCCCCAAGGAATCTCCTTGTATCCTGCCCCAATAACAGGCCAAGGCCGCCACCTGAACCCTCCGGGAGTTCCACGCTAAACCTTTTTCCAGGCCCGCCTGTAAGAAATCTAGCATAACCGGTACTGAGGCCGATAGAGGACTATACTCCCTCTGACCACACCAGCCCTCAAATATTCGCCACACCCGAATATATGCCAGGGAGGTAGACCTTCTATGGGCCCTCAGAAGCGTGGAAATCACCTGCGCAGAGAAACAACGCTTTTTCAACCTTGCCCTTTCAATAGCCATGCCGTAAGCGAGAACCGATCCACCTGCGGCATCAGAATCGGTCCCTGCAGCAACAGGTCGGGTTGGATGGGCAGCTTCCATGGTTCGGCCACTCTGAGACGTACTAGATCCGCATACCATGGCCTCCGAGGCCAATCTGGGGCAAAGAGAATCACCAGTCCCCTGTGCGCCACCACCCGTTGGATCACGCGACTGATGAGTGCCCACGGAGGAAAGACTGTTTTTCGGCCACTGCTAAACTAACGCGTCCAGGCCCTCCGACATTCGTTCCCTTCGACAACTGAAAAAATGACTGGCCTTCGCCGACACAAAGGTCGCCATCAGATCCACCACCGGCTCCCCCCAACAGCGCACAATCTGCACGAAAACCTCGGCGTTCAACTGCCACTCGCCCGGGTCCAAACGCACTCGACTGAGGAAATCGGCCGCCACGTTCACTGTTCCGGCCACGTGTGCTGCCGAGATTGCTGGGAGATGCAGCTTGGCCCAAGACATCAGCAGCTCCGCCTCTGCCTCCAAACTGGCACAGGAAGTGCCGCCGTGTCTTTTGATGTATGCCACCGTGGTGGCGTTGTCTGAAAAGATCCGCACCGCGTGAGCCCACACCCGCGGTAGAAATTCCTGTAGGGCTCTCCGGACTGCCCGCATTTCTAGGTTTTGATGGACCACAACTGCTCTTCCATCATCCAGGAACCCTGCGCTACTTGTCCCTCGCAGTGAGCCCCCCAGCCGGACAGGCTGGCATCTGTCGTCAGCGGTACCCAGTCCGGAGATTCCAGGGGAACTCCGACCGTCAGGTTCGCTTCGCTCAGCCACCAACGGAGCATCTTTCGTACCTCCCTGGGGCAGACTAGCCGTTGACGTAGAGACTGATGTTGATGGGACCACCTGCATAGCAGAGACCTCTGTAAGGGTCTCATGTGCGCCCTTGCCCACGGAACCAGATCGATCATTGCTGCCATGGTGCCCAAAAGCTGCAGATAATGCCAAGCCATCGGTTTCGTCATGCGTAGAAACTGTCGCACCAATCACCGAAGAGCTAACACTCTCCTTCGAGGAAGAGACACCCGAGCCGCCTGGGTGTCGAATCGCGCCCCCAGGTGCTCGAGATTCTGGGAAGGTGTCAAGCGACTCTTGCCTGCATTGATCACCCAGCCTAACTCGGATAGGACGTCGACTACACGTTTTGTCACTTGGACACTCTTCGCCTTGGACTTTGCTCGGATAAGCCAATCGTCCAGATAAGGGTGGACAAGAATACCCTCGTGCCTCAATGCGACCACCACCACCACCATTACCTTGGTGAAAATGCGACCGAAAAGGAGCGCCTGAAACTGAAAGTGACCCATTGGGACTGCAAACCGCAGAAACCGATGGTAATCCGGATGAATAGAGATGTGAAGATACGCCTCCATGAACGTCAAGAACTCTCCTGCTCTGACTGCCACTATCACTGACCGAAGCGTCTCCATGTGAAAACGAGGAATGCGCAGACAGCTGTTTATCCGCTTGAGATCGAGAATAGGCCGAAAGGAACCCTCTTTCTTTGGCACAATGAAGTATATGGAGTATCGACCTGCACCGCACTGATCTGCAGGTACCGGGACTAAGGCCCTCAACTGTAAAAGGTGTTGTAGCGTTGATTGTACGCCCTCCACCTTAGCCCTCGCCCGACATGGGGATAGAACGAAGGCCGGCGCCAGAGGCTTGGCAAACTTGAGCGCGTAGCCCTCTCGAATCATACGGAGAACCCACTGATCCGTTGTGACCTGGACCCAGGCATGGTAAAACTCCCTTAATCGCCCTCCTACGGGAGATACCCCTGCCTGGGTCCCACTCACTTCATTGTTGCTTTCGCTGATTCGGGGCAGAAGCAGCGGTTCCATAATATCCTCTGCCCATGCCCCGAAACCCCCGAAAGGGCTGATTTCTAGAAGTAAAATGGCCCCTCTGGAATGGTGAAAACCTCACTGACCGAAAACACCTGAACTCCCGGGAGTGACCCCTCATTGGCCTGAGAACTCTACCCTGCTTCGGCGTATCCTCTGGGAGACGACCCCCTTTGGACTCCCCCAAGTCCCTAACCAGCTTATCGAGGTCCTCTCCGAAAACTGCTTTCCTTTGAAAGGCAACTTACTCAACCAGGTCTTAGAAGACACGTCCGCCAACCAATTCCGGAGCCAGAGATAACAGCGCGCTGCCACAATCGACCCCATGGCGTTCAAAAGCGTCCGTACCAAATCAGAAAAGGTGTCCCCATGTAAGCCGTGCCCGATTCCAGCCTAACCGCCGCTTCCACAGTCTTACCCAGTTCTGCTGCATCCGGTAGCCCCTGCGCCCAGTGCAAGGAGGCACGCGCCACCAAGGCCGCACAAGCCGAGGCCTGGAGCGATAACGCACTGACATCAAACACTTGCTTCAATAGGGTATCAAGCTTTCTGTCCTGAACATCCTTAAGCGCAGCACTACCCTCCACCGGGACAGTGGTCTTCTTTGTCACCGCTGACACCGCCGCATCCACTCTCAGCGACCGAAACATGTCCTTATCATGTTCCACCAACGGGTATAACTGAGACATGATACGAGACCCTCTGAGCCCTGTTTCAGGAAGCTCCCATTCATCCAGAATCATCTGCTTATGTTTATGTTTATTACATTTGATATACCGCTCAAGCCAAAGCATCAGAGCGGTTTACAATATTACATAAAAGTTACAGAAAATATGAAAAGAACGCCATTAATTAGATAGGACAGAATAAGAGATACAGTGATAGTTAAAGGAATAGATGAGTCAAGAAGAAATGCTCCACATAGCATCCGAAGAGGTAGATATCATACCACCAGGTGTTTAAGCTCCCACTCACAACCTCCGCTGTCGACATCACCCCTCCACTGCTCCGATCTCCACAGCAAGCAGAACCAATGTAGCAGCATTTTAAACGGCCCTGCACGGTCCTACGCCTAAGGGCCACGCCAAAGGACCCTCTGGCAAGGCCCTCAGGCGCGGGCCCGCAAGGCGCGGGCTCGCCAGTGGAAGTGACGGTTTTAAAGCCGTTAAAGGCTGCTGGTATGGGCAGGCTGAAAGGAAAGAGGTGGAGCTCCCGCTCACACACCTCCGATGCTGGCTGGCTGCTGCTCTCCCCGTCTCTGCGCGCCAGTGGAAGTGACGGTTTTAAAGCTTAATAACTCTGTGCAACGGGAAAACCTTCTGGGGCTTTCGCAGCGTCTGAAGAATAGGATCCTCCAACGCCTCTTCTTCCACTGCCCCTGACGGTGCCATATTGAGCATCTTAAGGGATTCCGAAATGAGCCCGCCAATTCCTCCTTACAGAAAACCCTGACAATTCTAGAGTCCTCTTCCGGAGGAAGCGCATCTTCCTCCACGTCCTGTTCCTCCAGAGCCCACTTCAGCAGCCAACTGGTCCTGCCGATGAGACTTACTGACCGGCTGAGAAGTACACGGTTGTTCTTCTAAAAACTCCTCTAAAGCCCTTCTCTTGGTAGGGGTAGGGGCCTTAGACTCCCCCTGCCTCAGACAAAAGGCTTTATGCATCAATAAAATAAATTCCGGGGAAAATCCACCTGGGACCGGCTGAGCAGTTCCCTGCCCTGAGGAAGCCCTGGCAGAGTCTCCAGGAGAGACAAGGAGTTCCCTGCCTCTGCCTGCGATGACACACCAGGTCCCTGCTCCCTTGAGCTAATCTCTGAAACGGCTTCATCTAAAGCACACTGCTCTGCAGAGCAAGTCTCTGCGGAACACCCTTTGCAGACCCCTCCACTGTAAGAGAGCTCCTGCGTTGCCCACAAGCCCCACATTGTGGTTTAGCAGGCACAGTCACCCATGTCTTGTTTCTGTCTCTTATTTATTCTATCTTTTTTTTTTTTTTACATCCCCTACGGTTAGAAAGAAACTGAATCGCAGCCAACTGTGCCCAAATGTGAGAATCTGCCAGGCACCTTCCAAAACTCAGCGCCAAAACACTAGCGTTTTGCAGCCAAAGGTTTCTCAAACAGCAACCTGCTGCTGCGGCTCCACTTCCTGCGCAAACAAAATGGCGGCAAAAACCAGAAACAGAACTTCACTGCCTCTGACTGTACACGCGATCTGAACAACCCCACAAAACCAGCCAAGCACCTGCACTAATGCTGAGAAGTAAATCGCTGACTGCAACCCCCTGACGCCGACCTGCGTCGCCGGAGACTTACCGCTACTGACAGCACCACCCTGTTCCACACACTCTTGCCGTGCTCGACGCTCCTCACCCACACAGGAGGGGTTTGGGAGCGGAGCCAGACCCCGATTGACCAGCCAGCACCACCTCGGCCCCTGCAATCCGGTCTGCTCACCTGAAGCCGCTGCTCTTTGGCCTTGCTAGATCACTCTTCCTCCTTTTTTTTTTTCAATAACTTTACCGGCAAGAGCAACAAAATCTTTTAAAATTTAAGGGGACAACCCCTAACAATACAGATCCAAAAACTTCCAAAATTTAAACTAAACTTTTCCTAGTTGTTTCTTCAGTGAGCCCCACTGAAAAAAACACCTGCTCCAGCTGCTAGGAGACTGAGCTTACTGGGAGGCTGGGGTGGTGCCAGCTGCCTAAGTATCCTGATGTCATCAAAGTTATGACATGCTGTCGCCAACCTCCCCCTGGTGGCCGGTGGCTGAATGGGGAGGTTGGGCATATAGTTAATTTTAGGAGAGGAGGGTTTTTTTAAGGCCAGGTGCAGCCTGGTCTATGTAGTCCTGCTCCTGGTGCAAATAAGTCATGTAAGCCAAATGGAGGGAGAATAAGGTTTTATTTCCCTTTTCACAAAAAGATTCGTTGGGCTACAAAAATTAAAGAAAGTCCTTCTTTTCAGGCATAAACCAAACTCAAGGTACAAAGTAAACTGTTATAATCTTCACAGTTGTAGAAAGGAAATTAACCAAGGATTCTTTCAACATTGGAGTAAATTACATGTCTGAACATTCTTCTTTCATTCAGCTCAAATATGAAAACTTCTTAAGGTAATATTTGTATGGCTCACAGTTCCGGCAGTGATTCCAAATCACCCACAACACACATGGAACAATCCATCAATTCCTCCTGAGATGAGGAAATAGGGTCTATAAGCTCCACTTGCATCGGTTCTAAATCACTATTATCTTCTTCTGAGCTGGGGCTTTCTCTGGCTGTTATCACTGGCCAGTCCCTATTTCTGTTCCCTGGTTTTCCATACAGTTGTTCTAAGGTTCTTAAATGAGCATGGCCTATTTTATTGCCTCTATATCTTGGCTGGTGAAACTCTGGCCTGCTTTCTCTTCTTTTAAACTGGGCATCTGTTTTATAAGGGCTTCTAGCGGCTGAGCCTTTCTTCATGAATAAAGATTCATCATACCTTAGTTTCCTGTAATAGGCATAGCTGGAAGTGTCCTCCTCAGGTATTTCCCTTAGGACCCAGTCTCTCTGGCAATCTTTCTCTTGAAAGCTTCTGGTACCTTTCAATCTGATCTCCGGGTTTTCTGGCAAGCGTAGGCCTCTCTCCAAGCCTGGCTTCCTGCTTCTTAGCTCTTTACCTCTGGAGTTTCTGGCTACCACGACTTCCACAGGACTGACTCCCCTCCGTCTGTCTTTCTCTGGGAACTCTGGTTCTCTTCCAGTTCCTGCAGCCGTGCCACTAGTCCTGGTTCCACTGCTCCTTCTCTCAGCAGTGCCTCTCCTTTCTGGTGCTGCTCTGCTCTCCGGTGCTGCTCTGCCTTCTGCTTCCAGCCTGTCGCTTATAAAGGTCTTCTGCCTTTGAGCTTCCCGGGATAGTTCTCAGGTGCTGCTGATTAGCTAGGTGTGTCCACTCAGCCTCTGTAAGTGCACGCCTGCTCCCTCTAGCTGTTTTGCTAGGCAATTGCATTCTCTGCACCTCATTTGTTTTGGGACAGACAGCTTCTTTTCCTATGTCCTCATTTTTATTAGCTCCTGCTCTATGACAATGCTCAGTCTCACAAGCTGCTGGAAGAGGTGCACAACCCTATGGTACGGGACTAGACTGGAGGGACAATAAGGAGCCTATGTTGTTTCACATCTGTCTTCTAAATGGATGACATAAAAAATCCCCCCAATTTATTTTTCCTCATTGCTTTCAATAGCATGCTTTATTCATGCTTAGTAAGCACTAATACTGATGTATCCTTGAACGACACTAGCAAAAGAATGAAGTTAGGGCATATCAATGAAGAGGTTCCGATAAAGGCAAAAGTAACCCAAATGCCCTTAAGTACAGAGCAGACAGAGCTTAAAGTTCCAAATTACCCCTGCCAACCGATAACCAGATTAATGTGAATAAAATACGTCAAAAATGCCTGTATGCAAATGGTAGAAGTCTAAATAATAAGATTGGAGAGATAGAATATATAGCACTAAATGAGAGGTTAGATATGATTGGTATCTCAGAGACCTGGTGGAAGGAGGACAACCAATGGGACACTGTGGTACCTGGGTACAAATTATATCGCAATGATAGAGTAGATCAAATTGGTGGAGGAGTTGCACTCTGTTAGAGAGGGCATTGAGTCACACAGGATTAAAGTTTTGCAGGAAACAAAATACACTGTAGTATCTCTATGGACTGAAATTCCATGAAAGGAAGGCGATGGCAGTTGGAGTGTACTACTGCTGTCTGCCAGAATGAACAAATGGATGATGAAATGCTCAAAGAAATCAGGGAAGCTAACAAAAGTTACAACACAGTAATAATAATGGGTGATTTAATTTACCTCGGTATCAACTGGGTCAGTGTCATGGCAGGAAATGCTAGGGAGATAAAGTTTCTAGATGAAATAAATGACTGCTTCTTGGAGCTACTGGCTCATGAACCAACAAGAGGGGAACCTATTTTAGGTCATAGCGAAACACAAGATATGGTGCAAGAGATAAGAGTGTTGGGGCCACTTGGCAATAATGATCATAGCATGATCGCGTTTGATTTAATAAATGGAGGAAGGATGACAAGGAAATCCACAGTACTACCTTTTAACTTTCAAATGGGAGACTATGATAAAATGAGGAAAATAGTTAAGGAAAAAGGAAAAGGAACAGCTGCAAAGGTTAAAGATTTACATCAAGCATGGGTATTTAAAAATACTACTCTTTATTTATCAAATAGTTGTAACCCCAGACCAGCTGCATTTCATACTTTAAGAAAAGTGGAAGGAAGTCCAAATAACTGCCAGCATGGTTTAAAGGTGTTGCCAGAGAGGCTGTTGTAGCCAAAAAAGCATCTTTCAGGAAATGGATAAAGGGGCCAAATGACGAAAACTGGAAACAACATAAGCACTGGCAAGTTAGATGCAAGGCATGAATAAGGCAGGCAAAGAGAAGTAAAAATGCATAAAGAAAACTTTTTCAAGTACATTCGTGGCAAAAAACCTGTGAGAGAATCAGTTGGACCATTAGATGATAGAGGGGTTAAAGGGGCACTAAGAGGGGACAAGATCATAGCGGAGAGACTGAATGAAATTCTTTTCTTTGGTCTTTACTGAAGAAGATGTAGGGAAGTTACCCATGACTGAAATGGTATTTAAAGGTGATATATCGGAAGAATTGAAAGAAATATCGATAAACTGGAAAGATGTATTACAACTATTTGAAAACTAAAGAATAGCAAATCACCTAGGAGTAGCCTAGTGGTTGGGGCAAGGTACTTCAGGCCGGAAGGTCGGGGGTTCAAATCCCACTAGAGGACAGCAACCTTGGGCCAGAAGGACTGGGGTTTCTAGTCCCACAGATGCTCCTTGTGGTCTTGGCAAGCCACTTAACCCTCCATTGCCCATGTTCCCTGTAAGTATTAGTGTATGTGTCTCATATCCCCGCATGTTAAATGTATCCCCCAATTGTGTTGTGACCACTTTGATTGAAGGATAAGGCGGTATACAAAACTGTCTAAATAAATAAAATAAATAAATCACCTAGAGCAGATGGTATACATCCAAGGGTGTTAAAAGAATTGAAATTTGAGAATGAAAACCTACTATTAATAATCTGTGAACTATCATTAAAATAATCTGTAATAACTGAAGACTGGTGAATGACCAATGTAATGCCAATTTTTAAAAAGGGTTCAGGGGTGATCCAGGAAACTACAGACAGGTGAGCCTGACCTCAGTACCAGGCAAAATGGTAGAAACCATTATAAAGAACTAAATTACTGAACATGTAAGATAGTCAAGGTTTAATGAGAGAAAGCCAACGTGGCTTTAGAAAAGGAAGGTCTTCTCTTACTCATCTGTTATATATTTATGAAGGTATGAATAAACAGATAGACAAAGGTGAGCCAGTCGATAAAGGGGTATGTTTACTAAACCGTCTTAACGTGCGCCCGGCGATAGTGTGCAGGCTGCCATAAAAGGAGTGGGCGTTTCAGTCTTAAAGTAGCAAAACGGGATTATCGCGCGATAACATGCGCTGCTGCGCACATTATCGGGCGAAGCGCCGCTAAGCGCATTAACGCGCGGTAATCTTAAGTAGGCGCTCAGACATGCAAACATAGAAACAGAGGTGTAGCACAATGGTTAATACACTGACTGATGATACAGGGGTCATGAGTTCGATCCCCCAGTGTGCCTAATGCATAAGGCTGGCTGAGGCATCAGCTTTGAGATGTAAGTATTGTTTCTTGAGGCATTTTATTTGTATTTTAATTATTGCTGCCAGCAAACACACCCTCACGTGCCATAACCTAAGGTGCCGCATAAGGCACCCTATAAGGCACTCCATAGGGCACATTATAAAGTGCACTGTCCGCCACGGCACCCTATAATGTCCCCTATAGGGCACCCTATAAGGCGCTCCATAGGATACCTTATAAGGCACCTTATATGGACTGTAACCATAAGGTGCCTCAGAAGGCGCTTTATAGGGTGCCCTATAGGGGACATTATAGGGTGCCGTGGCAGACAGTGCACTTTATAATGTGCCCTATGGAGTGCCTTATAGGGTGCCTTATGCGGCCCTATAAGGCACTCCATAGGGCACATTATAAAGTGCACTTTATCCTTCTGAGGCACCTTATGGTTATAGTACTCTGAGGATGTTTTTGCTGGCAGCACTAATGTACATTAAAAATAGACAATGCTTCAGACAGCCCTATCAAATAACCCCACTGTGGGTTTGAACCCATGACCTCTGGCTCCACAGGCAGTGAAGTAACCAGTGGGCTACAGCTCTATAGCTGCTAACAAACCCCTGGCTGGCTGCAGAAGGACTGCACGTCACCACACAAACAGTCTGCTGTGATCACCAGGATAGGGTTAACCCACCCGTACCCATGATGCACTGCACATGCAAATAAGCAGTCTACAGATGATCACAAGATGGGGTATGCACCCACACAGCACCTCGGCCTGGTAGGGGGAACTGACCATGTGTGTTACTGGCACAGAGTAGCTACACACCATCACATTGTGCGAGTACTGTGCTCACCCTGAGGGTGAGGTGGGGCGCCCAGCACCAGGTCCACAGCACCTTCCATGGCAGAAATAGGCCATGCTGCAGGTCCCCAGCAGTGCTAGTGTGTGAGATAGGTAGTTCCTGCAGACACACCTTGGATGCATCTGTATTTCTCAGTCAGGTTTAGCCCTTATGGACCCATAGGCGGATTATGTACCACCACCCAACCCACCCCCTGGGGCTGAGGGTGGGAAACAGGGTCTCCCACCAACAGATCCACATTCTACCTCCCTGCAATGGTGGCAGTAGAGGGGACCATCAACCCCAGTCCTGCTGGGGAACAGACACCCTACAGGGCAGTCAATGCAGCTCTGTACCCATCCATAAAGCAATAGTAGACAGACATTAGGCCTGGAAATGCTCAGCTGCGCCCCACCACTATCTGATATTTTCCTGCAGCAAGCCTCCAGCCGCTGCACCCTGCAAGGTGTTCCAGCAAGACACATACTAGCTGCAGACAGTCTGCTAGCTAGTCCATAGTGCATGTTTCTGGAGGAGATGCATGCACCCAGAACTGGGATGTTAGCATACACACCAAGCAGATAAGTCAGTGATTGGGCCCCAAAAGGGAACCCATAAATATCACATGAGAGAAATACTATATAGCACTATGGGGGAACCTAGCCATGTCGTGGTCACTGCTCAGTCAGGGTGAGAGTGATCTCCCAGCAGGACATGCTGTGGCCACCCTGTCTGTGCAGGTGGTGGCCGGGCACTACAATGTCCCAGCCATTGCCCTATGCCCTGTGCAGATGCATCCTGGCCAGGCCACCCTGTCCAGGCTATACCCATGGTACCTTACTCCTCATTATGCACATTGGCAGGCCAATACTGGCAACAGTGCTGGCAGTGTGGGCTGTGGAGTGTGTTTGCAGCCACCACACACTGGATAGACAGACACACACTCCCACACCTATGCCAGCATTGTACAACTATAGAGGTGTTTGGCAGCCCTGGCCACCGCTGCAGTCCTGGGCACAGTGCAGACATGGCTATGGTACGCAATACTGTTGGGGTCACTCCCCAGGGTGGTAAACACTGTCAGACACAAGACCTGTAGCACACTCCACAGACATCAGAAAGGTTGCCATGGTGCAGCTCAATCAGAAAATTGTACTTAACTTCGGAATTGCTATCTGCCAGTAATCATAGCAACCTTTTGATAGCTGTGTACCGTATTCCCAGGTTTAGGGTGGCATTGCTAAGGTATGCAAGTGCTAGTATTGGGAGATGCACGCAGGGCCCAATGTCCTGCCTCTCCAGGAGGCATTGGATAATGGAGCCTGTGGGTGCGGGTGTGTCTGCCCCTGTTGGCTGCTGCTTTACAGCAGAGGTTCCCAACTCCAGTCCTGGTGTTCGGGTTTTCATGCTGTCCCTCATGAATATGCATGAGATACATCTGCATACCATGGGGGCGGCGCATAGAAACGCAGCACAGGCATCTTTATTAGAGGCAGCATGGAACCTGAATTGTGTTTGGCCCTCCAGAACTGCATTTGGGAGACTCTGCTCTAGGTAATGCGCCTGTTTATGGTGTCTGTGCTCTGTAGGGTAAAATGTAGGTGTTTTGGGCATGTTTACGTCATCTGCAATAAAGGTTCTGTCTGTATTAGCACATTTTAGTAGTGGGTAAAATATGGTGACTGGGTTGGCAGGAACCACAGCTGGGACTTGAACCTGTGACCTTCTGCCTCTGAACACACTGGTTGCCACAGAGACAGTGCATTCCCTGGTGATACCATGACTGTTCGTCTGGCAGGGCCTGTCTGTTGCAGTGCATGGCACCCACCTACACAGGGCTAGGCCATGGTCTGCTCTGGGCAGCTGCCACTGCCCCCCTCCACCACCAGTACCCCTCTGCCACCATGCTGACATGCCCTTCTGCTGGTGGTGCTGGTGGTGCGCAGTCTCAGGCCATCCAGTGTGCAGGTAGGCGGCTGCCTATGGTGCGTGTTCTGGGGTAGGGATGCCTGCACAGACGTCCGCACTTCCCCCCAACACCGCCTGCCAATGTTCTGTGCCCTTGGAGGTACCTGCTGGGTACTATCCCCTGTGACACTGTGATAAACACACTCGTGCCCATGTTGGGCCCTCATCAGTTGCTGTCTGGCTGCTGTACAGTTTCAGCATTCCTAAGTGCCACCTAGGCATCTGCCTAGTCTGCACTGTGCCCCAGCTGCACCACAGCATGTGCCACCTGCAGCCCTTTGTATCCCATTTTCAAGCATCTGTCCAGTTGGCCGTTCCGACATGCCCGCCCTGCTGTTGCCGCACATGTGCATGCCATAGGAAACCTGTCCGATGGAGAGGAAAACCCTGCACAGTGCAATTTCACTGTGGGCTCATTCACCTTGTATGGGGACGGAGCATGGACCCTTCCAGAATTCATATCCTTTTTTTGGTGCTTTCTTGGGAGTGTTTTTTTATGTTTCCCATTGAGATTGCTATTGCCCAGCTTGGTTATTTTATTTTTCCATTTTCTTCTGTTCATTTTCACTGTTTATTTGCCCTTTTGTTACGTGCACATGTATCACACTTATCACTTTTTTGTAGGTTTCCCTGGTTTTGCTGTACATTGCTGACAGAAATGGTTTCTCTTCCCTTTAAATCAGCTCTAACGCCAGGGTTTCACTGGCGTTAGTTTTCAGCCTCGGATTTCACAGCGTTAGTGTGCGGTGAGCCTCTCCCCTCCCACTCTCCACCCATTGACCCCTTCTCTCTGCCCCTGGGGAGCCTTCCTCCACCCTCCGGGAGCCTTTCTCTGCCTTCAGTGCTTGTTTGCACCGATGTGCGCGTTATCGCGCGCTAAGGTACCTCTGCGCCCGATAAAGCGCCATTATCGCCCAATAAGGTACCTTATCGCGCGATAACGTCACAAAGCGCACATTAAGACGGTTTAGTAAACATACCCCATAGTGTATCTGGATTTTCAGAAAGCCTTTGATAAACGCCCTCATGAGAGTCTCTTGGCGAAATTAAAAAGTCATGGGGTAGGAGGCAATGTATTATTTTGGATAAGGAACTGATTAAAAGAAAGCAGAGGGAAGGGCTAAATGGCCAATTTTCCCAATGGAAAAAGGTGAATAGTGGCGTGCCCCAGTGATCTATGCTGGGTCTGCTGCTTTTTAACATATTCATAAATGACCTGGAAAAGGGACTAACGAGTGAGGTAATCAAATTTGCAGATGTCACAAAATTATTCAAAGTTGTTAAAACCCAAGAGGATTGTGAAAAATTGCAAGAGGACATTGATAAATTGGAAGACTGGATGTTCAAATGGCAGATATAATTTAATGTGGACAAGTGCAAAGTTATGATCCTAGGAAACAATAACCCGAACTATGGCTACATGATGCAAAGTTCCACATTAGGAACCACTACTCAGGAAAAAGATTTAGGTATCATCATGGATAACATGTTGAAACCCTCCACCCAGTGTGCAGCATCAGCCAAGGTGGCAAATAGAATACTAGGAATCATAAGGAAAAGAAAGGAGAATAAAACAAAGGATATTGTAATGCCTCTGTACTTTTCCATGGTGTGACCGCACGTTGAATATTATGGGAATTCTGGTCGCCGTATCTTAAAAAGGATACAGCAGAATTAGAACAGGCACAGAGAAGAGCCACCGAAATTGTTACAGGGATAAAAGGATACCCCTATGTGGAGAAGCTTAAAAGGTTAGGGCTCTTCAACCTGGAAAAGAGACAGCTGTGGGGAGATATGATAGAGGTCTACAAATTAATGAATGGAGTGGAACGGGTCAACATAGATCAATTGTTTATGCCAATGAAGCTACAGTGTAACCCGTTTAAGACTAATAAGAGAAAATATTTTTTCCATTCAACACATAATCAATTTCTGGCATCCATTACCAGAGGATGAAGTAAAAGCTGTTAGTGCAGCTGGATTTTAAAAAGGTTTGGACAAGTTCCTGGAGGAAAGGTCCATAAACCATTATTAAAAGGGACCCATGATATCACTGCTTGACCCAATACAAGCCTTGAGGAACCTGTGTCTTTTGGGAAAACTGCTAGGTAACTGTGTCCTGGATTGGCCACTGTTGTAAAAAGGATACTGGGCTTGATGGACCTTGGTCTGATCCAGGATGGTATTTCTTATGTCTTATGCTCTTATCTTCTAATCCCACATAGCCAAACCAAGGTGGAGGAATTCAAGATCAAGCTCCTAGTCCATAAGGAAAAAAGATGAATATGCTGGGGTTCCGGGCAAGGGGAAGATCACTTAAGTTACATTGAACACCTAACATTAAAAGTATGATAATTAAGATGAACAAAGCCATAAAGATATCATTTATTGACAACACGGAAATAAATCAAATACAATGCTGTGCAGAAGAAAAAGAGAACAATAACATTTCCTCCTTGGAAACAGCGCATGGAAGGAAAAATACAATCATCGCATGCGGAAGTATCCCTGATAGACGGGTATCTAAAAGGATTAAGATCATCAGAGATATTGAGGAAGATCCAAGACATCAAGCTGAAGCATGCTGCATTAACAGAAGGCGACTTGAAATTTATTCATTACAACAAAAAATTGAAAGTAGCAGCAGAAGCGCAAAAACTGCGATGAGATGAAGAAAACAAAAATGAAAGATACCAAAATAATTTAAGAGAACCCAAAATAGTTATACAGGGAATTTAGAAAGAGCCTTAATATGGCAAAAACACCACCACCCAAAGCTGAAATAGAAACCTTCTGGAGAAGTCTAAACAAGTACCCCGTAGAGCACAATCAAGAAGCAGAATGATTACCCTCCATATAGGAATATTTAGAAAAATCAAATATCAAACCTATGGAATTGCCTATAGTAAGCCTATGGAAAGCAGGTTAAAACGCACCCCCAACTGGAAGGGCCATGGCCCAGGTGGCTTGACCAACGTTTGGCTCAATTAACATCACTCCATCAAGACATGCAAACTGCAAAAACCAATTGATCAAGCAGCCGAAGTTAACACCGCAGTGCTTATAACAGGAAGAACACGTCTCCTTCCAAAAGGCGATCCAAGTAACATCCAGACTAAAATTACAGACTAATAATTTGTCTACCTACAATCTATAAGCTGTTCACTGCAATAGATGCAGATAGAATATATAATCATATTGAATCCAATAACATCATGGCAATACAGCAAAAGGCAATAAGAGCACATGGAACCAAAGACCAGTTAATGCTAAATAAAGTTATCATGGCCAACGTTAAGAAAAGCAGAAATCTCAGTATAGCATGGATAAGAAAGCTTTTGACAGTATCCCACATAAGAACATAAGAAATGCCTTACTGGGTCAGACCAAGATCCATCAAGCCCAGTATCCTATTTCCAACAGTGGCTAATCCAGGCCACAAGTTCCTAGCAGGTTCCCAAAGAAGCATTCAGGTTCCACAAGGCTTGCCCCGGGGCAAGCAGTGGATTTCCTGGGTCTTCTTTAATAATGATTTATGGACCTTTCCTCCAGGAATTTGTCCAAACCTTTTTTAAATCCAGCTACACTAACAGCTTTTACTACATTCTCCAGTAATGAATTCCAGAGTTTGATTATGCATTGAATAAAAAATATTTTCTCTTATTAGTCTTAAATGGATTGCATTGTAGCATCATTGGGTGTCCTCTAGCCTTTCTACTTTTTGATGGTGTAAACAACCAATCTACGTTTATAGACCTCTATCATACCCCCCCCCCCAGCCATCTCTTTTCAAAGTTGAAGAGCCCCAACCTCAGCTATATCCTTTTTAAGATATTATATTCAAGGTACAATCACACTCTTGGATAATAAATTGCCTTGAGATGTATAGGATAAATCCTGGTTTGACAGAGTACATTAAGTTCACCATGACAATGTGGCAAATCACCCTATTTTTGAACTGTGAAGATGGCCAGTACATCATTCCTATCATCAAGATCCAGCGAGGAATATTTCAGGGAGATTCCCTGTCGTCCTTCTGTTTTGTAGGGCACTTAATCCAAAGAGTATTCCCATCAACCTTTTGGGATACAGATTTACCCTTAATCCTAAAGAAAGTAACAACCCAGAGGTAACATTCCATTTACTATTTGTAGACAACCTGAAGCTCTACAGTTCCAATGGCGAACAATTAGCAGAGCAACTCTGTGTAGTGAAAAGCTCTTCTGATGATATCAGGATGGCTTTTGGCCTAGACTAATGTGCTAAGGCAACTTTTTTTAAGAGATAAATTGAGCAAAATGGAAAACATCTCCCTGGTTGAGGGCTGTAACATCAAGGAACTTGAACAGGAAGACATATATAAAGATCTTGGTGTAGTGGAAGGAACAACACTCAAGCAGAAATTACTGAAAAAAAAGATCAGTAAAGAATACTATAGAAGATTAAAATTATTATTGAAAAGTGCTTCAATATCAATGGAATAAGATACATCAATCAGTTGGCTATTCCAGTACTCTCATACAGCTTTGGGATTGTAGACTAGTCTCTTAAAGATCTTGAAAAACTGGATATGTGAACAAGAAAACTCCCCCATGCCCATGAGGCAATTTACAAGAATCAGTGTATGCTAAGACTGTACATTTCTAGAACTGAGGGCTAAAGATTGATTACCCCCCTACAGAACTACTATCATAGGCCTCAAGGCCTACCTAACAGCATCATCAGATCCAAATAAGCAAAAAGTGCTTAAATATAAAGGTAAACATCCAGAATCTGTCTCCATCATGAAACTTGGACAAGTGTTTTGATGCCTAGAAGGAATGAGTGAGAATCCACAGCACACACAGGAAAGGAAGCAACAGAATTTGTAAAACAAGAGAAAAAAAGTCTTCAAATAATTAGATCAGCAAATGAGGAAAAACAAGTGGCAAATTCACAAATACAGTGGGAAATATAAAGTGTTACTTCAGGAACCCTTTATTGATCAAGAAGGGACACATGCTCCCCCTCCCCCTGTGCCATGGTATTGGCCCCCTGGGGGACTAACAAAATATCTTTCAGGTATTTCTGAAACAAAATAAGAGAGGGCAGATAATGCATTCTGGGAAAATTAATAAACCTCAAATTACTAGCCCTAACAGCATTCTCAAAAGCTTCTAGCTGATGATGGGTCGCCAAGCTGTTTCACACAGAACAAGAGAGAGAGCAGCTTGTGCAAGAGCCATCTGCCCCTCTAACTGAAAAATAGCAGAACAAGCCTGTATACAAACGTCCTGGTCAGATATTTTAGCCACAACCTCAGTAGAAAAATGCTCAATCTGGGAAAGGGATGACCACAAGGAAACTTCCATGTGGATCATGACTTCCCAGATGTCACGTAAAGATATCTCAGTAGTCCCAACAGTCTGTATCGAAGGAGCTTCAAACTTCTGAGGTTCCAAACTTTTAACAACAGAACCAGCAAACGTCTTGGAAGGATCAGACTGGGAAAGGGATAGAAACCCCTCCTCCTCTACTAAATCATGAGACAGGCCTATCCCTGAAACCTCCTTGTTGGGTAAGCTAAACCCTTAAGCACTGGAGGGGATATGTCCAAGACAGTACTCACAGTCCCCAATGAAAAGTCCACATCTGGGGTAGAGGTCATCGGGGCAGCCGGCTGCACATGACGATCCATTGGCCCCAAAATCTTTACAGATTTCTCTTGAACTGCCGGCAACACCCTCTTCTTCCTTTTCCCCATATAGTTCTCCCTGGGCATAGTACACCTCCAGGCACCGAAGGGGGACCAAAGAGGGCTGGAAATGCCCCTTTGGTTACAGCCCCTTCAGGCATATGCCTGCGGAAAGCAGCAGATTTTATCACCGACTCTGGCTGACGGCGGCCACTCAGCCCCGCCTCCAGGGGCGGCTGAAGGCTATCTGCTGCCTGAGGCGAAGTATGAAAAGGCCCCCCCCCCAACCTTAGAGGGGGCGGGGCTTTTTCAGAAATCCAGTCAGAGACTGAACCAAACCAAGAAGCCGATTAGATTATATGGAGGAAATGCAAGATGTTTGCACACAGGGCCATATCGAGCTGCAATCACACCCTGTGAGACTTGCAGCTCAGGTGCAAGCTCCCCCTCTCCCCCCAAACCTCCGTCCAGCACTGCCTGCTCTTTCCCTGCTGCTGCTGCCCTCTGTTTTTTTTCACGGATGCGCCAGCAGGAGGGAAAGAGCAGGCAGCACTGGATGGAAGTATGGGGAGGAGGAGGGGGCATGCGCCCGATCTGAAAGGCACCGGCACTTTAAGCAGATCTGTCCCTCCTTGACATCGAGTCGGAGGAGGGAGGGACCAGACCTGCTTAAAGTGCTGCGAAAAGGCTTGGGGAGCGCATTTCAGCTGCCTGCTATTGTCCTGCCAGCGGCGGCAGGGCAACAGAAGACAGCCGAAATACGCCTCCCAAGCCTTTCCACTTGCACAGGGCTAGGTACGGTCCCATTTGCACACCAAAGAACTAAAAACAGCAAGAACTAACAGCACAGTTTATAAAACTAAATTATAACATTTTTATTTTGTTGTTATAAGCTGCGTTATGGTTCTTGCTTTTTCTTTTTCAACATATATTTTGCATCCACAGTAGGTGCAGAGCAGAACCAGGACATTCACCCACAGAACTCAATATTTTTTTAAAAAATCTGATTCTGATCATCTCACTAACAAGAGCAACAACCACCACTATTCTCCAGTACCAGACATATTGTGAACTAATACAAAACCCTACAACAAAGAACAAACCTACCATAACATACCATATCAGCACAGACTTCCAAAACTCACGTAAGGAGCCCATCCAAAAAAAGCATCACTGTAAATACTACAGTGGGCCCTGGAACATCCATACACCTATTTGAAAAGCTGAACAAGTCAAATACTACAGTACAGTATAGATCTTTATGTAGAAACTCCATGTTAACAGAATCCCTGAACTCAGTCAAACACTCGCAACATCGACCCTCACCAAGTACAGAATAAGTAACCACAATCTAAAGTAAAAATAATAATATGTAGACTAAATTTAAATTGAAACCCCAAGAAGCCAGAGTCCACATGCAGTGCAACATCAGATAAATAAGAGATGCAGTTCCCCAATACTGTGTAAAATATAAAAATAGCACAAAGTCCAATCACTAAAATTAAATAAAATTATTTTTTCTACCTTTGTTGTCTGACCATGTTATTCTCTGATCATGCTGGTCCCGATCTGAGGCTTCTGCTTTCCTGTCTTCTCTTAGTTCTCTTTCTGTGGTCTATGGTCCATGGTCCATCTGCCATTTCTTATCTCTTCTTTTGTTTGCTTCACTTCCTTCCATCAGCCCATTTCCAGTTCCAGTAACCCTCCCCAGTATCAGCCCCCTTTCCAGTCCTTCCCTCCCAGTACCTTCCAATTTCAACTGCCTTGCATTCCCACGACTGCAACTGGTGTCCATTCCCTTCCAGTCCCCCTCCTTCTCCACTGTCCAGCCCCTTCTAGTCCAAATACCATCCCAGATATTAGCTCACGTCCACTCTCAGTGCCACCCACGTCTGTGAAGGACCGACCCTGTGTAGCTTTGTCCCGCTTCCTTTGGGGGCGGGGCAAAGCTGCACGGGATCCTTCACGGAGGTGAGAAGGCCCAGCACCAGTTTTGTTTCTATTTAACCAAAGTAGGTCAATCTTCGTGAATGACTGCTTTATGGCAATCAGAAAAATTACCTCATTCAACAATTCACCATTTCAATCTTATTCAGTAGTTCACTACTGTCGCAACATAGCCTCAGAACCAACCATTAGCACTAACAAATTCTGGGAATAATTTTTCATTCTCCCAGACATGTGCCGGTTTGACATCAGTGGCTTATGTTGATAAAACACATGTTGTATCACTTAATAATGTGAGAAAATTTCAATAAATAAAGATGTGATACTTCATGGTTCTTTTGTTTTTCAATTTTTTCAATTTCTTAGTGTTGTGATTTTCTTCCTCTTTATATCCATTGTTCAACTTAAAACATGTTCCTTTGTTTCTATTTAAAACTGCAGTCACAGCACAGCCGTGATTCTCTAGGAGGCAGGGAGCCGCAGCTTCCTGGAAAAGGAGGGCGAGTTTGCCACTGCCGAGAAGCGGACTCGGCAGCAACTTGTGCACTTCTTTTTTTGGGATTTTTTTTTTTTAAACTTTTAAAGGTGAAGTGAGGTGGCTGTTTTAGGGGCATTTTTTGCCACCCTCAAGACTTTGCCGCCTGAGGCAGCCGCCTCACTTCGCCTCATTATAGAGCCGCCCCTGCCTGCCTCCTAGAGCCATGGCAAGCAGGAGCCTTGGATGTACCGGCGAGCAGCAGAGCTTCCCCAGTTCACTTCAAACAGCTGCAGATTTTATCGCTGGCTCTGGCTGACGTCGGACGCTCAGCCCCGCTTGATGTTTTAGCTCCAAATGAGACACTTGATGTGTCTGCTTTTCGGAATCTTCGCAGGATGTAATATCACACGTACTACTTTAGTAGTTTCCTTTATTTCTTCTTTAGATAAGAATATGGTATTGCGTCTGTACTTTTCTAAAAAGGAGGTCCCTTTTTGTGGTAAGGTGATTCAAGTGTTCCCTGATGTTTGTAATTTTACGCAAAAATGCTGTAAGGCATTTTTGAACCTTAAGCTGCAGTTCTTGGCTCTAGGGCAGTGATGGCTAACCTTTTTGAGCCCGAGTGCCCAAACTGCCGCACAAAACCAAAGAATTTCCTCAAAGTGCCAGCACGTCAATTAAACCTTAACAACAAGATTTTAGTATCTAAAAACTCTTTATAAAGTTGCCTGAACTATGTAACATCATTTGTAAAGGTTGGAATCTTTGTATTGTCAGAGAATCAATTTGATTCACAATCCTTTGGTTTTCATTTCAATTTATTGGCAATTTATAATGTTTTAATGATTTCATTCAATTTAATGAATTTAGGAAGAATTTGATTCAGTTACACAATATATTTTAAATGTATTATTCACATAACATGTCAAATGTATCCTGAGTAAAAAAAAGATAAACTTCTTAAAACTGTTAACTGTGTCAGGACTCGGTGGGAATTAAACTGGGAATCCCAAAAGCCAAACTTGGAATGTACAACACTGTAGAAATAAAACTATACATTAATTTGCTCTTGTACTAAACAAAGCGCAGACGTTAATGATGCACATTTCCCAGAGCTGGCATATTCCAATTAATAAATTCAAAATAAAGAGATATTTTTCTACCTTTTGTGCATTTTTTTCAGCTGCAATTGCTCCAGCCACTTTCTTCTGGTTTCTTCGTGTCTTCCGCTAACTCTTCATCGTCTGCTGTCCATTTGTCTTTTCTTCTCTCTTCTAGTTTTTTTCCATTCTCTCTCTACATCTGCTTTAACATACTAATCTTTCTCCTTTTGCTCTTTCCTCATTCCTATTTCATCCACTCAAATTTTACCCCTCCATCCTCAATCCCCACTTACTCTCCCAATATCCGGACAATTGTAGATTTGTCTTCCCTCCCACACAAAATATTTTTTCCCTCTCCATTTCACTCTCCCAGCTCCATCCCATTCTAATCCTCCCCCAACATCAGCTCCATTCTAGTTCCAGTCCCACCCAGCATCCGCTCCCTTCTAGTCCCCGCATCAGCCCATTTCCTGTCCTAGCCCCCCATAAGCCCATTTCCAGTCCTAGCTCCCCCATCTATTTGCAGTCCCATCCGAGTCCCTCCATCAGCTCATTTCCAATCCCAGCCCCCCATGAGCCCATTTCTAGTCCTTTCCTAGCCCCACCATCAGCCCATGACAAATCCTAGCTCCCCTCCACTCAGCCCATTTCCAATCCAAGCCCCCCATGAGCCTACTTCCAGTTCTAGCCCCTTCATGAGTCCATTTCAATCCAAACCCCCACCACAGCCTATTTCCAGTCTTAGCCCCCCCCATAGCCAATTACCAGTCCTACCCCCCCATCAGCCCATTTCCAGTCTTAGCCCCCCCATAGCCCATTACCAGTCCTAACCCCCCCATCACCCTATTTCCAGTCCTACCCCCCATCAGCCCATTTCCAGTCTTAGCCCCCCCATAGCCCTTTTCCAGTCTTATCCCCCCATAGCCCATTTCCATTCCTAAACCCCCCATTACCCTTTTTCCAGTCCTATCCCCCCCATCAGCCTATTTCCAGTCTTAGCCCCCCCATAGCCAATTACCAGTCCTACCCCCCCCATCAGCCCATTTCCAGTCTTAGCCCCCCCATAGCCCATTACCAGTCCTAACCCCCCCCCACCACCACCACCACTTCCAGCCTTAGCCCCCTCCCCATAGCCCATTACCAGTCCTAACCCCCCCATCACCCAGTCCTAGCCCCCCCCATAGCCAATTACCAGTCCTACCCCCATAGCCCATTTCCTGTCCTAACCCCCCACTTCAGCCCTCCTAGCCCCCCCATAGCCCATTACCAGTCCTAACCCCCCCCCATCAGCCCACTTCCAGTCTTAGCCTCCCCCCCATGGCCCATTACCAGTCCTAACTGCCCCCCCCCATCAGCCCACTTCCAGTATTTGCGTCCCCCCCATGGCCCATTAACAGTTCTAACCCCCCCCCATGGCCCATTACCAGTCCTAACCGCCCCCCCCCATCATCCCACTTCCAGTCTTAGCCTCCCCGCCCATGGCCCATTACCAGTCCTAACCCCTCCATGGCCCATTACCAGTCCTAACCATCCCCCCCCATGGCCCATTACCAGTCCTAACCACCCCCCCACCCCATCAGCCCACTTCCAGTTTAGCCTCCCCCCTCCCATAGCCCATTACCAGTCCTAAACCCCCTTCCCCCCTATCATCCCAAATTAAAACAAAAAAAACAAACAAACCGGCTGCTTCTGCCGCGGCAGCATCAAGAGCTCTGCCGCGGCAGCATCAAGAGCTCTGCCGCGGGGCCCCCCCCTGCCCGGCAGAGCCTCCCTGCATCATCAGCTTTCTTCAAGTCCCAAAACGCGGGCTTCTTTCAGAGCCGCGAGAGTTTCCTTTCTCGCGGCTCTGTTAATCCCGCCGAGGGTGATGGGATTTCCCATCAGTCCCGGCGGGATTAACAGAGCCGCGAGAAAAGAAACTCTCGCGGCTCTGAAAGAAGCCCGCGTTTTGGGACTTGAAGAAAGCTGATGATGCAGGGAGGCTCTGCCGGGCAGGGGGGGGGGGGGCCCTGCGGCAGAGCTCTTGATGCTGCCGTGGCAGAAGCAGCCGGTTTGTTGTTTTTTTTTAAAACTTGGGATGCTGAAGAATGTTTTTTGCGCGGGGCCCCCTGAAACACGGGGCCCTGTGCAAAAAACATTCTTGCTCAATGGACGGGCCGGCCCTGCCAGCACACTCACCTCCTGCCGCGCCACATATCTTAATTGCGGACCTTCCCGCGTGCCAGCTGCAAGGCCTTCGCGTGCCACAGCTGGCACGCGTGCCATAGGTTCGCCATCGCTGCTCTAGGGGCTTCTTTTTATTTAAAATATCCCTGCAAATGTCATGTTAACCATCAAAATGATAAATATGTGAACTCTACAACATTGCTGTGCCTGAAAAGCACTGGGATCATGACTCTAAGAGAATTACAGAGAATGAAGAGCTTATGATCACTTGAGACATTCCCAGTCCAACAGATAGAAACTGGATGCAAGGAAATCCAACATAGAGCCTGATTCCTGTAGGGGCACGTTCGGGTCATCTGGACAGCTCCAGGAAAGACGTACCCATCTGGACCCGATTCTGGACCATGGGAACAAAACATTCCCGCAGTAGCCAGAATCGGGCCTGAGGACAGCTTGACATGCCCCTGCCTGCTGCGGTTTTGTGCCACCACGTCATTGCCTGCAGCTTCAGCACACATGGCCTGCCACTTCTAATCCCCCTTCGGCTGAAGCACAGGGCCTGCAGCAGGCAAGAATGCGACAGCACCAAGCCACAACCTTTTGAAATACTGCCGCAACGCAGCATGCAACAAATAATTATCAGTCAATCTCATCTACTAAAGTGAGAAATACGCTTAGTACTGCGCCCTGCATGGAGTCCTGACTTGTTAGACTGGAGCATTTTCTCTGTGATCTAATAACCAAGAAATTCATAATACAGGGCTCAATAAACCCCAGGTGCAAGGTGTGATAAGGAAGCTTATCATAGCTCAGGTAGGAGCTATAGAAAAGATGATGTGACTCTGAACAAGCAACCTGTCAGTTTTGGTAGAAGTAAGAAAACAGAGTTTTCACATAAAAGACTACCAGTCCCAGAATGCACCAGGTTTCCAGCAGCCATGAGAGGGGCTGAAGTGAGAAAACGTGTGTGCAATCAAGAGAGCTATGAGGTAATCCCTAAGCACTCATCTCAAAGGGCAGGGCCTGATTCAACACAGCTGCGCTGTGTTAGGGAGGAGCACACATTAGGACAGAATAAGAATAGAGCTTATTCTTCAGATAACCGTTACTACAAGCTCCAGCCAAGCTTCAGAGACAGCTACAGGAATAGCTACAGAAAGAGCTTCAAAGACAGAGACAGCAACGGCTACAAGCTCCAGTCCAGCTACAGGTTTAAGCATCACCTGGAGAAGCAGAAGCCAAGCCAAGCGGATAGAGAGAGAAGGAAACTCTCTGGAAGGAAGAGAAGAAAGGCCATTGGAAGGTCTGGGAGATTCCAAGGCAGTACCTATACTGGGAGGTATTCCAAATGCCAGCAGAGTCCATTGGACTGGAGTCAGCCAGAGGAATGGAAGGGCAGAGATAGGAATCACCAGTGGCTACCTGGGAGAGAGAAGACTACACGTGGAAGGGACTTTCAGACCAAGGCCAGAAGGTATGTGAGAGGAGATCCAGTGTCCAGGGATCAAGATTGGAAGGCTGGACATCAGAATTGGATTACATACTGGCCAGGCTATACAGAGAGGAATTATGATAGCAGGAGAGGCTCAGGTATGAACACTGATCCAGACCCTATCTATAATAGTGAATGGCAGCAAGGGAATAAGCATTCTCATGATAGTGCCTTATTGAAAGACTCATCTGTGCCAATGTATGATAGTGACCCTATGCTGATTGATGAAGGGGGAGATACAGCAGATGAAACTATTGATTACATGGACTGTTCTTTATCCAAGTGCTATTGCTAGCTTTCTGTGAGCAAACACATCAGCCATCACAAAGAAACCTAACTTTGTCCTTTATTTCCACTGCAAACAGCTCTTAAAGCAGGATTTGGGTTCACACAGTAGCAGCCAGCCAGCTAAAGGCTTTCAGCTGGTCAATTGATAGTAATTAAAGCTGCACCTGATTGTGTGTGTGAGCAAGGGAGAATCACTGCTGGATCTGCGTGGAAAATAAGCAGAAGTTAACCTAACAAGCAAAGTTCCTTTATTTCTTTGTGCCTTTATTTGGTAATTATTTGCTAAGAAAACATTAGCTAATTGCCTGACAAATTGAAGGTTGTTTTCTGATATGCTTTGTGACTTTATGTTATCCATTTAAACACTGCAAGCAAGTAACCTCATTTATATTGCTACCAAGCATATTTGTGCTGGGTGAATTAAACCCCATCAATAAAGGAAGTATTTTATTGGCCTTACCACTGGTATCACAACTCAATTATTGTCTTCAGCTGTGTTTGGAGTGAAAGAACTACATTACCCACAATACCTTGCAAGAATCATATGAATATATGCATCGTCAAGATTGTGTAAGTTCTCACCCTAGGCAGCCGTCTGACAAATGGCGTAGTTTTTCGGATTGCTTTTGCACCAAGAGGATTTATTTGCTGTGGATTACAAATAAAATTCAAGTTTGAAGCTGAAAGAAGATTTTTTTTCCCTCATCTACACTTTGGAGGAGAAGTGGTTGTTCCAGGAAGCTGTCCCAGATGAAAAGATCCTGTGAAAAGCTGGATTCATCACTGAGACAAGGTAATATGTACCTGGGCAGGTCTAGTGGTGGATGTGTGTAAGCACAGGGGGTAATTGAAAAAAAAAAAAAAAGTTGAAAAAACCACACCTGGTTGGAAGGTGCTGCTCTTTGGGTTTTTTTTCTTTATTTCTTGCAGGGGTCAAGATGGATCCGAGGGAGATGGCTCAGTGGATGGCAGCCCAATTTAGCAAGCAGCAGGAGCTATCACAGCAGGCCCAGGACACTGCTATGAAGGCCTTAATGGAACAGCAGAAACCAGTGCTTGATCTGGTGCAAGCTCTAGTTCAGCTGCAGAGCCAAAGTGGAACAGATGCAAGACCAGCAGTTAGTGCTGGTACACCACATGTGGACAGTGTGGGACTCAATCAAGGGATTGGGGCATTTAATTTTGGGAAATTAACTCCAGATGATAATGTTGATGATTTTCTAGAGTCTTTTGAAAGAGTGGCACAGGCTTTAGCATGGCCAGAGACCCAGTGGGCAGTAAGGCTGGCAGCCTCATTAACTGGTGAGGCACTAGCAGCTTACAGAGCAATGCCAGCAGCCCAGGCTTTGATTTATAAGGATGTAAAGGCAGCTATTAGAGATTGCCTAGGGTTGTCTATTTCAGAGTATAGGCGAATGTTTAGAGCTGTTACATTGAAAGTGGGTGAGACACCCAGGGCTCTGAGTCAGAGAATCAGAAGTTTAGCTGTAAAATGGTTGGAGCCTGAGCAAAAGACAGTAGAAATGTTATTAGATATTATAATGCTGGAACAATTTATGCTTGGGGTACCTAAAGATTTGAATGTTTTTTTATACAGCAAAATTGCCAAAATCTTGGAGAGGCAACCATGCTAGCAGAGAGATTCTTGGAAGCCACGCAGGCTTGCCATAGAATGGGTGGCCCTCTAAAGATGGATGCTGAGGCTAGAGATGCTGTATCAGAAAAGGGAATAATTAAGAATGTTTCTGAAAATGAATGTACTGTATCAAACTAGATGACACAGTGGAATAGAAAGAAATGTTTCAAGTGTGGAAAATTGGGACATTTAGAGAAGAGATGCCAGACACACACTAGTTTAATGGGTCTGGATTTAAAACAGCCCAAGGAAGGATTTCTTTTGATGGTTGATGTGCAGGGAATTACCACAAATGCATTATTAGACTCTGGGGCAGACCAGAGTATGATGTCAAAAAGCCTTTGGAAGAGGATAGAGGCCCAAGAAAGATTTGTGCCTAGAACCCCTGAAAGCCAAGTTCACATCAGATGCATTCATGGTGCTGCAACATCATATCCCACCTATAGGCTTAAGGTTAAGTGCCTGGGGGAACAAGAGGAAGTCCTATTAGCAGTGGTGCCTAGGCTACCCTTTGATTTGGTTCTAGGACAGGACTGGCCAAGATTTAAGCAGGAACTAGTGAAAGGGCTAGGAAAGAAGGAGGGAGAAGGTTTAATAATGGAAATAGCTCCCGGGCCTTTCTTTGGAAGTCCTCAGTCCCTAGCTAAAAAGATGGTTAAGCTTCCAGAAGGCAAAACTATGGGTAATAAGAGGGGCCTTGTATCCACCCGCTCGCAGGCTAAGTTAGAGAGCCAGCAGAAGGAGGAGGGGGAGCAGGCAGAGTTATTAGGAGACTTACCCTCTCATGATGATTTAATAACCCCATCATCTGGTAAAGTAAGAAAGTTGAAAGCACAAAAGAGGCGTGAGAGACTTTGCAGAGCACAGGGTAGGGCTGAGATGTTAACTGGTCAAAGTTTACCCTGGGTGCCAGCTGAGTTGGTGGCAAAGTTCCTAACTTTCCACAAGAGCAGCGAGCTGATCAAGCTCTCACTCGAGCTTTTAAGTATGCTCAGGAGGTCAGGGAGGAATTGCCCAGATTCAGACTAGATAATGACATCTTATATAGAGAGAGTCAGGACCCCAGAAATGGTGCCATACGTAAACAATTGGTGGTACCCACAACTTTCAAAGGGCTAGTACTTAGGCTAGCACATGATCATCCAGGGGGAGGTCATAAAGGTATGCAAGGAACGCTGGATCAAATTCTTGTGCGTTTTTACTGGCCAGGTATCTTCAAAGAAACTGCCCAGTTTTGTGCTGCATGTCCAGCGTGTCAGCGAGTTACAGCGGCTCACCCACCGGTGGTGCCATTGATCCCCATGCCAATTATCACAGACCCAATTGGTCGCATTGCCATGGATATTGTAGGCCCATTAGTCAAAACGCCCCGAGGTTTCCAATACATCCTAGTTATGGTAGATCAGGCAACAAGGTTTCCCTGGGCCATACCATTGAGGAATGTTTCTGCAAAAACAATAGCTTTAGAGCTAGTAAAATTGTTTTGTGAAGTGGGATTCCCAAGAGAGGTGTTGACTGACCGAGGGTCCAATTTTGTATCCAAATATTTGGCCCAGGTCTGGGATGCCTTTGGCATTCGTCACGTGAAAACCTCAGCCTACCATCCACAATCAAATGGTTTGGTGGAGAGATTCAACCAAACTCTCAAACAAATGTTGAGAAGGGGGTTAGCAGGAGAGGTAAAGGAATGGGATATGTTATTACCCTTTGCCTTATACGCCTGCAGGGAAAGAATTCAAGTGTCCCTAGGTGTAACTCCATATGAGTTGATGTATGGTAGGGCTCCACGGGGTTTGTTGGATATTTTAAGGGAACAATGGATTGATCCTGAACCAGGAAGTCAGGAGGTGCCACTGTTTCTACGTGACTTGAGAGCACGTTTGAAAAGGACGTCGCAGGTTGCTGAGAGGAACCTGCAGGACAGTCAAGTTCGCCAGAAAGGGTGGTATGATAGAAAGGCCAAAAGCCGCCAATTAAGCATTGGTGAAAAGGTTTTGGTTCAGGTAGCAGGAACTGCTCCAAAATTTGAGGTACAGTGGAGGGGGCCATGGAAGGTTGTTAAACAAGTGAGCCCAGTGTCTTATATGGTAGAAAATGCAAGAGGGCGTAGGCAGACCTACCATATTAATGTACTTAAGTCTTGGAAGGAGAGGCCTGTAGATAATGACCCTGAACCCAGTCAGGAAGTAAGTGAGCTTCAAGAAGAGAACACTCTCGTAGGTATTACGGACTGTAGGAAAGAAGTTTCACCAGTTAAAACCAGTCCGTAATAACTTAAGCAGGGGGGTATGTGATAAGGAAGCTTATCATAGCTCAGGTAGGAGCTATAGAAAAGATGATGTGACTCTGAACAAGCAACCTGTCAGTTTTGGTAGAAGTAAGAAAACAGAGTTTTCACATAAAAGACTACCAGTCCCAGAATGCACCAGGTTTCCAGCAGCCATAAGAGGGGCTGAAGTGAGAAAACGTGTGTGCAATCAAGAGAGCTATGAGGTAATCCCTAAGCACTCATCTCAAAGGGCAGGGCCTGATTCAACACAGCTGCGCTGTGTTAGGGAGGAGCACACATTAGGACAGAATAAGAATAGAGCTTATTCTTCAGATAACCGTTACTACAAGCTCCAGCCAAGCTTCAGAGACAGCTACAGGAATAGCTACAGAAAGAGCTTCAAAGACAGAGACAGCAACGGCTACAAGCTCCAGTCCAGCTACAGGTTTAAGCATCACCTGGAGAAGCAGAAGCCAAGCCAAGCGGATAGAGAGAGAAGGAAACTCTCTGGAAGGAAGAGAAGAAAGGCCATTGGAAGGTCTGGGAGATTCCAAGGCAGTACCTATACTGGGAGGTATTCCAAATGCCAGCAGAGTCCATTGGACTGGAGTCAGCCAGAGGAATGGAAGGGCAGAGATAGGAATCACCAGTGGCTACCTGGGAGAGAGAAGACTACACATGGAAGGGACTTTCAGACCAAGGCCAGAAGGTATGTGAGAGGAGATCCAGTGTCCAGGGATCAAGATTGGAAGGCTGGACATCAGAATTGGATTACATACTGGCCAGGCTATACAGAGAGGAATTATGATAGCAGGAGAGGCTCAGGTATGAACACTGATCCAGACCCTATCTATAATAGTGAATGGCAGCAAGGAATAAGCATTCTCATGATAGTGCCTTATTGAAAGACTCATCTGTGCCAATGTATGATAGTGACCCTATGCTGATTGATGAAGGGGGAGATACAGCAGATGAAACTATTGATTACATGGACTGTTCTTTATCCAAGTGCTATTGCTAGCTTTCTGTGAGCAAACACATCAGCCATCACAAAGAAACCTAACTTTGTTCTTTATTTCCACTGCAAACAGCTCTTAAAGCAGGATTTGGGTTCACACAGTAGCAGCCAGCCAGCTAAAGGCTTTCAGCTGGTCAATTGATAGTAATTAAAGCTGCACCTGATTGTGTGTGTGAGCAAGGGAGAATCACTGCTGGATCTGCGTGGAAAATAAGCAGAAGTTAACCTAACAAGCAAAGTTCCTTTATTTCTTTGTGCCTTTATTTGGTAATTATTTGCTAAGAAAACATTAGCTAATTGCCTGACAAATTGAAGGTTGTTTTCTGATATGCTTTGTGACTTTATGTTATCCATTTAAACACTGCAAGCAAGTAACCTCATTTATATTGCTACCAAGCATATTTGTGCTGGGTGAATTAAACCCCATCAATAAAAGAAGTATTTTATTGGCCTTACCACTGGTATCACAACTCAATTATTGTCTTCAGCTGTGTTTGGAGTGAAAGAACTACATTACCCACAATACCTTGCAAGAATCATATGAATATATGCATCGTCAAGATTGTGTAAGTTCTCACCCTAGGCAGCCGTCTGACAAAGGTCACCATGGTGACTAAAAAACTGGACATGGCACCTGGGGCTCAGTCTAACGGTATCTGTCCTCAGGGATCCCATCTCCTGCCGTGGGCAGCCAGTGACTTTCCTGGCTGCAATCATGGCGCTTGCACTACTTCTTCCCGCGGGAAAGCACTTCTTCCTGCCTCTAAAAATTAGAGACAGGGGGAGTTTGCACAGAAATTTAAAGGAGCAGGGCAAGAGACATAGTCTGAGAGAGAAACAGAATTGGGAGGTGGGAGAAAAACAGCAGAAGAGAGGATGGAGGGGGGGGGGGAGTGGAAAAAAGGTGGAAGAAAGGCCAAAACATGCTGGCATGGTTTAAAGGTTGGTCAAAGAGGCTGTTGTTGCCAAAAAAGCATCTTTCAGGAAATGGAAAAAGAAGCCAAATGACGAACACAGCAGGCATAATCACTTGCAAGTTAGATGCAAGGAAGTGATAAGGCAGGCAGAGAGAGAATTTAAAAAGAAGCTTGCTGTGGTAGCAAAAATGCATACTAAGGACTTTTTCAAGTACATTCGTAGCAAAAAAACTGTGAGAGAGTCAGTTGGACCATTACATGATACAGGGATAAAAGGGGCACTAAGAGAAAAAAGGCCATAGTAGAGACACTGAATGAAATCTTTGCTTCAGTCTTTACTGAGGAAGATGTAGGATAATTATTAATGCGTGAAATGGTATTTAAAGTTGATGTATTGGAAGAATTGAAATATATCTCGATAAACCAGAAAGATGTAATACAGCTTTTTGATAAACTAAAGAGTAGCAAATCACCTGGACCATATGATACATATCCGAGGGTGCTGAAAGAACTGAAATATGAGTCTGCAGACCTTCCATTAGTAAGCTGTGAACTATCATTAAAAACAACTGTAGTACCTAAAGATTGGAGAGTGGCTAATATAATGCCAAATTTTAAAAAGGGTTCCACGGGTGATCCTGGAAACTACAGACCGGTGAGCCAAATAAAATGGCAGAAAGCATATAAGAAATAAAATTACTTAACATGTAGAGAGTCATGGTTTAATGGGAGAAAACCAACATGGATTTAGCCAAGAAAAGTCTTGTCTCAGTAATCAGTTATATTTTTTCGAAGGTGTGAATAAACAGGTAGATAAAGGTAAACCAGTTGATATAGTGTATCTGGATTTTCAGAAAGCCTGGTCCCTCATGAGAGACTCTTGGGGAAATTAAAAGGTTATGGCATAGAAAGCAGTGCACTATTACGAATTAGGAACTGGTTAAAAGATAGAAAAAAGAGTTTCAATTAACATGGCAAATGTACAATAATTGCAAAGCCTCCATGGTAGCTGTTGAGAGCGTGATCAGTATGGTCCCGGCAGCTAACGTGTCGTGGGCCAGTCTAATGTGTGCTCCTCCCATAGTGGAGTCATTAGGTAAAGAGCTGCATTGCTGCAGAATATGTGGCAATAGTCCTGCTGCTAGCAGTAACAGGCTCTCCATGCCCACACTCTGTCCATTCACCGTCCCATCCTGTGACTGTCGATCAACATGCTCTCTAGCATGCGGTGGCAAACCTGCTCACGCTTTAGTGTTCATGCATCCAGGACACAGGCTGTGACTCCTGGGTTGCTCTTGCCTATAGCCACACAAAGGAAAGGCTACCATCTCCCGTCTTGTCCTGCAGTACTTTCTCACCTAGCTAGGAAGAAGAATTACCAGGATGCACTGATACTCACCTGCACACCCAAGCCCCCCATGTTGGCCGTCACAGGTGCATGGAAAGCTGATATTTCTAACGGGTCAGAGCACCTACTCTGTGCATTCATCCAAAACTTTAACAGCCCCTACCCCCTACCGCTGTTCTATACCTATAATGAAGTCCAAGACTAAATGTTTTCAATGGCAGAATTCCCTATCAATGGCAGTGAATGGGTGACAGACAGCTGGTGTTGAGGATGGCAGGAGAGGAAACACAGAAAGATTGGGATCAGAGAGGGGAGGCAGAAAACGTTGGGCTCATAATGCAGAAGGGCAGGATTAAGGGATGAGAGAGTGTAGAGGAAGAAGGTGAGGGATGGATTAGGAGGTGATGGGAGTAGGCATGCACTTGTGTCTTGGACGGCTGCAAAACAACCATTTGCAAAACGTAATTGCTCGGGCAGGCTTTTCGGTGGCCATTCCAGCTGCTTGCACAAGTTTATGAGGTGGGAATCAATGCATTCCAGGAGTGAGGCAAAAATGTAGCTACATAACAATGATATTCAACTGCTATCCAGATAACTATGCAATGCAATGTGTGCCTTCACATCAATGCTGACTCATGGTGCACAGCAGCTCCTGAGTTTTCTTGGCAGTGTGACTTGAAGTAAATTGCCAGGCCTTTCTTCCGAGTTAATGGAGAGTTAAATGACTTGCCCAGGGTCATAAGGTTAGCAACTCAGTGCTCTAACCACTAGGCTACTTCTCCACTCCCCAGATAACTAACTACACACACCATAACCTAATTACGCTCTGAGAACATTTGTAAATACCCATTTTGTTAACTCCAAGTTTTCTTCCCTTAATTATATGTAATCACAAACTGTTTGTTTTTGTTGTTCCATGTAAACCACGTTGCATAAAGGCAATATAAAAAACCTGTCAAATAAATAAACAAACTATATATATATATATAAAGTTATTTCTTTATTTATCTATTTATCTATACCTATTTATTTATTTAAAAGGACTTCTATTCTGCACAATTTAGGGTCCTAAGAGGATTATAGTAAAACCATGCAAAATAATAAAAACATAAAAGAAACTTAAAAAAAATTAAGAATGACCACAAATCAACAACCACATAAAAAAAACATCATAGCTTGTCACAGCTCTGTTTATAAAGATATACAAGATATACATAGTAACATAGTAAATGACGGCAGATAAAGACCAGTATGGTCCATCTAGTCTGCCCAGCAAGGTGGCAAGGGTAAGTGCACCTGCCGCTACGTGCAGGTCACCCCTCCCCATGTCTTTGTTTACAGGTCTTAATCCCTGAAAAATGATGAGTAAACCTGCTGAAATAGGCATACTTTCAACTTCTTCCTAAACATGATCATATCTGATAAAGTTTGCAATTCCGTTGGTAGGGAATTCCAAATCTTAGAGGCTGACATTAAAGACATTTGGTCTTGGAGTTCATTAAAATGTATCCGCTAAAATGATGGAGCATCTAACAATATAGTACCCTGTGACTGCAGTGCCTGGGATGGCTGATGCACTTTTAGGATAGAAGAAATACTAAGGTATTTCACCTAACGTGCCAATAGCTCTAAAACCACAGCACGTTACTGCTACTACTTCTTATCATTTGTATAGCACTACAGGACGTATGCAGCGGGGTACAGAGACATGTGAGACATAATCTCTGCTCATAAGAGCTTACAGTCTAGTCAAGACAGTCAATACAATAGACAAGATAAACAACACAGCAACTGGAGACTAGGATATATCTAGGGGAACAGTAAGAAAACATATAGAAGGAGACTAAGAGTATCTCAAAGAGGTGAGCTTATAGCCTGGATTTGAATAGGGCCAGAGATGGAGCCTGACGTACTGACTCAGGTAGTTTGTTCAAGGCATACGGAGCAGCAAGGTGGAAAGATCAAAGTCTTGAGTTGGCAGTTGAAGAGAAGGGCATAGATAGAAGGGATCTGCCAGAAGAGTGGAGTTCCCCAGGAGAGGTGTAGGGAGAGATGAGAGAGGACAATAGTGAGGAACAACCAAATGAAGGCACTTATAGGTCAGTAGTAGAAGTTTGAACTGGATGCAGAAACAGATAGCTAGCCAATGAAATGACTTGAAAAGAGGGATGACATGAGCATAGCGCCACTGGCGAAAGATTAGCCGCGCAGCTGAGTTTGGAACAGATTGAAGTGGTGAGAGATGATTCAGAGGAAGACCAGTGAAGAGGAGGCTGCAATAGTCTAGACAGGTGGTGACTAGAGAATGGATGAGGGTCTTAGTAGTGTGTTCAGAAAGGAAGAGATGAATTTTGCCAGTGTTATAGAGAAAGAAACAATAGGTTTAGTTATCTGTTGGATGTGTGTGAAAAGACGAAGAAGGAGTCCGTCAAAGATGACGTCAGGGTTGCAAGAGGAGGAAAAGGAGAAGTAGAGCGTTATCCACAGAAATAGAGAAAGGAGGAAGGGGGAGGTGAGCTTAGGGGGAAAGATAAGGAGTTCAGTTTTGGTCATGTTCAACTGGCAGTGAGATATCCAGGCACTGTCGGATAAGCAGGCAGAGATCCACGCCTGGATTCCTGGAGAGATTTCAGGTGTAGAGATGTAGGTCTAAGAGTCATCAGTGCAGATATGGTACTGAAAACCATGGGGGGAGATGAGTGCACCAAGGGAATGGCTGTAGAGAGAGAAAAGGAGAGGTGTCAAGAGAGCCTTTGGGTACACCAACTGAAAGTGGGATAGCAGTAGAGGAGGATCTGCCAGAACATACACTAAAAGTGTGGTGGATGAGATAAGAAGAAATCCAGGATAGAACAGTCCCTAAATCCAAGCGAGGACAAGGTATTGAGGAGAAAGTGGTGATGAACACTGTCAAAAGCAGTTGAAAAGTCAAGAAGGATGAGGATTGAGTAAAGGCCCTTGAGTTTGGCGAGGAACAAGTCATTGGAGACTTTGGCAAGAACCATCTCAGTAGAATACTCTACCTGGGTTGGGCTGTGTTACAGGCAACACCACAGTCTTAGCTTTCAGGGGTGTGGATGGCATTTACCCAGCAGTTAACATGGAGCCCAATCCCCAAACATACGCAATATTAGCACAGGTGCACTTAACCCCACCTACTGAGGTGGCCTTGGATGAACCCATGCTAATAACGCAGGATGCAATGAGTGCAAGGGTGTACCCCAAACTAACTGCACAGAGGTCACCCCATCCACTCTCTGCCCGTACCCTGCCCACTCATGTCCCTAATGCGGAATGCATGGTTACTAATGTAATCAGCCAGCACTCCCATGGCCCTGCACTAACTGGTAATACATGTCCAAGGCATGCTTTTCATACCGGCTAGCTCCCTTTAGTAAAAGACTCCCTAAGCGGTGCCCCATGGGTCAATGCCTTGTAGACCAACATAAGCATTTTAAATGCATGGTGCCATCTTATTTGCAACCAATGCAAATCATAAAGAGGTGAAATACTGTCAAAGCGATTGGCGACAGTGATTATATGAGCAGCTGAATTCTGAATAACATGAAAAATATGAGTAGCATAGGCTGGAAGTTCCAAATACAAGCAGTTACAGTAGTCTAAGTGGGAAATGATTAAAGTCTGAATTAGAGTGTGAACGTTGTTTTCCAACAAAGAAAGGTTTTAATCACTGGATGATACATACATTTATAGACTGCAGACTTATCCAAGACTTGAATTTGGCATTCACATGCTTAAATATGTATCTGATATCACCTAAATTTCACTCCTGAGAGGATATTGGTATAACCCAGTCATCAACCTTCATCTGGGTGAATATGGCAGGTGGTAGGTGGCATGGACCAACTTGGGAAGAATATCTCCGTTTTCTGAATATTAATTGCCAGCTTTCAGATATCTATTTATTTCTAAAATCACATATTAAAAATGTAGGGCCTGAAATTTAAAGGGATTAACATGGCTAGCAGACCTGTAAACAGTGTTCACCCCCTTGTTTGGGATATCTGTGGGTGCTGCCGCTGCATTCCCCGCTGCTAACCTGTCAGCATCAGAGGCGTTCCAGAGACAGCACCCGGTGATAACCGAGCAGCGGCGATATTGAGCCACTGTCCCGTTATTGCAAAGACCTTTTTTGCACCTGAATTTCACCACTGAAGCTAACCAGGCAGTGGCTGAATATTACATCTGAAGTTATCTGGTGAACCCAGATATTCAATTCTGGAATCCGGATATGGCCCTGGCACTGAAAATCTGGTTCTAATGTTAACAACATAAGAACATAAGATATGCCATACTGGGTCAGACCAAGGACCATCAAGCCCAGTATCCTGTTTCCCACAGTGGCCAATCTACGTCACAAGTACCAGGCAGTTTCCCTAAAAGAGACAGGTTCCACAATCCTTTTATTGGGGCAAGCAGTGGATATCCCAGGTCACCTTTAGTAATGGTTTATGGACCTTTCCTCCAGGAACTTGTCCAAACCTTTTTTAAACGCAGTTACACTAACAGCTTTTACTACATCCTCCGGTAACAAATTCCAGAGTTTGATTACACGTTGAGTGAAAAAATATTTTCTCTTATTAGTCTTAAATAGGTTCCTGTAGCTTCATTGCATGTCTCCTAGTGTTTCTATATTTTAATGGCGTTTACCCGTTCCATTCCATTCCATTCATTAAATTTATAGACCTCTATCATATCTCCCCTCAGCCGTCTCTTTTCCAGGTTGAAGAGCCCTAACCTTTTTAGCCTCTCTTCATAGGGGTATTCTTCCATCCCCTTTACCATTTTGGTGGCTCTTCTCTGTACCTTTTCTAATAACGCTATATCATTTTTAAGATACGGCGACCAGAATTGCACACAATATTCAAAGTGCGGTCTCACTATGGAACCATAGAGAGGCATTATAATCTCCTTTGTTTTATTCTCCATTCCTTTCCTTATGATACCTAGCATTCTATTTGCTCTCTTGGCTGCTGCTGCACACTGGGCGGAGAGTTTCAACATGTTATCCACTTGACGCCTAAACCTTTTCTTGGGTGATGGTTCCCAATGTGGAACTTTGCATCGTGCAACCATACCTTGGGTTGTTCTTTCCAAGGTGCATAACTTTGCATTTGTCCACATTAAATTTCATCTACTATTTTGATGCCCAGTCTTCCAACATCAAGGTCCTCTTGCAATTTTTCACAATCCTCATCTGTTTTAACAACTCTGAATAATTTTGTTACATCTGCAAATTTAATTACCTCATTCATTTCCAGGTCATTTACGAATATGTTAAAAAGCAGCGGACCCAGCACAGATTATTGGGGTACTTCACTATTCACCTTCCTCCATTGGAAAAACTGGCCATTTAGCCCTACCCTCTGCTTTCTATCTTTAACCAGTTCCTAATCCACAATAGTACACTGCTTCCTATCACATGACTTTTAAATTTCGCCAAGAGTCTTTCATGAGGGACCTTGTCAAAGGCTTTCTGAAAATCCAAATACGCTATATCAACTGACTCACCTTTGTCTGCGTGTTTATTCACACCTTCAAAAAAGCTTAACAGATTAGTAAGACAAGACCTTCCTTGTCTAAAGCCATGTTGGCTGTCTCCCATTAAGCCATGACTATCTACATGTTCAATAATTTTGTTCTTTATAATGGTTTCTACCATCTTTCCCAGTACTGATGTCACGCTCACTGGTCTGTAGTTTCCCAGATCACCCCTTGGACCCTTTTTTTTTTTTTTTTTAAATTCTTTATTTTCGTTTTATAACAACAAAGGAAAGGAAGACAGACAGCTAAAAGACAAATACATAACATGTAATACATACACCAAAGTAAACCCCAACCACCCCCCTCCCCCCCTGCTTCTTCTCTAGAAAACTAAGCATTCCCGAAGTGGGCGCGTACTTACAGTATTGGATTACAACCTAACGGTGATCAAAAACATGATGAGTGCACATTATACAGACAAGTTGGAACAATGAGCGGATAGTACATAATCATTAAGCATCTGCCATTTAGATAAGCAAGAGTGAGTTTGGACATGGGGAATAGCTCTCCGAGGTATCTGCTCATATTTACTATATAAGCAGACGAGGTTCCACCATTCATGGACAGTGAGTCGAGAGTTATCCTTCCAATTCCTCGTGATTAAGCATATAGCTATACCCAGCATGAAATCAAGGAGAAAGCGACCCTTCTTGGGAAGAGAGGGGACCTCCGCCGCAGAGCGGAGCCCCACGACCTTCCAAGAGAGAGGTTCATGAAAGTGTAAGATAGATTGAATACGACCCCAGACCCGCCCCCAGTAGACCTGCAGTTGAGGACATTCATAAATAACATGAGTGAAGGTTCCCACAGCAGTATGGCAAGACCAACACAGGTCCCTAGCATTTGGGTGCCATTTGGCTATTTTTTCTGGGGTATAAAAGCATCTGTGTGCAAAGAAGAAGAGAGTTTGGGTAACAGAGGCAGACCGGGAGACCCGCACTACTTTACTCCAAAAAACGCTCCATTGCACAGGGGTGATAGTAGTTTGCAGTTCGCGCTCCCAGGCTTGTTGAGCTCTAAAAGTGTCCGTATCTGTACCCTGACAAATTATTTTATAAAAGTTAGAGGCTACCCCATGTGTACTACTAATGGAATGAACTGTCTCTAATAGCCCATCCTCAGTAGGGGCAGAGGGCGGCATGATTCGAGCACTTTTGAGGCAGTGTTGAAGCTGCATCAATTGAAAGTAGTCTTTCGCTGGTAACGCAAATTCCTTTTGTAAATCAGAAAAGGTTTTCCAATGAGCTGCAGAGAAAAGCTGTTGGGGTGTCCAGATCCCCCTGGAGTACCAGGGTTTCCAGGCTATTGTTCTATTTAGGACTTGAATTCGGGGGTTATTCCATAGCGGGAGTCCGTCCTGAGGACATACATTCGGGCCCAGTGATAAAATGAGAGTGTTAAAGGCCGCAAGAGTATCGACAATCATTGGTGGATGGCGGGTGTCTACTTGATAGGACATACCAGGGAGATGGATCAACGGAATTGGGCTACTAAGCTCCTCTTCTATGTCAAGCCAAACTGGTCGGCGGTCTGTTGAGGTATCTAGCCAGCGGGCACCTTGCTTAAGCAGAAAGGCTTGATGATATCTAAGAAAATCAGGAAATCTGGTACCCCCTCGTTCCTTCACAGACTGCAGTTTATGTTTAGCTATCCTTGGTGGTTTGCCCTGCCAGAGATAACGGACGAGAAGGCCCTCAATATCTTTATAAGTATGTAACGGAAGTAAGCATGGCAGCATTTCTAAAATATAGTTCACTTTGGGGACTATCATTATTTTCACAGTTTCTAAGCGGCCCCACCATGTGAGAGATAAGGGAGACCAACGATTTGTGAGTTCACGGACTTTGGAGACTACCTCTTTGGCATTAAAACTGATAGTGTCTTCTAAAGGAGAACAGTAATGGACCCCGAGATACTTCACCATGCGGGATTGCCAAAGGAAGGGAAAGGCCTGCATGTCAGCCTCATGTACCCAGCGGTTCAGTGGGAATGCTACAGATTTGGTCCAGTTAATTTTATAGCCCGATAATTGTGAGTATCCGTCAATCAGATCCAAGACGGCTGGAACCGAATCAAGGGAAACGAAGAGCATGAGGTCATCTGCATATGCAGAGAGTTTAATCTCCCTATGGCTAAAGGGGACACCTCGAATACATGCAGACTGTCTAATAAGGAGGGCTAGGGGTTCAAGAGCGAGATCAAAAAGCATTGGTGATAGGGGGCAACCTTGACGCGTGCCTCTGTGGAGGTTAAATGGCTGAGATTTGATGGCGTTTACACAAATACTGGCTACAGGTTGAGTGTACATGACTTGGAGATATCGGAGGAAGCCCTCTCCAAAGCCATACCATCGGAGAACTGCAAATAAAAAGGGCCATTCTAGACGATCAAAGGCTTTTTCGGCATCCAGGGAAAGACCCACCCATGGATGAGCGAGATTGGCAGCACTAGATAACACATGGCACAAGGTCCGAGCATTGTCAGCAGTTGATCTGCCGGGTATAAAACCACATTGGTCGGGGTGAATGAGGGTGGCCATCAAGTCAGATAGCCGGGTGGCCAAGACCGTTGCGAAGATCTTATAGTCGGCATTAAGTAGGGAGATTGGACGGTAGTTGGCGGTCAGTAACGGGTCTCTGCCTTCTTTCTCAAATACAACCACATTGGCTGCAGAAAAGGATCCCAAAGAGGATGTATCTGCCGCGAGGGCAGTAAAATAGAGTTTTAAATAGGGAACTAAATCTGCACTAAACGTTCTGTAGAATTCGGTCGGGAGACCATCAGGCCCCGCGGCACGGCCCGAGGCTGTACGTTTTAGGGCAGATTGGATCTCTGAAGTAGAGAAGGGTTCATCCATCGCAGCCCTATCATCTTCAGAGAGGGTCGGCCGCTGAATGCCAGAAAGCAATCTCTCGAATGTCTCTGACGAGAACTCACATTCAGATTGATATAGGCGAGTATAGAAATCCCGAAAGAGCTCTACAATGTCGGAGTCTGTGGTCACTATGCCCCCTCCCTGTGGAGCTCGGAGGGCCGCAACGCGTTTGGCTTCTTTTTGACCTTTCAAGGCATTGGCGAGGAGTCGACCGGCTCGGTTATTTTCACGATAATAGGTCCCTCGCTGAAGCTCAATACTCTTAGAAGCTGCAGTTGAGAGGATTGAATTATATTGAAAACGGAGACGCTGTAATCGAATTAATACACATGGGTCAGTGCGTGAAGTTAAAACTCGTTCGCCTGCTTTTATTTGTTGATCTAGTATGAGCAGCTGCTGTTTACGTTGTTTCCGCTGGCGGATTTGATAGCTAGTGATCGTTGCCCGAATGGCCGCTTTGAAGCCCTCCCACCAAGCCCAATTCGCTGTATCTTGGGGTAGATTAAAATGGAAGTAATCCTGTATGGCTACTCGAATTGCTGACTGGAACTCTGGCTGAGCTAGCAGGGCTCTATCAAAGAACTAGGCTCCCGAGGATCCCTGGGGTGCAGTAGTGTGTAATTGAAAGGAAATGGCAGCATGATCTGAAATATGTTGGGAGTGAATCTTTGCAGTGTCCACCTGAGGAACTAACAGTTTTGAAACTAGAAAGAAGTCTATGCGAGACTGAGATTTATGAGGGGAGGAGAAGAAAGTGAAGTCAAGCTCATTGGGGTGTAGTAACCTCCATAGATCAACTAAGGCAAGATCCTTGATCAGGGAGGTAAGCGTGGCGTGACTCTTGGGGGGACCGCTCGTCCTAGGCGGCTGCTTATCAATCAGGGGATCAAGGACTAAATTGAAATCCCCCCCAATGATCAATGGAGTATTAGCAGAGGCCTGCGCAACCTGAGCAATGGTAGCAAAAAAGGCAGGGTCATCAACATTAGGAGCATAGAGGCATATACATGTAACTTCTAGACTACCTATCTTAAGGTGAACTCTAGACCATCTACCCTCTGTATCTGAGCTAGTCGCAAGAACAGTAGCATGCAAAGATTTCCTAACCAGTATGGCAACCCCACATTTCTTAGAAACGGCTGGGGAATAAGCGGCCACCATGTAAGGTTTAATATTGAGTTTAAGAGATTCCTTCGAATTTAAATGCGTTTCTTGGAGAAAAATCAGATCCGCTGCTTCCTGACTGAGGTAGCTTAGGATTTTCTTCCGTTTTATCGGATTATTGATGCCTTTTACGTTCAATGAAAAAATCTTACATGGTGCCATCAATCGATAATAGACATTTTAGGGAAGGGCGCTTGGTAACATAGAACATAAGCAGAATCTGTACAACAATGTCATAATCACCGAGTATTCGGGCTAATACACCCCATATTGAAAAGTATGTACCAACGTATCTTAGAGAAGAAGCAAAACCCCCCAAAGAATATGGCGACCATGTGTCTGCGGGAGGAGGCCCTAGAGAGGAAATAGAAGACATATAAAAGGAAAAGAAACACCAGAGTCCATAATAACACTGTCTCTGATACTCATCGAGGCTACTGTGGGTAGAGGAGTCGGGTCACAGATACCATCAAGAGTAAGGCAACAAACTGTCCACGCCAGACTCCTTGCTAGGCTGCGGCAGATCCAACATGGCAGACACAACGGGCATGAGGAGGCCTGCAGGAACATTCTGGAAGTCAGCGCATCAAGTCGGCTTCTTTGGTATCCAGAAACTCCGCTAGTAGATCAGGGTCCTCGAATGTTCTTGTCTGATTATGAAGCGTGACTCGGAGCTTGGCCGGGTACATCAGGCCATAGCGTGCTTCTAGTTGTTGAAGCCTCGGTCGGAATTCCAAAAAGCGCTTTCGGCGGTCGACTGTAGGTTTAGACAAGTCGGGATAGAAGGAGATCTTGTGGCTCTCAAACTCCATATGGCCCTTTGCCCGAGAAGCACTTAGAATTTGCTCCACGTGTTGATATCTCAATAGTCGAAAAATGATAGGCCGCGGGGTCTTCCTGTTGAGCGTTATGCTTGTGGGTACACGATGAGCGCGATCAATCTCCAATTCTTTGGTAAAGGTGATTTGGAGCAGAGAAGGGAGGATTTTGCTTAAAAACTCTTTCATGTCTCCCGATTCCGCTCCCTCCGGGATGCCCACGAGTCGTATGTTGTTGCGGCGCGCTCTATTATTGCCATCTTCCACCTCCTTCTGTAAGGCCCGCACCTGTCGTTCAACTTTGTCGAGTTGGGACAACCGGACCACATGGGAGTCCAAGATGCTCTCCATTTTATCTTGACGCGAAGAAAGCCCTTCTAGCCTGCTTTGCAGCACACCAAAATCGTCCCGCAGCGCTCGGAGTGCTTCACCGTTTGCCTGCACAAGGTTTTTGACCCCTCTAATCTCTGCGAGGATTTCCTGCTGCATTTCGGGGCCCTCGCACGAGGCCGGCCCCTTCTGCGGGGACGGAGGTTCAGTTTTGGAACGTTTGCCGTGAGAAGCCGCTGGAGACCCAAATTCCAGGCGCGTCGGTTTGGTCCCTGCCATCTCACCAATGTGCCCCGGCAAGATCAGAGTAAAGTTCCAGGTGTATGAGGTGTTAATTCAGGATTCTAAGTAGGCCTCTCGGGAGCCTCAGCGTTATGCGACCATCCCGCTGGACATCAGGCTCCGCCCCCCTCCCCTTGGACCCTTTTTAAAAATTGACGTTACATTGGCAATCCTCCAATCTTCAGGTATTACAGAAGATTTTAATGAAAGTTCTGAGATTACTAATAGCAGGTCTGCAATCTCATATTTCAGTTCTTTCAACACCCTTGGATGTATACCATCCGGTCCAGTGATTTGATGCTCTTCAGTTTATCAAATAGTTGTAATACATCTTCCCGGTGTATTGATATTTCTTTCAATTTTTCTGCAGCATTGCCTTAAAATATCACTTCAGTCATAGGTAATATCCCTACAGCTTCCTCAGTAAAGACCAAAGCAAAGAATTTATTCAGTCTCTCCACTATGGCCTCGTCCCCTCTTAGTGCCCCTTTTATTCGTCTATCATTTAATGGTCCAGCTAACTCTCTCACAGGTTTTTCTGCTATGAATGTACTTGAATAAGTCCTTATTATGCCTTTTTGCTTCCACACAGGGCCGGATTTACCTTGAGTGAGGCCCTATGCCAACAAAAATTGTGGGCCCCCAGCAGGGGCGGCCCAAGGGGGGTGCGGGGCCTCATTTGCATAATGTTACCATATACTAACTTTTAGTAAACGTGCCTCTTAATGAGTGTATGGATAAAGAAAGACTAAAAGATTTCTACATTACTATAATCCAGTGCCAACTGCCAGACACATTAGGAACTACTACAAACACTGCCCATTTAGAACCCATAGCAAACCCGCCGTATCCTAACAGCACTACCAGGACTCACAAAGCACCATACTCTACCAATCAAAAGGCAACACTGCAAATATTAAACCAATACATTTCAGAGAACAACAATACATGACCTACTGGGGAAAGAGAACAAGTGGCACTGTCAAATAGGAATTATATAAACAGAACACCTCAGCTCAGTTACACATGCACAACATAGACCGTCACCAAACAAGGAATCACAATTTAGAAACAGGAAGACAATAATTAAACTGGGAATCCCAAAAGCCAAACTTGGAATGTACAACACTGTAGAAATAAAACTATACATTAATTTGCTCTTGTACTAAACAAAGCGCAGACGTTAATGATGCACATTTACCAGAGCTGACATATTCCAATTAATAAATTCAAAATAAAGAGATATTTTTCTACCTTTTGTGCGTTTTTTTCATCTGCAATTGCTCCAGCCACTTTCTTCTGGTTTCTTCGTGTCTTATGCTAACTCTCCATCATCTGTTGTCCATTTGTCCTTTCTTCTGTCTTCTAGTTTTTTTCCATTCTCTCTCTACATCTGCTTTAACATACTAATCTTTCTCCTTTTGCTCTTTCCTCATTCCTATTTCATCCACTCAAAATTTACCCCTCCATCCTCAATCCCCACTTACTCTCCCAATACCCGGCCAATTGTAGATTTTTTATCCTTCCCACACAAAATATTTTTCCCTTCTCCATTTTACTCTTCCAGCCCCATCCCATTCTAATCCTCCCCCAACATCAGCTCCCTTCTAGTTCCAGCCTCACCCAGCATCCATTCCCTTCTAGTTCCTGCATCAGCCCATTTCCAGTCCTAGCCACCCATCAGCCCATTTCCAGTCCTAGCAACCCCCCAACCCAATACCAGTCCTAGCCCCCCATCAACCCACTTACAGTCCTAACCCCCCATCACCCCATTTTCAGTTTAAGCCCCCCCTATAACCCATTACCAGTCCTAACCCCCCATCAGCCAACTTCCAGTCCTAACCCCATCAACCCATTTCCAGTCAGCCCCCCATAGCCCATTGCCAGTCCTAACCCCCCCCCCCCCATCAGCCTACAGCCCATTACCAGTCCTAACCCCATCAGCCCACCTCAAGTCCTAACCCCTCCCCATCAGCCCATTTCCTGTCCTAGCCCCCCCATAGCCCATTATCAGTCCTAACCCCCCATAGCCCATTACCAGTACTAACCCCAACAGCCAACCTCCCGTCTTAACCCCACCAGCCCATTTCCAGTCCTAGCCCCCCCATAGCCCATTACCAGACAGCCCCCATCAGCCCACAGCCCATTACCAGTCCTACCACCCCCAGCCCATTACCAATTCTAACCCCCCCAACAGCCCACAGCCCATTACCAGTCCTAACCCCATCAGCACACCTCCATTCTTATCCCCCACAGCCCATTTCCAGTCCTAGCCCCCCCATAGCACATTACCAGACAGCCCCCATCAGCCCACAGCCCATTACCAGTCTTAACCCCCTCCCCTAGCCCATTACCAGTTCTAAACCCCCCCAACAGCCCACAGCCCATTACCAGTCCCAGCCCCCCCCATAGCCCATTACCAGTCCTACCCCCCCAGCCCATTACCAGTTCTACCCCCCCAAACAGCCCACAGCCCATTACCAGTCCTAACCCCATCAGCCCACCTCCAGCCTTAACCCCCCCAGCCCATTTCCAGTCCCAGCCCCCCCCCAATAGCCCATTACCAGTCCTAACCCCCCCCCCCCATTGGCCTAAAGTAAAATTTAATTTAAAAAAAAACGCTGGCTGCTGCCGCGGCAGCATGGACTGTTCCCGCGGGGCCCCCTCTGCTGCCGCGGCAGCATGGATTGTCCTGCGGGGCTCCCTATGCCCGGCTGAATCCCCTCTCTCCCTGCCGGCTTTGAGAGGCGCGAAGGGAGAGTGTCTCCCTCGCGTCTCTGTTAAGCCCACAGGGGCTGATGGGAAATTTCCCATCAGCCCCTGCGGGCTAAACAGAGACGCGAGGGAGACACTCTCCCTTCGCGCCTCTCAAAGCCGGCAGGGAGGAAGGCAGGGAGGGGATTCAGCCGGGCATAGGGTGCCCCGCGGGACAATCCATGCTGCCGCGGCAGCAGAGGGGGCCCCGCGGGAACAGTCCATGCTGTCGCGGCGGCAGCCAGCGTTTTGTTTTAAATTTAATTTTAAAAAGGCTATTTTTGTGGGCCCTTGTCAGCTGTGGGCCCTACGCCACGGCGTAGGTGGCGTATAGATAAATCCGGCCCTGCTTCCACAACAAGCTTCTTCTCAAATTCACTCTTTGCCTGCCTTATCAATGCCTTGCATCTAACTTGTCAGTGATTATGTTGTTTCCAGTTTTCGTAATTAGGCTCCTTTTTCCATTTCCTGAAAGATGATTTTTTTTTAGCATCAACAGCCTCTCTGACCTCACCTTTAAACCACACTGGCAGGTTTTTGGACTTCCTTCTACTTTTCTTAAAGCGTGGAAAACAGGTGGTCTGGGCTTCCAAGATAGTATTTTTAAACACCCAAGCTTGATATAAATCTTTAACCTTTGCAACTGCTTCTTTTAGTTTTTTTCTTAACTATTTTTCTCAACTATTTTCCTCATTTTATCATAGGTCTCCCTTTTGAAAGTTAAAAGTACTGTGGATTTCCTTACCGTCCTTCCTCCATTTATTAAATCAAACGCGATCATGCTGTGATCACTATTGCCAAGTGGCCCCAACACTCTTACCTCTTGCCTCAGATCTTGTGTTCCACTAAGGACAAGGTCCAAAATGGCTTCCATTCTGGTCGGTTCAAGAACCAGCTGCTCCAAGAAGTAGTCATTTATTTCATCTATTTATTTATTTATTTGCATAAATTTCTATACCGCTCCTTCCAATGATCAGTCGCGGTTTACATTTTTAACAAATTGGTTCTGCAACGATAGCAGTTACATATAACAGCGATAACAATAAAAACAAACTATGTACAATTAACTGCGGTAACAATAGTTAAACTATGTACATCATGAGGATGTACATAGTTTACTAGAAACTTTATCTCCAAAGCATGTCCTGCCATGACACAGACACAGTCCTTACCGGGGTAATTGAAATCACCCATTATTATTACTGTAGTTAATTTTTGTTATCTTCCCTGATTTCTTTGAGCATTGCATCATCCATTTGTTCACTCTGGCCAGGCAGTCGATAGTACACTCCCACTGCCTTTGCCTTCCACTTCCCCTTCCCCTTTTTACATGGAATTTCAATCCATAGAGATTCTATAGTGAATTTTGTTTCCTGCAAAACTTTAATCCCTTGTGACTCAATGCTCTCTGTAACAGAGTGCAACCCCACCATCAATTTGATCTGCTCTATCATTCCGATATAATTTGTACCCAGGTATCACAGTATCCCACTGGTTGTCCTACTTCCACAGCATCTCTCTGAGATACCAATCATATCTAACCTCTTATTTAATGCTATACATTCTAACTCTCGCATCTTATTTTTTAGACATCTGGCATTTGCATACAAGCATTTTAGAGGCTGTATTTTATTCATATTAATCTGGCTATCAGTAGACAGGAGTAATTTGGAATCTTTAAACTCTGTCTGCTCTGTACTCAAGAGCATTTGGGCTACTTTTGTCTTTATTGGAACCTCTCTGCTGATATGCCCTAACTTCAATCTTTTGCTAGTATCCTTGAAGGATACATTGTTCTGAATCATGCGCTCCTGGGCGACTGTCGGCTTTCCCTAATTATTTATTTTAAAAGCTGCTCTATTTCCTTTTTAAAAGTTAATGCCAGCCGCCTGGTTCCATCCCGGTAAAGGTGAAGCCCACCCCTTCGGAAAAGTCCCCCCCCCCTTTCCCCAGAATATTCCCCAGTTCCTAACAAATCCAAAACCCTCTTCCTTGCACCATTGACTCATCCATGCATTGAGACTCCGGAGCTCTACTTGTCTTTTGGGTCCTGAGCATGGAATGGGAAGCATTTTGGAGAATGCTACCCTGGAAGTTCTGGATTTCAACTTCTTACCTAAAATCCTAAATTTAGCCTCCAGAACCTCCCTACCCCACTCTCCTATGTCATTGGTACTGACACATACCAAGACAGCAAATCCCTCCCCAACACTATCTAAGACCTTGTATTGGTGGCGGAGTGAGGTCGCAACAGGCAGGCTTGTTACCAGGTGATCCTCATGTCTACCAGCCACCCAGCTATCTCTGTGCCTAATGATTGAATCACCAACTATAATGGCTGTCCTAACCCTAAGCCTTCCCTCAAGGGCACATGGCCCTGGAGTAATCTCTTCGGTGCAAGAGGGTTTTACATCACTTGGAGGTCAGGTCCTAGCTACAGGATCACTTCCTGCCATACCAGGGTGATGCTCTCCTGTCACGTGACCTCTCTCCTCCATGGCAACAGGGATGCTGCCAGACTGGAGATGGGACTTCAGTACTACATCCCTGTAGGTCTCATCTATGTACCTCTCTGTCTTTCTTATGTTCTCCAAATCCTATACTCTAGCCTCCAGAGATCAGACTCATTCCCTGAGAGCCAAGAGCTCCTTGCTCCTAGTGCACATGTATGACCTCTCATCAACTGAGAGAAAATCATACACGTGACACCCAATGCAAATGACTGGGAAGCACCCATCTCACAACTGGACTTCTGTCTGCATCTTAGTTTTAGGGATTTGTTTAGATATTTAAGTTGTTTACTTACTAAGGTTTGCTGGGGTTACTTATAATAATAAAACTATACCTAATATGTTTAATGGACCTTGTTCACCTCAAGCTTAACTTATCTCAGGTCCTTAATGTATGCCTGATGAGGATAAACAGCTGCACCTGAGAATGAATATAGTACCTCCTTTCCTTTAAGAGGTTTAAGCACCTATAAAGCTACAATTATCCCAGGGATGGGTAGAAGTCGGAGAGGGAGGGAGGGAGGGAAAGAAGACTTATTAAAAGCTGCCTGCTACACAGTACCCTGTCTTGTGCTGCTAATGTAATCTGTGACCAATTTGCTGGGTGATTCACACAGCCCTTGCTTGGATAGAGGAAGTCTTTCAAAATGCCCCTTTGAACTGTCCCTTGGCTTTAACACCTATTTAATTCAATTTCACAGGTCTCTTGCCCCCTATCTAGAAGGCCTCTTTGTAAAGGTCTCTAGAAACAATTTATTGCTCAAAGAATACTGACCCTGTTTTTACTTTTATGCTAAGTTATACTTTGAGTTGATTTAAACTGAAAGCTCTTTGTTGATATTAGGCCCTGACCGACTATTAAATTTAAACTAGAAGTTCTCTGCTGGGTTTTAAATTTAAATTGAAAACTCTCTGCTGGTACTAGGCCCCGACTGTGTATTAAACTTAAATTATAAGCTCTCCGCTGGGTTTTAAATTTAACCAGAAAGCGCGCTCTCCTGTGTTTTAAATTTTAACTGAAAGCTCTTTGCTGGTACTAGGCCCTGAGTGTGTGTTAAATTTAAACTAGAAGCTCTCTGCTGGGTTTTAAACTTAAACTGAAAGTTACCTGTTGAGTTTTCAGTTTAACTAAAAGCTCTTTACTGATACTAGGCCCTGACTGATTTAACAATGTAATTTAACTTTTAACTTTCGAAAGGGAGACTATGATAACATGAGGAAAATAGTTAAGAAAAAGCTAAAAGGAGCAGTTACAAAGGTTAAAGACTTACATCAAGCTTGGGTGTTGTTGAAAAATACTATCTTGGAAGCCCAGGCCAGATGTATTCCACGCTTTAAGAAAAGTGGAAGGAAGTCCAAAAACTGCCAGCATGGTTTAAAGGTGAGGTCAGGGAGGCTGTTGTTGCCAAAAAAGCATCTTTCAGGAAATGGAAAAAAGAGCCAAATGACGAAACCTGGAAACAGCACAAGCACTGGCAAGTCAAATGCAAGGCATTGATAAGGCAGGCAAAGGGAGAATTTGAGAAGAAGCTTGCTGCATAAGCAAAAATGCAAAATAAAGACTTTTTCAAGTACATTCGTAGCAAAAAATCTGTGAGAGAGTCAGTTGGTCCATTAGATGATAGAGGGGTTAAAGGGGCACTAAGAGGCGACAAGGCGATAGCGGAGAGACTGAATGAATTCTTTGCTTCGGTCTTTACTGAGGAAGATATAGGGATGTTACCCATGACTGAAGTGGTATTTAAAGGTGCGGAAGAATTGAAGGAAATATCGATACATCGGGAAGATGTATTACAACTATTAGATAAACTGAAGAGTAGCAAATCACCTGGGCCGGACAGTATACATCCAAGGGTGTTGAAGGAAGTAAAATTTGAGATTGCAGACCTGCTATTAGTAATCTGTGAACCATCATTAAAATCATCTCTAATACCTGAAGACTGGAGGATCACCAATGTAACACCAATTTTTAAAAAGGGTTCCAGGAGTGATCCGGGAAACTACAGACCGGTGAGCCTGATGTCAGTACCGGGAAAAATGGTAGAAACCATCATAAAGAATAAAATTATTCAGCATATAGATAGTCATGGCCTAATGGGAGACAGCCAACATGGCTTTAGACAAGGAAAATCTTGTCTTACTAATCTGTTATGTTTTTTTGAAGGTGTGAATAAACAGGTGGACAAAGGTGAGTCGGTTGATATAGTGTATCTGGACTTTCAGAAAGCCTTTGACAAGGTCCCTCATCAGAGACTTTTGGCAAAACTAAAGAGTCATGGGATAGGAGGCAGTGTACTATTGTGGATCAGGAACTGGTTAAAAGATAGAAAGTAGAGGGTAGGGCTAAATGGCCAATTTTAACAATGGAGAAAGGTGAAAAGTGGTGTACCCCAGGGATCTGTACTGGGTCCGCTGCTTTTTGACATATTCATAAACGACCTGGAAAGTGGAATAACGAGTGAGGTTATCAAATTTGCAGATGACACAAAACTAAAAAAGTTGTTAAAACCCAAGAGGATTGTGGAAAATTGCAAGAGGATCTTGATAAATTGGAAGACTGGGCATCAAAATGGCAGATGAAATTTAATGTGGACAAGTGCAAAGTTATGCACCTAGGGAAGAACAACCCAAACTATGGTTACACGATGCAAGGTTCCACATTAGGAACCACCACCCAGGAAAAAGATTTAGGCGTCATTGTAGATTCCATGTTAAAACCCTCGGCCCAGTGTGCAGCAGTGGCCAAGATAGCAAATAGAATGTAGGTATCATAAGGAAAGGAATGGGAAATAAAACAAAAGATATTATAATGCCTCTATATCGTTCCATGGTGAGACCGCACCTTGAATATTGTGTGCAATTCTGGTCGCCGTATCTTAAAAAGGACATAACGATATTAGAAAAGGTTCAGAGAAGAGCCACCAAAATGGTAAAGCGGATGGAAGGATACTACTATGAAGAAAGGCTAAAAAGGTTAGGGCTCTTTAACCTGGAAAAGAGACGGCAGAGGGGAGATATGATAGACGTCTATAAATTAATGAACGGTGTGGAACAGATAAACGTACATCGATTCCTTACGTTATCAGAATATAGAAAGACTAGGGGACATGCAATGAAGCTACAGGGTAAACTATTTAATACTAATAAAAGAAAATATTTTTTCACTCAACGTGTAATCAAACTCTGGAATTTGTTAGAGGAGGATGTAATAAAGGCTCTTAGTGTAGCTGGGTTTAAAAAAGGTTTGGACAAGTTCCTGGAGGAAAGGTCCATAAACCATTATTAAGAAGGGACCCAGGATAACAATGCTTGACCCAGTACAAGCACTGCGGAACCTGTGTCTTTTGGGGAAACTGCTAGGTACGTATGACCTAGATTGGCCACTGTTGGAAACAGGATACTGGGCTTGATGGACCTTGGTCTGACCCAGTATGGCATATCTTATGTTCTTATGTTCTTATAACAAATACACTGGATTTTAATTTACACAGATTAATCAGCTTTAATCTAAAGAACTCCCTTTTCCCCAAGATTTAGAAAAAATTCCCAGAAGTAAATACTTACAATAGCAGATCTAGCTCCAGAAGTAGCAGTCCCTTTTTGAAGTCCTTCAAGACTGCTACAGCAGTGGCTAGCCCACTTTAGCAGCATTAGCTGCCACTGCTGAATATAGAGCCCGTAGTACATACAGCATTCTTTGAAATACAAAAGCTTTTAGGTCTGATGATTTTCAATCTGTACTGCAAGCTTATCTTTTCCTTTGCCTGGATTATTCAAATTCCATTCTGACTGGGCTAATAAAGTCTACTTGGAAAGGACTACGCCTTATTCAAAATGCCGTTACTAAGATCATCCTTGGGTTATCTCGGATTGATCACATCACTCCATGGCTAGCTGAATTAGAACATAAGATCTGCCATACTGGATCTGATCAAAGGTCCAACAAGCCCTGTATCCAGTTTCCAACAGTGGCCAGTTCAGGTCACAAGTACCTATCAGGTTCCGAAAAGGTAAACAATACATTGGTTGCCAACTGAATGTAGAATTCAATTCAAAATTTTGACTGTTATGTTTAAAGCCACACATGATATGTCAGCTGTTAGATTCTCCTCATTATTGACACTTTGTGTATCATCAAGGCCCATGAGATCCTGTTTGTGAAATTCATATGTAAAAGCTAATGTTTCCGTTATGAAAAATGTGCAAATTCATGAGCAGCCATATTTTCGAGAGTGAGTCCTATACTCTGGAATGCCCTGCCTGCTGACTTTCATAGTTTTAACGATTATACTGTATTTAGGAAAAAAGTGAAAACATATTGTATGATTTTATTTTGTGAATGTTTCTTGGAACCCACTATGAACAGTGGCTTAAGTGAGTTATAAATGTAAATAAATAAATCTATAGATCATCAGCGGTTCTATGTGTTAATTCAGAAGAGAAAAAACCCTTCTATGCATATTAGCTAATTCTGCCAAAGCAATTAAACAGTAAGTCTTTGCATTCAGAGAAGCTACAAAAATAGAATGAAGCCCAACAATCCTGTAGAAAGCAAAAGGAAGCTGCAAACGTGGGTTGCAGTCCCCGTGATGACCTTGGAGAGGGGGGGGGGGAGGTTGCTATAGAGGTGATCCCAGTTACAGGACTTGGAGAAAGCAAGGAAGAGGAGGTGTCAGTCACTGGAACTGGGAAACTGCAGGTGACAAGGCAAAGGATCCAGAACTCTTTGAGGTTTAGTGCAAAAGCAGTTTGCAAATAATGTCCTGCTAATAGGTTTCATCGTACTAGTTTTGCACGGTTCCTTGTTCCTCTCATGGCTTAGGAAGCTCTCATAGGGCAGTTTCCCCACACTCTGTGCTTGTGAGGAACGCACCCTGAGGCCACAGCATGCCAAGAGCTGCCAGATCTACTGTCACAGGACCAGAGAGAGACCCCTCAGTTGAAAGCATGCTTTCCATTAAAATAATGATGCGCTGGCCCCACTTCAAGTGAAAGCAGAGACATCAAAACAAGACGCTAACAAAGGGAATGAGCTACAAAAGATGCCAAAGAGGATAGAAAAGGAAAAGGACAGAGGCGTGTGGAACAGAACCAGAAAGTGAAAGTAGGGATTTCATCTGACATGGAGCATTGGGACTGCGAACAGAACTCGCGAGCGGCAGAGAATGCATTGCAGAGGGCAGTCTTATTAGTCCTTAGCAGCAAATATGATATAGAGTTTGCTAGCCCTTTATAGACTAACAGATCACAATTAGTAGCTCTCACTCGACTGTCAGTGCTCACAATGCAATGCAATGTGTGCCTTCAAGTCAGTCCTGACTCCTGGTGACCCAGAAGCTCCTGGGTTTTCTTAGCAGTGTCACCGGAAGTAGATTGCCAGGCCTTTCTTCTGAGGCAGTGGAGAGTTAAGTGACTTGCCCGAGGCCACAAGGAGTGCTAGTGGGCATTGAACCCTGGTTGCTTGGTTACCAAGCCAGTGTTCTAACCACTAGGCTACTCCTCCACACCCTGTCAGTAGGTAAGCAGATATTCTCCTTCCATCTGCTCTCTGGCTGTAAAGACTAATGCAGACAGCAATCTTCCTCTTTCATCTCCCCTTTAGTATCTATACTAGTGAAGGCAATGATTTTTCTCCCGTCTCCTCTCTGGCCGGCAGTGCAGGGTCTTATCTGATCCTGAAAACACAGCCTGGCATTTCCTCCCAGTTAAATTCCATCAATTACTCTGATAAGAATATAAGATATGCATACTGGGTCGGATCAAAGGTCCATCAAGCCCAGTATCCTGTTTCCACCAGTAGCTGATCCAAGTCACAAGTACCTGACAGGTTTCCAAAAAATAGACAGATTCCATGCTCCTTTGTATTATTATTATTATTCATTTATTAAGTGCTACAAGGTGTAAGCAGCACTATACAAACACAGAGAAAGACAGTCCCTGCTTAAAGAGCTCAGAATCTACAAGAAAAACAGACGTGACAATACAAGAAGCATGAGGTCAAAGGGAAGAGGAGATGCAAGGAAAACAAAGATCCAAATATAAGGAGCAGCAGTGTGAAAGGGGAAGTCTGGAGTTAGGATTAGAAAGTGAGGAGACCAGAGGAGGAGCGGAGTTCGAGGGGGGGGGGGGGGAGAAGGGAGAGAGGAGGGAGGAAGATAACAAGGGACCATCGAGTGAATGCATTTAAAGGTCAGGAGAACTAGTTTGAAATGAATACGGAACCAAAAGGGAAGCCAGTGATGCGACTTCAATAGAGGGGTCACATGAGAGTAACACGGCTGGCAGAAAATCAGTCACGCCGCAGAGTTCTAAACAGATTGAAGAGGAAACAGGCGGGACTGAGGAAGACCAGCAAGGAGGAGGTTGCAATAGTCAAGACGGGAGGTAATTAAGGAGTGAATAAGGGTCCTAGTAATGTCTTCAGAGAGAAAGGGCCGAATTTTGCCAATGTTAAACAAATAGAAACAACAGGTTTTAGCAATCTGTTAGATATGAGAGGAGAAGGAGAGCAAGGAGTCGAAAATGACTCCAAAGTTATGGACTGGAGAGACAGGTTGTAGTATAGTAATATCGACAGTGATAGAGGAAGAAGGAAGGGGGGGGGGAGGGCTTAGGAGGAAAGATAAGAAGCTCAGTTTTATCCATGTTCCCAGGGGTAAGAAGGGGATGTCCCCAATCTACAATGGTTTATGGACGTTTCCTCCAGGAATTTATCCAAATCTCATTTAAACCCAGCTATACCAACAGCTTTTGCTACATCCTCCAAAAAGAAATTCCAGAGTTTGATTACACACTGAGAGGCCCATTCCAATCGGGGCAAGCCTTGCCCATCTGGACCTCCAGAATCTGGATGGGCTGGACTTGCACCTGATTCTGATCTTGCGATCAGAATCAGATGCAACTGACCTGGACGGGCAGGCCTTGCCCCGATTCCAATCCTAGGCCAAGGCCGGGATGGGGCTGTGGAGACCTCCCCTGGCCTGGTTCACTTTGTTGAGGCTGACCTCCAGCATGTCCCTCTGATCCCAGGGTAACGTATTGCACCTCAGAGGTGGAATAAAGTTCCGCATTCACCGCCACAGCCCTGGACGTACAGGGCCTTCAATGGAATAAGCCCTGTATGTCTGGATTAGTGTCATGCCTACAGCCTGCCCTCACTCCTCCCTTGGCCTGCGCCCTCCCGCCTCACTCAAGAGCTCACCACACATCTCGGAAGTACATGCAGGGAGCTCTGAGCTCGGAATGACCCCCTGAGTGAAAAAATATTTTCTCCGATTAGTCTGTACTACATTGTAGCTTCATCGTGTGCCCCCTAGTCTTTCTACTTCTTTAACGAGTAAATTGATCTGCATTTACCTGTTTCTCTCCACTAATTATTTTAAAGACTATTATCATATATCCCCTCAGCCGTTTCTTTTCCGAGCTGAAGAGCCCTAACCTTTTAAGCCTTTCCTCATAGGGGTATCCTTCATATCCCTTTATCATTCTGGTGGCTCTTCTCTGTACCTTTTCTAATTCTGCGATATCCTTTTTAAGATATGGCGATCAGAATTGTACACAATATTCAAGGTGCAGTTGCACCATGGAACGATACAGTGGCATTATAATATCCTTTGTTTTCTTCTCCATTCTGTTCCTTATGATACCTAGTATTCTACTGGCTTTTGTGGCCGCCGCTACACACTGAACAGAGGGTTTCAATGAAAAATTATTATCCATGATGATGTCTAAATCCTTTTCCTGGGTTGTGATTCCTACTGTGGAACCTTGCATCGTGTAACTTTAGTATGGATTGTTCTTCCTTAAGTACATAACTTTGCACTTGTCTACAATAAATTGCATCTGACATTTGCATGCCGAGTCTCTCCGTTTCTTAAGGTGCTCTTGCAATTTTTAATACTCCTTTTGTGTTGTAACAACTTTGTAAAATTTTGTCTCATCCGCAGATTTGATCACCTCACTTTTGTTCCCATTTCAAGGTCATTTATGAATATGCTAAAAGGCAGTGGATCCAGCACACATCCCTCGGCTAATCCACTATACATCTTTCTCCATTGGGAAAACTGGCCATTTAAACACTACTCTCTGTTTTCTGCCTTTAAACCAGTTCTCAGTCCACAATAGTGCCAGTTGATGTTTGGTTGCCTATTCTTACATTTTGCGTTCTATTGTTTAAGTAAGAGGTGAACCATTTGTGCACAGTGGCATTTATTCCTATTTGTTTCAGGTTATTAAGCATTATAGTATGATGAACACTATCAAATGCTGCCGAAATATCAATAAATAAGAGTATAAATGCTTGTTTATGATTATCAATCCCTCTTAGTAGTACGTCAGTCAAGACTGTTAAGAGTGTTTCAACTCCATGTTGGGGCCTAAATCCATATTGGTGCTCATCAAGTGGATAGGATGAATCTAGGTATTCTTGTGTCTGGATTTGTTCCACTTTTTCTATTATTTTAGCCAAAAAAGGGATACTTGAGATAGGTCTGTATGATTTTGGTGAAGTTTTGTCAAGCATGTTGTTTTTGAGAATTGGACGGATTTGTGCATGTTTGAGCGTAGATGGGAGGTGTCCTTGAAGTAATGAAAGGTTGACTATGGGGAGAATGTATGATAGTAATATTGGAAGTGTACTTTTAATCCATGTTACTGGGCAAGGATCAAGATAGGATGTTGTGGTGTTGAGATTGGATATGATATTCTTTAGTGAATCTTTTGATATAGGGTGAAAGTCTGACCATTCGTCTGAGCAATGATGAACCGTATTGATATTGTCTAGGTTCATTATAGGTTGTGTAGATTTGTTTTGATAGTGATTAGCTAAGGTTTGTACCGAAATATCAGTGATTTCATTGTTAGTTGTTTGGGGGTTATTAGTTAGATTTCTAACAATGGAGAATAGTTCTCGTGGTCTGTTATAGGATTTTGATAAGATTGCCGCGTAATAAGATTTTTTTGTGCTATCTAAGGTATCCTTGTATTTTGTGAGATAGTTGTTATATATTTCCTTGTTGATGATTGATTTGGTTTTGCGCCATTTATGCTCTATTTTTCTTAGTTCGCTTTTCATTTGTTTTAGCGTGTTGTTGAACCATGGTGTTCTGTTTATTTTTAAATTAGTGGGCTTTTTGATTCGTTTTTCAAGTTTGGCTGCATTGTTGATTGTGTCATGCCAGTTTTTAACAGCTTCATCTAGACTGACTGATTTAGAAACTAGTTGAAAGGGCGACAAAAAGCAGTGCTAAATGGTGTTCACTCCAAGGAAAGGCTGGTTAGCAGTGGCATGCTGCAGGGATCTATCCTCTCTCCAATCTGTCTGATTCAGTTCATAATTTTCTTAAGCAATATTGTGGAAGGGCTATAAGGAAAAGCTTGCTTTCTGTAGATGATACCGTTAAACACCCCCGAAAGGTGTGGAAAACATGAGGAAGGACTTAGTAAAACAGTATCGACTTTGGCAACTCTAATTTAATATTAAAAAATACAGGGTCCTCCATTTCGGTTTCAAAAACCCAAAGGAAGAATACAGAATAGGGGGTGAAGTTCTTTTGTACACAAAACAAAAGCAGGATCTGGGAATAGTTTTCTGATGATGTCAAGATAGCAAACAGGTATGTAAGATGTTGCCAATATTCAAAAATATGCTTGGGAGCAAAGAGGAAGGAAAAGACACCAGGAAGAACAAGGTGATATTGCTTCAATATAAGCCTCTCATCAGACCTTACTGGCATACTGTGCACAGTTTTGGAAATAGCACCTTCAAAAGGAGATAAACTGAATGGAGTTGGTCCATAGGGCAGCTACTAAAATGGTCAGTGGTCTCCACCATGAAAAATATGGAGACATTTAAATATCAAAACATGTATACCCTGGAGAAAGAAGGGAAAGATGAAATACGATAAAGAGATTTAAATATCTTCAAAAAATAAATGCACAGCATATGAGCCTCTTCCAATGGAAAGAAAGCTCCGGAATGAAAGGTCATGTGATGAGGATGAAAGAAGATAAGATTCAGGAATAATCTAAAAAAATCTCTATAGAAGGAAAGGTGGACATATGGAAAAGCCCACCAGTGGAGGTGGTGAAGACAAGGAGAGGGTCTGAATTCAAAAAAAGCAAGCTCAGGATTTCTGATTGAGAAGAAGGAATTGTAGAATTGAGCAGGAGGTGTGGATGGACAGACTGGATGATTTTGATCTGTCTTCGTGTTCTGTATTTCTTTGTTAATGGAGAAGGGTCTTGAAGATGAATCATGTTTATGGGGTGACCCCGGAGAATGGATCTTGTGAAGGTCTGTGGGGAAGTGAATCATATGTGTGGAGGGAGCTCTGTGAAATGTGTATAGAACATAGGGATTGCCGAGGCCTGTAGGATATGTATGGGAAGAGACTGCTATAGGAATGGGGGGTGAGGCTCTAAGAGATATGTATGAGGATGCTCTGCAGGCTTGATTTCTGCACAAGTATACTAAGCCTCAGCCTAGAGCAGCAACAATCTAGGGATATCATGCAAGGATAATGATTGGCTGCTTCCTGATGTTCAAGATGGGCCGTGGCTCTACCGAAGCGGAAGAGTACAGCCACCTGTGTCATCCTCCTCTTGATGTGGTGGATTGATTGCCCTCACAGCTGGAAACCCTAGTTGCAGGGGAGTCTCTTTATCTTTTCTTTTCTCTCCCCACACTACTATGTGGCCATCGCACTAATGCACTTCTACCTGTCTCAATCGAGATCCTCTCTCAGGGCAGACAATGCCCAGCCCCGCCCTCTTGCAGGGAATCCATGGAACTGTGATGCACCGTAACTTCCCTGCAGCACTACATGGCTTTCCTATACCACCCAAATCAGCAAATGAGAAAGAAACTCTAGTGATGTGAGATCTGCCCAAGCTGTGGTTTTAATCGGGGTAGTTTCTCCTAATGGATTAGTTTTGTGCATACCATGGCAGTCGTGAACCTCACTTCTAAGCCAGGATATGTGGAATATGATCTTAATCTCTCAAATTTACTGCTAGTGCTTGGTGTAATACTTGCATCGTGCCAAAGAGAGCCTCCTACTGGAGTTCATAAGATGTAACTTGCATGGGTGGTTTGTCAAGATGTGCTTGGAAATTCTTCTTTATCAGGCCTGTAGCTCCCAGTACAATGGGAAATATTTCTGTATCTTTCTGCCACATTTTCTTGGTCCTCTTATTGCATTTCTTGATACTTCAAGATCTTCTCCCTCTCCACGCAATTCACAGAATAATCCCTCAGTACAGACACTTCTATTATCAATGCCATTCTGGTGTTCTTCTCCTTCACCACTATTTCAGATTTTCTGGCATCAGTTTCTTATCCGTCAGAATGGGAATATCCCAGGTGATCATAACCCCTTCATTCCCTGTTATTCTCTTAGGGTCATGATCCCAGTGCTTTTCAGGGACAGTGATGTTGTAATGTTTACAGAATTTCCAGTGGAAGAGGCGTGCTACTTTGTTGTGCCTTTCCGTATAGAAATTTTCTGCCATCAGAACTTCACAGCCTGCTATTAGGTGAGTCACTGTTTCCAGCTCTTTCTTACAGAATTGGCATATGTCTGTTGTGCCAGTTTTTTCAATAAACACCGTAAACCATCTCATCCACAATCCGCTGTGGTTCTCCTATAGTGGTGCTTCCTACTAGGAACAGCAGCCTGGTAGCACTCCTTCTGGCTTTGGGCAAGTCACTTAACCCTCCATTGTCTCAGGTACAAACTTAGATTGCAAGCCCTCTGGGGACAGGGAAATACAATCGTGTATTGTAAATAATTTGCCTTGAACTACTACTGGAAAGATGTCAGCTAAATACTAAAAAAATGAAAAGGCACATCTAGCCAGTCTGTTTTTCAGAATATTCTTAATGATAAGCATTGCATACACTTTCAAGCACTAGCAAACCAGTGTATGCAAATTGACTGTTGTAGTGGTTGATATGGAAGGGCAGGCTAGATAGGCCATATGGTCTTTTTCTGCTGTCATGCTTCTATGTTTCTATTTATTGTGGCAATCCTGAAAATATGACTGTCTATCTGTGCCTTCAGAAGAGGGCTGGGAAATACAGTGGTATGCAAAAACCTCTTGCATAGGTTACATGACTAAGCTATTCTTTGCTTTATTTTGACAATATTTCCAAATTCTGTGGCAGAATCCTGGCTTATTATATGCTATTTTCTTGCAAATTTAATTCGGCAGCCATTTTTGCATGCAAAATTATTTGCACTGTCCTACAGAAGCATATTTTTGTCAGGTTATGCAGGGGAGAAAGATATCCTGTCTCACTGTGGATGTTATTGGGAGAAGGCAGAGAGGTCAGATCTGCTGGGCAAGATAAATGACCATTGGAGAACCGGGCTTTGGTGGCACCAATGGCTCTTATCAGGGGCCTGGTGCTGGCATTCTTTGCAACCAATTTAATGGCAAAAATTCTGCAGAGGTCCTACATGATCACTTTTCATTTTTGGAGTGGAGTAGCCGCCTAATGGTTAGAGTACTGGCTTGGGAACCCAGAGACCAGGGTTAGATTCCCACTAGCACTCCTTGTGGCCTTGGGCAAGTCACTTAACCCTCCATTGCCTCAGAAAAATCCAAGTTATCAATGTCCCTGTTCAATGTACATTACCAAGTTTAAGTTTCAATGCAAACCGCTTTGACTGAAATGATAAAGCGGTATATAAACCCTGTTAAATAAATAAAATAAATAGAGCGTGGTTATGTCATTGTAGGCAACCTGGGCTGGCCAACTGCATCATTCAAAAGGGACCCATTCCTGCGGCTGGCCCTGCTCCCTTACCTGGTGGACAGAGTGGAGCTATTTGTTCCTATCAGTAGTGTACAACTATAAGGACACCTTCTCCATTCAGAAAAATTAAGCCCTTTCCGGGTTGCAACAGAAATAAAAGTAACACAGAACTTGCCTTTGGGCCATGGTAAAGCTTTTCCCAAACCTGCCTAGCAAGAGAAATACTTTCTGCCACTGCACATTAATTGCTCCCTCGCTCGATCTACATCATTACTCCACCACCAAAGGTACATCTGACTTTAACTCTAGCTCAACCTAATCCTCTTAAGCACACACCACTGATTTCAACACTATCTCAATGCTTCCACTCCAACCACAGCTTCACAACTGTGGCTACACCTCACTGTTCCCCCATTCCCACACTCCTGGACCCTTTATAATTGTTCCCTTGTCCAATATAAATTCCTATTGCAACAGACAGTCACTGCTTCTCCCACCCCCTAACCACAGACTTCCTTCTGCTCCCAGTGACAGATTTAGGATTTTGCTTCTCATAGGCATGACTGCTGCCCCTGCCTCATTTTATTTATTTTATTTATTTATGTGCACTTATATACCACCTTTCCAGATTCAAAGAGGTTTACAATGAACTATCCAACAAACTATCTTCATGTCTTCATCACTTCCTTTCTGAGTGATTTAGTGACTCGGTCCTTGTGTCGCAAGAACTGCAACATAATGAAGTCTGCAGAACTGGAGGGCAGGATGATACTACTTATCACCAAGAACGTCTCTAACCCTATGCAAACTACTAGGGTTATAAAATTCTGTTTTTCTTAATGGGAATGTAGCATCTAATAGGGAGTAGATGATGGAATTTTGCCAACCCAGACCTGTGTGGAAATCTAGACCCATCTGCTCTCCAATCCCATCTGCATCGTTACCCCCAACTGAAGGCCTACTTCACTGATTCTTGCTTCAACCACCATAACACATCTTTTTGCTTCCCACTTAATGCTTATCCCCGATTTACCAGCTACAGACATAGTCATGCTTCTGATATCCAACGTCATGCCTATGCTCTCCACCCAAAGATATCTCACTATACCCCTATTCTATCCCAGTCCTATTCCCCAACCCCATCAAAATCTCTAGGTTCCTAGCTTTCTGCTTATCACTCTTCCCCACTCTAATTCCTTCAGCTCCTATCCCCAACTCGCACAGACACAGCTTGGTACTTTCCAACCCTATTTACACTACTATGTCCTGTTTCCCAGTCACACCCATATCCGTATTATCCCAAATGACAACAGTCAAATACACTTCACTGCTCCCCATATTGGAACAGCATTTCCATGTCCCTGAAGTGCAAACAGTCTCTGCTAATCATATCTTCAAACACTGAACCCCCAAACAATGCTGCCCAAGCGCACAACACTCCAACCACATACAGAACTCACTTTTCCAGCCCATTCCACTCTGACTGTTATATCTCTCTACTCCCTAAACATGGATACAATTCACTGCTACCGCATTAACCCCCTCCCATAGATATATTCTTGTTACAGAAGTGCCAAAGGTGGCCAATCCCAAAGAGTACAATTTACTGCACCAATGAGTAAGACTGAAGGCTAATGAGCAAGTTTTTCCAGCGGAGTTTCAGAAGGATAAATTTATACATGCAAACCCCTCCCCCCCAAGTAATCTTTTCTCTTTGGCCTCAATCAATTATGCTCTGTCATCCAGCATTCTCCTCAACCTCAATTACCCTTTCCCCAAGGTGGCTAGCAATCTCCTCTTCCCTCTCTACCCTTCTCATGATGGCCAGTATCTTCCCTTTCCCTCCCTACCCTCCTCCACCAAAGTGGCCAGCATATCTCCTTCTCTTCCCTATCCCCCACACATCCTTTCCATCAAGCAACCCCTTCCCCATTAAGCACATTTTTCTTCTCTCTCACCTTTTCATTAACGTTCCTTTCCCTACTCAAGTCTCCATTTGCCCCTGAAGACCCCCCACTCCCATCTGAAGACTTACCCTGATTAAAATATAGGTTAGGGAACAAGTCTCGTGAGAGTTGGCTCGGTGACCGCAAGAGATGACAAGAAACAATGTGCTGCTTCAGTTTGTGCTTCCCCTGTTGACAGAAAGGAGTCAGAGCTACATACACAAAAAGACTAAGACAGAAGAGTCATGGCTGGGTAGGGATTCAGGCTGCAAGCACTTAGCAACATGGAGGCTGCTTGAGAATGTATGAGAAGAGAGAGCCTGAGTGTCGTATCCCATCCCCTAGTCATGGACACAACTCAGTGCTCTACCCCCATCTGTGAATAGAATTTACTATTCCATTATGCCTCTCTAACTCTTCATAGACAGAACTCACTGTCTCCCCACACTTGCTATGCCAAGTTTACTGTCCACAGCACCACCTGAACAGAAAAGCTGCACTCAAAACACCCTCAACAGATTGCACCGCCACAGCACATAGTATCTTCAGCACACCATACTGCCTGCAAACAACAGCTCAGCTCACAACACTATCTCTACAGTGAAATATCTGAGTACAAAACATAGAACACAGAAACACAGAGTGGTGGCAGATAAAGACTGCAAGGCTTATCAAGTCTGCTCAGTTTCATTCCTTGGATCCTCTATGCTTATCCCATGCTCTCTTAACTCAGATATTGTTTCACCACCTCCATTGCAGATCCATTATATGTAACCACCATCCTTTCAGTGAAGGTGTATTGTCTGATATTGCTCCTGAGTTGACTAGCACGGAGCCTCATGACCTCTTGTTCTAGAGCGCTCTCTCTCTCTCTCTCTGAACAAGTATTCGCTTCTGGGGCATTATTAATACCTTTTAGGTGTTCACACATGTCTCTATCACTGTGCTTCCCAAACCTTTAGCAGCTCAAAATTCCCATGACTCCAGATAGTAATCAAAATTATCACTAAAATAACAAATATAAACCTATAAATATGTAAATCTATGCTTTTTGAAGTAATTATCTGATGTACTCAACTTGCCTGATCAATACAGATTTGGAAGTTATGACACAGCTTCTTGAACATATGCAGTGCGGGGGCTGAGCATCTCTGAGGGCAGTGTGTGTGGGGGGGGAGGGGTTGAATGTCTTGGGGCAGTGTGTGCATGTGTGTGTGTGTGTGAAGCTGGAGAAAGCACAGCTTGATAGTTGGTTTTGAGGTTCCCTCCCAAATTCTGGCCTCGAGCTGGGCCCCAGCCAAATCTAACATCAGTCCTAGTCAAAGTGCATTCCAAAAGCTCACATATAGTGTATACCATCATGCGAAGAGAGAGATCATTAGAGAAAGACATCATGATTGGCAAGATAGAAGGTCGACGCAAAAGAGGAAGGCCAGCAATGAGATGGATCGATACGATAACAGCAGCTTGTCAACAATGAGCCGCCTGACTGAAGACCAAACACAATTTAAGACAACTATCCAGAGGGTCACCATGAGTCGACACCAACTCGACGGCACTTAACAACAACAAATAGAAAATAAAATTGTTTTTGTTTACCTTGTTTTATTTATTTATTTATTTATTTATTTATATTTCTTATATACCGCACTATTATAATCAGTGCAGTTTACAGTTGAAACAAAAGCATACTAAAATGTAACAGGTCATATTGAGTTTACATAGAACAAGGGTAGTAAAACAGGGAAGAAACCGGGGGAACTATATACAAATTATACAAAATATGAATAATCATATGAAGGACATATAAGGGTCTTTGAATAGAGGCATATGCTCATGGGTCAGTGAGAGGGGGTAGGGGAAAGTTGATTAGCCATTATCTGCGGGAGGCTGATCTATGGGACGGGCTGGGTAGGAAGGCAAGGTGGTGGCTGTGTGCTTTACGGGATTGGAATCAGAGTAATGATGTAGGAACAGGTGGTGTTTGAGGGCTTTTCTGAATAATGCTAGATTTGAGATGGCTCAGATTTCATCAGGGAGGGCATTCCAGGCAATAGGTGCGAAAATGGAGAAGGCTCTACTGGCTGTTGACTTTGTACATTTTATCAGCAACTTAGGGACTTCAAGTGTGTTCATCAACTTAGATCTCCTGACTCTGTTGTCTGGTGTGCTGTGGAGAGATTTACTGATGGGCGTGGGGGGCTGGTTCTTGAGGGCTTTGAATGTCAAGACTAGAATTTTGTAGTGGATTCTGGCCTGCAGCGGTAGCCAATGTAGGTTCTTCAGGACTGGCGTTATATGGTCTGACCTTGAAAGTCCTACCAGTACCCTCGCGGCTGAGTTCATGGCAAGTTTTCTGGCCATTTTATGTTTCTAATTGTGCTGGTTTCTGCCTTTCTCTGCTTTTTCTTAACTCTTGTTTGCAGTGTCACCTGTCTATTTGCCATTTCTTCTCTCTCCTCCTGTCTTCACTTTATCACTTACTGTACATCAGTCTATAATACCGATTTCTTTCCAGTTTTCTTCCTTCTCCTGTTTGCTGTATTTACCCACAGTTTTCCATCACTTCCTGTCAATCAGCTCTCCCATCCCTATCTCTAGCTCCTTCCCAAGCCTCTTATTGCCCACTCTGCCCCTAACCCTCCCCTATCTCTCCTCCCCCATGTCCTGCATCTCCTCTCTCACCCTCCCCATCCAGGGTCTCTTTATCTCTCCCATGTTCAATATGTCCTGCCTGCTTCCCTTATCCCTCCCACACATGCCCAGCATCTCTTCTGTTTCCCTAGTCCCCCATGCTCAGCATGTCTTCTGTCTTCCTCCCTCTCATATCCACTATCTCCTCTTTCTGTCTCTCTAGCCCCACCCCTAATGTTCAGCATTTCCTGTCAGTCTCACCAGTACTTGTGCTCTCCCATCCAGCAGCTCTTTTCTCTCCCATCCTCAGTACCCCCAGCCCCCAATGTCAAGCATCTCTTGTCTACCTTCCACCCAAATCCAGCATCTCTTTTCTCTGCTTGCCCCTGTGCCACCCCCATGTCAAATATCTCCCCTGCCATTCAAACTATTCCAAACCCCATCATGTCCAGCTTCTTCCCTATTCCCCCCTCCCCTATTTCCCGCCCCCTCTACCTCTGCTACCCTCTCTTCCTTTTCTGTGATCTCTGAAAAGGAAACTGCACACCTTCTTTCTTCCTCCAAAATCACCACCTGCTCCTCTGATCAATAATAAAATCTTTATCTAAAGCCCCCATAGATAATCACCAATCAGCCTTAATTAACATACAAGATATGGCAGACTATTTTGCTAGCAAACTTAAATCATCTATGATACCTACACCCTTCAATACTACTCCATCCGCTAATAACCACACCTGGAATACTTTCCAACCAATAGATAAGAAACAGCTACTCAATATAATATCGAAAATCAATACAACCACATCCATACTTGATCCCTGCCCAGTTCTCTGGATCAAACAAACTAAGCAGGAAGTAGCACCCTTTATCCTAAATATAGTGAATCAATCTCTCCTGCAAGGGGTATTACCTAAAGAGCTAAAACTATCTGCAATCCGCCCTATATTAAAAAACAAGACACTAGATATAAAAGACCCATCATCTTATCGTCCAATTGCTAGCATCCCTTTCCTAACAAAAATCATAGAAAAAGCTGTACAAGTACAGCTACAAGATCATATAGACACTTTTGCCCCTCTTGATGAACACCAATACGGTTTTCGCCCTTTTCATGGTGTCGAAACCCTGCTCATTGCACTTCTTGACACTCTTAACAAAGGTTTGGACAATTCAAAACAAGCATTCGTTTTAGTTTTCCTTGACATATCAGCTGCATTTGACAGCATTAATCACAACATACTTATTTCAAGACTTAAACAAATAGGATTACTGAAAACTACTTTAGACTGGTTTAAATCATACATATCCGATCGTTCACAATATGTTCAACTTAACCAATCATCGTCATCCCCTTTCCCACAAGAACAAGGTATACCCCAAGGCTCTGCACCATCTGCTCTATTATTTAACATATACCTCCAGCCAATATGTACCATATTCAAAAAATACAAGATAAACTGTCATATATATGCGGACGACATTATGCTATTCTCTGAGTTTAGCATAATTAACCCAAATCATAACAAGCTAATAAACTGCCTTATAGAAGCTGAAGAATGGCTTTGATTAAACAACTTATCTATTAATCTCAGAAAAACAGAGGTACTTATAGCAACAAAAAACACGAAATACACTCCCCCATCTGACATTAAAATCCTGAATGCGACTCTTCCAATCAAAGAAGAAATAAAATATTTAGGAGTTATCATTGACAAAACCCTTAGTTTTACAACACACATCAGGAAACTAACAAAAACAATCTATTACAAACTGCGCTCTATACAACAATTAAGACCACTATTACAAGATGAAGACTTTAGAATCGTTACACAAGCTTTGGTCATACCACATTTTGATTTTTGTAATAGCATACTACATGGTATAACTAAGAAGAACATCAAAATCCTGCAAATGGCTCAAAATGTAACAGCAAGAGTTATATTCAAAGCCAAACTATCTGACCATATTACTCCTATTCTATACACACTACACTGGTTACCCATATTCAGTAGGATCCAATACAAAATACTATTAACCACTTTTAAATTAATTAATAATATTGCCCCATCATACTTAACTACTCTTCTTAACAGCCCAATCGAAAATAGGATAAGACGGAGAAAAAACCTTAACACACTAGCAGTCCCAGATCTAATAAGGAAAACAAAACACTCAACTAGTAACAGTGCCTTTTCGTTTGTTGCTCCAATATTGTGGAACAATCTTCCAGATCAATTAAGAGAAACTAAAGATCTGCTAACATTCAGAAAAGATCTAAAAACCCATCTATTCAGTCAACATTACAACAATGGAGAAACATTTGTAGTTTCCCAACCACCATAATCGATTTTATTTACCCTTTCCAAATGTATATCTACAACATGAACAACGTCATCCTCAAACGATAACTTAATAATGTTTCTTCCCACCTATAAATAAAATCAAAGTAACCCTTGATACCTGTTATACAGTTTCAATGCATTATAGTTCAATAATTGTTTCTGTTATATTGTAATACATTAATGTTATACAATTTTAATGTAATATAGTTTAATAATGTTTCTGTTATATTGTAATACATTAATTTGTTCCATACAATTCATGTTATAATGTAATATAGTTTATAATGTTCTATGTATCTGTTTTGACTTTTGTTGTAATGTAAACCGCTGCTGATCCTTGGAAGCAGCGGTATATAAAAGCTGTTCAAATAAATAAATAAATAAATAAATAAATAAATATCCCCACATGTCTCCTCCACTGTTGTCCCTTCCATCTCTCATATTATCAACCTATCGCTTTCCACTGCAACTGTCCCTGCACCTTCAAGCATGCTGTTGTTACACCTCTCCTCAAGAAACCCTCACTTGATCCTACCTGTCCTAACTATCGACCCATCTCCTTCCTCCCCTTCATTTCTAATATACTTGAATGTGTGGTTCACCACCATTGCCTCGACTTTCTCTCCTCTCAATCCTTTACAGTTTGGCATTTGTCCTTTATATTCTACTAAAACAGCTCTTGCCAAAGTCTCCAGTGACGACTTCTTCCTGGCAAAATTCAAGGGCCTTTACTCTGTCCTCATCCTTCTTGACCTCTCTGCTGCTTTTGACACTGTTGACAACAACCTCCTCCTTGATACTTTGTCCTCACTTGGTTTTAAGGGCTCTGTGCTATCCTGATTCTCCTCCGATCTCTCCCATCGCTCTTTCAGTGTTAGTTCTGGTGGTTCGTCCTCTGCTGCTATCCCGCTTTCAGTTGGTGTACCGCAAGGATCTGACTTGGATCCACTCCTTTTCTCTCTCTATACCCAGTCCCTTGGTGCGCTCATCTCTTCCCATGGCTTTCAGTACCATCTTTATGCTGATGACTCCCAGATCTACTTCTCTACGGCTGAAATCTCTCTGGCAATCCAGACCCGGATATCTGCCTGCCTTTCTGACATTGCTGCTTGGATGTCTCACTGCCACTTGAAATTGAACATGGCCAAAACGGATCTTCTTATTTTTCCCCCTAAAACCTCCTCTGCTCTTCCTCCTTTCTCACTCTCTGTGAATAACTCTCTACTCCTCCCTGTTTCCTCAGCTCACAACCTTGGGGTTGTCTTTGACTCCTCTCTCCTCCACACACATCCATCTGATAGCTAAGACCTGACATTTCTTTCTCTATATCATCAACAAAATCCGCCCATTCCTTTCGGAATACACTACCGAGACACTTATCTACTCCTTAATCACCTCCCGCCTTGAATACTGTAACCTATTTCTTGCTGGTCTCCCTTTGAATCATCTTTCTCCCCTTCAATTTGTTTAACACTCTGCTGCGCGGCTAATCTTCCGTCAGCCTCGTCATGCCCATATTACCCCTCTTCTTAAGTAACTTCACTGGCTCCCTATCCATTTCCACGTCCATTTCAAACTTCTCCTGATGACTTATAAGTGCATCACTCTGCAGCTCCTCACTACCTTTCTTCTCTTATCTCTCCTTACACCCCCCACTCAGGAACTCCACTCTTCTGGCAATTTGCTTCTATCTGTGCCCTTCTTCTATTGCTAACTCCAGACTTCACTCCTTTCACCTTGCTGCACCTTATGCCTGGAACAAACTACCTGAGTCTGTACGCCAGGCACCTTCTCTGACCCTTTTCAAATCCAGGCTGAAAACTCACCTCTTCGCTGCTGCTTTTGGATCTTGACTCACCTGATCTCCTTGTTTCTTTACCGTTCCCCCTAGATGTATCCCTGTCTATACCTTCTGTGTTGTCTGCCTTGACTAGATTGTAAGCTCTGATGAGCAGGGACTGTCTCTTACATGTCTGTGCAGCGCTACGCATGTCTTGTAGCACTATACAAATGCTCAGTAATAGTAGTAGTTGTAGCCTCCAGCGTCCCCCCCCCCACTCAGTCCAGCATCTTCCCCAAATCCAGCACTATTTTAGCCTGTCTGCAGCTGACTGCATCGTCCCCCCCCCCTCACACACTGTATCTTCAATCCTGCAGCAGGAAGCACTCACACTATTGCCTTCAACCAACAACCCCCAATCTCTATCCAGCATCAGCCTTCCCCTTCCTTCTGTGGCCAACTGAATCATGTCACTCATCCCTCCCCTGGAACATGCATCAGTGCTCACAGTACAAATACGATGTGTGGGGACCCCAAGCTGGAATCTTTGCATGCGCCGAAGTTTAAGCCTCAGCTGTGCCCTTCCCTTCTGCTGCCAACTCAAGCATTCAATCCTTCCACCTTGCTGCTCCTTTTGCCTGGAACAAACTACCTGAGGTTATGGGTCAGGCTTTATCTCTAGCCCTTTTCAAATCCAGGCTGAAAACACACCTTTGAGGTCGCTTTTGGCTCCTGGTCCGCTTAGTCTCCTATGTATTTCCTTACCATTCCCTAGATGTCCTCAGCTGTTGTGTTGCCTGTCTTGACTAGATTGTAAGCTCTGATGAGCAAGGACCATATTTTACATCTGTCCGTTGTACAGTGCTGTGTATACCTTATAGTGCTATACAAATGACAGGTAGTAGTATAGTATTCCTGCCCCATAGAAACCAGAGGTCTGGGAGAGGGCAGGACATGACTGAGGCTAAGACTTTTGCGCATGCTCAGATTCCAGCTTGAAGTCCCCGCATTTCTTATCTGTTACGTGAGTGCATGCTGATGCAGGTTCTAGGGGACGAAGGAGGGTAGCGATTCAATTGGCTGCTTAAGAAAAGTGAAGGATGATGCTGGATGAGGGTCGGGGAGGTTGGTTGAAGGTAGCAGTGGTGGAGTATTGGTGACAACCTTCTTTATCTCCCCACAAAACTCTGCATGCAGCCATGGCCCCAAATGAGAATTTTGCAACTCCATTTGGGGGTTGTGACCCACAGTTTGGGAACCACTGCTCTCTCAAATCCTCTTTATGACTCTCTCTCCTCTCTTCTAGGGTACACTTACTTACAGTACCATTCCCTATACCTCTACTTCAGCCCCATTTTATCACACCATTTAGTTATATTTATTTGAGGGGCCTACTTAAATGCAGATTCGACCCCCCCTCCACCCCCCAAGCTTATAATGAACTGAGCATTGGACTTACTAGGTTATGGTGTTTTCATTTGCCGGTTGGAGTAAAACCCTGGATCAGAGGTAGCACAGCTATGCTGAAGGACATAAGAAACACAGCAGGCATCTAATAGAAGTTTCTAAACTGAACTTGCCTAAGATGTGCTGCTGAAGTAAAAAGGAAAACCGAGAATGCCCTCTGTACAAGTCAGAAGTACCAGACTAACACCCTTGTGTTGCAAGGAATCATGGGATGTCCCCATGCAGATAAAGTTAACAGATTGTTTGCAGGCAAATTTGGGAAAAATAACAAAAGATATGCCATACTGGGTTAGACCAAGGTCCATCAAGCCCAGCACCCTGTCTCCAGCAGTGGCCAATCCAGGTCACAAGCATCCAGCAGTTTCCCCAAAAGATACAGGTTCCACAATGCTTGCATTGGGGCAAGCAGTAGATATCCTGGGTCCAATTTAATAATGGTTTATGGACCTTTCCTCCAGGAACTTGTCCAAACCTTTTTTAAACCTGGCTACATTAACAGCTTTCACTACATTCTCCAGTAGCAAATTCCAGAGTTGGATTACACGTTGAGTGAAAATATATTTTCTCTTATTAGCCCTAAATAGGTTACCCTGTAGCTTCATTGCATGCCCCCTAGTCTTTCTATATTTTGATGGTGCAAACAATTGATCTACATTTACCCATTCCACTCCATTCATTAATTTATAGATCTCTATCATATCTCCCCTCGGCCGTTGCTTTTCCAGGTTAAAGAGCCCTAACCTTTTTAGCCTCTCTTCATAGGGGTATTCTTCCATCCCCTTTACTATTTTGGTGGCTCTTCTCTGTACATTTTCTAATAAGATATACCACCTTTTCCTCGAGCATTACCCGGATGACAGCACCTCAAATGCCTCATCAGTAAATTAACCACTTCAAACAGACGTTCAGCCCGCTCTTTCTGTACAGTTGTAAATAATTACCCCCTTGTTATCTATCCAGGTTCTGTTGCCTGTTAATTGTAAACACAAATCGAAAGTTTTGAGATGTGTATTTAGCTGGTTCTATGTAAACCGCACTGATGGAAAATAGCGCGGTATATAAGTGCATGTAATAAATAATAATAATAAATAAAGATACGGCAACCAGAATTGCACACAATATTCTATGTGCGGTCACACCATGGAACGATACAGAGGCATTATAGTATCCTTTGTTTTAATCTCCATTCCTTTCCTTACGATACCTAGCATTCTACTTGTTCTCTCGGCCGCCACTGCACACTGGGCAGAGGGTTTCAACATGTTCTCACAATGACGCTTGGGTGATGGTTCCTAATGTGGAGCCTTGCATCATATAACTATAGTTTGGGTTTTTCTTTCCTAGGTGCATAACTTTGCACTTGTCTACATTAAATTTCATCTGCCATTTGGATACGCAGTAGTCCAATTTATCAAGGTCCTCTTGCAATTTTTCACAATCCTAATGTGTTTTAACAGCTTTGAATAATTTTGTGTCATCTGCAAATTTGATGACCTCACTCGTTATTCCCATTTCCAGGTCATTTACGAATATGTTAAAAAAGCAGTGGACCCAACACAGATCCCTGGGGTACTCCACTATTCACCTTTCTCCATTGGGAAAATTGGCCATTTAACCCTACCCTCTGCTTTCTATCTTTTAACCAGTTTCTGATCCACTGCCTCCTATCCCATAACTTTTAATTTCGCCAAGAGTCTCTCATGAGGGACCTTGTCAAAGGCTTTCTGAAAATCCAAATACACTATATCAACCAACTCACCTTTGTCTATCTGTTTAGTCATACTTTCAAAAAAATGTAACAGATTAGTAAGACAAGACTTTCCTTGGCTAAAGCCATGTTGGCTGTTTCCCATTAAGACATGACTATCTACATGTTCGGTAATTTTGTTCTTTATAATGGTTTCTACTATTTTTCCCTGTGCTGACATCAGGCTCACTGGTCAGTAGTTTCCTGGATCAGCCCTGGAACCCTTTTTAACACTAGAAGCCCCAAAGTGCGTCAATTGACGCATTATCACGATGCTGCATTTAGCATGAAATGCAGATGTGAATTAATGCGAAGTTTCTTATTTGTTAAATACGGGCAGTATGTGATGTCATTACATGACGTCATCGTGTGTTTATTGTTTGTAATGTCGGAGTAAAACTGTAAACAGTGATTGAGATGTGCCACCTAGTGGGAAGATGAATTTATACCTAGAAGCCCCAAAGTACGTCAATTGACGCATCCAAGACAATTGAGTGCGTCAATTGACATACTTTGGGGCTTCTAGGTATAAATTCATTTTCCCGCTAGGTGGTGCATCTGCCATTAATTTTCGATGCACATATTTGAACATCTTGACTTTGCTAACAAAGTCATGGAACATGACTGACATGATTCTAGCAGTGGCGCCGGTATACATCTTCGAAGATGCATTTCTGTCAATTGACGCACTTTGGGGCTTCTAGTATTAAAAACTGGCATTACATTGGACATCCTCCAATCTTCAGGTATTACAAATGATTTTAATGATAGTTCACGGATTACTAAAAGTAGGTCTGCAATCTCATATTTCAGTTCTTTCAACACCCTTGGATGTATACCATCCGGTCCAGGTAATTTGCTACTCTTCAGTTTATCAAATAGTTGTAATACATCTTTCCAGTATCAATATTTTTTCAATTCTTCTAATGCATCATCACCTTTATTTATTTTTTATTTATTTATTTATTTTTTTATTTTATTTAAATTTCTATACCACAAATTCCAGATGATCACTTGTGGTTTTCATTTGAACAACAAAGATTTGTAAACAGTTACAAATTTGTTTTACAGGGAACATGGATAACTATATACAGAAATAATGTAGCTTAAGGCAAACAACAAGCTATGTTTAAATGCAAATGCAAACAATAAAACAATACAACCAAAAATTGTTAACATTAAACAGAGTTGTGCGTCATTGTGTATCTAGAGAGTATTTATCAGGAGTGTGCATAGATGTGAGAGGTACTTAGATAAGGTGTTGGGTTAAGTTATGGAGCCAAAGTGTTGTGTGAAGAGGTGTGTTTTAAGCTTTTTCTTAAATGTGGAAAGGCCTTTTGTCTCTTTTAGATTTTCAGGTAGTGTGTTCCAGAGGGTGGGTGCACAGTGTGAGAATGCTCTGTTATTTGTGATCTTTTTAGCTTTAACATAGGCTGGGGCTAGTAGAAGTTTGTTTTTGTTACAGTTCCTTTGGTTACAGGTTGTCTTATCAATGGATATGAGTGATGATATATATGATGGAGAGATGTCATTGATTAGTTTGAATGATGTTATAATTATTTTGCATTGGGTGCGGGAGTGTATGGGGAGCCAGTGTAGGTTGCTTAGAATAGGGACGATATGGTCAAGTGGGCTGGAGCATGTTGTTGTTATAGCGGCGATGTGTTGTGCAATTTGTAAGGGACGAATTGTATCCTTAGGTAGGCCTTGGAGTAGGGCATTTGCATAGTCAAAATGTGGCATCACGAGAGCCTTAAGTACAGATTTAAAGTCATTAGAGTGTAGTAGGGGACGAAGTTGTTTTATTAATTTCAGTTTGTAGTAGATTTTTCTTGTGGTATTTTTTATGAAAGAGTTCATATTTAGGGTGCGATCAAGTATCACCCCGAGATATTTTTTATCTTCTTTGACCGTAATGATTGTATCTTGTAAAATGATGTTAGGTGGGGCTGTGAAGTTTAGATTACGTGTTATGTAAAGGGCCTCTGTTTTGCTGAAGTTGATCTTCAGATTGTTGTCAGTGAACCAGTTGAGTAGTTCAGCGAAACATTCATTGATGTGTTCAATTGGGAAATTGCTAATTTTGAATGGAAGATATATCATGATATCATTCGCGTATATGTGATACAGAAGTTTGAATGTTTTAAGGATGGAGCAAATGGGTTGCAGGTAAATGTTAAATAAGAGAGCGGAGAGAGCAGAACCCTGTGGGAGACCTTGTTCTTGGTTATATATATTAAAGGTGTATTTCCTATTTTAACTTGCTGGGTTCTCTCTGAAAGGTATGAATTTAAACATTGTAGAATGGTGTTGTTGATACCTATGTGTTGTAGTCTGGATAGCATGATTTGATGGTTTACACTATCAAAGGCTGCGGAGATGTCCAGAAATATGAGGAAAAATACGGTTTCAGTGTTGTCGAAGTATACGATCAAAAAGTACAGTAAGCGGCGTCTCAATGCCATGGTATGGTCTAAAGCCATATTGTTGCTGGTCTAAGTGGGCATGAGTATCAATATGGTCTTGTAATCATATGAGAATAGTTTTTTCAATAAGTTTGGTCAGTAGGGGAAGGCTGGAGATTGGTCTATATGAGCTTGGGTTGTTTTTATCCATTGTATTGTTTTTAAAGATTGGGCGTATGATAGCATGTTTAAGGGCAGGAGGCATGTAGCCAAGGCGTTGGGATGTGTTGATGATGTGGAGGCTAAGAGGTGTGAATTCTGTTTTTGTGGCTTTAATCCAGTGTACAGGACAAGGGTCTAGGTAAGAGGTGGTAGTGTTTACTTTTGTGATAATGTTTTTGAGTATTTTCTGTGAGGTCATAGAGAAGGATGACCATAGATGCTGTGTCGTTGATGGAAGAGGGTCTAACTTGTATTGATGAGAGTGTTGTTGGGATATTTTGGTTTTATAGAAATTGGCAAGGGTTTGGGGGTGTATGGAGGTTTCAGTATCGTTGTTTGTGTTATTGTTTGTGAGGGATTTTATGATATGGAAGAGCTCTCGTGGTCGGTTGATTGATTTTGCAAGGGTGGAGGAGTAGTACTCTTTTTTGCATTATTTATTGTGTCTCTATAGAGTTTTAGCTTAGCCATATATATTGTTTGTTGCATAGGGGACTTAGACTGACGCCATTTGCGTTCAGTTTTACGTAAATCTTTTCTGAGAAGTTTTAGTTCAGGTTTAAACCATGGACTGAAGTGTTTTTTGTGGGGGGAGGGGGATAAGCTTTTTGGGTGGCAGCATTGGAAATCGTATCATTCCATTTGTTAATGGTTTCATCTAAGTTGGCTGTAAGGTTGACTAAGTGTTGTATAGTTTGATTTATGAAGGTTTCTTTGTCAAATGTTTTGAATTTGTGTGTTTGTGTAGGTTTTATCTGTTGAGAATTTGTAGTTTGGGTAATGGGAATTTGAAATTTTATGAGGTGATGGTCGGACCAGGGTACTGGTGAGACCATCATAGTTATGTTTGGTAGAAATATTAGATCCAGAGTATTGCCTTTACAGTGTGTTTCTGTGTCAATTATTTGGTGGAAATTTAAATTGATGGTATTGGTTAGAAAAGTTGTACTTTGGCTTTGAGGTACAGAAGCTAGATTGAGATCTCCTAGCAATATTAGTGGGAGTTTATCATTGGCTGAAGTTAGTCTTTCAGTTAAGATCTCAAGGGTGTCTGAAGGGGCATCTGGTGACCTGTAGGTCAGACAGATATGCAAGTTTTTTGTTCTTATGTTTAGAATTTCAAGATTTTGAGCGTTGATAGATGATAACCGGTTAGCTTTTAGATCTTTTTTTATGATTGCTAGGACGCCACCTCCTTTTTTGGAAGTACGGTGGGTGTGGTAAATTTGGTAGTTTGGTAGGTTGAGTTGATTAATAATTACTTGATCTGTGGCGGAAAGCCAGGTTTCTGTAATGCATAGTAGGTCAGGTTTATTTTCTGAGATGATATCTTCTATTAAAGGAATTTTATTTCTCATAGATTTTGCATTTATGAGCATGCAGTTGAGGTATCTGTAGGTGGGGGTATCTTGCTCAAAGGGTGGTATGTGGTATGGGTAGAGCTTAATGTTGATTAATCTTGAGTAGTTAATTTTTGTATGTTGCTTGGGATTGTGATAGTAGTATGTTAGTTGTCTGAGATCAGAGCAGATTGTAGGTATGTGTCTAATGTGCTGGGTGGTGCGTGCATGATTGAATGTGACTGTACAGAGTAGTGTGACTAGGAAGAGATGAACATATATGGTTTTTTTCTCCATGTTTTGAGGTCCATGAGAAAGACTGTAGTGAGACTGATGTTTATCGGAGGGAGAGAGGGTAGGATGCTGTGTGATCAGGTAAAAGAGTATTAGTGTAGTCAGTTACAACAACAGGTACAGTTGATTGTAAGGTCAATATTGCTACAAGAATCAGTTATAACAGTTAAATACAGTGGTAGCTATTAGTTGGCATAGTATCAGAAGAGCAATCAATAAGACAATTGAAGCAGTTGTACATGATGTAATATGCAATCTTGTTTACTCTGTTTTACCTGTTTTCTTATAGCCGATGAATCGTGGGGAAACAGTCTTTTGTTGTGATATTTAGGGAAGTCCAGTGCTTCCGCAGTAGTGCTGGGGTTTGCACCTAAGCTCCACACCTAAGGGCCACACCAAAGGGCCCTCTGTCAAGGCCCTCAGGCATGGGCCCGCCAGTCATGGGCACGCCTGCAGCACACCAGCTTTAAATACTGTTTGCCGCCTCTGCTGATGATGCTGTAGCAGGAGGCGGAGTCGGCAAGCTGTAGCGTGGAGGCAGAAGCTCTCTAATGGAGGCGACGGAGGAGGATCATGTAATTGGGCTCACCTTCAGGGTCTCTGCTGCTGCTGTGGATGTGAGCAGGCTGATCTTCGTTGGAGTCGATGGAATCGGAGCCCCGGTCCAAGCAAAGAGGGGGGTTCCCTGCAGCACGCCAGCTTTAAATACTGTTTGTCACCTCTGCTGATGATGCTGCAGCAGGAGGCGGAGTCGGCAAGCTGTAGCGTGGAGGCAGAGGCTCTCTAATGGAGGCGACGGAGGAGATTAGTAACATCCCTACATCTACCTCAGTAAAGACAGAAGCAAAGAATTCATTCAATCAGTCTCTCCGCTATGGCCTTGTCCCCTGATGGTGCCTCTTTTAACTCTCTGTCATTTAATGGTCCAACTGACTGTCACAGATATTTGCTAGGAATGTACTTGAAAAAGTCTTTTATTATGCATTTTTGCTTCCACACCAAGTTGCTTCTCAAATTATCTCTTTGCCTGCCTTATCAATGCCTTGCATCTAACTTGCCAGTGCTTATGTTGTTTCCAGTTTGTCATTAGGCTCCTTTTTCTATTTCTTGAAAGATGCTATTTTGGCAACAACAGCCTTTCTGACCTAACCTTTAAACCATGCTGGCAGTTTTTTGGACTTCCTTCCACTTTTCTTAAAGTATGGAATACAGCTGGTCTGGGCTTCCAAGATATTTTCCTCATTTTATCATAGTCTCCCTTTTGAAAGTTAAAAGGTAGTACTGTGGATTTCCTTACCATCCTTCCTCCATTTATTAAATCAAACGCGATCGTGCTATGGTTACTATTGTGCCAAGTGGCCCCAACACCCTTATCTCTTGCATCAGATCTGGTGTTCCACTAAGGACTAGGTCCAAAATGGCTTCCCCTCTGGTCAGTTCATGAACCAGCTGCTCCAAGAAGTAGTCATTTATTTCATCTAGAAACTTTATCTCCCTAGCATGTCCTGCCGTGACACTGACCCAGTCGATACTGGGGTAATTGAAATCACCCATTATTATTACTGTGCTATAACTTTTTGTTAGCTGCCCTGATTTCTTTGAGCCATTTCATCATCCATTTGTTCATTTTGGCCAGGCGGTCAGATAGTACACCCCCACAGCCATCGCCTTCCCCTTCTCCTTTTAACGTGGAATTTCAGTCCATAGAGATTCTACAGTGAATTTTGTTTCCTGCAAAGCTTTAATCCTTTGTGACTAAATGCCCTCTCCAACAGAGTGCAACCCCTCCACCCCACTGTTTATCAACCTTCACTGGCTTCCCATTACTCACCATGTTAAATTCGAAGTACTTATCACAGTTCATAAGGCCATCTACTGTATACACAGACTCCTCAATACCTGTCTGACCTTCTTTTCCACACCCCCTCCCATAGTCTCCATTCAGTCAACATCAACCGCTTACAACTCCCTTCCACTTTCTGTGCCCACCATGAATCAACCTGCCATTCTACTTTTTTCTTCTTAGGCCCCTCCTTATGGAACTTCCTCCCAATCGACCTCTGTTAAGAACCATCCTTTCTCTAATTTAAATTCTCCTCAAAACATACCTTTTTCATGATGCCTTTGACCTCCCTCCCTCACTTCCCTGACTCTCCCTCCTCTCTCACCTACTTTCTCCTCCCTCCTTTCACTCTTTTATTGGTACATGACTGACTTTCTTCTTTCCTATCAGTTTTTGTAGTTCTTTTCACTTTCTCTACTTTTATAGATCGGCATCGGCACAAGGGAGCAGATCGGGTAAGCCCCTCCTTGTTCCCCGGCACCCAGGCCAATCGGGCCAAAGAGGACTCCATTTAAATTTCCCCGCGTTGGGGGCCACCAACATCCAAGCCCTCCCGATTGGCATTGGCACAAGGGAGCGGGTCGGGTAAGCTCCTCCCCGCTCCCTGGTACCCAGGCCAATCGGGCCAAAGAGGATTCCATTTAAATTTCACTGCCCTGAGGGTGTGCCCGCGCCTGCTTAGGCTCGAACCAAAACTGAAAAAAGAAAGAGAAATCTGTCTCTCTTGGGCAACAACAAAGAATGCAGCGCAAGGAGGACATTAGATTCATAACCTCTCCTAAATCACACTGGAACAGCACAGGAGACAAGCAGATGTGAGCAGGAGTTCCCCCCACCCCCGCTGCAGTCAATCAGCAGTGCAAAAAGGACCCGCTCATTAGGCACCAGCCAAAATACCGATCAAACCAGCTACAGTCTACATGAAACTACCACTCAACCCTCAGGCACTACATCACTGGGAAATCCTGATAAGCAAGCAAACAGGAACATTGGAAAATTGGAAGTGAGCTCCTACATTCTCACCAAATCTAATCATCTGGATTTAAACATAACAAGTTGACCAACATACCCGCAACCTCTCAGACAAGCCCCCGAAGACCACACCGAAGAGCTCCTGAGCAAGACAGCAACTCTGCCAAAGCAGTCTGAAGCTCTACAAAACAAACTCCTACCCATGAGTACCCCTTATACAATGCATGACAGTAGCCCACATTCTAACTTTAGCCCCAGAGCAAGTTATCATAAGGACAATCCCAAGAGACACAACTTAATATATACCACATAGTATATACTGCAATGAACCAGAATGGAACCAAATCAGTACATAGTCTACTGCTTCCTAATAATACTCCTATTTCACACACACACACACAACCGCCTATTCTATACATCCACTACCTATTCCCATATTATACACCCACAAGTGTGACAGACCAACCCATATCCAACATAAAACACACTCCAGATATCCATATCAGCTCAACAGACTAATCAATATGCCAACCAATAACTCTTCACCCCACACAAGCTACCACACAACCCCTGGACACCTCACCCCTCCCTCCCCACCTGAGATGAACACACATTAATGCACGCTCAGCAAGAAACAAAATCCAGCTACTCTCAGACCTCATCACCAACAATAAAACAGACATCTTCTGTGTCACCAAAACCTGGTTCACTGCATCTGATATTGTGCTAATAAATCGGTTGATAACCAACAACATATTGAACTATAATAGAGCAATCGACGACGTGGAGGAGTCTTGATCATTCTCAACAAGCAACTTAATTTTCAGCTACTGTCATCCAACTCAGAGGAAACTTTGGACACAATTGCCATCACAAACAAATCATTAACACTCTGCCTGGCATACAGAGCCCCAAGCACTCATGCTGAAGAACTTACGCTTCTAATGGAAGATGTCTGCAACCACAAAACCCAATCCAAACAATTTTTACTACTTGGTAACCTTAATCTTGCTTCTACATCCCCCAAGTCCTCAAAAGCATTCCTCGGAGCTATGGAAGCCCTGGATTACACCCAAATTGTCAAAGCACTAACTCACAACAAAGGTAACACTTTGGACATCATATTCGCCCCACATCATATGCTCGCAAACTATAACCTCTCCAAGCCCACCATAATCTTTGTACCTTGGTCAGAACACAAAACTATCTCCTTCCATATCTCACAAAGCTACCCCAACACCATATGCACACAAACACCTCCCATTACCCGTAGATTCCAGTACCTGGAAACAAAAGATTCCCTAGACAAACCTCTGCCTAAATTGAAACAAGTTCCAAATGACCTTCACTGCTCAAATACACAACTGGAATCAATCTATAAATAAGATTGCCACCAAACCTCATACCACTACTCCCCACAGGAGACAACACTGCACCATGGTATACCCCTCAAATGAGAAACCTAAAGTGTAAACTCAGGATACTCGAAAGAAAACAGAGACACTCCAAAACAATGGAGAACAAAAATAACTACATTGCCTCAGGGGCGGCCCAAGGGGAGTGCGGGGCCATGTGCGGAGACTCGGTGCGGGGCCTCTTTTGCATAAGGGGCCTCATTTGTATAAATATTTGCATAATGTTACCATACACTAACTTTTAGTAAACATGCCTCTTAATGAGTATATGGATAAAAAAAGACTAAAAGATTTCTACATTACTATAATCCAGTGTCAACCGCCAGGCACATTAGGAACTACTACAAACACTGCCCATTTAGAACCAATAGCAAACCCGCCGCATCCTAACAGCACTACCAGGACTCATAAAGCACCATACCCTACCTATCAAAAGGCAACACTGCAAATATTAAACCGATACATTTCAGAGAATAACAATACATGACCTACTGGGGAAAGAGAACAAGTGGCAATGTCAAATAGGAATTACATAAACAGAATATCTCAGCTCAGTTACACATGCAGAACATACACCATCAAACAAGGAATCACAATTTAGAAACAGAAAGACAATAATTAAACTTGGAACCCCAAAAGCCAAATTGGAATGTACAACAACACTATAGAAATAAAACTATTAATTAATTTCCTCTTGTACTAAACAAAGCGCAGACGTTAATGATGCACATTTCCCAGAGCTGACATATTCCAGTTAATAAATTCAAAATAAAGAGATATTTTTCTACCTTTTGTGCATTTCTTTTTCAGTTGTAATTGCTCCAGACACTTTCTTCTGGTTTCTTCTCCATCGTCTGCTGTCCATTTGTCCTTTCTTCTCTCTTCTAGTTTTTTTCCATTCTCTCTCAACATCTGCTTTAACATACTAATCTTTCTCCCTTTGCTCTTTCCTCATTCCTATTTCATCCACTCAAATGTTACCCCTCCATCCTCAATTCCCTCTTACTCTTCCAATACCCGGCCAATTGTAGATTTTTTTTCCCTCCCACACAAAATATTTTCCCCTCTCCATTTCACTCTCCCAGCCCCATCCCAATCTAATCCTCCCCCAACATCAGCTCCCTTCTATTTCCAGCCCCACCCAGCATCCACTCCCTTCTAGTCCCTGCATCAGCCCATTTCCAGTCCTAGCTCCCCCATCCATTTCAAGTCCTATCCGAGTCCCTCCATCAGCTCATTTCCAATCCCAGCCCCCCATCAGCCCATTTCTAGTCCTTTCCTAGCCCCACGATCAGCCCATGTCAAATCCTAGCTCCCCTCCACTCAGCCCATTTCCAATCCAAGCCCCCCATGAGCCTACTTCCAGTTCTAGCCCCTCCATGAGTCCATTTCAATCCAAGCCTCCACCACAGCCCATTTCCAATCTTAGCACCCCCCAATAGCTCATTTCCAGTCCTATCCTAGCCCCCCATCAGCCCATTTCCTGTCCTAGATCTCCCCCACCACTCACCCTTTTTCCAGTCCTAGCCCATTTTCAGTTCAAGCCCCCCTTCCACTCAGCCCTTTTCCATTCCAAGCCCCCATCCCCATCAGCTATTTGCAGTTCAAGCGCCCCCTTCCACTCAGCCCATTTCCATTCCAAGCCCCCATCCCCATCAGCTATTTGCAGTTCAAGTCCCCCCTTCCACTCAGCCCATTTCCAGTACAAGCACCCTCCCAGCCCATTACCAGTCCTAGCCCCCCATAGCCCATTACCAGTCCTAAGCGTCCAATCACCCCATTTTCAGTCTTAGCCCTCCCATAGCCCATTACCAGTCCTAACCCCCCATCACCCTATTTCCAGTCCTAGCCACCCCATAGCCCATTACCAGTCCTAACCCCCCCATCACCTTATTTCAAGTCCTAGCCCCCCATAGCCCATTTCCATTCCAAGCCCCCGTCCCCATCAGCTATTTGAAGTTCAAGTCCCCCCTTCCACTCAGCCCATTTCCAGGACAAGCACCCTCCCAGCCCATTACCAGTCCTAAGCCCCCCATCACCCCATTTTCAGTTTGAGCCCCCCCATAGCCCATTACCAGTCCTAACCCCATCAGCCCACCTCCAGTCCTAACCCCCCCCATCAGCTCATTACCAGTCTTAGACCCCCCCCATGGCCCATTACCAGTCCTAAACCCCCATCACCCTATTTCCAGTCCTAGCCCCCCCATAGCCCCAGTCCTAGCCCCCCCATAGCCCATTACCAGTCCTAACCCCCATCATCCTATTTCCAGTCCTAGCCCCCCATAGCCCATTTCCATTCCAAGCCCCCATCCCCATCAGCTATTTTCAGTTCAAGTCCCCCCTTCCACGCAGCCCATTTCCAGTACTAGAAACCCCTCCAGCCCATTACCAGTCCTAAGCCCCCATCACCCCATTTTCAGTCTTAGCCCTCCCCATAGCCCATTACCAGTCCTAACCCCCCCATCAGCCCACCTCCAGTCCTAACCCCCCATCAGTCCATTACCAGTCTTAGCCCCCCCATAGCCCATTACTAGTTCTAACCCCCCCATCACCCCATTACCAGTCCTAGACCCCCCATAGCCCATTACCAGTCCTAACCCCCCTCCCCCCATCAGCCCAGGGAAACCTTAAAAGAAAAAAGAAACTTGCTGCTGCCGCTGCCACCGCCACTGCCACGGTGGGAGTGGCAGAATGAAGTGTCTCCTGCAATCAAGTGTGTCCCGAGGGCCCCCCCCCCCGGCTACCCTGCAGAGCCCGCCTCAATCACTCTCCTCGGTGCGGCTTTCAGAGGCGCGAAGGGAGAGTTTCTCTCGCAGCTCTGTTAAGCTCTCCGGGGCTGATGGGAAATCCCTATTCCCCCTCAAACCATGGCTGAATTCTACCAAAAATAAACATCCCCTCAACACTTTGTGCCAGTAAGTCTACTAGACATAAGCAACACAAACACACATAATTCACACAAATCATCAATGCTCCAACACACAGACATGGATCATCTCCAGACCTCATATTCGCATCCAATTACCTAACATCAAGAGACCTGATTTCTCCACCAACCATTACCCCAGTGCCATGGTCTGACCACTACTTAATAGAGATAAGGCTGCGGTCACAAGAGGACCAGACAAACGAAAGAGCAAACACCTCACACACACAAAGACGATTCAAGTGTTTCGACAAGGACGGATTCATACAGGACACAATACAACACCTGAACATTACTACGGACGACCTGGAGGAACAAGTTTCCAGCTGGAACAGCATTTTAGCCAACGCCGCCAAACCACCCGATGGCGGGACCGAGAAACAACACCACAACAAGAGACAAAACAAACCATGGTACTCAGCAAAAATACGACAGGAGAAGAGGGAATTCAGGAAGATTGAACGGAGATGGAGAAAAAACAAAACAACTGCCGACCAGCATCTTTATCTAACGAAGCAAAAGCAATACAATGAACACATCAACCAATCAAAGAGGGAATTCCACACAAACATGATAAATACCTCCATCAACAAACCCAGAGAGCTTTTCGAAATAGTAAAAATCCTCACAAAAGAGCAAACAACAGAAGGGGAAGCACAAATTGATCCACAGAAATTTGCCGACCACATCAAAGACAAATTTCACTCCACAGAACAAACAACGCCTAGTAGAACCACAAGGACAGATGTACACTCCAAAACCTGGGGCACATTCTCCTCACCCTCCACAGAACAGATATCCCACATCATCTCTACAATCAACACAAGCACCGCTCCTACAGACCCATGCCCAGTGTCATGGGTCAAAGCCACCAAATCAAGCCTCATCCCCACCATACATAAAATGGTACACAACTCACTCACTCAAGGACTCATGCCAAAGCAACTAAAACTTGCCTCAGTGAGACCAATCACAAAGAAAACAACTCTCGACAAAAAAGATCCAGCAGCATACCGACCAATCTCCAGCATACCCTTCCTCGCAAAAGTCATCGAAAAAACGGTTCAACTACAACTTCAGGATCACATCGACAAACACGAAACACTCGACGATAACCAACACGGATTTCGTCCCAACCACGGTGTCGAAACGCTACTGATCTACCTCTTCGACAGCATCCTAAGAATAATTGACAACACCAGAAACGGAATCATAATGATATTCATCGACATCTCCTCAGCCTTCGACACAGTGGACCACAACACGCTCCTGGAAAGACTACAGAACACTGGTATACACGGTATCACACTGAAATGGTTCCACTCATACCTAACCGAAAGACAGCTACAGGTCAAGGTGGGACACATCACCTCCCGACCCATCAAAGTCTGTCAAGGAGTACCTCAAGGTTCTGCGCTCTCAGCACTCCTATTTAACATCTACATCCAACCAATATGCAACATCATGAAAGAGAACAACATTCAATACACGATCTATGCGGACGACATCATGATATACACCCCGATATCAATCGACAACCCGTACTTCTCTAAGATAACAGACTGCCTTACACAAATGACCAGTTGGTGTCAAAACAACAACCTCGCCATAAACTACAACAAGACTGAAGCTTTAATCATCACTCGGAACCAAAGCTTCATACACCCACCAAATATAAAGATACAAAACATTACTATACCAATAAGGTCAGAAGTGAGATACCTCGGGGTTACGCTGGACAATAAACTCAATCTCAAGCCACACATAGACAAAACAATACAAAAAGCCTACTACAAGATGCGAATCATCAGGAGACTGAAACCACTCCTCGCCCCAGAACACTTCCGTACCGTCTGTCAAGCACTGATAACCCCTCTACTGGACTTCTGCAATCCGATATACCTTGGACTACCGAAACAAGCCATCAAACCACTCCAACTGGCACAAAACACCGCAGCACGAATCATATCCAGAACTGCAAGACAGGAGCACATCACACCCACCTTAAAGGACTTACACTGGCTTCCAATCGATGCACGCATCAGATACAAAACTATCATAAACCTATTTAAGATAAAACAGCAAACATCAGCCAACAGCCTGCACACCCTCATACAACCAGACACCAGCACACGTCCTAGAAGAAAACAAACACACAACCGAGTCAGCACCCCAAGTGAATACAAACACACACGCAAGGACACAACAGACAGAGCACTCTCCATGGCTGCTCCAACAATATGGAACAAACTACCGGACGATTTGAGGGCAACTACAGACCTCAAGGACTTCAGAAAACAGCTGAAAACCATGCTGTTCATAGAACACTATGGACACATCACATAAACTAAGTAACTGTATAGCAGCACACGTTACCGCCTAACACTATATGTATATAAAATGTTTTTAGCACCACTGTATATAGCCCACATTGTACATAGCTCAAACCAATCTAGCACACAATACAACACACACCCAACTAAATTTCCACCCTCACTGCATGTATAACACACTCACACTACCAGATTGTTTGCTGTGATACCACCTTGATTATTATGATAAGGCGGTTTAGAAATACTGTTAAATAAATAAATAATGTATGGAAATCCTTTTCAACCATCCCCTCAGAGCAAAGAGACAATTATCAATAACATCAACACAACTTCCCCGCTTGATCCCTGTCCAGTCAGCTGGATCAAGATCGCCAGAGAAGCTTTAATTCTCACAATCCTCAAAATTTCAAACAGCTCAATAGCACAAAGAGGCCTCCATCTGCCCCATAAGAAAAGGGCTAGGCAACAATTCCAACCAACCAAGCTCATACAGGCCCATAGCCAGTCTGCCATTCCTAGCAAAAGCCATAGAAAAAAATAGTCCAAATCCAGCTACAAGACTACATTGACTCCCACTGCCCACTTGAGCCCCATTAATATGGTTTTAGACCCAACCATGGTGTTGAAACCCTCATAATTGCCCTCAACAACAACCTACTAAAAGGCATAGACAAACCACACAATGGATTTACCCTAATATTCCTTGATATCAAGGCTGCTTTTGACTCCATCCCCCACCACCTAATATTACGACTTCTTCAAGCAATAGGACTACAAGACACCACACTAAAATGGTTCGAATTATACCTCACAGACTGTCAACTCCGAGTTAAAGTGAACCACAAGAGATCATCTCCCTACTGCCAACTCCAAGGTGTCCCACAAGGATCTGCTTTATCAGCACTGCTGTTTAATATCTTTCTTCAACCACTATACACAATAATTCAAGAACACAACATCCAATACCATAAATACACAGATGATGTGATGATATATGCTGCATTCAACACCACCAATCCCACAACAGTACCTTACAAACACGCTTCATATCTATGAAGAAATGGTTCACCGAACACAATATGACCATCAACTACAAGAAAACTGAAGTCTTATACATAAGCAGAGACCTCTATTTTACACCACCATCTACGGAGCAAATCTAATCATAAAAACAGAAGTTCGCTATCTAGGCGTCACACATGACCAGCATCTAACTCTAACAGCCCACATCAAGCAATACCACTATAGCCATTTACAGCAAAATCAAAACAGTGCAACACCTGAAAACACTACTCAACATTGCATCATCTTCCAAGCTCTCATCTTCCCTCATGTTGACTACTGCAATCTCCTCCTTCAAGGCCTTCCCAAAAAAAATTCTTCACTCTATTCATCCGGCTCTGAACATCGCTGCATGCATCCTCTGTGATGTAACCAGGACCAACCATATATCTCCACTCTACAAACAACTACACCGATTACCCATCATAGAATGAATCAAATACAAAGTCATCCTCACCATCTTTAAAATCAAGCATGACCTCTCTTGCACCTACCTACAATCGCTTTTACAAAAATTACCCAACAACAGATAAAGAAGAACAAACTCTCAGAATACACTAAGCATACCAGCAAGCAATACAAGAAACAGCTATTCCACATCAAGACAAGCCTTCCCTTTATATGCCACCACACTCTGGAATGCCATCCCACACGACTTATGTACTACAGATGACCTAATGACATTCTGCAGAAAATGAAAAACTCACATATTCTTGCAACGCTTTCCCAATAATACATGATCACTTCCCAATGCACAGACCAAACCACCCTTCCCACTCCCCACAACCTATAACATCCCCCCTCATTCATTCTCCCCCACCCTTCAAGTTAATCCCTTGTTCATGTTAAGCTGATAACCCTGTTCTATCCCTATGGTACATTGTTCAATTGTTATATTCAGTTTTCTGTAAAGCTCTGTTGAACTATGTTGTTCCATGTAAACTGCTGTGACTCTATGATACAGCAGTATAGAAAAATAGCTAAATAAATATTATGTTGTAAACCGCCCTGATGTCATAAAGGCATGGTTTATAAAGTGACGCAATAAAGATAAAGCGCATGGAACTGAACCAATTTTCTCTCCTCCTATGGGTACCGAAAAGACCACAGTCTAGTTGAGCTTCCCACCTCATGCTCAAGTGAGAAAGCCACCCTCAAGGTGGTCATTCACGAGCGGTTAATCAATATTTTCCTCTCAATCTTCAGATTTTCTTCAGAGAGGAGAAATCCATGCACCATTTGCTGGAGACAAAGAGATACTGATGGCTCTCTAAAGGTAAAAAGTGGACTGTTGTAGTTGTTGTTATGGAAGGACAGACTAGATAGGTCATGTGGTCTTTTTCTGTCATCATGTTTCTATGTTTCTCTGGGGTTCGAGGTGAATAGTCATAGAAGTGGGCTTTTCATTGGTTCTTTGTCTCCACCAATCTGCTGGTAAGGAAAAACAACCCTCTTGTTTGGACTGGTCTAGCAGGATGATATGGAAATATGAACATATACACACCTCTGACATTCTGCTGTACTCACACACCCACATACCCCTGCCCCTCTGCTGCACTTACCACACCAGACAGACAGACACAATGTATCCCTACTACTCTGTTGCACTCACACACCAGAAACATACACTTGTTCGCCAGCCACTCTGCTGTACTCAGACACACACATACACACACCATGCACCCCTGCTACTCTGCTGCATTCACACAGGCACACACATGTACACACTCTGGCCACTCAGCCGCAGTATGGATACATGCCCCAACCACCCAAGCAACAAAATGTGCCTATTTGCAATGCTTCTAGCATTCACTTTCCAACTTGTTAAAAGTAAGGTTTGTCACACTTTGACTCCTAAACCTTAAAAGTGGCGTGGCAGAGAGGAAGAGTTTCTTTCCCACATCCCCTGCTGTTATTGAGGGGGGGGGGAGGGGGAAGGCTCTGCAAGATTTTACTTTGAGGTCCCTCATTTGAACTTGTGCTACTGGTTGAGGCTTTGCAAATAATAGCCAATTAGCACAATATTCAGTGCTAACTGGGTTAATTTGTGCAGATAACTCCATCCAAAAAATAGTTGACCTAAATTTACCCGCTCAGGTTTTGGGTGGTTAGGTTTAACTACATATTTAGCTGGTGCATTCATATCTTCCTCTTAGTGCATCGAATGAGCCTCACAGTGCATCCTGGGATGCACAGCATGGAGTCAGCAGACTGACTGAACCCATGCGTAATTAAACTCTGGAATTCAGTAGCGGAGGATCTACTAAGTGTAGCAGGATTTAAAAGATGTACAGAGGGTGTCACGATTCTGATCCCGCGGGGCACGTGTAGTCCCACGGGATCAGAATTGCGATCAGGCCTGCACGTGCAGGCCGAGACTGCAATTCAGCCTGGCCTGCACGTACAGGCCATGCCTGACTAACTCGGTCTGGGCTTTACATGGCGTCTGGTTGCCATGGCACCATGGCTCCATTGTAAAGCCATGATCCCGGCCGTTGGGTCCTGCACTGCATTCCCCACAGCCCTCCCTCCGATCTGGCTCTCAAGGCCAGGGTTGGGCTGCAGGGAATGCTCACTGCCCCCTCCTGCCTCTTTCTGGCCCTGGTCCCACCGACCTCTGGCGACTAGGGAGGTTATTCCACCTCTGAGGTGGAATAACTTCCCCGTGCAGGTTGCCGGACCCAGACGTACAGGGCCGACATTAGTATCGGCCCTATACATTCAGGGCCGACGACCACACACCAACCGCCCTAACTCTGCCCCCGATCTGCCCATTCCCTGCCCCCGTCTAACTTCCCCGTACAACCGGCGGGGAAGTTAGCCGCCAGCGGGAAGGGGCATGAATAGCGGGGATGGATGTCCCATTGGGATGTTCATCCTTGCTATTCGCGGGTTGGAATGACCCTACTAGAGGATAATTTCAACCAGTACAGCACAGTTAATGTGAACATAAGAACATAAGATATGCCATAATGGATCAGACCAAGTTCCATCAAGCCCAGTATCCTGTTTCTAGCAGTGGCCAATCTAGGTCATACATACCTAGCAATTTCCCCTGTGATATCCCGGATCCCTTTTAATAATGGTTTATAGACCTTTCCTCCAGGAACTTGTCCAAACCTTTTTTAAACCCAGCTACACTAACAGCCTTTACTACATCCTCCGGTAGCAAATTCCATGCACGTATTTGGAGTCTATTTTATAAAGTGAAACATGAATGTATTTTACCCTATAGAATATGGGCATAAAGGTGCACCTCAATCTAATTGCAACAGTTACACGTGCTCTATGGCAGACACATCAAATACTGACAAATAAAGTAAATAAATACCTTTGCCTAGAGTGGTCAGAAACACGTGTAAGTTATGTAATTTTATAACTTATGTGCGCTAATGTATGTCCCGCCTATACTCTACCCAAGCCCCACCCCTGTGCATACCCAAACTGAAAGTTCAAATGATGAGACTTACACATGGGCTTACGGAATAATGATTGCCTATGTGCCCATTTACACATGTAAGTCCTTTGAAATAGGAACTTACACATGTAATTAGCACATAAATTTCCACGCATCCCTTATAGAATCTGCCCCTTATTGCCTTATTTGGCAGACTGACTCCACGTGGTGCATCCCAGGATGAGGCATAGAGGCCAGAGCTTGTGGGCATGACTTTTGCTTTCCAACAACATAGGTATCGAGCGTGGGAGGTGGGGGGATTGGAACATCAGGGCACTAGGTATTCGGTATTTTTTGATGCCAGGGGTTAGGGGTTGTAGCGGGCACTTGGGACATCAATGTTTTTTTGTGGGCGTTCAAGTGCTGGGGGCCACTGGAGCCACCAATGATTTTTTGGTGTCTGTTGGTGGATTGGAGGTCTGGGCCTGCTTGAGGTGAAGTTTCAGTGCCGTTGTCCTATATCAGGAACAATTAAATATTCACTCATTTGCATGTAATTAGTAGGCTCATTGCGCTGTGTTTTAGCATAGTGATTTTGCTCAGGATTTCCCTGAGCTAGTTTACTTTCTGCATCTGGGAGCAAGACTAGTGCAGCAAAGAAATGTCATAGCTTGCTGCAGCCTGAGAGGTTGAAAGGCAGGCATGTCAAACTCATTTCAATGCTAGGTCACACTGAAAAAATAGTAACTTTAAGTGGACAGACCAGAGAAGGGGGAAGAAAGGTAGAAACATCTGCATAATTTTCCACAGAAAGTTAATTTCTACCATTATTATCTGTGCAGTTAATATATTTGGTCATTTTAGAGGAGAAAGGAATCTTAGTGATGAGTGCGAGGAAGGGGAGGAGATGGAGGTCAGAGAATAGGGGAAGGAGAAGAAATCAGAGGGATGGGAGAGAGAATCTCAGGCAAGAGGAGCAAAGTGACAGGCGATGACACAGGAATGAAGGCACAGAAAGAAGGGAGGATGGGAAGAAGATGCAGAGAATGGGGTGAGATGAATGGGGAAAGGGAACACCTCCAGTCCCCTCAATCACTCTCTTTCTACCCTGTCGCAACCCTTCTGATCCCTCACTCTCTCTCAATATTCTCCTAGCCCTCTCACTCTCACCCTACAGCACTCAGATCCCCTCACATCTTAGAAACACGATGGCAGATAAAGCCCATACAACTCTTCCATATCAACTACTACAGTCCCTTTTTTTTCCTTTAGAGATCTTCTTTCTCATCCTCGTCCCCCACCACATTCCCTCAGTCAATCTCTCCCTCTTTTCCCACAGCCCTTCACTTATTCTCGTCCCTCCTCCCCACAGCCCCTTATTCATGCTTCTCCCTACATACCCTCCAAAATGCGTCTGGGCAGCAGAGGAGAAGGATACAGCCTTAGGTTCTGCACCGCCTCCTCCTTCTAACAGAGATGGACACGGTAGGATGGGAGCAGAAAGGAAAGAGCTTCTACCACTACAGCCACGATAGTAAAGCAGAGATGGTCTTGCCTCTTTCAGCACGCCTTTCCTCTTTGGTTGAAGCAGATCATTCCAGAACTATTGTCATTGCTCCTGATCTCTACTGTGACCAGAGTCACAAAAAAAAAAACATGGGCTGCCAAAGAATCAGTCCTGATCCTTAAGAAGATAAGAGAGTGAACAAAACAAGCCCCAACCTACACTCAATGAATGGCCTGCATGATCTGCCACAGACCAGATGATAAGCTTAGGGGAATGGAGGGTACAGGTTGACATCCCTGCTGTAAGACAAGCAGGACACCAAGGACCTGAGATCTTCTTTGAACCTAAACAACTATAAGCCCTGCATGCTGCAACTCAGCGGCTCAGAATATCACTTGAAATTGCAAACCATAATGCTTCAGCAAACAGGACCCTAACTTATAAGGCCCCCCACACACCACAACATAGGGGGTCACCACATTTTGGATACTTGAGCTCACAAAATCCTTTGTAAACAACAGCATCTCAGTTAGGTCTCTTGCCCTCACAATGGTTCATTTAATTCCATTCATTTGTCTTGTCAACCACATCCTCCCTTTTCTCGCTCCTACTCCAAGCGTTCCTCAAAACTACTTCATCATCTTAAAACATTTCATCATACTGAAGTCCACAAACCTCACTTTTGTTTGAATATAAAACCATGACAGAAATAGACAGACACAATGTCCAGCACTCCATCGATCCCAGATAATTATTCACAATGATTTTGGTTCCCATATAATCCTTTCATATGTAGGTTCTACTACCAGTTGCCTCAGAAGTTGCTGCAGTAGGACGTCAATGATCTTACCATTCCTAGTTGCAGGCTGAAGCAGCTCACTGTGTGCCTCTCCCTTAGTGGTCATTCTCTCCAGCCCAATGAAAGTTGGAAAGAATTATATTAAAGGGATCGAAATATGCATGCCCATCTGTCTGTGGGCAAAATAACTTTGTGGAAATTAAACCAAATGGGATAAAACTTGACATGGGGGAAAAACTGTGAAAAGGCATTGCATTCAAAAATGGGCCCATCAGACCAGGGATTCCAGAGAAATAGCCCCCCCTACAAAAATTCCCAATACAGTTGTTATGAGAAAGGAGTTCCAGCTTCTGTAGCATAGAAACTTACATATATTGAAACACAGCACTAAGGGAATTGTACCATTCAAACTGCCTCTTTCCTGTACTCAAGTCTCCCCAAACTCCAAAATGTCCTCACCCCCAAAAACTACCCACTGCAATTGCCTCCAAGCCTCCAACACCCCTTACAACTCCACCATAACCCCATAAACCTCCAAAATGACTCCTCACAATTGGCCCACCAGCCCACAAACTGGCACGTCCTCCAAAATCTACTCTCCTTGCAACAACTGCAATCAACAAAAACTACCCCTTGCAAATGACCCACTACCTGAAAACTTCCCCATGTCCAAAAATTACCCATACAACTTCCCCAACACCCCGCAAACTGCCACCACCTCTGAGCATTACACCCCACAACTACCTCACCTTCCTGTAATGCCCCTACCCCCAAAAACAACCCCCCTGCAATTGCTCCACCCCAAAATCTAACCCTCCCACAACTGCCTCAATCTGCAAAATGTCCCATCCAAAAATTAACCCCCTCACAACTGTCCCACCATCTCACAAACTGCTTTCACCACCAAAATAGTGTCACAACTGTTCCACCACCCTGAAAACTGCCCCCACTGTCAAAAATACCCATACACCGCAAACACACATACCTCATACCAACACACACATACAAACACACAAACATATGCAGATCACCCAAACACACACACACAGTTTGGGGGGGGGGGGTAAAAGGTATTGATAGAGGGGTAGGGGGCCAATTCAGAAACACCCCAAACTCACCTATAATCTTAGCACTGATTTTCAGCACTAGACACCATAGGTATCAGCTCAGCCTGAACATCTCCAGTATTGAACAAACTTCTTAACTGTGTAAGAGGAGTTCATTTATGCTGAGTTTATCATCCACAATCATTTTGAAAAGTTGGCTGCTGTGCTAGGTTCTTAACTTAAGTTCCTAAATCTAGGCAAATGAGTGGCAAGTCTAAATTAAAATCTTAACTTTTAGGCTCCTATGTTTACATGATTATTCTTCAGAATTTTAGAATTCTAAATTCCAGCTGAAAATAGGAACCCCAGGGGGCAATACTGAGAAGGTTTTAGCCAGTTAGCAGGACCTGCTTATCGTCTAAATGCGGGCAATCCCGATATTCAGTGACACTATCCATACAGTGCCACTGAATTTCCCCCCAGACTACAGGACAGATTAAATCTGTGGCAGTCTGTGGGTGAAGTGAGGGCAGCTGCAGCAGCTCTCCGATCAGTGGCCATATAAAGCCACTAACTGGATTGCTAAACCGCATAAAGTTAGGAGAGGTCAACAGCTATCCTTACTTTATGCAGTTTAGCAATCTGGTTAACAGCTCAATATCGCCACTGACCAGATAGCTGCTTTGACAGTCGGTGAAAATGGATATTCCATGCCAGACGCTGGTCAGATCCCAGAGCTGACTATCCAGTTTTACTTCCAGCGGCGGATTCAGTGGGATTCTCTTCTGCTTTCTGGTTTTGAAATTTCCCTTTCATATCCCCATATTCTAATTCTTGGTGACTTCAATTTACACCTTGATACCCCAGCTAGACCCAGAGATAAAGGCTTCTTGTCTCTTCTAAGTGATCTTTCTCTTCTTCAGCATGTCCTCCTTCCTACCCATACGGATGGGTTTGCTCTAGTCCTCCTCATCACCCCGTCCACCTCTCCCTTTGCCCCCTCTTTGCTATCCACTCTCCCACTTCCATGGTCTGACCACTACTATTTCTTCTTCTCCTTGCAGTTGCCCCTTCCGTCCCGTTCTCCCTCCTCCTCTCCCCAGTCATTTTAGCTCAGGTGCCGCATTAATCCTCTCACTCTCTTAACAGTTTCCACCCTCAGATCAGCTCTTGCCACTTGATTTGCCCTCACTGTACCCTGACTCACAGGCCCATACTTGGAATGACGCTCTTTCTACTGCTCTTGATCAGTTAGCTGCCCTCTGCCCGGTTCCCACTTTTTGCAACCGGACTCTCCACCTTTGGTACCACTCTGGCCTTTGTCTCCATCATACCCATCTGCGCCATGCTAAGCATCTCTGGCACACTAGGCCTTCCCCTGAATCTCTTCATAATTTCTGCCAGCGCCACCGAGAATACTGCGCCATGATGCATTCAGCTAAGCAGGACTACTACTCCAACTTGATCCTTGCATCCTCCAATTCCTCCTCACAATTATATTCTGTTTTCCGTTCCCTCTCGGTCCCCCGCACTTCTCTGCCCCTGCCTTCTGTTCCAGATCCTGCCAATCTGGCAGACTTCTTTTCCAGCAAGGTCCTCTCTCTCCGCTCAGCTTTTCCCTCATGTCTGCCTCCTGTGTTTCCAGGTCTTCAACCGCCTTCTCTTCTGTCACAACCCATGGACCCCACTCTGTTACACACCTGGTCCTCATTCTGCCCAATTTCCTCGGCTGAATTATCTCAAACACTCTCATCCTCATGGAAGACTACTTGTTCACTGGACCCACTCTCTTCCAAATGGCTATTTCAGTCCTTTATTGCTCTTCTTCCCCCTATTCTTCTACTGCTTAACAAAAGCCTCTCTACCTGCCCCTTGGAAGCATACCCTGCTTTGCCCTATCCTTGAGAGGCCCTCCCTTGATCTATTCTTTCTCACTGGCATCCTGTTTCCAAACTACCATTCCTGTCCAAAATCCTTGAAAAACTGGTCAACAAAATGTCCACCCATCTTGCCTCCACTAATCCTCTTCACCCTTGTCTGTTCAGTTTTTGGGTGGGCCACAGCACCGAATCTGTTCTACTTTCCCTTCTGAATGAACTTCATGTGGTGCACGAACATGATGATTTCACTTTCACTGTTCTTTGGATCTTTCTTCTGCCTTTGACTTAGTCGATCACCGCACCCTTCTTTCCCATCTCTCGAACCTCAGAATACACGGCACTACTCTGAGATGGTTTCAGTCCTTCCTTACTGCTCGCTCTTTCTCAGTTCTCTCCAACTCCTCTACCTCACCCTCTATTTATCTGTCCTGTGGTGTTCCTCAGGGTTCTGTTCTATCTCCCCTCCTCTTCAATTTTTTTTTGTTTCTCTCTCTCTTCTAATTCAACAGTCTGGCATCTCAGCGTTTTATTATGCCATTGATGATCTTCTTTACTGCAACAACTCATGTGTTCCTGATCTGATCCCCCTGAATTCCTGTCTTGCCCTCATCCACTCATGGATGATCACAAACGATCTGCATTTAAATCCATCAAAATCAGCTGCCACCTGGTTCACTTTCTGTGCCTCCTCTCCTTCTTTGGCTCCTATAATTTCCACTGCCCTTATCCTGCAAGCCTCCTTCTTCCGTTATCTTGGTTACACCCTCGACTCCTCTCTCTCTTTTGCAGAACATATCTCATTCATCACTTACCGGTCTTTCTATTGTCTATGCCAAATCTGTGCAGTCCATCCCTTCCTCTCTACCCCTTCTCTGACAACACTTCTTCTTTCCTTGGTTACTACAAGACTTGATTATTGCAATGTTGCATTTGCCGGCCTCCCACAATATCAATTACAAAGACTCCAACTGCTACAGAATACTGCTGGCTCACATCCTCACTCATTCCCCCAGGTTTGATACATCACCCCACTACTAGCTCATCTCCACTGGCTCCCTGTCCATTATAGAATCCAGTATAAAATACTCATTTCTGCTCATAAAACTATTCACACCGGGATTCCTCAATACCTTGCCAATCTCCATTTCCATGCTCCCCATTGCCTTCTGCGCCCTACTCAAACCATCATCTGGTCCTTCCACCCGTCTCTCAGGTTCTCCTTGAACACACACAGGGATCTGCCTTTTTCTTTTTGGGTCCAACCCTCTGGAACTCACTCCCCCACATCCTTTGCTCCGAGACTTCTTTCAATCATTTCAAAGCTGCATTAAAAACCCACTTTTTTCAGAACGCCTTCAGCCTTTCCAACCCCCCACCCTGATTAGTCTGACTTACAACTTCAACTTACTGCTCCCTCAACTATTACTGTTGCTCCCTCCCTATCTCCTACCCCCAGCCCCCCTTCTGTTCTAAGTGTCTTGACGTCTCTTTCTTTTCCTCTATTTCATTTTCCTTTTTATACCTTTGCAGTCCTTGTCATTTGTTAACCGCTCTGATGCTATCGCCTGAGCGATCAATCAGCAAACTAACAAAGATAAAAATAAGGCCTTAAATTTAGGTGATCAGTTTATTGAATATGAATCACTTGGTGTCTTTGGAAGCAATGATGAAAGCTTGGTTAGATGTTGGGTAAAGCAGGATGCCTGATGAACTCCTGGCAGGTCAATCTCTATTCTTGCCCTAGTAGAGATAGGTCAACATTGCAGCTTCCAAAGAGTGCCTCTAAAGACTGTTGCTTCTCAGCCAGCATGACTCCTACTTTCGTCCCATGTTAGACAGGGTGCTTTATCATTTCTGATGCTTTCTACTTAACCTAATCCTCTTTTCTGCAAGGCCTTTGTTGACTATCCCCACCAAACCCCTTTGAAGCTCTTCTGCATATTTTCCCCTTTCTCAGACTGAGCTTGACACCTGTTCCACTAAATCTCCTAACTTTATAAGGTTAATTTACCGGAGACCTGCAGCTCCATGTCAGTAAGAGAAATGTGGGACTTTAGACCAAGGTTAATAAGACCCATATGGTAGGAATAATACGGTGAAAATGGAATGATAAGGTGAATTATTGGAAGTACTGATGACCAGGTTAACTACAGAAACTACTCAAACAGCTGATTGACAGCCTAACTCCTTTAGATATTTATAGACTTATTGTTCCCATCTCTAAGCTGTTTTTTCCAGCAGCTGGTCTGGAAATATCTGAGTGACACCTCTATTAACAGTACTGTAAGCTTACAACATTCCCTGCACTTGCCCACTTAAAACACCCCTTCCATTAGGCAGTCCCTTAACTCACAAAACTCTCCTCATTTTTTTTATTTAACATTTCTTATATACTGCCTTTCATGATATCAAGGCGGTTTACATTGAACAAACTAAAATTACATTGGACAGAACATTATAACTTGGAGATAACTATTTTACAGGGAACATGGGCAATGGAGGGTTGAGTGGCTTGCCCAAGACCACAAAGAGCACCTGTGGGACTAGAAACCCCAGTCCTTCTGGCCCAAGGTTGCTGCCCTCTAGTGGGATTTGAACCCCCAACCTTCTGGCCTGAGGTACCTTGCCCCAACCACTAGGCCACTCCTCCACTCCACTCCACTCCACTCATCTCATCTCCCCCCTTCCCCACCCCCCACAGAGCAATGCCTGCAATTCAAAATCCTGTGGCCAAGTCAACAGTTGTGTTCACAATAATCACAACTCCTCCTTCCCCTCTGAACAATTACGACTACTACTGCTACGACTTAGCATTTGTATAGCACTACAAGACATACACATCCTGTACATATAAGAGAGTCCCTGCTCCACAGAGCTTTCAATTTATTCAGGACGAACAGAACAAACAAGGGACTAGGTAATTCTCCCTGCAAAAAGCAAAACTTGAGTTTACAACACCCACAAATATAGATCCCACCGCCCCATCCAACATGCCAACGTGCAGGATTCCTTGCACAAGTAGGAAAAGCATACAGAGCGTGGCTCATGGAATTCTTTCCAACCCCTGTGTATTGTCATGAGGCTGGTACTAATAAAGATGCAAAGTTGAAAAGAAACCCTGTTTCTAAGAGAGATCTAGATGTGCAATTACCGCAAAGCACAGGAGCTAATGAGGCTAAGAGAGCTAACTACTTGCACCTGGAAATGAGCCCAGGAGATTCAAAGGAAAGATTCCTTTTTAAGCAGAAGCTGAATGCTAGCAAAAGAGGAACAGCTCCAAGGGCAGGAGAAGGAGGAACAGCTCCAAGGGCAGGAGAAAGAAAAACAGCTCCAAGGGCAGGAGAAAGAGGAACAGCTCCAAGGGCAGGAGAAAGAGGAACAGCTCTGAGGGAAGGAGCAACTCTAAAAGAAGGAGAAGGACTTGGAGAAGGAACAAGGAGCATGGCTAAGGAAAGGAGGAGAGACCTGAGGGAAGGAATCCTCCTTGAGCAAGCCCAAAGGAACAGAGTTCACAGAGATGGAGTTCAGAGGGGCCAAGCTACAAGAGCAGCTGTTCAGAGGGAGTCTGCTTGGGAAGGCAGTCAGGCTGGAGAGTGTGCCACTCCCTGCTCAAGCAACGTTCCTGAGTCCAAAGCTGAGAGACGTAACCAGAGAACCAGGTTTGGAGGAAGACCTGCAGTCACTGGAACCTGCTAGACAAGTTTTACCAGGTACTCGAGGAAAAGGAGTTTTTAGCAAGGCTACTTTATCACTGAAGCATAGAACTGAATCCATACCAGGTTTTACTAAGCTTCCAGAAAGCACAGCCCTGCCCAGAGGCTACCGGCAGAGAACCTGTTGCAAGAGAGACGTTCTTGGGAGAGAAAGCGCCAGGGATTCAAACTACAGAAACTCAAAGTATGAAAGCTTTAGTCCTGATAAAGAATGCTTAACTCCTAGAAGCACTGCTAAAACAAGTATTCAGTTTGGAAGAGGGAAGAAACCAGAGTGGTTTCAGAAAATACCAAGAGAACTTAAAACACAGTCTTATTGGAGGCAAGAGCCTAGAGACAGTCCACGTAGAGCTGTAACAGCCAGGGACAGTGTTTACTCAGAGGGGGAATGTAGTGGAGCAGAATCTATGGAAATTGAAGATATAAATGCTATCCCCATTCCTCAGGCAGAAGATATGGATTGTGGTTTGTGCATGGCCACCAGTCTAGAACCTATAGCCACTGTATAAATAAGAAGAAACTTGTTTAATTGATGTTGCTTTGGAATGAAGTGAATTCCTCCAGTTAACCTTGGCACTAATTGTGAAGATACTAACAATTAGTTAACCTGTTTAATACTGGCACCTTTACAAACAAAGGACATTCTTTAATTTTCTAGTGTCTTAATGAACCCTTGCACAGAGGGGAAATAAAAGCCTTGTTTCCCTACACTCTTGGCTTGATTATTGAGTTCACAGCAGGAGCTGAAATACCTAAGGCCAATCTCCATTTTTGCCTTACATAAACCCCACGCTCCTGGAAAAATAAATATATCGTGGAGCATGCCCTTACCGCCTTGGCCACCAGGGGATGCCCTCACGACAGTATGCATCTGCATACCCATCTGTTTCTGCATTGCCTCTGTGCATATGTCTTGTGTATGTGTATATCTATATTTTGTTTCTTTATGTGTGTGTATCTTTGGAGCTATGTCTCTGCATATTTGTATTTATATGTGTGTGTCTTTGGTGTTTCAGTACATGTATGTTTGTATGCATGTCTGTACATGCTTGCATGTGTGGGTGTGTGTGCATATGTTTGTATCTGCTGGTTCTGTGTGCATCGATGATAAGAGTGAGGAGAAAGATGTGAAGGATGTTTGAAAGGTGCAATTTTGTAATCGCTATGTTACTGTGAATCAGTGTTTGTATGATGAATGATTTTCTCACAGAAATGCATTAGAGCTTTTCTTTGAGGAGGAAGGAGATACTTCATTATCTTCCATTTCCCACTATTTTATATGTAGAAACTTTGGGAGACATTTCCAGCAGATGTGGACAGCACACTCAAAGTGGCTGGTCGTTGCCCCTTTATTTTCACCCCGGATATTCAATGCCGGAGTCATGTCTGGCCACCAGCTTTGAATATTTGGGTTGCCTGGATTGTGATTTTGCAGTCCGAGCAACACAGATATTCAGCTGCTGGAAAAAAAACAAACTAAATTTTGTAACTTCTGCCGGTTAGGGAAAACCGAGCAGTGACTAAATATCGCAGCTGCCTGGTTACCCCTTAGTGCTTTTGACTGGCTGGGCCGCCGGGCCCCGGTCCTGCGGCCGGCCTGGTAACCGGGTTCCGGGGCCCGATTGGGAGGCAGGCCGCTTACCGCTGGGTGGAGGGGGCGGGGCGTGCGGGCACGCGCGTACGTGCGCTGGGCCCCACGCTGCCCTGGGAACCCGGTGATTGGCCCGCATAGGCGGACACGTGGGTGGGCAGCGCGAGCAAAGGGGGTTCGCCAGCCAGCGATCCCTCTCTTCCTCCCTTGCTCGCGCTGAGAAAGGTTTGGTGTGGGGCTGCTCCTCGGGTGCGGGTGGGTTTGGGCCTTGCGGCCTTGTCTCGGGCGGTCTGCGGTGCGCTTCTTGGTCCCGAAGCGCAACTTGCACTTGCATTATTTAATTAATTGGGTCCGGCAGCACACTGCGTGTTCGTTGGCTGCCGAGCACGTGGAGGGGGGAAGGCGGGGTTCGCCAGGCAGGGCTCAGCTGCGGCTTGCCTCGGGTAGGCGGGCCATCCTCGCCGGCCGCGTGGCTTGAGTGCGGCAGGGGGGCTTCCAAAAAAAAAAAAAAACCACCAAGAAGAAGAAATAAATAACACATATTAATTAAGCAAAGCCGGGAAGCTCCTCTTTCACCTGGATAGGAGCAGTGTTTGTCTGGTGCTGTCTGAGCTGCGCCGCATGCTCCTTCCTTGATGGCCCGGTGGGTCCCGGCGCGGGGCGCGGCCAAGGGGTCTAAGGGCGCTGCCCGAGGGCGGGGAGCTGTGCGGCGTGGGGCCTCGCTCGGGGGCCGTGGCAGGGCAGGCCGCGCTGCGTCCCCGGCTCCCTGTGGCCTGCCCGAGGCTCGGCAGAGCCATGGGCATAGTGGGGTTAGGGGGGTCCGGGGGCGGGGGGCGGCTCGCGGGCTTCCTGCGCCCGTGTGTGCGGCAGCGCTTGCCTCCCGGAGCGAGGGGGCCTCTCCTGCGGGGGCCCCAGGTGGGATCACCGCGCCGGCGGCGCTCGGGGGGGGAGGTGCCAGGCTGCTCGGTTGTTGACGGCCCTGGGTCCCCGCGGGCCCTGGCCGCCTCCCCGCTTCCTGCAGCCGGGGAGGGCTGGCCCCCATTCTCGCCCCCTCCCATAGGCGAAGGGGGTCCTTCCCCCCCCCCCTGGGTTCCCCCTCCTCTCCCGGGTTTTTTAGGTCCAGCGGGCCCTTGGGCGTTCGGGGTGGCCCCGTGGGGGGGTGCAGGGCCTTGGGGGGGTGGCTGGGGAGGCTGGTTCGGGGATGTGCGCGGGGCGGCCGGGGGTGCGGCGGCTTGGGAGGCCGGGGGGTTGGGGCCTTCGGCTCGTGTTTGGGGGGCCGGGTCGCCGGCGGCGCCCAGTACCCCTGGGGCTTTGGCTGCTTGTTTCTCTTCCTCTTCTTCCCAGGTTCTCCGGACTTCGACGCCATCCACCTCCATGGCTTCTTCCGACCGGTTGGCTGGTGCGGCCCCCTCGGGTTCCACGACTGGGATGGGGGCTCCGGCGCCTGGCGGATCCACTGTAGTGGCTCCCGTCGCCTCCTCAGGGGGGAGTGGTGAGTATGCTGGTGGCACTGCGGGGGGGGGGGGCCCTTGAAACTGCTCCGGGCCCCACGGGGGTTGGGAAGGTGGCTGGTAAGCGCAAGCGGGCTCGGCGCTGCAGGCGAGCGTCGTCGTCGTCGTCGACCTCGACCTCCTCGTGCGGCTCTGTCCGGGCGGCGGCAGCTGGCGGTTCGGGTGGGGCGTCCGTCATACCTTGCTCTGAGTTGTGGGAGGCTGTTCCGCGGAGGTTGCGGCGCCGGATTAAGTGTCGAAAATATATTGACATCTTCCATCTCCTCGATGGTCGGAAGCGTTCCGGTGAGAGCCGGAAAAAACGCAAGGAGGACGAAAAGGCGGGCAGGGTGCGTAAGGTTTCTCACAACACCCTTAACTGGACCCGGGCTTTCTTGCGCTTGGCGAGCGTCTGGGGGCATTACTTCCCGGACCAGTATGGGGCCCTGCTGGCCTATGCCGACAATATCCTGGCGGCGTCCCAGGCCCACGAGGGATGGGCTTGGTTGAATTATGACGAGGAGTTTCGGGACCAGATGGAGGAGAACAGTCTCTTGCTGTGGGGGATGAAGGACATCAACCTATGGTTGACCCAGATGTCCGTGCGGGGTCGTGCTGGGGGATCGAGCGGGGCGGCTGTCAGGGCGGGACCGCCTCTGCTGCCATCGGGGGGTCGTTCCTTTCGTGCCTCCGGCTCGGCTTTGCCTCAGCCAAAGGTGGGCGTCGGCGGGGGGGACGTCTGCTGGCGCTTCAACAAGGCGTCCTGCCCCTTCCCCGACTGCAAATTTAAGCATGCCTGCTCCTTGTGTGGGAGTGCGCATGCGGCCGCGAAGTGCAGCAGAAAGGGGGTTGCGGGGGCCCCCTTGGCGGCGAAGTGGGAAGGAGGGGGTATTGGCCCGTACCCCCGTGCGTGTTGAGGTGATGCGCCCGTGGTTGCTTGCGTACGGGCGTTCCTGTCGGGGGAGGGCGGCTGGGTTGCTTTTGGGCGGGTTTTCTCGGGGTTTTCGCATTCCTGTCCGGGGTGCGTCCGCGCGTGGTGGGTCCCGCAACGCCGCCTCCGTACGGCTTCATGGGGATTTCGTGCGGCGGAAGATCTCCGAGGAGTGTGCGCTGGGTCGCGTCGCTGGCCCCTTCCTGGCACCCCCCTTTTCCCCGTTTACGGTCTCGCCGTTGGGGGTGGTTCCCAAGAAGGAGCCGGGCAAGTTCCGGTTGATACACAACCTCTCTTGCCCTCCGGGCGATTCGGTCAACGACCGCATACCTCGCGAGCTCTGCACGGTCCATTACTCCTCTTTCGATGCCGCTGTCTCCCTGGTTCGTCAATGCGGGCCGGGTGCCCTTCTCGCCAAAGTGGACATTGAATCGGCTTTCCGTTTGTTGCCGGTGCATCCCTCGGCTTTCCCTTTGCTTGGTTTTCGCTTCGAGGCGCGGTACTATTTCGACATGTGCATGCCCATGGGCTGCGCGATCTCGTGTGCTTATTGCGAGGCCTTCAGTACTTTCTTGCATTGGGTTGTCGAACGGCAGTCAGGGGTCGCATCCATAGTGCATTATCTGGATGACTTTCTGTTTGTCGGGCCTGAGCGGACACCCACGTGTCCCACTCTCTTGAGCACTTTTTTGCGGGTGGCTGCCGCCTTTGGCATTCCCGTTGCGGCAGATAAAACGGTCGGGCCGGTTACTTGTCTCACTTTTCTCGGCATCGAGATTGACACGGTGGCTATGGTAGTGCGCTTGCCGGCGCAAAAGATCCGCCGCCTCCGGGAGTTGGTGGCCTCCGTAGGTTCTGCTTCTAAGACTTCCTTCCGGGCCCTTCAGTCGTTGGTTGGGCATCTCAACTTTGCTTGTCGTGTCCTTCCCATGGGGCGCCCCTTCACGCGTCGCCTATCCTTGGCAATGGCGGGGCTGCGGCTGCCCCACCATCGTATCAGGGTGTCCTTGGGGATGCGGGCAGATCTGCGGGTCTGGGACGCGTTTCTGGCTGGCTTCGATGGGTGCTCCATCCTTCAGTTGCCCGAGCTCTCGAATCTCGACCTGCAGTTGTTTACCGATGCGGCGGGTGGTTCGGGTTTTGGGGCCTTTTGTCACGGTTCCTGGTGTGCTGAGCCTTGGCCGGCGGATTGGGTGCGCACCGGCCTGACCCGGAATATCACCTTCTTGGAGCTTTTCCCAATTGTGGTGGCTTTTTGGATATGGCCGGATCGGTTGCGCGATCGGCGGGTTGTCTTCTGGTGCGATAATGCGGCAGTAGTTGAGGTCATTAACCGTCACGCGCCCCGGTGCCCCAGGGTAGCTTCCTTGATGAGGGTGTTCGTGTTGGCCTGCTTGCGCCTGAATGTCACCGCTCGAGCTCGGCACGTGCCGGGCTCCCAGAACTCCATTGCTGACGCTTTATCCCGTTTTCAGTGGGCGCAGTTCCGGCGGCTGGCTCCTCAGGCGGACGAGCTGCCCTCACGGGTTCCGGAGCATCTCTGGAGAATTGGGACCCTGACTTAATGGTTCTGCTGGCAGCGTCGGTGGCTCGTAGTACCTGGGCGACGTATCGGAGGGGGTACTCTCAGGTGAGTGCTTTTTTGTGCGCCCAGGGGTGGTCTGGGGGGGCAGTGCCTGACGGCTTGGTCGGTCGTTTCATGTTGTGGGCGAAGAAGGAACGGGGGGGGGGGGCACATGCCGGGTTGGGCATCCGGATACCTCGGTTACCCTGCTCTGTCCCTGGAATGCTGTTGAATATCCTGATGGGCGGCATTTATGCAGTTTGCAGGTCTGCAAATCACATAAATGCCTTTGAATATACCCCAGTTCATTTCTACTGCACAGGATTCTCCCTCTTCTCACCCCCCTGCTCCCTGGATCACACCCACAGTCTCTGCTGCTAGTTACACAGGACGCAGACAGGGCAGGGCAGGCTCACTCACAAAGAGGGGTGGATTGGAGATCTGCAGTTAGAGTTTTTAAACTCTGAAAAATATATAGGATTGTTAGCCATCCTTCCAGCTTCTGGACATTATTGTAAAAATCTGTAGAAGCCTGAAAAAAGCCAGACAGTTCTGAATCCTAACTTTGAGCCCTAATCACGCTTAGACATGGTACATAATAGGCGGCATATCAAATAAAAGTAACTATAACTATAAGTAACTATTTGACAGCTTGGACCATTGGTATATTTCAGCTTTCATCTAGTCCTGCAACCAATAAGAAAGCAGTGCAATTCAGTCATTATCTTTCACAGCACATACAACAACAAAGAAAATAAAATGCAGTACATCACAGCTAGAGAATAATTTGTAATCCCTGGGTGTGTTTGTGGAATGCATGTATTTTTGTGTGTCAGTGCGTGTCTGTGTGGTGTGTCTGTGTCTGTGTATGTATGTATATATATGTATATGTATGTGGATGTGTGTGATTTGGGGTACGGATGGCCTGTGTTTATGTGAGCATATGTGTGGTGTGGAGGGTATTTTTAGCTTTGGAGGAATTATAGGGTTAGAGTTTGGAAGTGGAGGCAGTTTGCAGAATAGAGGGGCAGTTGTGGGGGGTATGTTTTGGGGAAGGAGCAGTTTGCAGGGTGGGAGATCAGTTTTTTTGGGGATGCGGAAGGTTTCAGGATGGTGAGTCATAGCTGGGGATAGTTTTTTTGGGGGAGTGGTATTTTGGGTGGGAAGGGTAATAGCAGGTGAGAGTATTGGGGCAGTCTGGGGAGACTTCAGAACAGTGGAATGGTAGTTTGAAAGGAGCAGTTCCCTGCATGCTACTGTATGTAAGTTTCTATGCTACAGAAGCTGGAACTCCTCCTCCAATTGAGCTATTTTTTGGAGAGGCTTATTTCTCTGGAACCCCTGGTCCGATCCGGACCATTTTCAAACTCAATGTCTTTTTTCAACATTTTTTTTCCCATGCCAATTTTCATCCCATTCCATTTAATTTTCAGAGTTATTTTGCCTACAGACATTTGTTGACCCTTCTATAATTATTTCCAACTTCCCTTAGATTGTAAAGAATACAAATAGCAGCAACCATATATAGAAACTTAGGGGGTCAATCCCAAGGAAAGCAGAATAGCACTTCCTGCAAAACACCTACTTTCCAACCCACTGATCACCAGTTCGAAGCCAGCCTCTGACAACACTGAGGGAAAAACAGCTATTAACAAAAGTGGAAAAAAATTAGCATTTTTATATTTGCCTGAAACCTTTAGTAACTTTTCAGCTATGCTTTTTGTTTGGCAGCAGCCACAGCTACTTCTTTAATTAACAAAATTGTCCTGAAATGAAAATTTATAAAACAAAACGACAAAACTAAAATTACTGAAAACAAACCAAACCAAAATGAAACAAACCTTCAAATGGCACAGGAAACTAAACAAAACAATTTTTTTTTGACTGCATAGCCCTATATAGTTTAGTACTGAAATCTGCACAAGTACTTTATATTTGCACCTGCCTTTTGAGTAGGTTCTTTTAAAAATGGAAAATAACTGCCTAGATCTGAAAATGCCCTCAGGAATGTCGGCTGTTAGTGCAGCTCATAGCATGCTTGTTGTAGGACAATGTATGTTTTGGCCACACTAAGGGGCATCAATTTTCAAAGCTGATTTACGCATGAAAAATGCTTTTTATCTGCATAAATGGCTTTGAAAATTATCCCATAACTAATCTGACAAAACGTTTTGTGGTTTTGCTAATCATTTTTGGTTTTGAAAAGCACTGCTGTGAATTTTTGCCAATCATTGAATCCATGCACAATTTCAGCATTTATTTTTTCAGATTTGATCTGAGTTGCCCAGGTAAAAATTTGAAAATCTGGTCAAACTCGAAACGCTGAAACCTTTCTGGATAAAATCTGGCCTCACCTTGTTCATGCATCATGGAAGCATGGATTATAAGCCCAATATCCTGTTTCCAACAGTGGCCAATCCAAGTAACAAGTATCTGGCAGGCTCCCAAAAAGACACACAGATGCCAAAATGCTTGTATTGGAGCAAGCAGTGGATTACCTGGGTCCTCTTATAATGGTTTACGGACCTTTCCTCCAGGAACTCGTCCAAACCTTTTTTAAACCTGGCTACACTACTACATCCTCCAGTAACGAATTCCAGAGTTTGATTACGCGTTGAGTAAAAAAATATTTTCTCTTATTAGCCTTAAACTGGTTACATTGTAGCTTCATTGCTTGTCCTCTAGTTTTTCTACTTTTTGATGGCATAAACAATCGATCTACGTTTACCCGTTCCACTCCATTCATTAATTTATAGACTTCTATCATATCTCCCCTCAGCCGTCTCTTTTCCAAGTTGAAGAGCCCTAACCTTTTAAGCCTCTCCTCAGAGGGGTATATTTACATCCCCTTTACCATTTTGGTGGCTTTCTCTGTACCTTTTCTAATAACGCTATATCCTTTTTAAGATACGATGACCAGAATTGCACACAATATGTAAAGTGCGGTCTCACCATAGAACAATACAGAGGAATTATAATCTCCTTTGTTTTATTCTCCATTCCTTTCCTTATGATTCCTAGCATTCTATTTGCCTTCTTGGCTGCCGCTGCACACTTGACGGAGGGTTTCAACATGTTATCCACGATGATGCCTAAATCTCTTTCCTGGGCAGTGGTTCCTAATGTGGAACTTTGCATCGTATAACCATAGTCTAGGTTGTTCTTGTCTACATTACATTTCATCTGCTATTTGAAGTCCAGTCTTCTAATTTATCAAGGTCCTCTTGCAATTTTTCACAATCCGCTTGGGTTTTAACAACTTTGAATAATTTTGTGTCATCTGCAGATTTGATTACCTAACTCGTTATTCCCATTTCCAGGTTATTTATGAATATGTTTACAAGCAGCGGACCCAGCACAGATCCCTGGGGTACTCCACTATTCACCTTTCTCCATTGGGAAAATTTCCATTTAGTCCTAATTTCTGCTTTCTATACTTTAACCAGTTCCTGATCCACAATAGTAGACTGCCCTCTATCCCATGACACTTTAATTTCGCCAAATGTCTCTCATGAGGGACCTTGTCAAAGGCTTTTTGAAAATCCAGATCCTTCAAAAACATATAACAGATTAGTAATAGAAGACCTTCCCTGGCTAAAGCCATGTTGGCTTTCTCCCATTAAACCATGATTATTTACATGTTGAGTAATTTTATTCTTTATAATGTTTTCTACCAATTTGCCCAGTACTGATGTCAGGCTCACTGGTCTCTAATTTCCTGGATCACCCCTGCAACCCTTTTTAAAAATTAGCGTTACATTGGCCATTTGCCAATCTTCGGTATTACAGATGATTTTAATGATAGTTCACAGATTACTAATAGTAGGTTTGCAATCTCATATTTCAGTTTTTCCAACACCCTTAGATGTATACAATCCAGTCCAGGTGATTTGTTACTCTTCAGTTTATCTAATAGTTGTAATATATCTTCCCGGTGTATCAATATTTCTTTCAGTTCTCTCAATGCATCACCTTTAAATACCATTTCAGTCATGGATAACTTCCCTACATCTTCTTCAGTAAAGACCAAAGCAAAGAATTCATTTAGTCTCTCCACTATGACCGTATCCCCTCTTAGTGCCCCTTTTACCCCTCTATCATCTAATGGCCCAACTGACTCACAGAGTTTTTGCTACAATGTACTTCAAAAAGTTTTTATTATGCATTTTTGCTTACACAGCAAGCTTTTTTTCAAATTCTCTCTTTGCCTGCCTTGCCGGTGCTTATGTAGTTTCCAATTTTCATCATTTGGCTTCTTTTTCCATGTCCTAAAAGATGCTTTTTTGGCTACAATAACCTCTCTGACCTCACCTTTAAACCATGCTGGAAGTTTTTGGACTTACTTCCACTTTTCTTAAAGTGTGAAATACAGCTGGTCCGGGCTTCCAAGATAGTATTTTTAAACACCCCTCCCCCCATGCTTGATGTAAATCTTTAACCTTTGCAGTTTCTTCTTTTAGTTTTTTCTTAACTATTTTTTTCACTTGATCATATAGTCTCCCTTTTGAAAGTTATAAGGTAGTACTGTGGATTTCCTTGCTGTCCTTCCTCCATTTATTAAATCAAACACGATCATGCTATGATCACTATTGCCAAGTGGCCCCAACACCCTCATTTCTTGCACCAGATCTGGTGTTCTACTGAGGACTAGGTCCAAAATGGCTTCCCCTTTTGTCGGTTCATGAACCAGCTGCTCCAAGAAGCAGTCATTTATTTCATCGAGAAACTTTATCTCTCCAGCATGTCTTTCCATGACATTGACCAATTCAATACGGGAGTAATTGTAATCACCCATTATTATTACTGTGCTGCAACTTTTGTTAGCTTCCCTGATTTGTTTTAGCATTTCATCATCCATTTGTTCATTCTGGCCAGGCGATTGATAGTACACCCCCCTCCTCCCACTGCCATCGCCTTCCTCTTCCCCTTTTTACATGAAATTTCAATCCATAGAGATTCTACAGTGTATTTTGTTTCCTGCAAAACTTTAATCCTTTGTGATTCAACACCCTCTCTAACAGAGTGCAACCCCTCCATCAATATGATCTACTCTATCACTGCAATTTAATTTGTACCCAGATATCACAGTGTCCCAATGGTTGTCCTCCTTCCACCATGTCTCTGAGATACCAATCATATCTAACTTCTCATTTAGTGTTAAATATTCTAACTCTCCCATGTTATTCTTTTAGACTTCTAGCATTTGCATACAAGAATTTTAGAGTCTGTATTTTATTCATATTAATCTGGTTATTGGTAGGACTGGGTTATTTGGAATCTTTAAGCTCTGTCTGCTCTGTACTTAAGGGCATCTGGGTTACACTTTTGTCTTTACTTTGAACTTATGTCAATATTTATTTATTTTATTTAACCAGTTTTATATACCACCTTATCCTTCAATGAAAGTGGTATGCCCTAACTTCAATTGTTTGCTAGTGTCCTTCAAGGATACATCGTTCTGAACCATGTGCTCTTGGGCGACTGTTGTCTTTCCCATATTATCTAGTTTAAAAGCTGTTTTTGCACTGATTGCAGGACTCGCATCCTAAGCTAACCAGCGTCTCCCCTGAGTCCTTTCCTGATAATCTAGCAGATGTGAGAGAGATCAGAGCTGTCAGAGGTGGGAGGTTAATAAGACTCAGACCCTGCTGAGCTCTCACCATATTTCTGCTGCACCTGACAGCTCAATGTTACAGTATCTCTGAATTATGGAAGTTCAGTCACCCAGGGATTCTGGAAGGAAACTGCCTGTCAGCAAGGATCCGGATCTGTGTGATGGAAATAGAGGAGGTCTGGCCAGGAAAAGGGACAGCACCATTCCAAGCTCAGGGAGTGGAGAGGCAGACATGAGCACAGTCTGTACAGAAGAATCTGTTACAAGCCGCACAGCCAGAAAAACGTACAAGGAAAAACTGAATTTCTCAGTACACGCAGCTCTCGGATGAGACGTTGGAGTCTTTAGCTGTGTAACTGCACAGGAAGGCATGGCTGAAAGAGAGCGGTTGTATGGCAGGGCTGGAAGTACACAGGCAGGTCTGAGTGTAAAGACATGTGCAAGGCACAGCACATAAAGAGAATGACTAGTGCGGTGTTCATCTGCCTTCATTAGCCTGCCATAAACTCTTAGGAATTGCTCATGTCATTTCTGACTTTCTCTTGAGCCTGTTTCTTTGATATCAGAGCTAACAAAGGTCCCCTGTGCAGTATTGCTGCTGCGACTTACCACTGTACATGAGCAGAGCTGGACAGAAAGGGCCAGGATTAGCTGAGATGTTTAAGTCACAGGACACCGCACAATGAGCCTCTTATCCCAGCCTCACCCATCCTCTGCTCTTGGGGCAGAGTAAGTCCTGCTTCTGCCAACAGAAGGGTCCTTCAAACCATCGCCCTCCCCCTAAACCTCCATTCAATGAGATCACAAGGAAGGCAGATTAAGATCATTCTGTACATCGTCACTGCTAAATTTACAAAATTTACAACTGGTTGAGCCAGTTCTAGCCTGGCATCAGGGAGCAATTTTGCACCTACCTGTGAAGAATTCCTCCCACCAGCTCATGACAAACACTTGCTCTCATGTGAGTGGTCTGAAAGAGTGTGAACTCAATACATAGGAGGTCAATATTTAAAAGCATTCGTACAGTTGCTGGTGGGATCAGTCACATAAACATTTTTAAAAAATTACCGTTTATCTGCGTATAACTTTCGCAAGGGCCATATCAAGCAATAAGTGTGCCCTGTGCAACTTGCACATCTGACTCGTGCCCCTTCCCCATTCCCTCACCTATACCTCCATCCCGCTGGCTGCCTGCCCTTGCCCTGCTGCCAACACATTTGGTTTTCGTGGCGGTGCTGGCAGCAGTGGAGAAGACTTGACTTCAAATTAAAATTAAAAAAAAAAAAAAAGCACATGGGCTTTTCCTCAGCACTTGTAAGTGGATCTGATCCCTCCCTGCTCGGACGTGGGTTCACGTCAGCGGAGGGAGGAACCAGACCAGCCATCCATACCCACATCTTTGCAACTCCGCGCTTGAATGGCCGGCCTGTTCCCTCCTTTCTCTGACACGACCTACATCAGAGAAGGGAGGGAGGGACCAGATAGTCTTACAAGCACAGAGGAACGATTCGCCTGGGGTTTTGCTTGTTTTATTTGAATTCAGGTCTACGGGTCTACTCCGCCTCTGCCGGTGCCAACCCCGCTGAGAAAACAAAAGGTGGCGGTGGTAGGGCAACAGCAGGCAGCATGGGGGGAAGCTGAGGTCAGCATCCCGAAATGTGACCCTAAACGTTTGCACCCTGTGCAGCTACACTGTTGGCACAGGGCTAGGTACGGTGCTGACTTTCGCAGCTTTATTTGCAAAACGGCCAAAGTTATGCATTATAAAAAGGGGAGTGGTTTCGAGCAGGCCAAAGGCAGGAAAAAGACTTGCATAGTCATCAACACAGTTCCGCATGGAACATATAGGTTATACATCCAAGTGCCGATGGGTAAACAATGCATAAAGAAACTCAAAACGCACATTTTCCAATCACATTTCAACCTGAACTAAACCCACAGATGGAGCAGCCCCTGACCACTATGTCCAAGAAGATTATCCTGTATATATGTATTTATGTATATATGTAAATGAACTCCCCCATAGCTAAGAAGTGTTAACTCTGTATGATGTGCTTTTCTGACAATCTGTATGTAAACAAAATTTGTACCTGCCTTGATTCGGCAGTTTCACAATAGTAATCCTACCCGCTTCTGATCGCTGGAAGGAGCGGGCTACAAATGCTTGCTAAATAAATAAATAAATAAATAACGTCTCAGGGCTCAATATTTAGTGGCATGTTGTTTTAAATGAATGCAGATCGCTATTACTTAGGTATCCTCGGGGTTTAGCCCAGACCTTTTTGAATTCAGTCACTGTTTTTGTCCCTACAATTCTAAAGGTAGGGCATTCCAGACATCTACACGTCCTGCTATTGCTTTTAGATTTATTTCCTTACAGCTTTATTTCACACCCTCTAGCTTGCCGTCCTTCTAAAAGCATCTGTTGGAAAGGGGAAACACTGATGATGACAGGGGAGGGCAGAGCTAACAGAAAATGCATGGGATTTCATTCTGAAATCCCCATATGTTTTATAGTGTGGACTAGGCACGTGCAGATACAAACTCTGTGCGTACTCAGCTATGTAATTTCAAGTAGAAATATCAAGGACTAGCGGATATAGCAAATAAACACAATCAAGAACTGGGCGGAATAAGATATACACAATCAAGCCATTCTTCCCTCAATCCATCATATATTCAGTCATCAAACTATCTCCCCATTATTAGTTCCTCAAGGATTCCCGCTTTCACCTATTCTTTTCAATATCTTAATAACTACATTAGAATGGGTGTTTGGTCATGCAAATTTTAAATTATATTCGCATGTGGATGATATTTCAATTTTGCTGACCTTTTCGCAAGCATCTAGTAATTTTTATTAAGCGATAGGGAATGCTATTCTGCAATTAGAGAGATAGTTGAAAATTATCCAGTCACAATTAAACACCTCAAAGACAAATATCTTATGTTTTAATAATTCTAGATTTACTTCTCAAGTATTAGATCAGTTAGGACTCCGTTCTGACCCAGTCCTCCAAGTTCTCGGTATTTTGATTGATGGTAGTCTTTCTTTTGAGGCTCACATCAATTAGGTAATTTCAAAATCTTTCTTTAAGTTACAACAGCTGCGTAGAATTAAGCCATATTTTTCATTCGATCACTTCAGTCTTCTTGTGCAGAGTTATATTTTTGCATTTTTGGAGTACGGAAACATACTGTTTATGAATTGCTCACAGCACCAAATTATGTGCCTACAGTTATTTCAAAATAGGACAGCGCACCTCATTTATGGTACATCATGGTATATAGCAGCTTCTCCTTAAGCTACACTGGCTTAAGGTTTCTAATAGGATCCGTTTTCAGTTTTTGGTTTTTATATATTTGTTTTTAATACATTTGTTTTTCAGCCTTGCTGCTTCCTTTTTTAGCACAGACGCTGCCACTTTTGCAATCTTTTTGTACATTGTTATTTCCCCCCTCTAGGGGAATTAGACAAAGTCTGTTTTGTACCTACTATTCCCTACATGGCTGCAAAATGTTTATGTTTATTAAATTTGATAAAACCGCCTTTCAATAATAAAACAAGGCGGTGTACAAAATGTCAAAACAAAGAGACGGCCGAGGGCCTGGAAGTGGAAAGGAAATTGCAATGTCAATAGGATAGTGAAGAGAGAGAGTTAGACACAGTAAACAGAGAGGACACAAAGGGAATGGACATGGGGTCATACTGAGGAGGTGGGAAGGTCAAAAGTGGATGAGAAAAGGTGAGTTTTTAGTTGTGTTTTAAAGGTGCGGAAATCTGGTTCAAGTCTGAGGGAGGTAGGTAAAGAATTCCAAAGTGTGGGTCCTATGAAAAAGAAGGCAGAGGAGCATGTAGATTGTAAATGAGCCCTGGAGGGAGAGGGGAGGTGAAGACGGTTGAGATGAAGAGAGCGTAGGGAGCGCTGGAAGTGTGGAAGTAGATAAGGTCTGCCAAATATAGAGGGTGTAGATGACGTGATGGACAAGGGTGAGAAGCTTGAAACGAATACTGTGGTCTAAAGGGAGCCAGTGTAGTTGAAGAAGAAGTGGGGTAATGTGATCAGATCGGGAGGAGTGGGTGATGATGCGTGCCGCCATGTTCTGGATTCGTTGCAACCTACTTAGCTGTGATTGAGGGAGACCGGCAAGGGCAGAGTTACAAAAGTCCAAGTGTGAAATAACAAGGGATAAGACAAGAGTAGTGAGGGCCTGGGGAGTAAGAAAGGGGCGGATGGCACGAATACGACGTAGCTGGAAGACTTAGTGACACCAGAAATGTGAGCCTGGAAGGAAAGGTCAGAGTCGAGGAGAACACCAAGATACCTAAAACAAGGGACGACAGGGATAGGGGAGCCAGCAAGAGATGGGGCCAGGAGAAGGGCTGCTCTGGGGGAACCAGATGGCAAGAGTTTTGGAATGGTTCAGATGCAGGCAGTTGGAAGTGAGCCAGGAAGAAACAGTAAGGAGACAGGAATTGAGGAGGGAAAGATCAGGGCAGAGAAAGGAAGTGTGGTGAAGTAAGATGAGATCGTCAGCGTAAAAGAAAGCAGTGATCCCAGATTGCTGTGTCAAGAGAGCTAAAGGAGCAAGGAAAATGTTGAATAAAAGGGGAGCCACCACAGTGAAGGGGAAACGAGTCAGGGAGGGAAGTAGAAGGGGGACATGGGAGGACAGAGTAGGACTGGGAGAAAAGATAAGAATGGAACCACCGGTAAACAATACCATGAAGCCCAGCATCCCGAAGACGAGAGAGAAGAAGGGAGTGATCAACAAGGTCTAAAATGTTGGTCTGAACTACAATTAAATTTAAAAAATTCCTTTTCTCTCTTCTATTTAAAAAAAAAATTAAAAACTTGGCTGTTTAATTCTAATTAATATGTTTTAGCATTTCTGCTCAGTGTTCACTCTTCTTGTTGTAAACTACATCGAACCACTTGGAAATTAGGACGTAGCAGTATATAGGTCTGTTAGATTAGATTTGATTATTCCAACTCCACTCCTCCCGAACTAAGATTCCATGCCAGCCCCCTTCCCCCTCGATCCCACTAAACTTCCATCCCAAAGTAGATCTGATGGAATTACTAAAATCAGAAACCCACGTGTGGATGCACATGTCTGAAGTCTTCCATTGGTCCACCCAGTCCATTAACACCTATGGTCCCAATCAAACACAGCAGGGCATTACAGAAACTTCAAAACATAACTCTAGGGGAAAGAATTTGTGGATAATCTCCTCTATTTATAAAATGACTGCCATCTGTTCTCCTCCCAACATACCCATATATGATCCATCTACAAAAGTTGGTACAAGGCAGTTCTCCAGTGCCAATATGATGATGATGGTTCAGAAACCACCAAGAAGAACCAAATCGATTTTTTTCCTCAGCACCTTTTAATTCACAGCCACCTACCAGCCCCCTGAAGGCTCCCATCAGTCTCCTCCAGTGGAATGGCCCAGGCCTGTAGGGCCAGGCAACAACTTACTATCTATGCCAAAGATCTTTGCACCGCAGACTAGAATTCCTGGACCTTAGGGCAGGTCAAAAACATATGTGCCAAAGAAGCATGCAAAGCAGAACATTTTAAACAGCGCTATCTCCACAACCTGCCTGCAATGCTCTAGCTGAGGAGAAAAAAGTTCTCCATGGCATCTTAAATTGAATATCATGACTGTGCTAACCGTGACTCTTGGACTCTTAGCTAGGGCTGCCAAAAATATCCTGCTCAGTCAATTCTATTCTTAGATCCCCATTCCATTTTTCAGCAAGATCATCAAATGTCGATTCACTTGTCAAGTCCACCAGAGCCAACGGTAACCTAGCTACCTTCACACGGACAATTTCCTTAGTCAGGAAAAATCTTCAAGGTTTAAGGAAAAGTCATCTGAAAGATGCTCCCTCCCCAAACCACTAATATAACTATGAACTTGGATGTACGTGAAAATATCATGAACTCCCAAGCCATAACAACAACGCACCTCTAAAAACACTTCTCCAGTCACTAGGAGTTCCACTTAAGTTAACCCTTTTTGTCTCTCTCTCCTTCAACTGCCCAAGCTGCAGTTCAAGGCAAACATTGCCATTGTCCTGTAAGGGCAAGCAGACAGACCACTCCACAGATTGTTTTAAAGTGACACCTATATGCCGCCATACTTTCTACACCACATGGAAGAAACTAAATGCACTAATTCTTCCAGGCACTCATCCTGCCTCACCATGCAGAAGGTATTTTGAAAAGAGGGTGACTCCAGATCCCACTCATAAACTAATGGAGTCTAGTCTTCAGTGTCAAAGAGCCAGTATTTGAGGTATTGCAAAGAACAATGCAAGGTTCCACATTGGGAACCACCACCCAGGAAAAGATTTAGGAGTCAACGTGGATAACATGTTAAAACCCTCCGCCCAGTGTGCAGCGGCGGCCAAGAAAGCAAATAGAATGCTAGGTATCATAAGGAAAGGAATGGAGAACAAAACAAAGGATATTATAATGCCTCTGTATAGTTCCATGGTACAACCGCACCTTGAATATTGTGTGCAATTCTGGTCGCCGTATCTTAAAAAGGATATAGCGTTATTAGAAAAAGTACAGAGAAGAGCCACCAAAATGGTAAAGGGGATGGAAGGCTACTCCTATGAAGAGAGGCTACAAAGGTTGGGGCTCTTCAACCTGGAAAAGAGACGGCTGAGGGGAGATATGATAGAGGTCTATAGATTAATGAGTGGAGTGGAACGGGTAGACGTAGATCGATTGTTTACGCTATCAGAATATAGAAAGACTAGGGGACATGTAATGAAGCTACAGGGTAAACTATTTAAGACAAATAAGAAAAAATATTTTTTCACTCAACGTGTAATCAAACTCTGGAATTTGTTACCGAGGATGTAGTAAGAGCTGTTAGTGTAGCTGGGTTTAAAAAAGGTTTGGACAAGTTCCTTGAGGAAAGGTCCATAAACCATTATTAAAAAGGGACCCAGGATAATCGATGCTTGACCCAGTACAAGCATTGTGGAACCTGTGTCTTTTGGGGATACTGCTAGGTACATATGACCTAGATTGGCCACTGTTGGAAACAGGATACTGGGCTTGATGGACCTCGGTCTGACCCAGTATGGTATATCTTATGTTCTTATAACAAGCCAGATTTTAACTGTCCAGATCTGAAAGTCCTAAACTCCCTTTATCCCAGAGAAGTTTAAGGACATATAACATTATGCGGGTTTCCTACCACATTACAGAAAATGGTTTAATAAGAAAATTAACTCTTAGAGCTCCCTTCTTAAAAGATGTAGTGGAAGCAACTATAGCACATAAAGCCAACAAAAGAAAAGGACTAGTTTGAAAAGTGCAACCCGGCCTTCCAATGACAGCGGCAATTCTTGCCAGCTTCACAGCTTAGTTTCAGCTTCCTGTATCAAGACTAGAACATTAGGCGGGGCATCTCTTAGCCCCGAGAACAGCACTGCACTGCCAAGACCCCAAAGTTTTTCCAGCAGCTTTACTGCGACCTCGATGGGTTCCTGGAGTGGAGAGAATGCCTTCGAGAGCGCGGAGGGGGCTCCAGAGGCAGCGTTACCCCAACTGATTGGGGCCGGAATTCAACCTGTTTTTACTGCTGAAGTGAAAGAGATGGTTGCCGAGGGCAGTTTACCTGTGCTCAAAGGCCCCGTCGCATTGAAGAAGCCTGCAGTGGTGACTTTGGATGCACTTTGGGAAGCTATTACTACACTGAATACCTCACTGATTACCATAACAGGTACATTTCAAAATGATTTATCTGTTGTGAAGTGCTCGGTGCAGGTAATGTCTCAGGAGCAGATACAGCAGGCTGCAAAGTTGGCTCTTTGGAAGCATGGTTTGGGGAGCTACAAGATATTTCCCATGTGCAGGTTAAAGATTCTTCAATCCTCTCTCGTAAATTGGAGCATTTGGAGAACTTTTCTAGAATAATTAATTTACACTTTATTAACTTTCTTAAATCTCCAATATTGTCTCCAATGGAGGTGGTTAGGAAGTATCAAGAGGTCCTGAAGATTTTCTCGGATAATTTTCCGCCTATTGCTCGTGCACAATGTTTGTCTCTAGGACTCACTGCCTAGGCTACAGAAGATGAGCAAGTTAAAGCCCAGGATGGGGATGGTTCATTGGACCAAATGGGGTTCCTCGAAAGCTTTTTGGACATAGTCACTGAAAGGACCATGATGGTAGTCTGCTATGAACTTGAGACTGACCGAAATAATGTTTTGAGACTATTTTAGGCATATGCAGGAGTTGTTTTTGGGAGCAAAGGTTCAGATTTTCCCTGACTTCTTGAGGGTTACCCAGAGAAGGTGCAAAGAATTTCTGGAATTGAAGTCTAGAGTCCTTGCTCTAAGGGCCACTTTTTTGTTAAAATGTCAATGTAGATATTTTGTTTCTGTTGATGGTAAAAAATGTATTTTCTTTGAACCTAAACAACTTGTAGGATTTCTGGCAGGCTGCGAGGCTCGGCCTGATAGTTAATGTGCTCTCCCTGTAAGTTGTTCCTCTGTTTACTTACTTTCATGATTCAGTATGGGAAAATTTCCTAGTCTTATCCCTGATTAGTGGATTAATATTTGAGTTTAATTTCTGATCAATGCTTTGTTTGAGTTCCTTAATATTCTTTTTCCCTTGCATTCTGTTTTTGGGATGTACTATATATAAAATGCTATAAAGAATAATAAAAAAAAGACTAGAACATTAGAACAATGAGAACTAATGGGATTATTCATTAAAATAATCTCCAAATCCTTAAAATAGCTTCCAGCTCACTGCAAAGGGAAAGTACCCTTCCACTTCTCCTTTACACCCAGTTTTATAGTTATCGACTCTGACTGACTTACCTACATTCGCCTTGAATCCTGAAAAACTACCAAACTCCACAAACACTCCACAGAAAGCCTGCGGGTTCTGTGAGATGTACCAGGAGGTCATCTGCAAAAGCTGATCATTTCAATTCAGTATTCCCATCTGTAAATCTTGGATCCCAACATTTGCCCAGTTCCTGAAGATTGGAGAGTGGCCAATGTAATGCCAGTTTTTAAAAAGGATTCCAGGGGTCATCAAGGAAACTACAGACCGATGAACCTGATGTCAGTACCAGGCAAACAGTTGAAACCATTATAAAGAATAAAATTACTGAGCATGTAGAGAGTCACGGTTTAATGGGAGAGAACCAAAATGGCTTTAGCCAAGGAAAGTCTTGTCTCACTAATCTGTTATATTTTTTTGAAGGTGTGAATAAAAAGGTAGACAAAGATGAGCCGGTTGATATAGTGTATCTGGATTTTAAGAAAGTCTCAACAAGGTCCCTCATGAGAGACTCTTGGCCAAATTAAAAAGTCATGGGCAGTGTACTATTGTAGATTAGGAACTGGTTAAAAGACAGAAAACAAAGTATGGTTTATGGTTTATTATTTGATTGCCCTTCAAAAGTCTTAGCAGAGCGGTGTACAGCAATATCTAAAATAAACATATTAAAATAGAAAAGAACTCCGGTAAAAACAGGAAAGTGGAGAGTCACTCAAACCACATGAAAGATAACAAAAGAGGGACATAAGACAAACAACTCAACCAAATTAAGTAGGCAAGTCATAAGCAGTATTAAACAAATGTGTTTTCAGAAGGGACTTGGAAATGAAGAGGCCAACTGAATTTCAGGGAGGAGTGAATTCCATAATGTAGGTGTCAGAAAATAAAATGCAGATGAACGAATCGAGGTTAATTTGGCTGAGTAGGTGATGGTAGATAACGGAAAAGATAATTAAAGTGGAATAGGGAATTAATAAATCAGCAAGATACAGAGGAATCCCAGAATGAAGTGTATGATGTACAATTAAAAGAAGTTTAAACTGTGCGTGGAATCTGACAGGGAGCTAGTGATTTTGCTGCAGGAGAGGAGTGACATGCTTATATCTAGATACATGAGAAATAATTCGTACTGCTGTATTTTGTATAAGTTGCAATCTACGTACCTGAGACTGAAGGAGATCAAGATAAATAACATTACAATAATCCAATCTGTTACTCTCTTTGGTGATTGCTAAAGTGGTTATACTACAAAGAAAAAAGGAGCGTTGGACTACTGCAGTAAGGTGAAGGTGAAAAGACAGAGACAAATCAAGAATAACCTCTAAGTTACGCACTGATGAAACTAATGGAATTTGGACCATTAGAAAGAGATGGAGTAGGGTTAAATGGCCAATTTTCTCAATAGAGAAAGATGAATAGTGGCATACTCCTGGGATCTGTGCTGGGCTGCTTTTTAACATATTCATAAATGACCTTGAAATGGGAATAATGAATGAGGTGATCAAATTTACAGATGAACAAAATTATTCACAAAATGCCACTTGGTACAAAAAAGAACTAAGCCATCAAGAGAGAATTTAGAAAGATGGAGTGCAAATGGAGCCACTCTAAACTTATTGAAGATCAAAGCAAATTCATGTTCAAATTACATGAATACTGTAACTCACAGCCCAATGACGCAACCCCAACTGCCACACCCCAGCAGCACCCTGGCAGCACCCCCCGCACACCCTATGCAGACCAAGACTACTGTAGGCACTAACTCAACTATCTGATAGGACAATGAATGTCAAACGAATGTAAATAAACTGAGATCGTAAGTAATGGTAAATAATGACAAGTTCTGTACATAGTTTTGAGACCCAGCCATGCCGTTGCACAGCATGGCAATAAAGGGTTCAGCCTGTTTATAGTTACCCCAGTTATAAATCCAAGTTACTGTGCCTGTTCAATCCTCCTTGAACTGTACAAGGAAATGTTAATTGTAAACTGCACTGATTTTAAAGAGCGCGGTATAGAAAAGCTTTTAAATAAATAAATAACATGATCAACGAAAGTAAAAAGGAATACCACATGGAATCATCATGAGTTCGCTGAACCAACCAAGGGAGCTATTTGATATAGTACAACATTAACAAAGGACCCCAATCAAGAAAAACCAGATAATACTCCCAGCCCGCAAATAATGGCTGACTTCTTCCAGGACAAAGTCAACAAGAACAACTACAAAGCACCAATGATAAAAAAAAATAACGTCACCAACACATCTCGGCAATCCTTCAAATTATTCACCACAGAAAACATTAAAAACAAACAGTCATCAATCTGAATACAGCCACATCGTCACATGACCCATGCCCAGTAAGCTGGATCAAATTAGAAAGAATCGAACTATGCCTTAAACTATTCAAACTAGCACAGCTATCCCTTAAACAAGGCTACAGCCCACAGGACTAAAGATGGCTTCCATATGCCCAACCCTACAATACGTCACCTCTGGCAGAAAAAATAACTTCAAGATCACACTGACACACACACATCGTTGCACCCACAGCAACATGGTTGAAAGACTACAAAAGGGGACTGCTACTTCTGGAGAGAGATCTGCAATTGTAAGAATTTACTTCTGGAAATTTTTCTAAATTTTGGGAAAAAAGGAATTCTTTAGATTAAAGCTGATTAATCTGTGAACCCAGTGTATTTGTTAAATCAGTCAGGGCCTGGTAGCAGCAAAGAGTATTCAGTTTAAATTTCAAACATAGCAGAGAGCTTTCTGGTTAAATTTTGAACCCAAGACTCCCTCTATCCAAGCAAGGGCTGTGGGACTCCCCCTGGAGATTGGTCACAGATTACCTTAGAAGCACAGGACAGGGTACTCTGTAGCAGCCAGTTTTTAATAAGTCTTCTTTCTCTCCCTCCCTCCCTCCCCGACACCCACCCTCCTCTGGGATAATTGTAGCTTTATAAGTGCTTAAACCTCTTAAATGAAAGGAGGTTCCATATTCACTCTCAGGTGCAGTTGTTTATTCTCATCAGCAAATATTAAGGACCTGAGATTAATTAAACTTCTGGTGAACAAACTACATTAAGGGTATTAAGTATAGTTTTATTAGTATAAGCATCCCCAGCAACCCTTAGTAAGTAAAGAACTTAAAGATCTAAATACAACCTTAAAACAAAGATGCAGACAGCAGTCCAGCAGTGAGATAGGGGCTTTCCAGTCTTTTGCATTGAGTGTTACATGTATGATTTTCTCCCAGTTGGTGAGGGGTCCTACGTGTGCACAAGATGCAAGGAGCTCTTTGCTCTCAGGGAACGAGTCCGATCTCTGGAGACAAGAGTAGCAGACTAGCAGACTAGTTTAATAGTTGCTCTATCTCCTTTTCAAAGGTTAATGCCTTCAGCCTGGTTCCATCCCAGTTAAGGTGAAGCTCATCCCTTCAGAAGAGCCCCTCCTTTCCCCAGAATGTTCCCCAGTTCCTAACAAATCCAAAATCCTCATTCTTGCACCATTGTCTCATCCATGCATTGAGACTACGGAGCTCCGCCAACCTTTTGGGTCCTGCGCATGGAATGGGAAGCGATCCTTAGGCATGTAGATAGTCATTGCTTAATGGGAGACAGCCAACATGGCTTTAGACAACGAAGATCTTGTCTTACTAATCTGTTATGTTTTTTTGAAGGTGTGAATGAACAGGTGAAAAAGGTGAGTCAGTTGATATAGTGTATCTGAACTTTCAGAAAGCCTTTGACAAGGTCCCTCATCAGAGACTTTCATCAAAACTAAAAATTCAAGAGATAGGAGACAGCGCACTATTGTGGATCAGGAACTGGTTAAAAGATAAAAAGCAGAGGGTAGGGCTAAATGGCCAATTTTCCCAATGGAAAAAGGTGAATATTGGAGTATCGCAGGGATCTATGCTAGGTCCGCTGCTTTTTGACATATTCATAAATGGCCAAGAAAAGGGAATAATGAGCGAGGTTATCAAATTTGCAGATGACACAAAAATGCAGAGTTATGCACCTAGGAAAGAACAACCCAAACTATGGTTACACGATGCAAAGTTCCACACTGCGAACCACCACCCAGGAAAATGATTTAGGCATTATTGTGGATAACATGTTAAAACCCCCGCCCAGTGTGCCAAGAGAGCAAACAGAATACATAACATAAGATATGCCATACTGGGTCAGACCAAGGTCCATCAAGCCCAGTATCCTGTTTCCAACAGTGGCCAATCCAGGTCACAAGTACCTAGCAGTTTCCCCAAAAGACACAGGTTCCACAATGCTTGTACTGGGTCAAGCATTGATATCCTGGGTCCCTTCTTAATAATGGTTTATGGACCTTTCCTCCAGGAACTTGTCCAAACCTTTTTTAAACCCAGCTACACTAACAGCCTTTACTACATCCTCTGGTAACAAATTCCAGAGTTTGATTACACGTTGAGTGAAAAAATATTTTCTTTTATTAGTCTTAAATAGTTTACCCTGTAGCTTCATTGCATGTCCCCTAGTCTTTCTATATTCTGATAAGGTAAACACATTGCATGTCCCCTAGTCTTTCTATATTCTGATAAGGTAAACAATCGATCTACGTTTACCCGTTCCACTCCGTTCATTCATTTATAGATTCTATCATATCTCCCCTCAGCCGTCTCTTTTCCAGGTTAAAGAGCCCTAACCTTTTTAGTCTTTCTTCATAGGAGTATCCTTCCATCCCCTTTACCATTTTGGTGGCTCTTCTCTGAACCTTTTCTAAAATCGCTATATCCTTTTTAAGATACGGTGACCAGAATTGCACACAATATTCAAGGTGCGGTCTCACCATGGAACGATATAGAGGCATTATAATATCTTTTGTTTTATTTTCCATTCCTTTCCTTATCATACCTAGCATTCTATTTGCTCTCTTGGCCGCCGCTGCACACTGGGCCGAGGGTTTTAACATGGTATCCACAATGACGCCTAAATCTTTTTCCTGAGTGGTGGTTCCTAATGTGGAACCTTGCATCGTGTAACCATAGTTTGGGTTGTTCTTCCCTAGGTGCATAATCTTGCACTTGTCCACATTAAATTTCATCTGCCATTTTGATGCCCAGTCTTCTAATTTATCAAGATCCTCTTGCAATTTTCCACAATCCTCTTGGGTTTTAACAACTTTAAATAGTTTTGTGTCATCTGCAAATTTGATAACCTCACTCGTTATTCCACTTTCCAGGTCATTTATGAATATGTCAAAAAGCAGCGGACCCAGCACAGATCCCTGGGGTACACCACTATTCACCTTTCTCCATTGGGAAAACTGGCCATTTAGCCCTACCCTCTGCTTTCTATCTTTTAACCAGTTCCTGATCCACAATAGTACACTGCCTCCTATCCCATGACTCTTTAGTTTTGCCAAATGTCTCTGATGAGGGACCTTGTCAAAGGCTTTCTGAAAGTCCAGATACACTATATCAACTGACTCACCTTGTCCACCTGTTTATTCACTCCTTCAAAAAAACATAACAGATTAGTAAGACAAGATCTTCCTTGTCTAAAGCCATGTTGGCTGTCTCCCATTAGGTCATGACTATGTACATGCTGAGTAATTTTATTCTTTATAATGGTTTCTACCATTTTTCCCGGTACTGATGTCAGGCTCACTGGTCTGTAGTTTCCTGGATCACCCCTGGAACCCTTTTTAGAAATTGGTGTTACATTGGCGATCCTCCAATCTTCAGGTATTAGAGATGATTTTAATGATAGTTCACAGATTACTAATAGCAGGTCTGCAATCTCATGTTTCAGTTCTTTCAACACCCTTGGATGTATACCATCTGGCCCATGTGATTTGCTACTCTTCAGTTTATCTAATAGTTGTAATACATCTTCCCGATGTATCGATATTTCCTTCAATTCTTCCGCACCTTTAAATACCACTTCAGTCATGGGTAACATCCCGACATCTTCCTCAGTAAAGACCGAAGCAAAGAATTCATTCAATTTCTCCGCTTTCGCCTTGTCGCCTCTCAGTGCTCCTTTAACCCCTTTATCATCTAATCGACCAACTGACTCTCTCACAGGTTTTTTGCTACGAATGTACTTGAAAATGTCTTTATTTCATGTTTTTGCTTCTGCAGCAAGCTTCCTCTCAAATTCTCCCTTTGCCTGTCTTATCAATGCCTTGCATTTGACTTGCCAGTGCTTGTGCTGTTTCCAGGTTTCGTCGTTTGGCTCTTTTTTCCATTTCCTGAAAGATGCTTATTTGGCAACAACAGCCTTTCTGACCTCACCTTTAAACCATGCTGGCAGTTTTTTGGACTTCCTTCCACTTTTCTTAAAGCGTGGAATACAGCTGGTCTGGGCTTCCAAGATAGTAATTTTCAACAACACCCAAGCTTGATGTAAGTCTTTAACCTTTGCAACTGCTCCTTTTAGTTTTTTCTTAACTGTTTTACTCATTTTATCATAGTCTCCCTTTCGAAAGTTAAAAGGTAGTACTGTGGATTTCCTTACTATCCCTCCTCCTCTTATTAAATCAAAGGCGATCATGCTATGATCACTATTGCCAAGTGGCCCCAACACCCATATCTCTTGCACTAGATCTGGTGTTCCACTAAGGACTAAGTCTAATATGGCTTCCCCTCTGGTCGGTTCATGAACCAGCTGCTCTAAGAAGCAGTCATTTATTTCATCTAGGAACTTTATCTCCCTAGCATGTCCTGACGGGACACTAACCCAGTCGATACCGGGGTAATTGAAATCACCCATTATTATTACTGCACTGTAACCTTTGTTAGCTTCCTTGATTTCTTTGAGCATTTCATCATCCATTTGGTCATTCTGGCCAGGCGCTCGATAGTACACCCCCACTGCCATCACCTTCCCCCTTTTACATGGAATTTCAATCCATATAGATTCTACAGCCCTTCATATTCTAACTCTCCCATCTTATTTTTTAGACTTCTAGCATTTACATACAAGCATTTTAGAGATTGTATGTTATTCATATTAATTTTGCTATTGTTAGACATGGGTAATTTGGGATCTTTAAGCTGTTTCTGCTCCATACTTGAGGGCATTTGGGCTACTTTACTCTTTTGTGTAACCTCTCTGCTTTTGGTAGTATCCTTCAAGGATACATTCTTCCGAACCATTTGCTAGGTATCATAAGGAAAGAAATGGAAAATAAAACAAAGGATATTATAATGCCTCTGTATCGTTCCATGGTGCGACTGCATCTTGAATACTGTGTGCAATTATGGTCGCCGTATCTTAAAAAGGATATAGCGCCACCAAAATGGTAAAGGGGATACTCCTGTGAAGAGACACTAAAAAGATTAGTGCTCTTCAACCTGGAAAAGAGATGTCTGATGGGAGATATTATGGAGGTCTATAAATTGATGAATGGAGTGGAACGGGTAAACCTAGATCAGTTGTTTACATCATCAGAATATAAAATGACTAGGGGATATGCAATGAAGCTACAGGGTAACCTATTTAAGACTAATAAGAGAAAATATTTTTTCACTCAACGTGTAATCAAATTCTGGAATTTGTTACCAGTGGATGTAGTAAAAGCTGTTAGTGTAGCTGGATTTTAAAAATGGTTTGGACAAGTTCCTGGACGAAAGGTCCATAAACCATTATTAAAACGGACCCAGGATATCACTCCTTGACCCAATACAAGAATTGAGGAACCTGTGTCTTTTGGGGAGACTGCTAGGTACTTATGACCTAGATTGGCCACTGTTGGAAACAGGATACTGGGCTTGATGGACCTTGTTCTGACCCAGTATGGCATATCTTATGTTCTTATGTTTCCGACCACACCAAAGGGTAGAAACACTCTTAAGTTCATTCATGGATAGACTTAATAAAAGGCACTGAGAAACCTTGAAAGGGATTTATATTCATATTTTTAGACATAGCTGCTGTTGACTCTGTCATAACTTCCTATTAACAAGACTATAAGCGATTAGAATAAAAAATACAACACTAAGCTGGTTCCACTCATACTTAGCAGACGATCAACAACAAGTGAAAATAGGTCCAAAGAAATCTGTTCCATATAAACAATACCAAGGAACCCCACAAGGCTACGCCCTTTCCTCCTTACTATTTAATGTCTATATACATTCAATTTGCACTATTATTCAGAAACACAATAAGGCCAATTCCATAACACTCATGTCTGGCCTGTGGACACGTCCAAATCTAAAAAAGGCCCGATTTCACCCTAATTATGCAGCCACAGGTATAGATGCACCAACAGTTCCAGAATCAGAGACATAGGCATTTCCAGTGCAGCAAGAGCAAACCACTATGAAGAAACGAGACACGGGTATATGCAGTGAATGGTTTAGACATCCCCGTACTCACCGTATTCTGAAAAGATGGACATTTCTGATCCTGCCCATCTCCGCCATGGTCACTCCTCCTCTGTTAAAATATGCATCTCCTAAGCTGTTCCTCTCACCGACAGTGTTCTGCTGGTGCATACTACACTTAAATACTGATGAGACAGAAATGTGATGCAAACTTACTATTCCTTTGCATGCCCAAAATAGTGCAAGACAATCTCAGTGCACTCAAAGATATAATAACTGCAAGTAGAAAGTGATATTTTATTTATTTAGACAGATTTGTATGCCACCTTTTCCTTCAATCAAGGTGGTCACATCACAACACAATTGGAGGGTTACATTTAACATTAGGGTACGTGTAAACATTTAACATTAGGGTACGTGTAAAAATTTAGACAGTACAATTATGTGACAGTATTTATACAGTACAGTTGAGGTAACATATAACATAAAGGTATTTACTAATGTGGTGTGATGAATTTGTTCGTGTGAATGGGGTGGGTGTGTGTTTAGTTGGCGGTGATGTTAGTATTGCTGTTTGGGTAAGGGATGTTGCTTGAATGCTCAGGTTTCTAAAAATAATCATGTTTTGAGGTCTTTGCGGAAGTCTGTGAGGTCTTCTAAAGCTCTCAGGCTCATTGGTAGGGAGTTTCATACTGAGGATGCCAGTAGTGATGGTGCTCTTTTTGAGGTTGTTTGTTTGGTATTGTGATAGCCTGCAGGTGTGCCAATCATGTTGTTGTTATTGGTTCTTCGTCTATTGCTGATGTCTCTTGTTATAACGTTTTGGAGTACGTCTGCTGAGAGATGGTGAATGACTTTGAAGATTATCATGATTGTTTTGTATTTAGCTCTTGCCACCATTGGAAGCCAGTGTAGTTGTTGTAGGACGGGAGTGATGTGCTCGGTCCTTGGAGTGTCTGTAATGATGCGGGCTGTGGTGTTTTGTACCATCTGTAGTGGGTGTAGTGTCTGGTGAAGAAGGCCTTGATATAGTGAGTTTCCATAATCAAGCAGTGGTGTAATGAGTGCTTGGCACACTGTGCGGAAGTGGTCTTGATGGAGCATTGGTTTGATTTGTCTGTTTTCAATCGATGATATGCCTTGTTTGCAGTTTTGTTGATGTGAGATTTTAAGTTCAGGGATCTGTCTAGTGTTATGCCCAGATATTTAACTTTTTCTTTGACTACTATGTGTTTGTCTAGGATGCTTACGGTTTGTGGGGGTGTGAATGTGGGGTTCCTGGTGACGAACATTGCCTCCGTTTTGTCGTAGTTGACTGTTAAGTTGTTGGCTATGAGCCATTCATTCATTTCTTCGAGGCATTTTGTTATTGGTGTAGTGTTTAGTGCCAGTAAGTTGACTGGAGCGTACACCATGATGTCGTCAGCATAAATGTGGTAGCATAGATTATGGTTCTTGATGATGTTGCATATGGGCTGTATGTAGATGTTAAAGAGCAGTGAAGATAGGGCTGAGCCTTGAGGTATTCCCTGCGTGACGGGGAATTGTAGGGATTTCTTTTGATCGCATTTGACTTGTTGCATTCGTCCTTCCAGGTATGATGTAAACCACTTTAGGGTATTCTTGCATAGTCCTATCTGTTGTAGGCGTTGCAGGGTGTGACACGGTATTGAAGGCCACCGAGATATCCATGAACACTAGGAGGAAGCCGTTTTTTATGTTGTCAATGCCTCTTAGGAGATTGTCAAAGAGGGAGGTGAGTAGTGTTTCCACGCCATGTTGGGGCTTGAATCCGTGCTGATGTATGTCATGTATGTATGCCATGTATGTTTGTAATGACAGACCTTGCATCAAAATATACATGGCAGTAGAAGAAATTCATAGTTATTCTTTCATTGGTCATCTCTAAGAACAGTCTTTACAATGCTAAGTATGGATCGTTACCAACCCCAGAAAAAAATCTCTATAAATGTGCACAATTTTAGAGACCAATGATGGTGCTTTTGGGCATGTGTTAGTGCTGTTTACACTGTTGAATGCTCTTATGCTGAGGGTCTCTTATTACTGAAATGGTATGGAAAACCTTTTGTTATTTTTTTTTGCCCTATCACACTGGCACCTGGTGACGCTGCATGTCCCCTCTGAATTGTAGTTGAGCACACCAGATCCTCATATGCAACCCTCAAACCACACACACACACACACTCGCTTTCAGTCACAAAAAAAAAAACAATTTTGCCAAAACAATGCCCTGAACCTATAAATAACAGCTGGTACGTATAATATAATAGTATGGAGTCCCAGGATTTAAATATGATCTCCGTTTCTCACCCAAACAAGAATACTTTCCATACTCACTCACATACTATTCCTACATCAAAAGTCCCATTTCTCAGGACACAGGAATTGTTAGGGTCCCCTAGATTAGCTCCTTTAGCACAAACAGCAATTGCTCATCTTAATATTGTTTCAGGGTAATTATTAATACCTCTTTAGCTTATAAGATTCCCACATCTCTGATTTCTGTTCTTTATAAATGCATTTTGTGGTGTTTTTCCATACTGCAGTCCACCAGTTTAGAACAGACTAATCACCACCTTTATACAAACACAGCAGAATATTTTCTAAGTACTGGCCTTATTCTCTGTATAACGGGCACATCTGTGAGGACCTCCCAAAACGTACATGGGCCTGACCTAAGCAAGCCCCTGTTCTGCCTCTCCCGAACATGTTCTGAGATCCCCGTGTTAGCGAGATAAACATCCGCAGGCACCATATACCGGAATATGCTCAAAGACATTTTCGGCAAATAAGGAGAAATTAGGCCTTACCTGCTAATTGTCTTTCCTTGAGTTCTCTCAAGGCCAGTCCAGGAAATGTAAGGTAGTCAGCCCCCTCCAGCAGCTGAGGACTGAAAACAACTGAGTTTTACTGACACCCTATCCAGCTCCCCCTAGTGTCAGAGACTCAGTCTTCTATTGACAAAGCAGCTCGATCCTAACTCTGAAACGGAACATACCAACTTGAATAACTTCAAAAACAAAAAATTAACAACTTCCTAAAACTGACCATCTGTTGTCCCTCTGTTCTCTTTTCCAGTTATCTACTACTTTTTTTTTCTTTTTTTTATACTTCACCAACTTTCCCAAGGATGACTCTTACTCTTCCCACCCGTTCTTAGAAGAGAGCACCGAAGGCAGAGCCATCCTGAAGAAAAAAGCCGATTGGCAGTTCTCTGCTCTGCTAATCCTCCAGGTCCAGACATCTACTCCAATATCTGAACTCAAAAATAATAACCTGCTCTGCAAAAAACCTCTGCCAGTAAAACTAGGCACCCTGATAACTTGCACAAATAACCAAGGTGGGCCCTGGACTGGCCTGGAGAGAACTCAAGGAAAGACAATTAGCAGGTAAGGCCTAATTTCTCCTTCCTCTTCGTCTCTCCAGGCCAGTCCAGGAAATGTAGGGATGTACCAAAGCAGTACCTAAAATCGGGAGGGACCCGTTAACCCCGCTAAAAGAGCTGAGGCCCCAACCTTTGCGTCTCCTCTAGCCTGAACATCCAATCGATACTGCCTTGCAAAAGTATGCAGAGAAGACCATGTCGCAGCCCGACAAATATCCACCAGAGGCACCAATGCATGCTCCGCCCAAGAAGTTGCTTGGCTATGAGTAGAATGTGCTCTGAGACCTTGAGGGAGGACCTTACCTTGTGCAGAATATGCTGCCCCTATAGCCCGCTTGACCCATTGGGCAATCGAGGCTTTGGACGCCACTTGTCCCTTGCATGATCCCCCGAAAATCACAAACAAGTGATCTGTCTTACGAAAAACCTTTGCCCTTCTAAGGTATCTTTGGAATACCCTTCCGAGATCTAACCTCTGAAGTGAATGGTCCATTCCAGTTGTCCCCAGATTCTGAAAAGTTGGAAGGGAAATAGATTGATTCAAATGAAAACGGGAAACCACCTTTGGAAGGAAGGAAGACACTGGCCGTAACACCACCTTTTCAGCAGAAAATTGTATAAACATCTCTATACACAAAAGGGCTTGCAGATCTGAAATCCTCCTTGCTGAGCACAATGCCACCAGGAAGGCCGTCTTCCAGGACAGTTCCCTCAAACTAACCGTCACTGTAGGCTCAAAGGGAAGCTCTGCTAGCGCTTCCAAAACCAAATTCAAATCCCAAGGAGGAACTACCGACCTGACAGGCGGCTGCAGGTTTTTAACCGCCCGAAAAAAACGTACCACATCCGGATGCGAAGCTAACGAGGTACCCTGCACCCGGCCCCTATAACACGCTAACGCTGCGAGGTGTACCTTCAGGGAACTCAAGGCTTGCCCCTTATCAAGTCCCCCCCTGCAAAAAAAATAAAAGCAATATGTTCGGCAAGGTAGCGATAAATGGCTTAACACTCCTCTCCTTACACCAGCCTTCAAAAATACGCCAAATCCGTATATAAGATAAAGACGTAGAATGCTTCTTGGACCTCAACATAGTTGTTACAACTGCCGGCGAATACCCCCAGCACCGCAAGCGTTCCCTCTCAAGAGCCAAGCTGTAAGCAAGAACCTATCCACCTGAGGCATCCAAACTGGTCCTTGGTACAACAAATTGAGTCGACTGGGCAGCCTCCATGGTCGATCCACCAGCAACCTCATCAGGTTCGCATACCATGGCCTCCATGGCCAATCCGGTGCAATGAGGATCACCTGCCCATCGTGCACTTCTATCCTCTGAAGGAGCCGACCAATCATCGGCCATGGAGGAAACACATATAACAGTCCGTCCACCAGCCACTGCTGTACCAGAGCGTCGAGACCCTCTGACATGTGCTCTCTGCACCTGCTGAAGAACCGTGCAGCCTTGGTATTGGAGAGAGTGGCCATCAGGTCCATGATTGGCTGCCCCCAGCATACCATAATGTCGTGGAAGACAGCCGCATTCAACTCCCACTCTCCCGGATCTGAGGCATAACGACTGAGGTAATCGGCCTGCACATTGTCCTTTCCAGCCACATGCACCGCTGATAAGGCCATCAAATGACTCTCCGCCCACTGTAACAACAGTTGCTTTCCTCCAACATGGTCGCACTGCCCATGCCTCCCTGCTGATTGATGTAAGACACCATCACCACATTGTCGTAAAAAATGCGAACCGCTCTGCCTACTACCAAGCTTTTGAACTCTTGTAGCGCCAACCTCACCGCCCGTAATTCCAGAGGATTGATTGACCACTCAACGTCCTCTGCCGACCAGCAACCCTGTGCCACCTGGGAAAGACAATGCGCCCCCAGCCTGAAAGGCTTGCATCTATAGTGACCAATACCCAGTCGGGTTGCACCAGGGGCACACCTGCTTGAAGATGCTCCGCATCTAGCCACCATTCCAAATTTCACCTCACGTCGTCCAGACACACCAACTTCTGAGACAAAAGTTGATGTTGCGGCAACCACCAGGACAACAAGGCTCGCTGAAGTGGACGCATATGAGCTCTGGCCCACGGCACTAGATCAAAGGCCGCCGCCATCAAGCCCAGCAGTTGCATGTATCACCATGCTGTCAGCGCTTTCATGCGTAAAAACCTCTAGACCTGCCCTATGATCTTTTGTACCCTGTCCTCGGGCAGGAATACCAAACCAGCCTCCGTATCGAACAAGGCCCCGAGATACACCAACTGCTTCACAGGCCGAAGTTGACTCTTCTCCTGGTTGATCACCCAATCTAGCTGTCCCATAAATTCCACCACTCGCATGGTTGCCATGACCAACTCCGCCTCAGACTCTGCCCGAACCAACTAATCGCCCAAGTAGGGATGTACCCAAATTCCTTCCTGACGGAACGCTGCCAAGACCACTACCATCACCTTCGTGAATGTATGCGGCGCTGTAGCAAGTCGGAACGGCAAGGTCCAAAACTGAAAGTGTCCCATAGGAACGGCGAAGTGCAAGAACATTTGATGATCCGGCCTGATGGGAATGTGAAGATAGGCCTCTGACAGGTCTATAGAGGAAAGCACCTCACCCGGCTTCACTGCCAGAATGACTGATCTCAGTGTTTCCATCCTGAAATGTGGCACCCGCAAGTAGCGGGTCATGTGCTTGAGGTCGAGAATGGGCCGAAAGGACCCCTCTTTTTTGGGGATTACAAAATGAATCAAGTATCGACCTAACCCGCAGTGGTCTTGCAGTACCGGAACCACCGCTTGCAGGCACAGCAAACGCGGAAGTGTCACTTGTACTGCTGTCCTCTTTTTCTGCGCTTTGCAGGGTGACGCCACAAAGGCCTCCACTAGTGGTTGAAAGAATTCTAGTGCATATCCGTCGCATATTATCTCGAGCACCCACTGGTCTGTTGTAATATTGGCCCAGACGGAGTAGAACTCCTGCAACCGTCCTCCTATTGGAACCTCCGCCTGGGCCTTCGTGACTTCATTGTGGCTTCTTGGACGGATTTGGCTGTGAAGAGAAATAACCTCTGCCAAAACCGCATGCCCCTCGAAAGGACTGTCCTCTGGTCATGAACCGACCTCGCTGATATGGAGCATATCGAGACGCCCGAAATCTGCGGAAATCTCATCCTTGCCCTCTCTGCAGACTCCCTGGTCTCTGACCTCTTGGTCTGTTCTCCGGAAGCCGACCTCCCTTGGAATCACCTAAATCCTTAACAATCTTGTCTAAGGCTTCCCCAAAGAGCAGCTTGCCCTTATAGGGGAGCTTACTAAGTCGGGCCTTCGAGGATGCATCCGCCGTCCAATTGCTCAGCCAGAGAAATCGCCGTGCCGCGATCACCAATGCCATAGATTTTGCCGCAATCCGCACTAGATAATAAAAGGCATCAACCAAATATGCTGCCGCTGCGGATTCTAATTTTGCCCCTTCAAAGGAAGCATCTTCTCCCCCTTCAGGTGCTTTTTCCCCCTGGAGCCATTGAATGGAAGCTTTCGCAACATAAGCCCCACAAATCGAGGCCTGCAGAGAAAGAGCACTAGACTCAAAGGCTTGCTTGAGTATGGACTCTAACTTCCGGTCCTGAAGATCCTTAAGGGCTGCGCCCCCTTCCACCGGAATAGTAGTCTCTTTCGTTACTGCGGAGACCAAGGCATCTACCTTGGGCATTCTCAGTAGCTCCTTCTCTTCCTGTGGTACTGGGTATAGATGACTCATAGCCCAACTCCCTCTTAAGGAAACCGCGGGACACTCCAATTCCGATTCCGCCATCTGTTTGATTACTCTATGAACCGGAAACACTTCTGCTCCACTTTAAATCCCTGGAGCAGAGGATCTTCTAGTGGTTCTTCTTGGACCACCGGCAGAGCTATATTCAGAGCCGCAAGAGTGTGCGCAATGAGAGCCCCCAGATCCTCCCTGCGAAACACCTTAAACATATTGGGATCCTCCCCTGGAAGGATCTCCCCTTCTTCTACGTTTACGGCCCATGGATCCAGCACTGAATCTGAGAGGATCTCCCCGTCCTCTGCTGCCGGGAGCCCTGCAGCTTGCTGGCTAACCCAGTCTGGACCATGCTCTAACTCCAGACCCACCTGAGAGAGCCCCTCACCTGGATCTTCCCTCACAGATAATTCTGCTCTCTGTGACCCTGAGAGCTTAGGGGCAGATCCACTGCCCTGAGACTGATCCCTTTTCAAACAAGCCTTGTGCAATGACAAAATGAAATCTGCCGTAAACAATGGTTCTGATACCTCCTGCAGCCCAGACAAAGCCATCTGCGATGCTGGAACTGTCGGTAAAGGCTTCTTTGATTTAGATTTGCTCTTACCCAACTTTTTATTAAGCGCGGGAGCCTCTTGCAAAATGGCCGCCGTTCCCGCCTTCTCTGCCGCGGTCTGAAATGATCCTGCATCTCTTAACATTTTATTGTCCTCCATGGAGCCTGCAAATCCACGTTCTACTAAACTTCCCCAGCGAAAACAAGTGCAGCAAAGCCCCGGTCCTGCCAAATCCCGGCCACTACCACACTGAGCGCAGCCTGCCAGAATCGGTAGCATGCGCTTGCAACCAGAAAGTCCCTGCCGGAAAGCTTGACTGCTGCAGTTCCCGACGCCGATGAAATAACCCCGCCGAAGCACCCTTCGCGATCGCTGACTTCGAAGCCGCTTACCTGCCTCCGAAAAGCTCTGCGCTCTAACGCTCCCTCCCTCGCTGCTAGCGACAGAAAGACCGGAGGAGGAGGAGGCAAGAGAGAGTTATCTGGGGCTTCCAGGAACTTCTCCTCAGAGCAGACGCTGCGTCTCTGCTTCCCACGAGGCAGGCTCTGCCTGTGCTGCTCTGCACTAGAGCTAGTCTCTCCGATCCACTTTAAAATGGTTTTTAACTACTGCTGGCCTTATTGCCCTGGTAGGGCAAACCAGATCCCCGTTATTCCTCCTGGTTTCTATTTACTCTTTTATTTTAGCAATCTTTCTTTCCTCTTTCCTTTCTTTACAGGGAGCCTGTGAAGAAAATGGTCTTATCCAGCTACTGAGGACTGACGACTGAGTCTCTGACACTAGGGGGAGCTGGATAGGGTGTCAGCAAAACTCAGTTGTTTTCAGTCCTCAGCTGCTGGAGGGGGCTGACTACCCTACATTTCCTGGACTGGCCTGGAGAGACGAAGAGGAAATATCCCCGACACACATCCAAACTCTTATTCAGTTTCTGGAATGACCTTCAATGTGCACCTTCCACATATATGCAGATGACATCCTGCTATACACCTTATGACACTTCAATACTAGACCAAAATGAAATAATACATCATTTCAATGAGGTTGCACAATAGCCAATAGACCGTAAGTTAGCAGTAAACTACATAAATACAGGAGGTCCTATACCTCACCTAAAACAGCGTGTCAAGGATGCAGAACTGGAAGTTAAGCAGGAAGTGAAATACCTGGAATAACCTTGAAGCAGCAGCTAAACCTTACCTCACACATCAATAGAACCACTAGAACAACTAAATAAGAATACTACAAAATCTGCACCCACTACTAACAGCGCAGGACTTCTACACAGTATTCCAGGGAATCATTTTCCTACACTTTGACTTTTGCAACAGTATTTATCAAGGACTGCCCAAGTACGCTAAACATCAGCTGCAAATGGTTCAGCGCACAGCTGCCCGTATTAACTCTGGAGAAACAAAATATGCTCGTGTTACCCCAGTACTGAAACAACTACATTGGCTACCACTAACAAGCCGCATCAAATACAGTACAAGGCCCTAAGCAGCATATTCAAAATCACACACAGTTTATCATCAGTTTCCCTAAAATCCATTTTACATGGGACTCCAAACAGTAGAACCAGAAATCGATGCACACAGAACAAGTCAGCCTTACCATCTGAAGTAATAAAGAGCAATCGCTTCCAGCGAGGTCTCACCAAGCCTGGCCAGAAGAATGATACAGACTGACCGTCTCCCTGGCTCAGCGTTCAGCATTGCCCAAACAATAATGTTAACTAGTTAAGAGGGGCAGTGACTAAGCTGCGGCAAAATATTGCATTTTACTGCAACAATATTTACCACAGGAGTCACCTGCAGATTTGTGACTCTTGCAGTAAATATTCATGTGCATTGCTGCAGCAGGATACATCATGCATTTCTGGCTGAAGTAATGCAAGATGGTGGACCCTAAGTCAGGCCCACTCTCTTTTAAAGGAGGTTGGTGGTGTAGGCAGAAGTATTCCCAAACCAAATTCCCCATCGGCAGATTGCACACAGAGTTACTCCACCTAGAACAGACCCCCCAAAACCAGAGTATGTCCTCCAACAGAATTCCCTCCTTCAACCTTTGAAAATCCACTCTTGAGCTTCTTTTCCATAGACATGGAGCGACCAATATAATAAACAATATAATAATCCCTTAGCGCCTACGTTTAGCCTGATTTTACCGTGTTAATCTTACTTCAGATGAATTAAGGATTTTTAGCATGGAAAAATCAGAAGTAAAAGCCACTATGCTAAAGGATACAGTATAATGGTGGGCATGCTAAACAAATACAAAAGACCACATTCTTAATTGTTCCTGATGTGACAGTGGGAATTATTGAGCAGTACTGCGCAATGCAGATGCGCGAACAGCGAGCACCGCCACTCAGTAGCGCATATGCGCACATTAATGACAGACAGGAAGTGATGACATTTCATGCGTTTTTTTCTTCTGTTTTCATCCAATATAATGACATGAAATGAGATAGGACGTGTCAAAGACATTGACATTTTTTATGCTGTTTCAAATGCTGAGGACAATTTAGGAAGCACAGAACAGCATGGAAACAATTTTGAGTAACTCATACATGGGCACAAAAATACTCAATCACTGAATGCAGTGGGCAAGAAAGCAACTGTATGGGGCTCCAAGCCGGGGGAAGCAGCAAGGGAAAGGTATGGTGCCCCTCTGCCACCCGACATCTGTTCCTTCCCCAGCCAGTCGTTCACACTGCAATGACTGAACCATGAGGAACTCGACAGATAGCGCTGTACAGTTCAAGGAGCTGCTCCGTGACTTGTTCTGCTGTAGTCACAAGAGCAGAGGCCCCACCGGCCAGGGCATAAAAAGAGAGTTGCACAAGGACAGGGGGAAGGGGACTGCCAGGTCTGTTGACCCTTTGCAGCCATGACAATGAAGGAGCACACTCCTCACTCACCCAAAATGATATTTAGCCAGGTGACAGTCCTCCCAGGGACCTTGCACCTGCCTTATCTGCACAGTAGTAAAATATGGGAAAAGACAAACTTCCTACATGAAAATCAAAAATATATGTGCTTATTTTCCTTCTTTTGACACCCCCCCCCTCATTTTGGCCCATTTTGTCATGATACCAGGTGGGTATATTTATCTACTCAGAGGGGTACACGTTTAACCCCCATGGGTCTACCCAGGAAATTCTTTAGTTCTTTTCAAAACAGACCTATTGCTTTTTAATATTGTAAATAACCTTTTTTTTTGCAAGTGTCACAAGAAGTAGTAATAGCCTAAAAAGCAATAATCCTAGAGCTGTTTTAGAAAAACAATAAATAAATAAATAAAATAAATAAATTGCACAGTAAAAGAATCTTGACGCTCTCCTTCCCTCCTTTGCAGTTAATGTGCAGTTAAGGATTATTTTGGTCTTCATTTGGTATTATGTGCTAATAACATAACCATACTATGGGTCCCTTTTACTACTGTGCGCTAAGATTCTGCATTTACCATATGGTGCATGTTAACTGCAAAGCAGTTCAGGGTCTCTTCTTCACTGTCGCATAACACCAGGAAGCACTTCCCATTCCTTCTTAGAAGTGGAGCACTTTCAGACTCAGACCCTCTCCCCATATAAAAGACTCACATAGGCAGATGGTGTCACTCATGGGTGTGCATTCTTCTAGCAGAGTTTCGCCGTCCTCGCAGAGCCTGCAGGGCATACAGGGGTCCATGCTGTTGTCCACGTCAGAAAAGGTACCCGCGGGGCATGATTCGCACACAGTGTTCTGCTGGTTATTACAGGAGAACATCATTCCAAAACCCAGACTACAACTCCGGCACGGCTCACACTCATTGCTGTTCTTGTTCAGATAATAGCCATAGTTGCAGGCGCAGACCGCATCATCTGTTTCCACACAAGGTGCCACCATGCGCTTCAGGCCCATGCACACCGTGCAAGGCTTGCATGGCTCCTCGTGGCTCACGGTGTCCGAATATGTTGAACCTATAATTCAAAAACAGGATGCAGAGAAGGTAAAGGTAGGAGGAATGGAGGGGTGGTTAAATATTGAAAGAGAAAGCTCAAAATCAGGAAACAAATCTGTCTTTCCCATCCATTTATACAAGTACTTTAAACTTAAAACCTTAAAATTACTATTATAGCATACTCCAGGCAGGATGGGAATCTGTTTAACAGAGCTAGAACACATCCAGGCTGTACTAATTAGTTATCATAGTTCAAAAGTTTCACCAAATTGGTAGTTTAACTAGTGTCTTGCTCTCAGGGAAACTGCATAATTTGTGTTCACTAGGATTGCCAACTGGCTTCAGATACGCCCGACAGGCTTGATTCAGTCCTGGGTTTACCCCTTTGCATGCAGTGACTTGTAGTTTTCCTTTTCTTATGGAGTGCAATGGAGAAATCAGAATTACATATCCCTGCATGCAATGAGGTAAACCTAGGACTGGATCAAACCTTGATTTCAGCTGGTTGGAGCTAGGTTTGCCAACTGGCTCCAGATGCAACCAACAGCCTTGATCCAGTCCTGGCTTTACCCCACTGCCTGCAGTGACTTGTAGTTTTCCTTTTCTTATGGAGTGCAATGGAGAAATCAGAATTACATATCCCTGCATGCAATGAGGTAAACCTAGGACTGGATCAAACCTGTCGGGCGCATCTGGAGCCAGTTGGCAACCCCTAAACCCCTCCTCTATCTTATATCCTATGGTGTTGGGAAGAGGGAGGTCATCAAAGCAACATCATGCAGAGCTGCCAAGTTATCTAGTTCCACGAGAGAGATTAAAAGCCTGTCCTGGATTTCGGATAACCTTATCCTACTGTGTTATGGGACCTATAGCACTGATCTCAGTGGATAGAATCAGGCACTACAAAATTCCACACAGCAAGTTCAAAAGCAGGACTGGCCAAAATAAATCTCCCTCCTAGAACTGAATAATTTGACAGCTCTACATAATATTAACAGCTGGCTCCAGATATGTCGTATTCGTTGATCCATTCCAGGGTTTACCCATTGCACACAGGGACTTCTAATTCTAATTTCTTGATTGCTTTCCCTAAAAATAAAAGCCAAGACTACAAGTCCAAGCATGCAATGGGGACTGGATCAATCTGTCAAGGCACATGTGGACTCAGTTGGCAACCATAAACTAGAAGAGCAGTTGTTATCCCTGTACTTGTTCACTTTCAGATAGCAATGCTAAAACCCCTTTTAAACCTACAAATCTGTGGTTCCATTTAAAAGTAATTAAGGGAATCAGATGAGAGCAGAAATAGAGAAGCCCAACTGCAGAGATGCCAAGTTACCCAGTAGCAGGAGTGAGACTTTTTGGCCAGTTCTGGTTTTACATTTGCACTGCATAAAGTGCAGTATGGTATTTGTAGTCCCTGATTTTACCCATTGAACTCTGTGCTGCAGGTCCCATAATGCATCAAGATGAGATTCTCTGAAATCCAGCACTGGGTTAAAATCTCACTCCTGGAACTGCAGGAATCTTTTTGCAATTGGTGTGAGTGAATTCCTTCCAAGGATAGGAGAATGCAAATCTGGTCACGCCTACAGCCACATACAAAGGTCCCCCATGCCCTGCAGCACTTCCCGGTAGCACGGACATATGAGACATTCCCGCTCCGTGTAGCACTCTCTACACACCCTGAAATGCTTCTCAGTACTAGTGTTAGTATTATAGAAGAGAAACATTCTGTCTTTGGCAGTGACACGGAGCAGCAATTGCAACCCTAATCCTTCCCTTAGTGGACAGACTGCATGACCTTCATCTGACATTAGCTACTTCTAACATAACCATACTATGGGTCCCTTTTACTTTGATTAGATTGTAAACCCTGATGAGCAGGGATTGTGTCATACATCTACAGTGTATATACAGTGTTGTGTACACCTTGTAGCACTATACAAATGATTACAGCAGCGTGGTAAGATTTTGCAGGTACCGCACGTTAAAGTCACTGTGCAGTAACCACAAAGCTTCTGTCCGTGCAGTTACAGCAGAGGAAAAACCTTTACCACGCATTAACAGCTCAGATGCATGCATCACCTTCAGATAGGGTAGTATTAAATGATCTGCACCGTTGCTGTTTGTTGCACTTTCATCAAAGACCCCTCTAAGCCAAGCCACATAACAAAACGGGGAATGAAGAGGCATAGGAACCAGGTACAAGCAGGACCAGCTCTACCATTAGGCAAGACTAGGCAGCCACCTAGGGAGCAGCTTCTGAGGGATAGAAAAGAGCAGCAGCAGCCAAAGCACAAGAAGAAATCCTGACAGCCAGACACACTCCAAAAACCAACAGCACTTTCTTTTACCTGCAGGGAGAGTCAGCGCGTGCACACACACACACACATATATATATATATATATATATATGTGAATTTTCATATTTAAAAGTATGATATCAAATTAGGCATTTTTATAGGACCGGTGTGGGAGGCATGATGTTGGAATGATCATGATTACTGAGTTTAATTATCAAAATCTCAGGGGGTGGGGTGGGGCACGATACTGAAGGTTCAACTAGGACAGCCAGTACTCTTGCATCAGCCCTGGATCCACACCCTTTTCCTGCTCGAAGCCCTTCTCTCTAAACTAAGGTAAAACATGAGGATAATGCACATGGTGAACTGGCACGCCTACATCCGCAGAGCCACTAGACTTTAAGGGGTATGTCTACTAAGCCGGGTTAATTGCACCTAGGTCCCATGTTATTCAATGGGATTTAGGACCATTAATCTGGTTTAGCAGTCATACTCCAAGAGTTCTTTCTAATTGTCGACATAAAACAATGAACTGATGATGAGGATTCTAAAAGCAATCTGAAAACATCTACAGAAAAGCAGCCATCTGTCTCAAACAAAGGGCCTGAGTTCTGCTTTCTTGAGTATAAATAAGGCTCGCAGACAAAGAGCCCTCTTCAATTCCCAAAAAAGACAGATGCTCTAAGGAAAAAAGCTCTTGCCTCCAGACTTCAGCCATCTGATGTATATGTTCCCTAGAAAAGGGCTTAGCCTCAGCTGAATGAGTGAGAGTAAATCGGGTGATACACAAAACAAAAAAAAGAAAAGCAAAAAGACACCTGCTGGTTAATATTCTGCAAAAGATATTCAGGAGTCCCACAAATAAACAAATTTAAAAGTAATCTCTTAGAAAATATATACAAGTGGGGAAATCATGCAAAGTACAGCTCATGGAATTCTTTCCAACCTGTGTGTCGATGTGCCTCTCTATTTTGTATGATTATCTGTATGTGTGTTTACATATGTATGTGTGTCACTGCTCTTTGTATGTGTGTGTATTTATATCTGTGTTGTTTCTCTGTATGTCTGTGATTGGGAGAGGAGATGAGAGGAACGAACTGTTTGACAAATGCTATTCTGTAATTGCTGTGTTACTGTGAATCAGTATTTGTATAGTGCAGCTGCAGGGGTATTTTATGGGGATGGGAGAAGTTTGTGAGAAGGTTGTGGAGTCGGAGAGAATAGGATTTAGGGTGGGCAGTTTGTGGGGTGGTGGGAAAGATGAGAGGTATTTTTGAGGGGTGGGGCAGTTTGTAGAGTGGTGGTACATTTGCAGAAGGTTCATTGGAGTGGATCAGTTTGCAGTGTGGTGGGGCAGTTGAAGGGGTGTAGTTTTGTGGGGGTGGGGCAGTTTGTATTGTGTTTTTTTCCTGTGGTGGGGACAGTTTGAGGTGGGATAGGACAGCTGTGGAAGTAGTTTTGGGGGGTGAGAGTTTGTGGGATGTGTGTAGTTACTTTTTGTAGTGGGGTATCTGGCGGGTTGATAGGGCAGTTCTTAGGGATTATTTTTGTGGGTGGGCAAGTTTGCAGGGTTGGGGGCATTTAGAGGGACAGGTTGGGGGTTAGGAGAATCAAGAACAGGGAGAGGGAGTCTGAAAGTAGCAAATACTTAAGTACCACAGTATGGAGGAGTGGCCTAGTGGTTGGGGCAAGTTACTTCAGGCCAGAAGGTCAGGGGTTCAAATCCCACTAGAGGACAGCAACCTTGGGCCGGAAGGACTGGGGTTTCTAGTCCCACAGGTGCTCCTTGTGGTCTTGGGCAAGCCACTTAACCCTCCATAGCCCATGTTCCCTGTAAAATAGTTATCTCCAAGTTATAATGCTTTGTTCAATGTAAACTGCCTTGATATCATGAAAGGCAGTATATAAGACATGTTAAATGTATGCTTCTTTGCTACTGAAGCTGGAACTCCTATAGAAATGCTTTGGGATATTTGAGGGGAGATTACTTCTGGAATCCCCAGTCTGATTTCACCCATTTTCAAACTCAATGTGTCTTTTTACCAGTTTTTCTTACATGTCACGTTTCATCCCATTCTGTTAAAATTTCAGAGTTATTTTGCCCCCAGACAGACAAGACATTATTGACCCCTTTTTTTCATAATTCTTTCCAACTTCCTTTGGGTTGAAAAGAATAAAAAACAACCGAGTTAATATTGAATCATGGTGATTAGCGTTTTTATTTTTAATTCCAGATATTCAGGGCTGGTATTCAGATAGTGACTGCCGCTAAATATCTGGCACTTTTAATATAGTGGAATATTCAGCGCTACTCTATGGATAACCCTTCCTAAGTACTGCAGATAGTGATTTATATGGCAGCACTAAAGAGTTGCTATACGGACAATCTCCAACTCCATCCACAAACCACCCTGGCACTATTTGGATAGTGTCAAGATGATCTGTAAGGATATTTAGTAGCACTATCAATATAGTGCTACTGATATCCCCATCAGCTGCACTTATCTGGCTGGCAAGCATTGCTAACTGGATATCAACTCACATATATCCATGAACATTTATTTTAATAAACAGGTAAACACTAATGCTGGCTGAGTAAAGCAACATAACACCAAATGCAGGCCACTAGCTGAAACATGGCCTTGTCTTTAATCAGCAATTCTATACGCCATATATGTTTATTGTATGCATTTGAAATATTTTGCTTTCATTGTTTGTTAAAATATATTTTACAGAGATAAAGCATAGTTACTCACCTGTAACAGGTGATCTCAGAGAACAGCAGGAATTAAGACTTCACATATGGGTATCGTCGGTACCGACGGAGCCTGCACGGGAACTCTCCCCAGCATCGAATAGGAAAGCTTTTGGGAGCATCCCACAGCGCCTGCATGCTGCCTTCCCGCCTTTTCAACTCTCCCTCTTCAGTTGAGTTTATAGCTGAGACAAAAGGAGAGAAGTAGAAAAAGAGAGAGACAGATAGAGACAACTCCCAGGGGAGGTGGGTGGGTTGTGAAGACTTCATTCCTGCTGTTCCCGGAGATCACCTGTTACTGGTGAGTAACTATGCTATCTCCAGGAACAAGCAGAAATGTAGTCTTCACATATGGGGACTCCCCAGCTGAGAGATGCCAGGGGGATGACCCCAGCAAGCTGCGAACCCAGGGTGAGATGGGTCATGCTTCCTCCCATGGATCTCTGGCATCGAAACAGGGGATGGCGAGTAGGAGTTGTACTAAGTCTGAAAGAGATGCAGGAGAACACCCTGGCCAAACGAGGCATCCCAACAGGAGTCCTTGTCTAAGCAATAAAAAGGTGTGTATCGAAGCCCAAGTGGCCGCTCTACAGATGTCGTCAATGGACACAGAACGAAGATTATCCATAGAGGCTGCCATTGCTCACACACTGTGAGCTGTGACATGGCCTTCGAGAGAAAGTCCCTTACTCTCATATGCAAAGGATACGCAATTTGCAATCCACCTAGAGAGTTCTTTTGGAAAATGGAAGTCCCAAATGACTAGAATCAAAAGCAACAAAAAGCTGAGAAGATTTCCTTTGTTGCTTAGTTCTTTGAAGGTAAAAAGCCAAGGCTCTTTTACAATCTAAAGTATGTAGGTTCCTTTCTGCATTAGAGGCATGAGGCCTAGGGAAGAATAAAGGAAGGTAAACTGCTTGGTTCAAATGAAAAGGCGAAACCACCTTTGGCATAAAGTGAGGATGAGTCCTAAGAACTACTTTATCATGGTGAAATCTTGTATAAGGAGGATCCGCCACTAAGGCCTGTAGCTCACTGATGTGTCTTGCAGAAGTGAGGGCAACTAGGAAGATGACCTTACACGAAAGAAACTTTAGAGCTGTAGTGGCTAAAGGCTCAAAGGGTAGTTTCATGAGCTGCCCGAGAACAAGATTCAGATCCCATGCCACCCACGGTGGCTTAATGGGAGCAGACCTCTCATAAATCTTGCTATGAGTGGATGAGAGGAAATAGGTTGTCCATCCAGAGGTTTGCGAAAAGCAGCAATGGCACTAAGATGGACCCTTACTGAATTGGTTTTAAGACCAGAATTTAATAAATGGAGGAGATACTCCAGTAGTGATTCCACAGGTACCGAAAGGGGGTTAAGTCCCCTTTGAGAACACCATACAGAGAACCTCTTCCACTTAAAGGCATAGGATTTCCTTGTGGAAGGCTTTCTGGAAGCCACAAAGATATCTTTTACCTGTTGAGAAAGGTTGATATCCAGGAATCCTAGGCTTTCAGTAACCAGGCCCTGAGGTGCAGGGACTGGGGATTCGGGTGCAATAGGATCCCGTTCTCTTGGGAAAGAAGATCTGGGGCATATCCCAACTCCAGAGGTGTGGCTTGAGAGAGACACAAAAGCAGAAGATACCATGTTTGTCGTGGCCAACGTGGAGCTATGAGTATCATATGACTTCTGTCTCTCTGAAGCTTGAACAACGTTTTGGGAATGAGGGGAATGGGTGGGAAGGCATAGAGGAAGTCCTGATCCCAGTGGAGGAGGAAAGCATCCCTTGCCTGACAGTTTTGAGCCAGAATTCTGGAGCAGAATCGGGGAAGTTTGGCAATCTGAGGACTTGCAAAGAGGTGTATATCTGGCATTCCCCAGATTCGAAACACTCGAGCAAGCTGGTTTGACTGAAGAGACCACTCGTGTGGCAGCAGTATTCGACTGTGTTTGTCTGCCCATAGATTTTGAATGCCTGGAAGATATACCACTAGAAGGTGGATTTGAAGCTCTCTGGCGAGGGCCCACAGTCGCAAAGCTTCGTTGCATAATGACAGAGAGCCCGTTCCGCCCTGCTTGTTCACATAGAACATGGCTACTTGATTGTCGGTCTGGACCAGAACTGTCTTGTAGCTGAGATAGGTCTGAAATACTCAAATAGCATGGAAAATGGCTCTGAATTCTAGGAGGTTTATGTGAAGACAAGCCTCCTGTGGGGTTGAGAGACCCTGAGTTGAGAGATCATGCAATTGAGTCCCCCCAACCCAACTTGGACGCATCTGTTGTTAGGGTGGCTTGGCATAGAGGCTGCTGGAAAGGAGAGCCTACAAGAAGGTTTTCCAGTGATTGCCACAATTTCAGGGATGAAATGAGATGTGTGGAGTTTCTGATTTTGTTCGTTAGCCGACCCGAGGCCTGTGTCCACTGAGAGGATAGGGTCCACTGGGCTGCTCGCATATGAAGGCGAGCATAGGGAACCAGATGGACAGTGGATGCCATATGCCCCAGAAGCTGAAGCATTTCCCGAGCAGTTAGGAAAGCATTCATAGCTGCTTGGGAGGTCAGCTGTACTATACGAAGACAATGTGGCTGTGGCAGGAAAGCTCTTGACTGCCTTGTGTCTAGACGAGCCCCTATGAATTCTAGAGACTGAGAAGGGGTGAGATGCGATTTTGGGAGGTTTATGACCAGTCCCAAGTACCGAAGGATTCGCATAGTGCGAGAAAGAGTGAAGCTGGCTTCTGGAGCTGTTGATGCTCGGATGAGCCAGTCGTCTAAGTAGGGGAAGACGAATATTCTTAGAGTTCTCAGGAATGCTGCTACTACCGCCATGCATATTGTGAAGACTCTTGGGGCAGAAGCCAGACCGAAGGGAAGAACCCTGTATTGGAAGTGTCTTCCCTGGAAAAGGAATCAAAGGAATTTCCTGTGATCTGCATGGATGAGAATATGTGTATATGCATCCTTTAGATCTAGAGAACATAGCCAGTCCTGACTCTGAAGGTATGGCAGGAGTGTTCCGAGGGAGATCATCTTGAATTTTTCTCGCAACAGATACCTGTTTAATTCTCTGAGGTCCAGTATAGGCCTGTATCCCTCTATTTTCTTTGGGATGAGAAAATAGGGGGAGTAGAACCCCGTACCCTGTTCGGATATGGGTACCTCTTCTATTGCTCCCTGAGCAAGAAGTGATGCAACCTCCTGACACAAGAGATCGGTGACAGGGACCTGAGAATTGAACTGTCTTATGATTGTAGGAGGGGGGGGGGGGCATACTGTGAAAGTGAAGTCTGTACCCCTCTCATACAATGGAAAGAGTCGAGTTTTCTGAAGTTATTTGTTGCCATCTTCTGACAAAATGGCATAACCTGCCCGGGATGGCAGTCTGCTGAGCCGGTTGAGCTCTTGGAATTTGTGGCTTCCTCTGCTGTCTGGTCTGTTGCTGTCCCTTTTGGGGAGCATGAACTGGACAGTGGCCCGGATGAGTGTAAGATGGGTAAAATCTCTTTTTCTTGTTGAAAAAGGGTTTCTTGACTGACTTTTTCTTTGCTGGGTTGGCTGTAGACTTTGATAGTCTGTTCAAGGTAATATTTTCAGATTCAATCTGATTGGCCTTGTCTTGCCAATCCTTGCCAAAGAGATTTTCTCCTGTGCAAGGAATGTTTCTCAGTTTATCTTTCACCCATTGTTCTAAGTCTGATGCCTGATGCCAGGCAATATGACGTGCACTGATGGAAATAGCAGAGGTTCTGCTAATGCATTCAAAGCAATCAAAGGTTGCACGGTTCATGAACTTAGACACATTCTGGGCAGGTTTGACCAGAGTAAGGAATTCCCCCCTTTTTCCTCAGGGAGAAGAGGGCTCATGAGCTCCAAGTCTCTTGCAACCTCCTTGAGGAACATTCCCATATAGAGAATGTAGGAGCTGATCCTGCCTGATAACATAGAGGATTGGAAGCATCGACACCCAAAGGCATTGAGTGTCCTCGATTCACGGCCTGGAGGATTGGAAGAATACATTTTAGCACTCTTAATCCTATGCATTGCTGATTCCACTACCATTGAATGGTGTGGTAACTGAGTCTTTTGAAAACCAGGACAGCATGGAACTCGGTACATGGTATCGAGTCGTTGAGACTGTGGAGACACCATTAAAGGAGCTTCCCACATTCTTAGCATAAGATCATGCAAGATTCTGTGAATGGGAAGGGTAGCTGCCTCCTTAGGAGCCGTAGGGTATTGAAGAATTTCTAATTCTTCTGCTCTGGGTTCCTTCTCCAGAGTCACCGTGATTGAAAGACCTCGAGCTAAATCACGTATGAAATCCTGGAAGGACATGTCTTCTGGAGGAGACATTCTGCATTGAGGAGAAGGAGATGGATCCTCTGGAAGGATTGCTCTGGTACCGGCAGAGTCATCAGAATCGGAGGTTTCAAAGTATCTCTGCGCCGAGTCTTCCTGAAACACACGGTACCGGTACCGCTCGAAGTCTGTGTCGGGGTGTCTCAGTACCGGTCCTTCGATACTTGAGATAGACTCAAGGCTCGGCATGGGGGGAAGCATACCGGCCGAGGCACGTGTGCTCGGTACCGGTACCAATGTCGGTACCGATACCTGTGGAACCGTCTGTAGCGGTCTTAGCGGTACCGAAGCTGTTAAGAGGGCCGCTAGACTGCATTCGATAGCAAGGATTCTCTGATCCATTGCTCCTGCCGATGCCTGGGTGTCAGTATCGGTGGAAGTGGGTACAACCCCAGAACATGGCACAAGTAGTTCTGCCGAGGTGTTAGCCTCTGGAACATCCTGGAGTCACGTTAATGCTTTGGAGTCTGAGGTCCACCCGCCGGGGCTGTTTTGCCGGTGAACTTTCCTTGAGGGCAACGCCAGTGGCATCTCAATACCTGGAAGGAGATCTACCCTTTGAGGACCGGCCAGTCTTAGAAGATTTAGGTTTAGTTACCTGAGATCCATGGGAGGAAAATGAAGCCCTGGAAGACATCGATGCAACTGACATTGCATCTGTGGCAAAAAGGGTACCGAGTTTTGCAGCTCTATTTTGCAAGCCCCTCTTAGTCATCTTTCTACAGGAGAGACACTCCAATGGACAATGGTCAGGATCTAAACACTTGAGACACCAGTCATGGGTGTCGGTGACGGATATGGTACCGCCACACTTGGAACATTTCTTGAAACCACTAGCTGGTTTCTCCATGTTTGAAGAAAAGTGGGCCTAGTGCCCAAAATGGCGCCTAGCACCGAGAGGGGAAAGGCCCCTGAAAGGAAATATCTTTTAGAAAGCTAGGGAGTTTTTTTTGAAAAAGAAGGCAAGAGAATCTGCAGTACCAGTAGGCGTCGAATGAAGGCAGACACGACCACAAAAATCAAAGACCGAAGAAATTTTCTGCGGTGACAGGGTATGCGTCCTGTCGGCTCCACAGAAAATGAAGAACTGAAGAGGGAGAGTTGGAAAGGCAGGAAAGTAGCACGCAGGCGCTGTGGGATGCTCCCAAAAGCTTTCCTATTGGATGCTGGGGAGCATTCTCGTGCAGGCTCATGTGAAGACTACATTCCTGCTTGTTCCTGGAGATAAAATATATACAAATAATTGACATCAGAAATTCCTTGTAAGGATGTTTATTTCTGAAGTCCACGTCTGTTTTGTGAAAGTTTTGTGATGCCACAACTTTCACATAGCAAGTATTAAGCAGGCTCACACTCGTTATACAGAAATACAGAAACACAGAAAACGAGAGCGGAAAAAGACAATCCGGCTTATCCAGTCTGCTTTTCCAAACCAACACCGGAGATCGATGGTGCTTGACCCCTCTACTATCTGTACTGGAAGATCGCTCCATGCAGCCGCCATGCTTTATGTAAAGATATACTTTCTTAGCTTCTGAACCTGCCCTCCTTTCACCCTCATTCCAGAGTCCCCTGTCCACTTTAAAAG